>CM021104.1:634138738-634561865 GCA_007115665.2 Sequoiadendron giganteum | reverse complement strand
TATACAATTTGTACAAAGTTTTCACAAAATATTCCTCAAAGTGGATGAAACTAGAATTGGCAAACCTATTGTCCCAAATAGCAGTCCACAGCTGAACAGGCAATACCTCACCCTCCTTACCAATTTGATAAACTCTCATTTCTGGAGGCCATACTCCCAAGTCCTGTCCAAAATACAGCACCAAGTGCATCAACAATGAATAATGTCTAAGATGAACAATAGAAGCTCCACCCTTTATAGCCACCAATCCTGAATCAAGCTCCCTAGCAATATATGAAGCATAATCGAATGGCCTAGAGTTATGATACTGAATATCTGCTGTGATAATCATTGGCACAATTGACATGAGTTCCGAGGCATCCATCCCCAACACTTGACACACTGAGAAATATGTGTATTTCATGTAAGGCTCAAACAAATCTACATGATAACGAGGCCCCTCACTATCTTGCAGAGGTTCTGATTTGCTACCCTGTTTAACTCTATGAATAGGCAACCTCCAACCCTTATAGATTGTATCCATTCTTGAAAATTCCTTTTCCAACTCTTCGCAACTGATCTCCTCATTGCAAAACCCTTCCAATTTGAAAACCTCACCCACTGCTTCTTTAGATACATATGTATGTGGTTTTCTAGATGGGTCACATATAGCCTTATGTTTTGGATCATAATTATCTGCAAGTACTTTTACCAATTTTGCATTTACAAAAATATTAGGGCACACTAGTTTCCTTACATTTAACTTCCATGGGTTATAGACTAGTTCAAAATGATTTCTTCTATGGTAATGGAAATTGAATAGCTCATATCCTCTTATGGCAGTCCAGACATCACCTATGAACTTGCACTTGTCATCTAGTTTATCAACCTCTGTCCTAAGTTGTGCAGACCTTCTAGCTTTAGGGCCCGAGCCAGGTAATTGATCAATAAGATCTTGGTTCAACCTCCTTTCAGTGCCCTCATGCTCTGTATCAACCTTTCGTTTCTTTCCTTTTGATAGACTACTCACACCAGGCTTTCTACCCTTACCCTTTCCAAAACCAGAGGACTCCATTCTCAAGCTTACAGAATCAAAATGTAAAAAACCAAGGAACAGTCACTTACAGTATTTTGCTCGAGTTCCTCAGACTGAAAATGTCCCAATTCTCTGCTCAGCATGCCAATTCACCTGCAATCAATTCGGAATTGAAGAATTGATACAAACTTTACTGTTATATCTCGTCGTGTCATTAATGAAGCATTAATGAAAATTCATTTGAAACTAGCACTGTCACATCAACTATCCTTTCGATGAGAAACTTTCAAATCTAGGGCGACGTCCTTTTGCAACGTCTATTACACCCTTCGCCAAGACATAACATGGTCTTACCGACACTTGGGATCTAAAAAATAATGACTGTCTTTTATGTCACTATAACAATTCCTAGTCGAGGAGATGTTACATAGCCTTCATTGTGTCACACTGATATGCATTCTTCAAGTCATAGTCGCTAAGACAAAATCACCCTTTCACCGATGAACTCTCATTTCGGTGTGTCCACCAAGTTTTCTCACCGAAGAAATAAACCCCACCAATGAAATAACACCTTCGGTAAGACAGTAAACCTTCGGGAAGACCTATATCGGTGCCAAATTTCTTACCGACATCACTCCTCCATAGTACTACTATTCGGTGAAACTCACCCCGAGCTGCTTGTCGGTATAACATTCAGACTTCAGTGAAACCTTATGTCGAAAAGTTCCTCTCCTGGCGATGCATATCTCTATCGGCATACCTTTCCAATCGGTAAGACCCCAATATTCTCTCCAATAGCTTTTTGGATCCCCTTGTATTTAGTTCGGCAAGACAAGAGTCACTTTGCCAAGACCTTCCCCAACGACATAAGTCTTACCGAGACATTTGCTTACAAGCCAATCGGTGAGACAAAATGACTTCGCTATGACTTCATGCAGATACCCACTAGTTTAGCCAAAATGACCCCTCCACATGCTAGTAGGCAAGACCAATTGAATTCGTCGTGACACTACAACGACGCCCCAGCATATGCCGATATGAATCTTCTTAGTCGCCAAAACAAAAGAAAAGTCTTGCTGATTGTCTACAACAAATATATGTTAGTGAAAATATATCTCGGGGAGACTTGTACTATGTCTTGCCGATATGGGTCTTTCAATGAAATAAGAAGAGGTAGACAGATTCAAATGGGTCACATGACAAAAAATAAGCAAGACAATGCAAAGAGGGGATTTTATGTTTATGACAAGGACTTAATGTTGAAAACTCTTGAATGCAATAGACTGTAAAATTTCAAAATTTTACAGTTCTAATAGGTCCAGAACAAAGTAACTAGTCTATGAGGTCTTGATTTAGCTTCCTTTCAATACCTTCTGGTTGCAACTCAGTCTTTTGCTTTTTTTCTTTTGATTGGCTTCCCTCCCCGGGTTTTCTTCCCTTTAGTTTTCCTAAACCAGTGACTTCCATAAGTCAAATTTTTACGAATTCTGAGAGGACGAGAAACTTACTGTAACTTCTTCCAAACTCAAGCCAGGTGAATGCCTTAATTGCTCTGTTGGTTCCCTTGCTCTCCTTCGCTTTGAATTCTATGAGATAATGATTTCAATTGATCATACCCTAATATGCAAATTCTCCTATGCTTCATGGTGCCATTAATGTCTTTTACCGATCGAGACATGAATGCTGCAAGTTTTTTTTTCGAAATTCTCGCTGTCACATCAGGGTTCAACGATCACCCACCTGCCAAGACGTCTTGCAGTTTCCCCGACATCACAAGTCTCCCCAATAGTTTCTTTCCTTTTGCTTTTATATCACCATGACTTTCACTGAAACAACTATCGCTCAGACTTAATGAATTGGGCCAACGGTTATTTGCCTTACTTCAAAAGTACTTTGTCTCACACCCAACAAGGCAATGGTCTCACACTTTCATCTTTTGGTTTATCCATTTTATTTTTTACATCTGTTAACTGAACATATTCTAATATAATTCAAATATAATTAAAATTAAAAACATCATAAATTAATTATGTAACCACATAAGTCAAATATAATTCTTTCAAGAAATTAATATCAAATAGACAATACAAATTAATGTCATTGATCTTCTTCTTCATCCAACTCTTTGTTTGTATCATCCAATCCAGATTCAACATTGTAAGGATTGGTCATATCATCATCATCATCATTGATATCAGTTTCGATAATGTCATCATCCACACGGATATCATCTTCATGAACATTAACTCCTACATCATCATGATCTAGTTCCTCCTCTTCGACATCTTCGTCAGGCACATCATCAACTAACTGTTGATCCTAATCATCATCTAAATCATCTTCTATTTCTTCAGTATCTTCTTCTTCCACCACATTATACTTTACCAGCCTTCCTCTTGGATCATGTCTAACAACATATGACCAACCCGCTTTACCTGGAACCTCTGAGTAAAATACCTACTCACCTTGGCTTGGAAGAACATAGGGCTCATTTCCAGCTCGCTCAAAATACCTTGTATTAACCATGGTAAATCCATTATCATGTTCAATAACAATTCTCTCGGGATCATTTTCATTCAATCGTAGCCTGTACCATAGGACGATGAACAAAACTAATTTGAAGGACTTAAAGTCACACTCAAGTATATCATCCAAAATCCCATAGTATTGATTTTCTGAGACTTCTGGATGTATGTCGCTTCTAGATGAAACATTAGTCACCTGGAAGACTGCAGTTATCCCAGAATCACAAGTTTTCTTCTGTCATCCAACTTTTTGATTTGAAATTTATGACCATTGCACCACATAGCCTTGTGGTGTTTCACCTACAATATGTCAAACATGCAAAACTTATTGCAATATCGTCAGTTGATAAACATATTTATTCTTGGCCGAATGTATGCAAAGAAAAAAATCTCAACATATATATACATCAATATAATTGAAAATAATTAAATAATATGGGTGACTAATATATTTATACATACCTATTTATCTCTCAAACCATATGCTAAATCAATTTCCCTTGGTGTAACATTGGAATCTCCATTACGATGAGCTTCTTTAACCAATGAAGCCACACCTTCCCATGTTAATGCACGACCAGATTGTTGACATCGTTCAATCCATACCGTCATCCAATCAAGATTGTTTGCGACATACAAATGTAGTGCATCCCACTCTCGATCAATTGTATCAAAAAAAAATGAAATTCACAAACGACGTATAATTAGTTAATTACCACGGTATATGACCTTAATTTATAAGCACAATATACATAAAAACCAAATGTAAAATGTATTCTAATTAATCTCTGGTGCAGGAGCACACCTAGGCTAACCTCCATAGTTAGGATATTTTGGGCTTGTATCTGACATTAGCCAAGTCAGAGTAATTGTATGTTTGTTTTGGACCTTAGAAGGTCATTGTTGTGGCTAGGTGAGTTAGTCATTAGGACTAAGGTCACCAAAGTTAGTCATTGTTAATAATTTTTACATTGCTTAGCCTTAGTAGCTTAAGTTGGGATTTGAGTCTTAAATGTGTTCTAAACACATGAATGATGTTAGAAAGATGCCATGAGGCCTTTAATGGTGTTGGTTACTCGAAATATAGGAGATAGAGGTCCTAAGAGTTAGGAAGGTAGCATAATGACAGAGTTGCCAAATGTTATTACAAAATTGTCATGACAACAGTTGCCATTATGGCAAATGTTGCATGCAACTCGGTTACATAGGATCCCCTAAAGGATAGGAGTGGGGGATCAACCAACATACCCTACAAACATCATGAATGGCATCTAATATGAAGCAGGCTCGAATTCAAGAAAGAGGGAGATTGTAATCAAGTTTTTGGAATAGAAGATAGCTCTGCAATTTCTGTTTTTATGTGAACTCCGAATGTTATTGAATGACAGTGATACTAAGTGAATTGGATGTTTTGATTTAGTGTTAGAGTCCTATTCATGGGATAGTATTAAACTTTTTCATTCTGCAAGTAAGTTGATTTAAGCTATTTTAGTGTCCTGAATAGATAGGTTAAGGTTTAAGGGTTTTACTGGTCCTGTCCTGACCAGCTTGTGTTTTTATGGCTCCCCCATGAAATCTAGTCACGGGATTTTCCTGAGGGTAGATGGATGTGTTAGGGGAGCCATTGGTCTATACATATGTAGAGTTAGGAGTCATGGGGAGTGGAACAGCTGTGTTTAATGTCAAGTCCTAGGCGAGCTTAGAGTGCCCGGTTAGAGGTTTGACAGTAATGAATTGAAGAATTTAGGCAGGGGATTGAGGTACAGTACGGAACAAGTACAGTTCTAGGTAGGGTATAGACATATCCTAACATGCTAGAAGGATTGAGGTTCTATCAATCCATTTGACTGAGTGGTGTAAAAGGGGGAATGGATGGAAAAATCACATTTCCATGCTCTGGGTCTCACCTCAGCAATTCCCTTTGGTGGCTTCCTCCACCACTCAACCTATAGGTCCTGACACAAACTTAGTTACCCCTAGTTCTACTGGCCATCCCCTCTTCCAACCACAATACACAATTCAATCCAATCTTGGTGCTTTGACTCTGCTTCACCCTTGACCCTTAATCCTCCCTAAAGGCCAAATGCTCTCAATACACAACTAGATGTTTGCAAGGGTGTAAATATGTGTTTTCATGCTCCCTAGCATTCCATTTGGTCTCTTGAACAGCCACTAACTCCATTCCATCATCGTTTCTTCCAAACCCTCACTTAGGTTTTCAAAGCAACAAGCCTAGAGTCTCTTTTTAGCCCTCCTAGCCCGAGAAAAATGGAATTTTCACAAAACTTGTCCAAAGAACCCCAAATATTTTTCATGGATTCTTGAACCTGATATCAACCTCTACAATATTTCCAAACCCTTAGGCCTTTCCTTTCTGTACACAAGACTATCCTCAAACTTTGCAAAATGTAGGGTTTTTAGCCAATTCCTGACCACCCGATTTGGGACTGTCAAAGAGTTCTCGACCCAAATAGCTTGTTGGGACCTCCTCCTTGGTACCAAACCTTCATAAGACTCCCTTCCAACTTTCTACCATGGATTTTAGCAAGATGAGGTCTCCCCTACAAGTTATGTGCTTTTTAGCACTGTCCTTCCTAGCCAGGCAAATTCCTGACCACCCGGTTGGACTGTCAAAGAGTTTGCCTAGAAAACGGACTGTTGGGACCTCCTCCTTGGTACCAGACCACTGTGAGACCTCCTTCCACACTTCTACCATGGGGTTTGTCTTAGAGAAGTCATCCCTGCAATTTATGTGCTTTTTAGCATTGTCCTTCCTAGTCGGGCATTGCCAAGCTCGCCTAGGAAGTGACTTTCCTCATGAACCTTCTACTCCTAAAGACTCCTAAACCTAAGCTATATATAGGCATGGAGCTTAGCCTCATCCCCCATAGGCTATACACCAGGTATAGTGGAAGACAGAGGTCTAACTCTCCATGATTAACAGTTTCCTAGACTAATCAACAATGGAAAGAAACTAGTCTATCTAAGAAATCAACTAAGAAAAGATGAGAAAGATTAACTACTGTCCACACAAAGCTTTTAAGAAAAATTACATCATGTTCCAAACATAACAAGATGCCTGGTTAATTCATTAACACACTACCAAGAACACAATACAGGAAATTCAGTTATTCTCTGCTGTCCTCAGTTACCATTGATGAAAATTGTCAAATTACAAACTTTTCCAGCATTCACAAAGCCTTCCAACCCTTCAAACAAGTTGAGGCACTCCTTATAAAGTTTCAAAAGGTGGTTATACTTCCCCTTGGTCGGACATAACCACCACCTTAGGCCAAAATTTCTTAAAGCAACATTTTGGGCTTTATTTCCAATTACTAGAACTTACCCACCATGAGTGTCTAAACTCATAACTTAAACACTACTGATAGCTCCTGACCAAGGTATTGTGGTAAGTCACACACTCAAATGCTATGGTTAACATGACCTTATCAAATTAAAACAAAACTTCACAAACCTTTCCTATTCCTAGTGTTCCTAGGTGTTTCTCCAGTTTCTCCTAGGTGCTCCTGCACCACTGAGGTTTGAGCAAGAAAACAAGTGGGATCCTACAAACTAGGCCTAATAGCCCTATTTAACCTAGATAATAGGAAACCAGTGTACGGAGAACTTAGGAGTATAGAATCTTTTGAATCCTTCAGAAAATCCAAAAGGGTATTCGAATGTGGAATTGGTTTTTTAAGTTGTTTGGAAAGTTTGGGCAGGAACGAAGTAAAGGTCTCTATCAAGGGCTACAAGAAATAGGCCTCCTCAAGACCAATTCTTGAAACCGGTAGGAAAGGAGTTTGGAGATCCTCCAAGATGGATCCATTTGGAAGTACATGGCATGTTTCCAATGTGTTTGGCACCCTTGCAATCAATTCAATGTTTGTGTGATGTTGGCACTTAGAGTCTTCTAAGTGTAGGAAAGAGTTTGCACATAACAAAGTGGTGTTAGTCCTTCAAGGTGAAGCACAAGGTGTGAGAATCTTGGAGAGGATTTGGATTAGGACTTAGTTAATCATCTAATCCTAACAAGGACCTAGAAAATATTAGGTTCCCAAAAGAAGACAAGGAAAGGTCTTCTTAGCTAGTTGTGCAAGAAAGCCTTGGAACACTTACACCAATCTCCATGACCATCTTATAATTACCTGACACTTTCCTCAATCTACCTTTCCCCATCAAGTACTCCCCTTCGAATTCGTTAATGAATTTGGGATCCCAAATGCGATCTACATGGATCTTTGCTGCAAACTTAGGAAGATATTCAGTAATGTACACCATGGTCTGGTATACCATGTATCCCTCCACCATAGAACCCTCGAGATGTGCTCTCTGTCTAACCAAAGCCTTCAAAAATTTCAAGTGCCTCTCAACCATCCACATTGACCTTGTGTGTACAGGTCCACACAATTCAATCTCCTCAACTTGGTGTATGAGGTAGTGTTCTTGTGCATTGAAAAATGTCGAAGGTAGACACTTTTACATTTCACACATTAGACGAGGAATTTTTCTCTTCCAATAATTTATATCTTCTTTATGGATTGCTTTAGATGACAGCCATCTACAAGTGATTCAAGGCACAAATATATTAATGAGATTTAACAAAAATATACAACGAATTGAACAAATATCACTACTTACCTCATGTATTTTCCAAGATCATATATAACTTGCTTAGCATTGTTGTCAAAGTTTTCTAGGAGAGATAGAGGTAGAACATACTGCAACAATTATAAAATGATCTTTTCATTAATATTTTTCCAAAATTAGTAAACATAATACACTGAAAAGTACATGCAGTATACAAATATATATATATATATAATATACCAGAATAATTGCCTTAATGAAGGTATACCGAAATCTAATGGATTTTCATCTGACCCAAGTCATCTTTCTTTGTTATGATATTGTTTATGTTGGTAGCAAATCCTGTGGGAAATTGAATTTTTCGTATGACTTGTTTTATAGCATTGCTTTGTTGCTCTGTTAATAACCAAGGAAGGGCACTTATATTAATTTGGTCTCCATCGCTATTTAATTGAATGACATTTTCATTGCATGACTGGCTTCTTGAATGTCACTACAAATTTTGACAATTTTTTCTTTGTCATGTCTTCCATCCAATAATATTTTTCCATAGTTTAAATGCATATTCTTTCCAGAGTATACGTTGTATCATCTGATATGCACAATTTGTAGCTGCTCATAGTAGGGCAACCTACTGAATTATATGGGATAACTTTTCAGTCCCTATGGAAGCCGACCATTAATGCCTTGACGACCTTCATGAAGCATATAAGTTAAACAAATTAACAACGACAATCATTGTCAATTACAGCATGATCACAAAATAAAAATAAAAATTCAAAAAATATCATAAATAATAGATAAACAATTTGATCCAATGTATAACCTTGACGATTAATTCTATTATATTCCAACTTCCATAGGCGAGGTGTCATTCTTGGTGGTTTTGATGTAGTCTCTTCTTTCTCATTGAAAAGATGTTTTTCAGTAGTTCGATACTTATGATTTCTATGGAGGAAGTGCCTATACTCATCAAACACTTGCTTTCCTAAACTTGTTGAATGATGAGATTTCATCTTTGGACCAAAAATTGGACATTTAAATTTTCCCTTTGTTTGAAGACCTGCAAATCATATATAATTGGATTAAATATGTCAATTTTCATAATTATATATAATGAATAGATTATTTCAAAAACATGCATGATATCTAATTCATAAAATTAAATATCATTAAAGTCATGCAGTTAAACATTATAACATACAAGAAAAATGTGTTAGCCCTAGGGCATCATGAATTGTCCATACAAGTATTGCATGGAATTGAAATTGTCTCTGTCCTATTGGTCTAGATACGTTATACATAGTGATGACATTCCATAACTTTAGTAACTCGTCGATAAGAGGCTCAATATATACATTCATATCTTTAACTTGGTACTTACCTAGTTGAATGAACATAAAAATTACATAATTATTATAACCATTTTACTGCAATATATATAAATTAATGTACATGACTATTAAATGAAAAAACATATAAGTTATTATGCAACAAATAAGACAAATGAGATGCTACTACGTTAAAGAAAATTGATGTAAACAAATCCCTGGAACAATCATTGCCAACATTATGTGCTCCCTCTTTATTGACATCCATGGAGGAATGTTATTGTTGATAACAAAAACAGGCCACACCGAGTAAATAGATCTCAGCTCTCTAAATGGATTGACACCGTCCGCTGCCAATCAAAGCCTGAGATTACGAGGTTCTTCTTTAAAGTGTGGCCATTTTTCATCCATGTCCCTAAATGCAGAACCATCCGCAGGCATTCGAAGAATCTCATCTCCACTTCTATTACGTGCATGGTAATCCATAAATTGCGCTAAGCTTTCACACCTAAATAATTGTTGCATACGTGGAATAATGAGAATATAA
Source organism: Sequoiadendron giganteum (assembly GCA_007115665.2). Classification (NCBI taxonomy): domain Eukaryota; kingdom Viridiplantae; phylum Streptophyta; class Pinopsida; order Cupressales; family Cupressaceae; genus Sequoiadendron; species Sequoiadendron giganteum. The sequence continues at coordinate 634,551,857 of CM021104.1, read as the reverse complement.
CGAAGAACCTTACGAGGCACCTTTTTTGTTAGTTGATCTGTTCGATATCTACTGATATGACATTCCAGACATTCTATTGCAAATTCATGTTTTTTATGATATATAATATGATCATTGGGACATGCATCTATAATATATAATATTGATACTCCATTCCAATATCTTTCATAATGCTAGATAAATCTCGGTATGAGCGAGGTAAAATATTTGATGGTGGTAACAAAAATTCACCAATCAATCTACAACAAAAAATAATTTTTTAATATAAAGAATATTAAAGGTACATACTTCATTCTTTATTTACTAGCAACGAACTAACAACAATTAAAATAGATGAAAAAAAATGACATATATGACATACCTTAACATCCGTGAGATTGCTATGTTGGATAAACCATTCATAACCTTCAAGTTCACCAGCAACAATACAACAGAGAGAAGAGTTGTTTGGGAGCCTTCATAAAGCGGCTCGTATGCCTTCTCAAGTACAGGTAAATCATGAACATCATCAAAGTCATCTCGATCAACATGATCAGATGTGCCACTACATGTGTCATGGATCAATGTATTTGTACCATCATCTTCAATTGTGTTTTCTAGTGCATGATCATCTTCTTCCATAGGATCATTAACTTCATCTTCGATATTCACAGCTCCATGTTCCTCCGCTTGCAAAACCACATTCTCTGGGCCGTGATAATTCATATCGTGTGCCCTAGGGCGCCCCACCTTTATAATAATGACAGACACAAATAAACCATGATCATGATCAAGTGATTTTATATATATATATCAAATGTTAAAACAATATAAACATTTACAAATTCAATCAATATAAACACATATAATGAACAACTTACCAATGGACGATAATCATGCCCCCCTTCAACGTGACTGTGCTGCCTACAATGTTTTTTAGCTGTTGTGATTAAAAGTCTTCTCGTTTTTAATCCCTTGCAATTATTGCAAGGACAATAACATTTTCCATCACCCTTTATTTTCAATATAGCCCACAATCTAGCAACTGTCTCTTCATTTTGTTCTGGACTAATATTATCTGACATGATTTTTCTTTACCAAGCTTGAATATTTAGATCTTCAAAAAATATCAAACTCACATGCACTCCAATAATTTTTAATTGTACACAGGTAACAAAATATAATAATTATGATATTTTACACCAAAAAAAATTGACATGCAACCACCCCTACAAAAGAGAAGATAGTCTAAAGTTAATGACCTCAAAAAACACTTTCAAATGCTAATTCCAGAAATTATTAAATTCTGATTTTACAAGGATTTCCAACTGTTATACTCCTAAAATCAGAATATTGAACTTGCACAACAAAATCTGGAAATGAAATTCTCAAAATGTAGCTAATAGGCCTCAACAATTAAGGCCTACTCAAGACTTTGTGAAGTCACTGCAAGGTTTCCAGGCCTTACCTGATGATTTGAGCAAGAGGATTAAAGAGTTGGTAAAGAGTTTTGATGACTGGAGTGGCACATCTTTACCGAATATTGTAGATGCCCAAGGAAATGTTAGATCATTGCAGTAATGGCAAGACAAGGTAAATGAAATCATTAACACTAGTACATTTTTGGAATCTTTTGAAAGGGAGGCGAATCAAGTAGTAGTAAAGTATACAACTTACTGTGCAAAGGTAAATTAGGTGGTAAAGTACTTAACTGAACAAGAATAGGACAGAGTCTACAACCGGCAGTTAACAACTCAGTGGTTATGGTTATAACAAATTTTGGCTATGTCTTGGTGACAGTTTTGGTGCAAGTTTTCAAAGTTTGGCAAATGCAGGAGTTATTCTCCAGTGGACAGGATGAACAAGAAGATTCTCCAGAGACTCAGCTGTTGTAACCAATTTTTGAAATGTCATAAGGCGGTCCAAGTGACCAGTGACAGGTGTATTTCTAGTCCGATGCTTGTTGCTCCTTCATTTTCCCTATAAGAAGGATTTCAGGACCGAAAATATGGCCGATTAGCAAGTTAGATATCTTTAGGTCAAGTCTAACTGAAGTTGTAGAGCGAATTTGTAAAGAATCCGATATTATAGTGAAGATACTATTCTTAGGTTTGGTGATGTGAGTGTTCCAAGGCTTGCTTGCACTGCAACTAAGAGACCCAGCTTGTCTCTTCTAGGAACCTAGTCTCCTCTAGGTTCTGATTGGCTTAGATGATTAACTAAGTCCAATTCTAACTCTTCTCTAAGAGTTCTATCCTTTGTGCTTCACCTTGGAGGACTAACACCATTTGACAAGTTCAATTTCTCTTCCTCACTTAGAAAGTTCTAAGTACTAACTTCTCACAAACGTCATTCTTCATTGCAGGGGTGCCCATCCTATTGAAAACATTCATAACCTTGCATATTTGAACCATTTTAGAAGGTTCTTCAACCCTATCCTTACCGGGTTCAAGGTTTCACCATTTGAGACCTTAAACAGGCCTATTCCTTGTAGCCTTTACTAGTCTTGTTTTGTCATTTCTTGCTAAATTTTTCCAAAGACCCTACAAAACTAAAGGCAGATTTGGATACTCATTTGGAAGTTTTAAAAGGTTCAATGGGGCTTAGGGCCTGACAACCTCCGTACACTAGTTTCCTACAACTTAGGACAATAGGGCTAAAAGGCCTAATTTCTAGGACTGACTGTAATCTTGCTTGGAACCTGCTCAAACCATAAATTAAATGATTGACATGACCTCAGTCCACCTAGTATGATGAGCTATGATGAAACCCTACTTGAACCTGTACCTGTTCCATACAGTACCTCTTTACCCTGCAAGAAATCTTCAAAGACATTTCTAGACCTCTAACCGGGCTCTATCTGCTCGCCTAGAGACTAGTGATAAAAAGAGCTCTCCACTCTTTCATGCTTCCTAATCCTAAATATATATACACTAATGACTCCCCTAACATTTCCACCTATCCTTAGGTGTTTCCCAAGGCTAGATTTCATGGGGGAGCCATGAAAGCACCGACCGGTCAAGATTGGACCAGTAAGAACTTAAAACCAAAACAATTTGCCTAACACCAAATATCCTACTCTAAATAACTTGCTTATCAAATGAAAAATACTAAGATAATCCTATAGAATACTAAACAAATACTAAACTCATTCTCTCAATCCATTAAGCATCTCTATCATCACAAAAGTTTGGGTTGTTCTTGAAAACACTGTTGTAGAGCTCTCTATTTTACTTTCAAAAACTAAATACCAATTACATCATGTCATGAGATTCGAGTATTGGGTCATAATAGATGCCATCCCCATGATTCTAGGGCCTGTTGGCCGATCTCCCACTTCCTATTCTCAAGGGAATCCAAAGGTAACCGAGTTGCATGCCCATGCTAACTTCTTTACAATATTTGACATCTTTCTCTATGCCTTGATCCTATTTCTTAGGACCATTATTCCCTCTAGATTCTGAGGAACCAGCTCATTTAATGGCCTTAAGGCATATTTACAACAACCACTAAGTGTTTAGAACATCTTTAAGACTCTAATCTCCCATAGACAACTAACATTAAGAAAACTTAAATTACTAACACTAGCTATTTGTGTGACCTTAGTCCTAATGACTAACTCACCTAGCCCACAAAAGCAATGACCTTCTAAGGTCTGAAAACAAACTAGCATCCTGACTTGGCTAGAGTCAAGTACAAGCCAAAATAACAAACATGGAGGTTAGCCTAGGTGTGCTCCTGCACCATTTGGTGTCATTCTGTTGTAGGTTTTAGTTTCATGGGTACTTAATTTTCAAGACAGTACTAGCATCTGAATGAAAATTACTCATTTCAAGGTCATGTATCTCCATTGTATGAATATATTATTATCTTGAATAAAATGATCAAGGGTTATTCTGTTCATCTCACTGTTATGGTGTGTGATTCTCATTTTGGCTTTAATTCAAGGAATTAATTAAAATGCTTGAGTGAGGTTATAGGTGACTATGTTCATATAAGGATTTGATAAGTACTATTGGGTTAGAATATAGATTGATGGTATTGTAAGGTAGTATTATCTGAGATTTTATATGCTATGTGTCTAGAACATAAACTTGGTTACAATAAAAAAACAACCAACACCTTTGATATTATCTAGCTATGGCTCCCAAATCTATTGCAAATTGATCATTAGGGTTAAAATTGAAACCTTTCAAATATAATCTTTGTCCAAATCCATGAAGAATTTTCCATCAGTTATTAACAATTCTCTTATAAAGAATTTGTGAAGCCAAGTCTGAAATCTGGAAATGAAATTCTAAAAATGCACAAGACTATAAATGAAATCTGATGAGATGTTGCTTTCAAATATGATTTTCAAACCTGGAAGTACAAATCTAACTTCACAAATGAATTCTGGAAAAAGACAATGACTTCCCTCAACCTAGCGATATCTTCTTGAGTTTCTTCTGATTTTCCCCAACAAAACCATCAAGCAAAACACTGTCACAATAAATAGTCGAGCTCATTTCAATTTATGCCCGCCACAATTTAACTTTGCAGGACCGCCCCAATTTTGGCGGAAGATCTTCGTCGAAACGTACACAAAACAATGGCTCGTCGAAATTTCGACGAACGTCGGGGTAAAAATTTTTAAAAAATGGAAATTCACACAAGTGCCCGATGATACATCTGATTATATAGGTTTCGTCAAAAATTGGGGTCAAATGAGTTAGTGACCAAAAATGTGAGGGGGACCAACCACTACAAGGCCCAAGGTCATGGAGGGCCAAGAGCAATAGGCTTCCCTAAGTTACCTCAATTTAAGGAAATTTTAGGAAAGGCGGGATGAGAATGATAAGGACTATAAGGTCCTTCAATCACCCTGCAAACTCAAGATTCTAAAGGAGACTAGGTGAGTCAGTTTTTCAAGGTCAACTTTGTGTCTCAGATAGCTCTCTATTAGAGGACAAAAGCACAGTTTTGGGACGATAGCATGATGTGCTGACATATCTCAGGTGTGATGGCATCCATACAGCCAAAGAACCAAGAAAACAAGGTTTGACCACTAAAAAACAAATTGACAACCTAGTTACTAGTTTCTAAGGGATCAAAATAACATTATTAAATATGAAACATACAAACAGACGTGATAAAATAATTATATTACCGCAAGGGTGATAAAGATGATTTCACACAATAACTTGTTTGCCATCTCACTCCAAGATATCTCCACCTACACACAGAAAAGAGAGAAAATTTTGGAGGGCTACTTAGGGGTCTGCCTTAATCAGACCCTCATTTTGGTGTTTCCACCTCCATGGACAACCAAGTTTGTAACGATGTAGAGATAATGTGATAAAGAAGGAAAATGAAAGCAATATAACGCTAAAACACTACAAAACAGTAATGTGCTAACTCAACCAAGTAATAGAGAAGATGAGTGAGGAGCTTACCACCTCTGCCCAAAGCACTCAAGGCTAGTGGGGGAGAAAATGATAGGAACTCAAGCCTCTATTGCAATAGTTCTTTCCTATGCTTGCTCTATTGAAGTGATGGAGTGATGGACTACTGCTATAGTAGAATATGATAATAATTAAATAAATAAAATTTATTTAATTATAGAGGAAAGGGGACATTAGTGACATTATTTAATTATAGAGGACATGTGACATGTTGACTTTTTTATTAAAATAACATTTTAATTCAAAAGTGGGACATGTGACAAGTTGATTTTTGAATTAAATAATAATTTAATTCAAAATAAGAAGAAGATGGAAAATTAGTAAGTAATTAAATAAATAAAATTTATTTAATGTAATGACAAAAAAGGCTAACGAATAATTAAATTATTAAAATAATTATTCAATTATAGTAGAAGGTGATAATAATTAAATAAATAAAATTTATTTAATTATAGAGGAAAGGGGACATTAGTGACATAATTAAATAAATATAATTTATTAATTTAATTAAAGAGGAATAAAGAATTGAATTAATTAAATAATTTAAAATTATTTAATTAATAGAAGAAATATGACTTGATAAGGAAAAAAGGTGCTCGCAGGTCTAGGATATTTTTCAATGTCTATAGTAAGAACCTTTAACATGTCCTCATAGATAACAAAGGAGAACAAGAAAATTCCTTTGGGCATAGTAGAAATGGAAACACTATCCTTTAGATTCCAAACAAAGATAGCCCAGTTTCTTACCCGCTCAATGTTCGGATGGTATGCCAAGGATTTTCCCACCAATTATAGCTTGAGGCCATCCATAGCTTTTATCATCAACACTTCAGGGACATCAATTTCTTGACCAATCACTGAACAAGTGGTAGCTTTCACATTCAGCCTACTTGAAGTTGGTGAGAAAACACCCAACTGTTTATCCATAAAAGAAGCAGGTTCTTCTTCAGAGAAAAAATATTCCAAGACCAGGGATGGGGATAGTGGTTCCTTGCTAGTTGTACCTACTTCCTGAGCAATAGAAGAAGAGGCAGTGGTAGCAAAAGGAGTACCAACATGGGGAACAACATTTTTGGTAACAACAGAACCCAGTGCCACATTAGGCTTGGGAACAACATTCCAAGATAGGGGAGCCTTGTTGGCCCCCTCACCTGACCAACCCATGTGACTGTCAAATCAAGAACAAGACACTAGAATTCAAAAACCCAAGGGAGAGGGAAAGAAACTTTCAGTATCACAAAATGAAACCAAAATGTTTCATGTTAGGTTCACCAAAAATGTAAGAGATGGAGACCAACCATCACAAGGCCCTAGGTCACAGAGGGTCGAGAGCAATAGGTTGACCTAACTTACCTTAGTTTTGTTCTAGAAAGAACTGGAATTTTCTTAGTTACATTAACATGAAAAAAAGGTTACAATATATAGAAGTGACAAGCAACTGTAGATATTAAATATCTACCTATAATCTATCTACCAGTTATTGTAGAAATAGTAAATCTACCTACACTAAATAAATACAATGATATTGACCATTAAATATACATAATTTAATATTCTAACACCCTCCCTTAATAGTCAATCTACTAACTAGCCTACAAAAAACAATCTGCAAGTCGATTGGTCAATAATTCTTTAGAACACTCTGCTGCTACGGAGACCCTCCCTGGATCTGTAGAATGTGAATGACCAACAAACGTCTAGAAAAAATAGAGAAGGCTGCCACCTTCTTTAGAATGCTCTGCAACAAGAGACAAGAGCTTGCCACCGACTCTGCCACCGAGATGAGTCTGCCACCAACCCTCCCAGAAACTGCAGAACTGTTGACCAGAAGTCATCACAAGACGTCCAACCTAATGTCGGATAACAAATTTGTCCTTCCCTGAAACCAGAGACACGCTGAGAACAACTGCCACGATTTTGAGGATAAATCGGCAAACCGTCGAAACCTTTGCAGATGAGCATGACGCCCGACAACTGACTGCAAGAAGCTAGTTGTGCAGATGTTCACCTTAGCAACTCCAAGTGCGACAAATACAAACTGCAACCAACCACGATTTTTGAGGAAAAAATCACTAAACCCAAGATTACAAATCATCATTTTTTTTGGAAAAAATGGTAAAAACCACATATCAGAGAGCCCTCCCGAACAACAGAAACCCTAACTAGGGTATACAAGATAAACTCATAATTTTTGAGGAGAAAATTATAAACCCTCCCAGATTATATATTTTTTAAGGGAAAAAAAAACTTTAAAACCCATATAGATTACGTTGTCGTTGAATCACAGACTATCTTCCAACATAATGTTGTTCAAATTGGCCATCTTCACACTTTTCGAGGCATGAAAAATGAGGTATTGAGAAAAGGCTGATGCACAAAACCTGAGGCACGAGTTTCAATACATTGAGATAGGTGCAAGCATATAAAATAATGTAAATCCATGGGCACAAAATTTGAGGCACAGAAAATGATGCACCCAGAAAAACGGAGACCAACCTAGTTGAGCTCTCGAAAAACCCACCAATAATTTGCAATCAAAATAATTTTTCAACCTGAAATTGAGGGTCAAAACCCTAGCCGAAGTTACATGATGCCCTAGCTTCCATGAAAGCTCAAAAAAACTTCCAGAAATGAGTTCGAATCTGCACAAAAAGTTGACAAAAAGAAAGCGAAACCCTAGGCGACCAGGAGGCAGATCAAAAACATTAATAAAAACGTGGCTTTGGATCAGAAACCACATCCATTTAAGGATGAAAATAAGAGGAAAAACGCGTTTTAGAAGAGAGCCCAAAAATGCAACGTGCAGAAAAAAAAAATGCGACTTCAGGAGCAATGAAAAACGCGTCCAACAACAAGGGGCAGAGGCGCAACTTTTAGAAGAAGAACATAGGCAAAAAAATGGCCCATAAATATCCTGTCGGCGCCCAAAGACATCGTGCGACCAGTACAGAAAAACACAGATAAAAGACATAGAAATGAGTCTCACAGGAGGTCATGCCCAACAGATGAAATAATCATGGCTAGAATAAGAATGACGCCCAGACAGGAAAGCTTGCAAAAATTGCAGAAAGAAGGTTGAAATTTTAGTGGGAAAAAAACTCACAAAATTTTTAAATAGAAACCCTCAAAAACTTCTGCAAACGAGCCCCACGAATTTGCAGACAAAATCTTGTCTTTGCAAATCGGTACCAAAACAAAGAGCCCTCTCAGAATCCTAAGCCCTCCCGTGAGGGAGACAAGCTCAAGCTGGCTCTGATACCATGTTCTGGAAAGAACTAGAATTTTCTAACTTAGTTACATTAACATGAAAAAAAGGTTACAATATATAGAAGTGACAAGCAACTGTAGATATTAAATATCTACCTACAATCTATCTACCAGTTACTATAGAAATAGTAAATCTACCTACACTAAATAAATACAATGATATTGACCATTAAATATACATAATTTAATATTCTAACAAGTTTAAGGAAATGTTAGGAAAGGTGGGATGAGAATGATGAGGACTATATAAGGTCCTTCAATCACCCTGAAACTCGAGATTCTAAAGGAGACTAGGCGAGTTAGTTTTCAGGGTCAACTTTGTGTCTTGGATAGCTCTCTGTCAAAGGACAGAAGCGTGGTTCTGGGATGACAGTATGATGTGTTGGAATCTCTCAGATGTGATGGCATCTGTATGGCCAAAGAACTAAGAAGACAAGGTTTGACCACCAAAAAATAAACTAATTGCCTAGTTACTATTTTCTAAGGGATCATAATAACACTATGAAATATGAAACATACAAACAGACGTGATAAAACAAGTATATTACCGTAAGGGTGACGAAGACAATCTCACACAATAAATTTTTTTCCATTTCACTCCAAGATATCTCCACCTACACAAAAAATGGAGAGAAAATGTTGTGGGGGCTGCTTAGGGGTCTGCATCAGTCGGACCCCCGTTTTGGTGTTTCCACCTTCATGGACAACCAATTTTGTAACGATGTAGAAATAATGTGATAAAGAAGGAAAATGAAAGCAATAGAATGCTAAAACACTACAAAATAGTAAATTTCTAACTCAACCAAGTAATAGAGAAGATGAGTGAGGAGCTTACCACCTCTACCCAAAGCGCTTGTTGGGTGAAAATAATGTAATCAACTTTTCAATAGACTACACCATCTAGATTTCAGCCACAGCTATGTGAGATTAATCTCTCCAATTAGCTGTAAGAAGGGCGCCTCCCCTTTTCAAGAACATATTGCTGCCTTCTATATCGTTTGTGGCGTTTTAGCCGTTGAACATGAAGACGTTTTTGTAAGGCTCTTCATCGAATCCCTCTAAGGGGTTGCTTTTTTGGTGACTCCATTGGGGAAGAAAGTATCACGCAATCCAAGCCTCAAGCTTTTGATTGAATTAAATATGCTTTCAAGTTTCCTTATTATTGTTTGTAAATTTTTCTCTATCAGTCTTCATCTTTTTCAAATCTACATTCTGGCGAACCGAACCTACACACGAAGCTTGAGAGCTCAAGGAGTTACAGATCCTTTGTTTGAAGAGTTACTGCAACGTAACTTTCCTTTTGCTCCTTCACAAACAAGGTCACCGTTGCAGCGCGCTAGGAGTTTTCCTCCTCGAAAAGACAGATCTGCTTTCCCACCTATTTGGTCTATCTATAGCAGGCGTCCAACTCCAATTTTTATTGTGCAACCAACAATGGCCACACCACCTGTAGGACCGTGGGGAAATTCCTTTGGTCCTCTACGTTTGCTTGCACCACTACATGATCTTCCATGAGTTTCGAGGAAGCATCTCCCAAAATTCACCAGTGACGGTAAGCAACACCCCGATGAACATATTGCTGCCTTCTATATAGTTTGTGGTGTTTTAGCCGTTGAACATGAAGACGCTTTTGTAAGGCTCTTCATCGAATCCCTCCAAGGGGTTGCTGCTGAATGGTTTTATACACTCCCCAACACTTCAATCACCAGCTAGGCTACTCTCCGAACAAAGTTCGAGGAAAGATTCAAGCCTGCTGAAGATGCACATGCTTTGTTGGCTCAACTGACAACCATGCGAAAGGAAGCTCACAAACCGATGAGGGAATTCGTGGCTAAGTTCAACAAGTTGGTGATGTGGATCCCACAAGATGCAAAACCCACGGATCACAACTTGAAGTGCTTCTTCATAAATACTCAGTTACCCAAGGTGAGTTTCTTCTTGCGTAGGGAAACTCTGGCTAATGTTGAAGTAGCACAACAATTAGCCACGAGCCTTGAAGATGATATGATCCTAGCCGGAGAAATCAGGATCAACGACGGCTCTAACACCAACAAAATTATGCAAGCATCGGGGTCTTCAGCATCCAATGCCATCACTCCTGGCACCAGTTCCAATTTCACTAACCCGATGGTGCAACGACTGGAAAATGAGCTCCTCGCTCTGAAGAAGCAAGTGGAAAATAATAATACAAATTACAAGGACATCCCCAGAAGGACTTTTCCCAATTACGCCAAAAACAAAACTCAAAATCATCTTCCGACACCACTAGGTAGGCTCGCCCTTGAAGCTCCGCCTACCAACGTTGTTGTGGGATATTATGAAACTGAGCAAGATGATTATGCTCAGACGGACTATCCCAAAGAACAAAATGCTGATCTCTTCCAAGAGGAAGAAACAGAATCGGCTGGCGACTCCAAGATTAGTTACTTGCAGATAATGGATGAAGAGGAATCAGATGACTTGGTGATGGATGCATATGTTGTCTTTACGCGGCATCAGCAAAACCAGCTTGACAAAGTTCAAGCTGTAGCCCCACCTGAAAAAGAAAAGTCGCCTGTCACGATTGCCAAAAGAGGATCTCCTCTCCCTTGGCAACCTAAGAAAGCAGCAAATCCACAAGCCAATAGGCCCCGTTCCTCAACTCCCACTCTTCCTGTGCCAAAAGCTAATCACCCAGTTCCTAAGACCAACGTGCCTTCCGTTAAACTGATTAGTGAAGTCACTACATCTAGTTTACAGAATTCTTTTCAAGCCTTTGATATTATTGACCATGCAAAGAGAACCAAAGTCCAGATGTCTAAGGCGGAATACCTCAAGGCTAACCCTGACCAATTTGATAGGCTTGTCCGATTTGTTAAGGATCAGGGAATTACTCCAACTCAGGATTCACCCCCCGAGGTCCCGGTTGTTCCTATACCAAAGGTGTCCCGCAATAATTTGGTATCCAATCCCCCAACTACATCTGGATGCATCGATCCGTTCTTTATCTCCTTGCTAGTGAATGGTTTCAAATTGAGCAATTATGTCATAGACTCTGGTGCATTTGACATCGTGATGCCTACCAAAGTAGCCACTACCTTGGGTCTAGAAATGACTAAAACTTTTAGCCGTTGCTTTTCTATGGAGAATAAGCAAGTACCCTTGATCGGTCAGATCAAAGACATGCAATATGCAGTTACCGCGTATCCTGACAAAAAGATCAAAATGACGGTCCTAGTGGCTGATGTACCAACATCATACGGGATTCTCCTCAGAAGGAATTTCTGCAAGGATGTTGGAGGAGAACTAAGCATGGATATGTCTGAAGCTAGAATATCGATAAAGGGTGTAATGCAGAAGCTGATCCCTAAGAAGGAAGCCAAACTCTCTGTAACCCAATCGGATGATCCCAGAGCCCAGATCTTGTTTGAATCTTCAGGTATGGGGACTTATTATCTCTAGACTCAAGAGGTCGGTGAATCTTCAATGGCGCATGAGTTAGAGAGTGTTGAATCTCTCTCCTTGACGAATGACTCACCACCAGATGATTCATCAACATCAGATTTTGAAACTCTACCAGGAGATGAGGTTTCAAGTTTTGATACCGTTGGCCTTGGTGATCCGAATGGCGTTTGGTTGTTAGAGTTCGATGGTAGTTGTTCTTCAACCGGTTCTGGAGCTAGAATAGTTTTCATTTCTCCTAACGGAAAGATCTTCCCTTTTTCTTTCAAGCTACAGTTCAATAATACCAACAACACCACCAAATATGAAGCCTTGCTATTGGGAATGCAAGTAGCGCGCAAGAAAGGTATCAAAAACATCCATGCACAAGGAAATGTCGAGCTAATAGTATGTCAGGTACGAAATCTTTACCAAACAAAAAATGATAGGCTTAGACATTATCGCAATCTCGTTTGGGATTGTGTTGAAGAATGTGATGCTTTTGATATCTCTGTGGTACCAAGGGAATACAATGGCTAGGCAAACTCTTTGGTAGTGTCAGCCACGCTTCTCATACCACACAAAGATTTTCAAGGTTCTACCTACACTATCGAGTTGGTTTTTCGTCCAAGTGTCCTCGACAATTCAAAAAATTGGCAGATCTTCAACGACGATCATCAAATAGTTGCCTTCTTGGAAAAGGCCGAGAATTTCAATAAATTGTACTTTGAAGGAAGTAATTCTCCTCTACGATAATTTGTGTCCGGCATAGATCCAGTTTCTGGCAAAGAATTCCTACAACTAAATGGGAACAAGATCTCTGGAGGGTTGGTATCTCTAGAAAGGCTCTTTGACAAGCATGATCGCTATGTCAAACAACAGCTCACCGACTCTGATTCGTCTAATGAGGTTGAGCAATACAATTTGGGACCTGAAGTGGATCCCAAGATGGTGAACATCGACAAATGTTGCACTCCTGAAGAAAGGATCCAGTTCACTAGATTGTTACAAGAATATATGGATGTTCTAACATATTCATATGAAGATCTCAAATCTTTCTGACCAAAGTAAGTGCAACATGATATCCCACTAAAGGTTGGAGCTTTGCCTTTTAAGCAAAAGCAAAGATAGTACAATCCAAAGATTTTTGGAACAATTCTTGCAGAAGTCCAGAAGATGTTGAACGCACGGATAATCTTCCCAATCCACCATTCAACGTGGATAGCAAATATTGTCCCTGTGCATAAGAAGAACGGTGAGATCCACATCTGTGTTGATTTTAGAAATATCAATCAGGTGTCCCTTAAAGACAATTACCCTCTCCATGTCATGGATCAAGTCTTGCAGAATGTAATTGGATCTGAGATGCCCTCCATGCTAAACGGTTTCTCTGGTTATAATCAAATTGAGGTCACCGCAAAAGATCAACACAAGACCGCCTTCACAACACCATGGGGTACCTTTGCGTATCGTCAGATGCCTTTTGGCTTGATAAACGCCGGTGCTACCTTCCAACGTGCTATGGACTTGGCTTTCCATGACGTGATGGGTAAGTTCATTGTGGTGTATCTTGATGACCTCACAGTATTTTCTAAAAAGCGTCACGAGCACTGTAATCACCCGAGACAAGTCTTGGAGAGATTTCGTCAGCATGGCATCTCCCTCAACCCCAAAAAGTCAATCTTTGGGGTTACGGAGGGAAAACTACTCGGTCATATAGTCTCCACTAAAGGAATCAAGATTGACGTAGAAAGATTTAATGGCATCAAAACCCTCTCCCTGCCATCAAGCAAAAAGGCAGTTCACTCATTCTTTGGTAAGGTAAATTTCCTACGAAGGTTCCTCCCAGATTTTGCAGAAAAAACTCGTCATATTGTAGATATGATGAAAGGTAATACCACTTTCCACTAGACTGCTAAAGGGAAAGCCGCATTTGATGACATCAAGGAGGTGATCGCTCATGCTCCTGTACTGGTTTGTCCTAATTTCACCAAAGATTTTATAATGTATAGTTATGCTTTCGAGCATACACTTTCAGCTATTTTGGTACAGGAAAACCATGAAGGTTTTGAATCACCCATTGCATTCATGAGTTGTCCCCTCAAGAACTATGAGTTGAAGTATTCTCAAATGGAAAAGCATGCCTTTGCCGTAGTCAAAGTTGTCAAGCATTTTCAGTTCTACATCCTAAATAGCCACGTCAAGGTTTTGGTTCCAGATACGACTGTTAAGTCAATTCTAACACAACAGGAATTCGAAATGAAAAGAGGCAACTGGGTTGCCAAAATTCAGGAGTATGATCTGGAGATCAAACCCACCAAACTAATACAGGGGTGTGGTCTATGTCAACTCATTGCTGAGAACAACCCCGGCGAGGAAGTTTCAGAGGATGAAGAAGTTCCCGATGTTGGAGAGAATTCCAGTGAACTACCCCTTGTGCTGTTTGTCAGCACCACTGATGAGGGGTTTTCTAATATCACTCATTATCTCACATATGGTGAATGTCCCAGCAACTTGACATCCAAAGAACAAAGGACCATCAAGTTAAAATCAGCAAACTTTATCTTATGGGACAATGGCTTGTATAAGCGTGCCATCGATGGTACTTTTCTATGATGTGTGGACAAAGAACAACAAGAAAAATTGTTAAAATCATACCATGATTTGGCATGTGGAGGTCATTTCTCAGCACCAGTCACTGCTCACAAAATCTTGAGAGAAAAATACTATTGGCCTACGCTCTTCCAAGATGCGTATTCCTGGGTACGTAAGTGCGAGTTATGTCAACAATTTGTTGGACGACCCAGACTGGTAGCTTTACCATTAAAGCTAGTAGTAATAGAGGAACCTTTCCAACAATGGGGGATAGACTTCATAGGTGCGGTCAATCCATCTTCCAGTGCTGGACATGTCTATGTTTTGACTGCTACCGACTATTTTACCAAGTGGGTAGAGGCAATCCCCACTAAGCACGCAACTTCTGAAGTAGTGTGCGAATTCTTGAAGGAGAATATCATTTCCAGGTTTGGCATGCCAAACAAGATCGTTGCCGACAATGCTTCTGCCTTTTCTTCAAGCGAAATCACTAAATTTTGTTTTGAGCATGGCATAACCTTGTCACATTCTTCTGACTATTATCCACAGGGTAATGGTCAAGCGGAATCGAGCAACAAAAATCTAGTGACTATCATCTAGAAGTTAGTAGAGGAAAATCAATGCCTTTGGCATAAGGGCTTGTATGATGCTTTGTGGTCAGACAGGATCACTCCCAAGCGAGCAATCGACATGTCTCCTTTTCAACTCTTGTACGGGTTAAATGTTGAATTACCCATAACTCTGGAATTTCCAACCCTCAAGCTGGCAAAGGCTATCAAAGACGAAACCTTTGAAAATTCTATAGATAAACGCTTAATGTATCTCTTTGAATTGGAGGAGAAGCGTTTCCAAGTTGTTGACCACATTTCCGGACACCGGCAACAAGTAAAGAAACTATTTGATAAGAAAGCTAAATCAAGGAACTTCCAAATTGGTGACCTCATTCTCCTATGGGACAAACGAAGAGAGCCAAAAGGTATGCATGGGAAGTTCAATTCACTGTGGACTGGACCCTTCCTGGTTCATCAACTGTGCGGTGAAAATAGTTTCTTATTAGTATACAAAGATGGAACGCCGTTCGCTCTTCCACACAGCGAACAACATCTCAAACACTTTGTGTGTTAAAATATCGAGCGTTCTAGAGGTAAGTATTTGTATTCTTAGTCTTAGTATTTGAGTCTTTGTGTTCTTTTGCTTTTTGTCATTGTCGCCTGACTCCAAGCCCAATGGATGGATAAAGGCACTTAATTCTGGTTGTTCTTCTCTCTTCACTCATTTGAAAGAATGACTGAAGAAAGATCCCCAGCAGGAGCCAGCTATTATCACAGGATCTAGCTGCGCTAGATTCACGGATAACCCCCTACAAAACTAGTCTGTTTCCTAGGAACGTGTGTTTCAAGCACACAAAACGAGGCAAAAAATCATTTTAAGAAGTCCCTAAACCTACCTAGTCTGGGTAGGCGATGATAGGCTCAAGTTCGAGCTTAAATTCTAACTCCTTTTTCCTCCCCGGGAGTTAGTTTATTTTTCCTATTTTTGGTGCTCGGGCGGTGATTTTCACTACCGTAGCACCATTTCCACCAAATTTTCTTTGGTGCAATGGCAGTGAAAATCACCGCCACTGCACCTATTTTCATTGTGAGTTTGGTGCTCGAGCGGTGTTTTTCGCCGCCGTTGCACCAAAGGGCTTTAATTTTATTTCAGTGCTCAGGTGGTGAATTTCACCGCCACTACACCTTTTTGTGAGTTATGTCTAAGTTATCGGCCGCATTCAATGCGCATGACTTAAGTTTGTTATTAGGTTTTATTAACTCAATTAAGAGTTATTTCTTCATTGTTTGCTAAGTAACCTCCTCCATTCTTCACTCTCGTGCCATCGCGAGTTGCTTCCCCATTGAGATCAAATTCAGGTTTTTCCTCTAAACGCATGAACTGCACCATGATCCTCGTCATAACTGTTACAGGTACGTTCATCTTTTTGTTACAGTCGATAAGTTTTATTTTTTTACGTTTAAACACCCTCGAATTTCTTGTTGTTTTCGGTATTCTTCTCCTCTCCTTCATGTCGCTTTGTCTTCTTCTTTTCCTTCGTGTCTTTCTCATGCCCTTCTCACGCCTTTTGCTAAAGTTAAAAACCTTTGCATTTTGTGGTAAAGTCCTCCTATTCACCAAACACGTCAGTCCCTTTTTCCTTCAATGCACAGTCGAGATTTATCAACGTTGTCACCCAAGTCATCGAGCATACCGGTGTCTGAGCGGTGATTTTCACCACCATGACACTGATAGAGAAATACCCTAAGTGTCGAGGCGGTGAAAATCACCGCCACGATACCTAACTATCTTACAAGGTCGGTGCTCGGGCAGTGGTTTTCACCACCTCGACACCGAACACATGCGACTCCAATAAACCCTTAGGTGTTGGAGCGGTGAAAATCACCGCCCTGACACCAAACTTTTTACATGTTGGTGCTCGAGCGGTGATTTTCACTGCCCCGACACCAACATCGAACAGTTCCCTAAAATACCCTAAGTATAAAATTTGGTGCTCGAGCGGTGTTTTTCACCGCTTCGACACCAAGATGACATATCACTTCAGTGCTCGAGCGGTGATTTTCACCGCCTGAGCACCAAAAAAAAAACTGCAATTTTTTACTAACACTCAAAATAGTGTTTCTTCTTCATTTTCACCTCTGTGCTCATTTCCACTCCTTGTTTTCCATGCCACTTGGCCAAAACACAGTAACTTCATATCGCCTTGATCATCTCACGCTTTCCCATGTGACATTTTTCCTGACAATCATTGCATCTGCCATTCTTGCAGTTTGTTCTAAGGTTCCGTCAAGGATCTTCGGAGATAAGAATTACATTGGTCTCTGCTCTCCTAAATGTCAACTGAAACTTCATCGCCATCTCCTAAAGATAAGGAGAAGATGAAGTATAAGTACCAAGGCGTTTTCCCTCCAACCGTGGTGTTGTCTAAGGTAGATGAAATTAAAGACACTGAAATCGGCCATCAAGATCTAGCTGATTTCGTGAAGAGGATTCAACAGAGGCCATGGGATGAAAATTTGAAAGCCATCGTACATGGCAATCTTCATATGGTTTCGACTTTTCCAACTTCAGCCCATCACACAGAGTTTGTACTTCAGGTAGTTGCACACTACATTAAAGAAGACAGAACGGTAAGGGATTCAGTAGGACAAGTAATAATGAGGCTTGATGGTGAGTTTTTTGACATAGTCTTCAAGGTGCCACAAATGGAACAATACACCCCTATCACAATACAGAGGGCTCAAGAAATATTTGACAATGATCCAGTCAAAGCCAAAACATTGATTAACTCACAGTGGTTGAATACCCCTCGGCATGTTGTTTCTAGGTGGCCTAAGGGACTCCCCAGGAGTGACTTCAAAGAGGATGAAAGAGATATGATTACCTTGTTAAGCAGAGTCAAGGGCTTGCCTGGTTCTTCTTATTTCCAAGATTGGATGAATGAATACATCCAGATTATTCGAAGGAGGAAAGTTCACATTGATTGGGGAATGTAGATTAGTGACGAAATTCATGATCAGTTGATCAAGGTGTCTACCACCTTAAAGTTTTATATGACTTCCTTCTTGGTGTACTCAGCAGCGGTGATGAGATAGTTTCCAAGTTTATCCACCAAAGGTAATAGGCATTCTACCCCAATCTATGACTATTATTACCAATTGAACCTGAGGGAAAGCTTCCATCATTTTAGAAGAGTCACAAATGCCTTCTTTGCTCCTTTGCTATTCACTTTTGATCCAACTCTAGAAAAGAAGAGCATTTCAGATGAAGCTTACAAGGTGGTCAACAAAGTTGGATGTGTGTTTCTACAATTCCCAGCCTTCACTTACATAAGGGTAGGTTGTTTCACAGGATGCCCTTATATGCTTCCTAGATACCCATCAGATAAATGGATTCTTATGGAGTTGTGCAGGCAATAAATTTCGGTGCACAAGGAATGACAAAAGAATCATAAGCCAGGGTTTAAGTTTCCAATAACCATTGGCAAGTATACTATCAAAACGGTTCAGAAAGCCAAAAATGTTTCAGCTGAGATGCACATCAATACTATCAAGACCTATAGGTACAGGCGTGATTTTGACTTCAGGGATGTCAAGAAGAAACTCAAGAAAGGTCATAGCCATGTCTACCATTTTGAAGACATATGGGCAAAGTATAGAGATGAAGAGGATGTATAGAAAATGGATTTCTGTAGGTTGACAGTTGATCAAATCAGGGCTCTCCAAATAGCTGATTTACCTGAGGATTTCATGGATCTAGGTGATGTCCTTAATTCTGCCTATCACGAGGACAACATTGCTAGGAAACCTTTGCCTCCATTACAATGGTCCAAAAAAGAATGTGTTTATATGAGAGAAAGGTTGGCCCCTATCCTACACAACACGGAAGAATGGCTAGCTAAGCATGGTTTTCAAATAAAAAACTTCAAGACAGATTCTGAAGGTGAGCTCCCTAAAGAGAATCCTACTCCACCGACAGAGTCTCGTGCCAAAGAAAAAAAGGCCACGAACCCTTCTTCATCAAGAAGAGGGCCAAGGATTAAGTTCACTGTGGGGAAGAGTACTCCACAAACTACTGAAATTCAAGAGACAAGAGCTACTACATCTTGTGCTGAAGAGAGAGAGCTTGTTTCCGAAGAGTTGTCTTCAGATGAAGAAGGAGGAGATACAGAGTTTGAATCCAAAGAATCAGATGATGAGGACTCTAGAGAAACTGCATCAAATGGAGAAGATGAGCAATTAGCACAAGAGGTTGAGGGATACCAAGAGGGTGAGAAGGTTTTCTCACCTCCTCAAGGTGAAACCGAACAAGTTCCTATTTCTTCACTTCCTCATATTCCTTCACTTCCAAAATCTCTCGTTCCACCCATTCCTTCTTCTCCTCTTCCTACCACAGTTATAGGGGGAGAAAATGTTTCTTTCCTACTAGTAATGTCAACAATGTTGGTTTCTCCTACAGTTGGCCGATCAAAAAATATCAATGATCTATCTAGTTCGCTAGTTTCTCTCTTTAGTTTTTCATCTCCATCTTTTGACATTTTTTCGAGGGCTGATTTTGATAGATTTATGAATGAATCTTTACAGAATCAGCTTGGCGTACAAACAACTGGGCCCATAATGACTACAACAACACCCATAGTTGCTGTTTCAACTATTCCTCAAAAAGCCCCTGCAGCTCAGGAATTAGCAGTAACAAGTGATGTGTATACTTCTTCCCTTCCTCCTTGGTTGGTGTCACAGGTTCCTAAACGAAAAAAGTAGATGATCTCCCCTGATGAGCTGGACTTGGAAAAAATACCTACTCCCAAGAACAAAGAAAAGAAAAAGGCTAAGGTATTGTCAAGGCTGCAGGTTGATAAAGCTGGTCAAAAGTTTGTTGAGGTAGGTTTTCCTCCACAACCAGAGGGAGATGTGAACATGGAAGATTATACCATTCAAAGAATACAACTTGGGAAGGTGACAAATGAAAGTGCAAAATCAGATGCCCAAGTAGTATTAGATGCTCTGGCAAGAAGGCTTGACAAGATGGAGCAAGCCAAAAATCTATACAAAGAGAAAGTTGAATGCTATGCAAACATTTTGAGAAACATAGAGGGATCTTCAATGGGTGATGCCCAATCTATGACCTTGGTAAATGCCGAAGAACCAGCTGTTCAAAAGGCAGAAAAGCTTGCATCCAAGGGTAAAATCTTAAATGAGTTTATTGAAGAGATCATAGATCATGGAATGCAGGTCATCACCATCACAAGTGAGAAGAAAATACAAATAGCCTAGCTGCAGACTGAGCTTAACAAAGAAGAAGGATCACTTGTGAGAGATATATCCAATATGGAAAGGACTTTATCATCATGGCTGAAAATGAAAGAATCCAAGATCAACCAATTGGTAAAAAATGGAGTAATAGCTGGGAAGGAGAAATATGTTGAAACAAAAGAATTGCTCAAGCACAGAATCTAGGTATTGAAGTTTCTGATTGATGACATTCACCAGGCACAAGAAGATGTTGAAGGCTACCGGGTTCTTTTGGTAAATGGAATGGAAGAGTTGCCAGGTGATCTTCTTGATGATGAGCACACCTTCCTTCCCCTCAGTGAAATAATTCAAGTGTATAAAGAAGCCTTCATGAAGTTGGTGGATGACAAAGGTTTTACTAAAAACACCTTATACACTGTATGTGATCTACGGCTTTCACTTGATTGTTTCAAGTCTCATCTTGAAAGATGTAAAAAGGTTTCTTCATCTACAAAGAAGTTGATTACCAAAATACATACACTGGTGGATTTTATAGTCGGACCAGATGGTAAGTTCTTGAAAGAGACAACAAAGAAATATGAAGACTTTCGCGCCCAAAGCAAAGAACCATAGTCTTCTTTTCGTCTCCAATGTTCACCATTTGTGGTGTCCCCTTTTTTGTGCATTGTAAATAGTTTTTGACACTTTAGGTGTCTTTTTGTAAAATGTAATTACACCAAAAATATGACGTGCAATTACGTAGAAATAAATTACACTTAGTTAGATTAGGGTTTTCTATTTTCACTCATCTGGTTCCCTAATTTAGCTCTTCCCTCCTTTTCCATAAGTATGAGGGATTTCTTTTGTAATATTTACCTTTTGAGATTTTGCAACGAAGTGCTGCTATTTTGAAACAAGCATTGAGACTTTGTGTTCAATATTGTTAATTTAGATCTAATCAATAAAGAAGAAGATTGCATGCCAGACTTTGTGTTGGAATCAATCGTTTTGTGTGTTGATTATATCGGTAGTGATTTGTGTATGAGATTGAAAGGGCTTCAAGTGTTTGATGTAAAATTTGTGTTACATTTATCATTTGGATTTTTTTACGTTTGAAGATTTTTTTGAAGGATCTACAAGACTTTGTGCTTGTAATCGTTCTTGTTGTTCGAGGAATCGCTATGTCTAAGAAGACTTTGTGCTTCTAATACAATGAACGATATCATCACCGGATTCAACATTGAAAAGGCTACGAAACGACTTTGTGCCTTCGTATGCCTTCCCTTTTCTCTTTACCTTTGTTATTATAAATCACACCTGGTATTTCTAAGCTTTGCTTTGTCAAGATAGAAATATTGGCATTACGGTTGTTGATTAAGTTTAGGATATTTAGATCTAAATCTTTTCATAGTGAAGCATTGTAAAAATCTTCTCTGAAAAAAGAGAGAAGTATGAATGTAACACACCCCCCCATTTCATGAGTACAGTGTATATTTTGTAAGTATTCTTTTAAGCTTACTATAGCTTCCAATTAGTGGTAAGAAGGGTACCTCCCCTTTCCAAGAGGAGAGAGTAATTTCACATAGCTATGGCTGAAATCTAGATGGTGTAATCTATTGAAAAGTTGATTACATTATTTTCACCGAACAACGCTCAAGGTTAGTGGGGGAGAAAATGAGAGGAACTCAAGCCTTTGTTGTAATGGTGTTGTCCTACGCTTACTCTATTGAAGTGATGGAGTGATGGACTTACTACTATGGAGTGTAAAATGTTGCTTCAATGCTTGAAGTGAATGCTAGAATGCATGGAGATATTGTGTAGAAGCTTCAACCAGCCTCCAAATAAATGAATGAAGAGAGATGAAGAAACGGCCATATTCGAGTCGGCCAGCTGAAGGGAGGCATTACAATTCAACTTCCAATAAGAAATGTAACGCCTCTACAGACTCAATCGTAAGAATCTACCAGTGATGTAAGTACATTGCATAGACATCTGCATGTTGTGCGAACGTCCTCGACAATAACTCCCTACCGATGCTCAAAATAGGTGCTAAGTGGAACCAACGTTGTGGGCTTATGTGGAATTAAGCCTCCGGATTTGGTTTTCTAAGGTGGAGAAGGGCAAAAGGGGAATTTGAATAAGGGGTGAAAATTCGCTCCTGTATAGAAGGATAATGGATTGATTTTGGTAAAGGAGAGGAGACATGAGGATTATTGGCTAGAAGAATTATCATATGATCTTCAAGAACCATGTCGCATAGGAATAAATTTTTTTCTCGAAGGTATGGTTCTGTATAATGATATGAAGGCAATGACATGATACTTCATGGATATTGTATGACCAAAGGATAGATATGTCAAGAGTTTTCCCAAAGCATGATTTGTGTTTGTACCCCAATCCTTATCAAAATCAAAGTAGGTGGGAAAATGGACGGAAATGATATGGACTAAATGAATAGATGGAAATTTCATGAGAAAGGTATGGGATCTATGAGACAACTTTCCCCTAAGTGTAATAGTCCACATGGATAATTTCTCTTACACATGATGCATGTTTGCTAGGTTTTCATCATGGTACTTATCCAAAGTGCCATAAGAATGGTTTTCATTATTCGATGGAATTTTTCTTTTTAATATTTTTTGTTCTTTTTGATGTCACACAAGACACCTACTTGCCATGTTTTCATCAAGGTGATAATTTTTTTTGTTTTTCTTATATGGACTTGATATTTTGGATGATCATTGATTGTTCTAAATCCTTTGATGGTGTTGATATAGATGTTGGTGTCATGATATGCCAATAGTGACCTTTATGGATTATTTGTCTTTCCAGGATCATAACACTTGCATACAAGTGATCAATGCCATTGCGATCCATTTTGATACTAGGTTTGGCTTTGTCGAAATACACACATCATGATAGAGTTCTATGGGCTCGTCCTTGTGATAAAGAGTTTTTGCCAAGATGCGATGGATTTGTGACATGAGATTTTTAGACTTTAGGCAAGATGTAGGATTATGATGGATGATAGTAGGTGTAGATGGACTATTTGGCATTTTGGATGTAGGAATTTTTATTTTCCAAAGTTGAGGTGGTGAATGATGGAGTTTGGAATTTTGATTGGGATAGTGTTTGGAACCATCAATTTTATGTCGTGTGATGACCATTTTGAAGGAGGTAGAAATTTATTATATGTGGGAGACCTCTTGTCTTGTGGCTCCACATTTTGATTGGACATTGGAATTGAACTCTTTTCTTTACTTGATCCATTATTCTTTGAGATCCATTTTAACCTTATTTATCTACTTGGATTTTTGCATTCAATGGCCTTTAGTATTTGATTTTGGGTTTTAGGATTGTAAGACTTTTGTTTTTGTTGGTTCCAATTGATGGGTTTAACTATGTTTGAATGATGGTTTATGGTGTAGATGGAAGGAGTTTTGGTAGCAAACCTATGACAAGAACTACTCATGGCCCCCATTTTGATGTTTGTATTGGATAAAGTGTCCCCTAATATCATGGAGGTATCACTAACATCATTTAATTTTTTGATTGAAGAATAGCCAAGACCTTGATTTCTAGGATTTTCATAAAACTATATTGGTTAGATTGAATTCCTTGTTCATGTAGGCCTAGTCCTCTTCCTTGATACCACATGCTCTGAAATATTCTATTTGTGATGGGGTATTTGTTATTTTGGAAGCAAGATGCACCCATCATTATGTATGTGGAAACTAATGCTTGGAATCTTCTCCTCTGTGAGAAAGCCTAATTTGATAAAAGTGGATGATCCTAGTTGATAGGATATTTTGGCTTTATAATTCATCATGCTTATGTCTGCTTGATCATTTGAGATATCGATTTGTTCCATGATAGATTATATCTCTTTTTCTTTGACTTGAACCATAGTAGGTTGCTTAAGTTCTTCTTGATCCATAGTAGCCTTTTTATGTTCTTCTTTGACTTGATCCATGCCATTTATTTGATTGTATATGTGTCCAAAGGAGGAAAGTGTTTCATTTTGGGAAATGGAGGTGTTTGGAGTTGGTATGGGGTTGACTTCAAGTGTTTGGCCATGGATGGTATAAAGGTTGATAATTGGATCACTTTGATTTCTTGTTCAATGATAGGATCTTGATCAAAGATAGGTTTTCCTTGGGTGACATGGTTGTCTAGAAGGATTTATTGGATAGAATTAAGGATAGGATCATGGGATAGAATATGATCGCAATAAATACTTTGATCTTGACATAAAGGGGGAGTTATGATGTCATGCTTTGGATTTTCCTTTTGACATATATCCAAAGGTTTAGACAATGGAATGTGATTTTGGACATCACTAGAATTTTCATGGCTAAATGTATTTTTATTGGATGGGGTAATATATTTGGATGCAATGGATTGAAATGGATTAGTGAATGATGGATTAGGATAGGATGTGGAGACTTGAAATGGATTTTTGGAAGGTTGGTTTCCCTTGGCAAGGTTAGGATAAGGATGTCTAATGGATTTTTGTTGTCGATGAATGGTATGGATTGTTTTAAGTGACTCTTGGTAGTGAGGATAGATGGATGGAGGAATAAAGCTCATGGATGGTTGGTATGGAGGATTGATGAATTATATTTTGAAGTCTAAGGATTTTTGGATTTGACAATTACGAAGTAATTGGTATTCAATTTGACTATAATGCATATCAAGGTAAATTCAAGACATGGTAGTGAATTTGGATTAGGATGAATAATAGGATGGTACTATGATGATGAGGAATTATGATGACTAGGATGGTATTATTAGGTTGACTTGGATTACTAGGATAATTAGGATTGAGAATGATCTAGGGTAAATTTTTATGCTTATGTAAAACAACATAAAAACTAACCCTAAACCAACAATAGAGCACAAATAAGCATGAAAACATGAAATATAAAGCAATATCACCATAAAGTCTTCATACCATCATTATTTCACCTTCATTTCTCTTCTCCATTTTGCTTGAAATGTACTTTATGTCCTCATATTTTGAGTATGCAGTAATAGCCTATGACAATACCTAGCAAAATATTTAAGATTGTTGTCTCACACTAATAGTATGTACTTGCATTAGCTCAAGATGTCAATTGGATGTATCCAAGATGTAGACAAGATGTCTAGGATGTAGAAATAACAATGATATGGTTCTTTTATAGAAAATAAAAATTTGAATAAAAGGTTGAAATTCAATGTCAAAGAGATGTGTCAATAAATGGCCAAGAATGAAATTTGTAGTATGAAATAGGGTTAGGGGAAAATTATGGCAAAGATAATAATGAATGGCTAAGATTGAATTATAAAATAATTCGATCAACAACTAAAATCGAATGAGACATGAAGAGATAAGAATGACATGGATAAAGAGGTTGGCACATAAAAAAAGGTTGTAGGAGGAATTAAAATAATTATTAAATTATTTGATTTGAGAGGGAAATGAATAATTAAATAATTAAGACATTATTTAATTATAGAGGACATGTGGCAGGTTGACTTTTTCATTAAAATAACATTTTAATTCAAAAGTAGGACATGTGACAAGCTGATTTTTGAATTAAATAATAATTTAATTCAAAATAAGAAGAAGATGCCAAATTAGTAAGTAATTATATAAATAAAATTTATTTAATTTAATGACAAAAAAGGCTAATGAATAATTAAATTATTAAAATAATTATTCAATTATAGTAGAAGGTGATAATAATTAAATAAATATAATTTATTTAATTAATTAAAGAGGAATAAAGAAATGAATTAATTAAATAATTTAAAATTATTTAATAAATAGAAGAAATATGCCTTGAAAAGGAAAAAAGGTGCTCGCAGGTCTAAGACATTTTTCAATGTTTGCAGTAAGAACCTTTAACATGTCCTCATAGATAACAAAGGAGAACAAGAAAATACCTTTGGGCATAGCAGCAATGGAAACACTGTCTTTTAGATTCCAAACAAAGATAGCCCGATTTCTTACCTGCTAAATGTTCGGACGATACGGCAAGAATTTTCTCACCAATTATAGCTTGAAGTCATCCATATCTTTCATCATCAACACTTCAGGGACATCAATTTCTTGACCAATCACTGAACAAGAGGTAGCTTTCACATTCAGCCTACTTGAAGTTGGTGAGAAAATACCCAATAGTTTATCCACAAAAGAAGCAGGTTCTTCTTTAGAGAAATAAGATTCCAAGACTAGGGATGGGGATAGTGGTTCCTTGCTAGTTGTACCTACTTCCTGAGTAGTAGAAGAAGGGACAGTGGTAGCAAAAAGAGTACCAACATCGGAACAACATTTTTGGAAACAATAGAACCTGGTGCCACACCAGGCTTGGGAACAACATTCCAGGATAGCGGAGCCTTGTTGGGGCCCCCGCCTGACCGGCCCATGTGACAGTCAAATCAAGAACAGGACACTGGAATTAAAAAAACCAAGGGAGCAAGAAAGTTGTAGAGCAAAGCAATTTTTACATGTTATAATCAAATTGTTACATGTCATTATTGTTATGGTGTTTGTAAATCATTATTTTTTGGGTTACTTAGTAGATTATGTGAATAATATTTGATTGGCTAATAAGTTGTGTATAAGAGGTGTGCAAGGTTTATTATTGTCTCATGGTGTTGTAATTGGGTTTTACATTCTATATTGGGAGGATTTATATTTGGGAGTGCATCATATGGGTTGAATGTTAACCACTTGTACATGGTTTTGAGCCCATGGTTTTGGATAGTAGGGCATCTTCTGGTGGGTATTTGTTTATCCTATTTTATGGTATGGTTGGTTGGATAAGAAATGGTTAGTTTTTAGTCCCTCTTTTGGATACATTTTTAGAAGTAGAATATATGAAAACTAATTGGGTCAATTACGAGTTGTCTAGTTTTGGATATTATGTTCAACATTTGGTTTCAAGTAGGATATAATTATGATCTATTGTGATATTAAATCATTGATAGTGTGGTAAAGCATACTACTATTTATGTGTAGTTTTAGATGATGAAGTTGCTTGGTGAAGTTTATATGGTGTAGCTTATCTATGGGTTTTAAATCCTAGTTTTTAGTTCAATTGGATTGACCACCTTATAATTATTTTAATATATATACAAGTGAGATTTTTAGGACTAGGTATGTTTTACACCTTTGAAGTTCTAGATTGGTTATTTTTAATATTTATAATATTATAATTAATTATCTCCCTTTGATGAAATTTTGAATATTCTATATTTGACATTTAAAAATATTGAGAGTGTTCCTACCAAAAGTTTCAAGGTAATTTAATAATTGATAGTGATTATTTTTCTCAAATAAGGTTAGAAGAAAAATGAGGTAGACAAACATTTGGCTCCTTAGATGTAAAATAGTTGGTCTAATTTAATGCATGGGAATAAGTCCTAGCAACATATAAAACCTCAAGGGAAAGAAAATGAGAGGCTTCTAAATGAATTAGAGGCAAAAATCTATTTTCAAAGAGAACATTGGTCAGATAGTTTGACTCACATTATAAAAAAGGAAGATAGGAAAAATAATTAAATGTAGCCTCATTCTTATAATATATAATGAGTAATATAATTCTATGGTACATCTATTAACACCTATCAAGTTAGGCTTACCTCCCAAATTAGGGGTTCTCTGAGTGAAAATTTTGTGTAGAGAAATTATGGTGTTCTTTTATTTGATTTATTATAGCTATGAACCTAATTTAATATTATAAATCTCTAACTATTCATTAATGCGACCGAACACCATAATTTCTCTACACAAAATAATAAATCAATGACTAAAAAATGGTTGTTTTGATTGATCAATTTGGTAGTATAACTATTCATTGATTTAGTC
This sequence comes from Sequoiadendron giganteum, assembly GCA_007115665.2. NCBI lineage: Eukaryota > Viridiplantae > Streptophyta > Pinopsida > Cupressales > Cupressaceae > Sequoiadendron > Sequoiadendron giganteum. Next base: position 634,523,511 of record CM021104.1, on the reverse strand, counting down.
ATTGATTGCTATAATCTGGGCACTTATTTAATCATTTTTTATTCACTGGTATATTTAGTCATTGATTGTTGTAATTTAGTCACTTATTTAGTCATTTTTTATTCATTGATATATTTAATTGGTCACTTATTTAGTCATTGATTTAGTCATTGATTGCTATAATTTGGTCACTTATTTAGTCATTTTTATTCATGGATTTTTGTCTATTGGTAGTGTATATAGTCATTAATTTTAATCATTTTGGTAGTTTATTTAATTGTTTTTGTTCACTATTATTTGTCAACTAGTAGTATATTGATATATTATTTATTAATTGCATAATCATTATATTTTATCATATATTTGGTCATATTTATTCATTGATTTTTGTCAATTGGTAGTATATATAGTCAATTGGTATTTTATTTAATTATTTTTGTTCATTGATTTCTACCTATAAGTGTTGGAAATGAGACAATGCTTTATTTGAAGTTTAAACATATTAAAACACAGAAAAACATAATCAATCATTCATTTGCACATAATGAAACAACTATTAAGAAGGAAAAATACTGAAATTTTATTGAGACAATGTGTTCTTACAGTAGATACAAGACAAAAATATGTGTCTTTGCTTTGAAAAATGTGTTACGAAGTGTGTTTCTGAGTGTTGTGATTGAGAAAACTGAGTTACACTACCTTTTTTTTTCTTATACAACTCCAAAATAGACAAAAAAATACTAAGATCCCTGAACAACACATTCAAACTATTGCATAAAGCAGTGGGCCAAGTTGTCTAATAGCTAGTACTACATGATAAACATCAACTATGTCATTTTTTTCAAATATTTTAGTGGCCACCATGTGAAGGTCCCTTATTTCTCTTGCAAGCGGACAACTCCATCTATTTTGTCTTCATAAACAAGAGGTATGTTATTTGTGATCTTTAAAATACTTACATTTGTATCTCCCGTTCCTTTCAATTTGACTCCATGTACAATAGATAGTGAGTGAATCTGCCCAATTCCCACAACAAAACCATCAAACGGATCCAACACCTCAACTTTATCCCCCTCTTGGAGTTATCAATAAATATCTATAAAAACAAAAAAAAAGCACATTATATTGAGATATAAAACACACATTATATTGTTTTTGACAGTTATATGTGATATCTTATGTCTTGGAACAAATAAGTTTTTGTATGTGCTTTTTTTTATTCTATTGAATAACAAAGAAGCAACTTTTTACTCTGAAAAAATACTAACCCTTTATGAGGTACAAACAAATGGAGGGCAAGAATACAATTATGCTAGATTGTACGAGTACTCCAAAAAGGATTGGCAATGAAGTCCCTCCAACTGAGGACCATGACATCCCCGAACAAAATGCACTAATGCATTGTCAAAATCTATGTATGCACTCTATTACAACTAAGCTCTAAGCTTCCCTATGTAATTCATATGTTCTCCCTTAATTCCATAATCTATGTATACTAGCTAATTACACTTTACTACTATTCTAACCAGCTTCTATCAAATAGATAATGATTGCCCTTATTTACATAATTAATAAAACAACCATTACTTACTTGAATATTGTGTACTTGCATGTGGTTTTATAGCACTCACCTCAAGTTCAGCATGACTACTACTATGAATATCATGTGCATTCTCATTGAGTTCATCATCATAATCACTATTAATGTCATTGTAGACATGAAGTTGTACAACTTTACATAGAGTTCTATTGACAGGGCTTTTTTCTTTTCATTTTGCTTTCATATAATTGTTGTGCATGTGGTTTAATCATCATGCAAAAATTAATATAAGTCAAGTAAAGAATGCAAAAGTTATAAATTTTTATCTAAAAGAAGAATGACAAAACATTGGGATAGATTAACTTACAAATTAAAGAATGCAAAAGCTATAATTTTTTGTCCAAAAGAACATTTTAAGCATGAAGAATGACAAAACATTGCGACATATAACTGACAACTATTATATTACCTCAACTTCAGGACAACTATGATGATTGTGCTGCCCATTCTTTTCCACTTCATCATAATCACTATCAATATCAACAACTTTGTTGACACCATGAAGGAATTTTTGTTTTCCTATTGCTTTGATAAAACTACTCTGCATGTGGTTGAACCATCGTGCAAAAAAATATACAAAGAATTCAATAGTCAAGTAAAGAATGCAAGCTATAAATTTTTCCAAAAACATTTTTTTATCACTCCAATAATAAAGAAAGTGGGTCGGATTCTCCTACGCTCAAATTTCAATAATCTATATATTAAGAGGCATTTGTATACATAATTTCCAAACAAGAAATGAGATCAATAGAGCCTCTTACCTCATTTAAATCCATGGATTTATGCTCATTCCATGCAGAAACTATAGGGTTAACGAAGGCAACCAACTATGAAACTTGTTGAGTGAGAATGAATATGCAACTCATTACCTTTTGGTATCTTTCATTTGAGTTGACATGATCTAGAGAGGCTCCTATTGGGCATTGAATAGATGGCTATGAAATCTTTGTTGACGAACTAGATTTCCACTTCATCCTAATCTTAGATTTACCATGATCTAGTGCTACCATATAATTGACAATATCTTTTGCACCTACTTCTCTATTACTATTTTATACCTAAAATACAATGTCAATTTCAACATATAGTTAGTTCAATAAAAAATTGAAATAAATAACACAATGTAAATTGAACCAAAAATCCATACACTTACTACAAATTTGTCCATTTTGGCTTGCAACCCGCCTCGGCCAAATGTATATCCAACCCTCACATTATCTCTTGCTCTCTTGCCTCTATTACTCTTTGCCAAATATTCTTTGGAATGCATACTTTCTTTCAATGCATCCCACTATTTGGGAGATAGAGTGGATTCTAACCTCTCTTTTCCCTCCATGATTGTTTTTTTTTGCAATTGTATCTAAAATTGTTCATCACAATTCTCATCTTTTGCTTGTAATATTTTCTAGATATTTGTCCACCAGTAGTAACAAAAGCATTTTCCATTTTTTGTATAACGTTTTCCACAATTCATGGATCTTGCTATACAAAACTTGATTTGCAAATATCCAAATGGGCCCTACATCTTACACCCAGCTCGGAGGCCCACTTTACAACATTTGGCCCAATGGGCGCACCATCTCTTGATACCTCAACCAAGAATGGTTTTTTGCCTTCTAATTTTCTTTCTTTTGCATTCCTTTATGTAGATCTATACAAATCTTGACTCAATCTTTGTCTTTTGACAAAAGGATACACATCTTCTACTAAACCACTCCTAGTATTTTTGGTTGATCCACTAGTTCCATAAAAAGTTCTAGATGCAACAGGTGCACTTTAAGGAACAAAAGATGCAACTAGCAGACTCTCTTCATGAATTTCATTAACCAAAACTCCATGCTCCTTGGCCACATCAGGTGTGGCATGAGTGGGTAGATCAGTACCAATCTCTGTAGATTTCACTTCAAACACATCCTTTAATGTTGATTAAATCATCTGTAGACCTATTGTTCCTTTTCTCTGATGTTCAATAATCTCTCTTAGACATTGTGTTAAGAGATCATCATGGCATTGCACATCACCATGTGCTATATCAAGTCGCACATCACCATGTGCTATATCAAGTCGCACATCACCATGTGCTATATCAAGTTGTACATCATCACAGCTATTGTTTTCACCAATTGTATTTGTTGAATCACAAATGTGTTGGATTCTACAAGATGGTGACACTGTATCTTTTCTTTCCTCTTGTTTTTTCTCCATGTTTTCTTTGGACTCTTTTTCTTGCCTATAAAACAAAAAAAATCATATTATCTCATATACATAAATCTCTTGCCTATAAAATTTCATTAAACAATATTAAACAAATAATATACTACTTAGTGGATTTACAACTTGCCTGTTTTTCAAACCAAGACACAATAAATATTCATTATTCTTGGCCACTTTTTCACTACGCAAGTGCTTATAATTTTTCATTGAAATTTCAGAAGTATGATCACTATCATCTAATGTGTGCCTTATAGTCTTTTTCCTCATTCCCTAAAGTCTAAATAAACAATAATGTATAAATCAACAACTTGAATCAGTAAAACTTTATTGAGTTCATAAGTTGATAACTGTTGACTTTCCAATCAGTTGATAACTACAAATGGAAATTTAAAATATAATTCAATTTACAGATTAAAAATAATTTGCAATCAAAAACCAAGAAGATATTTACAATTACAGGTATCAAACAAATTTTCCTTAGGAATATATTCACAACAAGATAACTCATAAAAAAATAACGCAAAAGCATACACTAGTTCATCATGAGGTGTGTTAGAACCTTCAAATTTTGCCTAGTTCCAATATCACAATTAACCTTGAGCTCCATGACCTGAGCCCCAACCCTTATATTCCTTTTTATTTTTGAATAAGCCTCCCCACTATAAACAAACATAATTTTTTTAGGTCTGACTGACACTGAAAGACCTATACAAAGCCAAAAATTCATCATATATAATTAAGCAAAAACATGTCTATCTATTTTACATCCATAAAATTCCTTTACCGCAATCCCACAACATCAATTTGAACCCTTAGCGAGTTGGCAGTATATAATAGACAACATTAAAGTATTCACTACAATAGCACGGGGGTATTATAATAAAGGTGTGGTTGGGTGGTATAGAAGAGCTTAATTACATTATAACTTCAGTACTGTGGCAAGGAAAAGTGAACAGTGAGGTATAGCAGGGAATAACCTACCACCCCACAAGGAAGCAGATAATAAAGAGCGATAGTGCGGTAAGAGTACCATTGCCCCGCAATGAAGCATAAGGAAGCTTGCAATATATTGTTATACAACCCGCTATCCCGTGATAGAGAAATCTCAAGACAATGGTACAACAATAAGTTTGATAAATAAAAAGATTCATGACCCTGCTATCCTACACCAGTTAAAGAAAGACGTGGTAGTGTTGCAATACAGACTGTCAAGGCATTATTACTAGTTGCTATATTAAATGCATAACTCTTAACAACCCTCAAATCTTGTGAAACTCAATGGAGCACATTCAAAACTCGAAATATGGGTTGATCACAAAATATTTGGAATAAGGTTGATATTAATGATGACATGAATGGACTCATAAGCCATTAAAATTGAGAACTTGACATTATTTTGGCATTCATTTGCAAGGATTGTCGTGTGGGAAGCTAGGATTTCAATAGGGTGAAGTTATGCAACTATCACATACCGGGTAAGCACACTTAACTTACTAAAGCAACTTTACAAGCATAGAATTGTTTGAAAACCTACATTTAAACACTTAGAAAGCTCGAGTAGAGGTTGACATTAGATATCATGCCACCTAAAAAGAAAGAACCTGAGACTAAGAAGGAAGAGCCTAAGGGTAAAAAAAGATCAACATTAGGTATCATGTCGCCTAAAAAGAAAGAACCTGAGACTAAGAAGGAAGAGCCTAAGGGTGAAAAGAGATAATTATAGCAATCTATCTTAGATATCTTTCTTAAATCGACTGACAAAGGATATAAGAAGTTTTTCAAGCATACAACTAATGGTTGTAGGGATGCCCTTATTCGTGTTTCGAGGTGGGAATTTTTTTGGTATTTCTATGAAAAGAGGGAAGGAAGAATTCCAGTGTCAAATCCATGGACATTAGACTTAGCCAAGCTAATTGTTTTGAATGTCTTCATAGATGTGGAGTTCATTAGAGTTCTAGCCTAGAATTACCACCCTGCTACCAAGTCCATGAGGATAACAAATGGGTCACTATTGATAATATTAACAAAAGTTGCAATCATTGAATGCTTCAATCTAAAAAAATAGGCCCTCACTAAGGTTGACTTGCAAAAGAGTGAGGAAGAATATTCTAGGTTAAGGAGAACACACAAAAGTGATGAACTCCCCATATACATGAAAAGGGGTGTTAACAACGAGGTGATACCTATCTCCCCCTCTGCCACCAAACCGTTTGATGTACAAGATTTTCATATTTATTTCAAGAAAACCTAATAGATACACAAGAACAAATTCTAGTTAGTTTGATGATGATGGCTATGAGGATTCACAAACCCTAATACAAACATTGAATATGGCATTGCCTCATATGTTGAGAGGGCATTGCATGAAGGCTTCCTAAAAGTTAGAGAGAACAAGGCCCCTATAACATTTAGGCAATATTCTTTACTGTGTCACTTGATATTGTTCCAAAACAAATATAGATGGACCAAAAGGATGTGTTTGGGTAAGGTTGATCAACAAGGGAACTTGTTTCCCATGCAACGATGGTGTTAAACATGGCATAACATATGTCGAAACTTCGATTATGTAGTGTTCCATGATAACTTTGTGTATAGAGTTATGAGAGTTCTTGGCCACTCATTGCCAAGATTTCAGACACCTATACTACAACTATTGGGGCCCTTGGATTTGAAATTAGAACAAGGTCATACTCATAACTTTGATGATTGGTTTTTTCTGCAAGATGTCACAATAATCAAGATTTATGGGTGCCCATAGGCCCCACATATATTGCCAAAATTTGTTCCTCTTCAGCTAGCTTTTTTAGAATTTATGTGGTAGATTTTGTGGATGGAAAAGGATGACATGCAAAAAAAAAAGAAGGGTACATTTCTACCTAACTTGAAAACATGTGAAGAATTATCTTTTGGATATGAAACCCTTGAAGAATTGCAACATTACCTTCAGACAAGATATTCTCTGAGGCTTGAAAGTGAAAGGGTTTTTTACCATGAGGGTCATATGAATTTTATAAGAAAAAACCCCCTCTCAAAGACCACAGTCACTCATCAAGTGGATTACAAAGAGGATGTGATTATAAACTACTTCACTCCCAAAAGGTATATCAGAGGAAAAGAAAATGGGAGATCATGATGAAGTTGCAAGAAGAAATGAAGAAGAAGAATAATGAGTTCTTGGGGTATTTTGTAGAAGAAGATCCTCTTAAGAGGATAAATTGATAATTGGTAAGTTTGATGAATTATATGCAACTAAGTCTATAGCAGAGGAGGAGAGGTCCACCAAATTATCTCCCAAAAGGCCAATTGGTATTGTAATTTCAAAGTCATATCCTAACACCATTTCAGTATGTCATGTTCCTCAAGAATCACCTCCTGAACAACCACTTCCTAAGTAATAGAAGACACAGGAGCCACATAGATTGGTCTCCTATGTAATGAGTGAAGGAGTGGGAGATACAAAAGAAGTGGCCAATGTACTAAGGAGTTTAAAGGATGATGTTGAGGTAGCTAATTAACCAGCCCATGAAACTGAAGGTCATAAACCGGAGGCTAGAATTGATATCCATATGCAGGGAGAAAGGGTAATGCAAGGAGATGAGAGGGAAATTGCAGATCTCAAATTTATTGAAGATGGTGATTTCACTAAGACCTCTAAATTTAGGGATTTTTTGGTTAAAATGAAAATGAGAGAGTCTGAAGAAAGGGTAGAGACAAACAAGATGGGTGTTGAAGAGTCTCAAAAAGATCAAATTGTAGCCCAAAATTTCAATGAAGTGAAAATTGATAATGTTGATATTAGCCCACAAGAAGCTATGGATATGGTCTTGAAGAGTAATATACTGATTATCCCGGGTATGGAACTAAAGAAGATATCCTTACTTGACCAAGTAAGAATACAAGAAGACCCAATGATGATTGTTGAATTTGATTATGATGAGGGGATAAGTGGTACATGGTACAACCCCAAGATTGAGACCTTGGCATTTTGGGCCAAGAAAATAAATACACAAAAACCAAGGTTATTAGATGTGGTACAAGATATGAGAGGAACGGATATGGTAAAAACATTCAAGGACACATCTCCTTTAAAATTTACAACCATGACAATGCACTTGGCCATGTTCACTTGACCTGCTCTTAAGGAAATGGAAAAAAAATTGATTGAATATGAAAAAGAACAAAAATTCTTAAATGATGAGGTAAATAAGTTGTTCATAGAAAATGTAAGACTAAAAGAACAATTGAAAGGAGCAAGGCCCTCATAGAGTAAATAAATAATATTGTATCAACCCCCTACTACCCAATCAACCAATATAGAGAGTGCATCCTCTTAAAAAATGAATGTACTAAAACGTGAGATCGAAGAGTTGAGAAAAGCCAACAATGAAACCAAGGAGGGAGAGAGGGACTAGATCATCATCAATGTCTTGGAAAAAATCTTGGATCATAGGATCAAATTGATTGAGGACAAATTATAAAGTGTATATGATTGCTACACTTCATTATTTCAAGCAATTAACCAGATGAAATCCCATGCACTTATACTAGATCCTCTTTTCAATAAGTGGTAGCCAATTCATCATACCTTGGTGACTTTATGTAGGGTATTATAAATAATTGTGGATGCTCCTTCAACTTTGAAGCTAATTAAGGAGATGGTTAAGATAGTTATAGATGAATCTCAGTATATAAATGGAGAAGATCAAAAGTTCAAAACAAGGATGGAATTATTCCATAAACTAAAGAAGTGGTTTGTGCCAAGGATATTAAAGGATGATGACCAATTGAAAAATCTCATTGAATGGAGAAAGGAATTTGGAAAAATTGTTCCCGATTGCATTACTTATGTACAAAAGTATGGTGAATTGAATGTACATCGCCTTGGATACTAGATATTCTAAATTCATTACAAATGGCAGAGGGTTACTCAATAACAGATGGAGGAATCACCTAACAAATATATCAAATATTCAAGAATACAAATGGCCTCATGACTACACAGTATTACCAATGGGAGAAAAAGTGTTTGGCTCCTCCAAAAGAATAGAGCCTTGAAGATGTTGTAATAGAAGAACCAAGCCTTCAAACACTCTATCATGGAGAGGGGGACTTTGCTAGATCAGGATGATCATGGGTCTCCTATGTTGATTAACGAACTACAAGTGTATTACAAGTGTTGAGGGCTTCCAATCAATATTGTCTACTTTCGTTGTTTTCTCTTAATTATGTTTTAAGCAAAACTAATGTTTAGTTTATACAAAGAGACATGAATTTTGAAAACATGTCATATTTTGTAATGGTTTGAAGCTTGTTTCTTCTCTTATAAAAGAGAAACCAAGACCGAATTTTGATATCATCATCATAGGCATTTATAGAAACATATATGAGGAGAATTTTTTAATTTTGTAATATCTATTTGAAGCAATCAATGGAGAAGAAGATTTAATTTGGTGCTCGAATTCTGGTCTCAATTATTTGTTGATAATATTGTGTATAATTGTATGGTTGTCTCTAGTTTAATATTTCCTTGTCATTCAAATTAAGTATATCAAGTATATGTTTAATTTGTCAATACACACTTGTTGCCATTGTGTGATTTCTTTTAATTGGTTCCTTCAAGTAAGATTTAAATCCCTTTAAATAAATCATAGTAACCTAGAAGTCTTACTTGGATCAATAAGAAGAACCATATAATTGCATCATTGCACATGTATGCAAGACATAAACTCTCATTGTGCCAAATAATTAGAGTTGCGCCCAAAAGTAAGACACATATATCACCCACATCTTGACTCCATTGCCCAATAGGAATAGGCACAAATTGATTTCACTTAAAATATTATTTCACAACACCTCATTCACATATTTCCAGTTTTTAGTGTCATTTAGACCTAAGAGATCATTTTTTTGTTTGTAATGAGGAGGCCTAATTCACCTAATGTTAAGATATCTATATGTATTATTAAATGTTTCAAGCTTGTTGAAGTCAAACCCTCATTTTGGTGTTTCCACCTCCACGGACAACTAGATAGATAAAGAAATAGAAATGCGATAAAGAAATTACGGAAAGATAGAATGTTCAACACTACGAAGGGCACTATGCTACTCAAATCCAACAACAATGCAACAGTAAATGAATAATATCACCCTCGACTGAAGGCACCCAAAGCCAATGATAGAGGAATGCAAGCTTACAACTGTGGCAAAGTTGGTGTGGTCATAGCGACATCGAAAGAAGCCTACAAGACACCAAGTTGCATCTTTTGTGTTTTATGTGAAGAATGTTGTGATGTTGGAATGAAAGAATTGATAGTGCAGCAAGTAGCCAAGAAGTTGTAGGAATGCACTCAAGAGTTGTGTAGAAGCATGAGAATTGTCAAGATTGTGAAGAAGTTAGAATGAATAGGAAAGATAGGCATTTGAAGATGATTTAGGAGGGAAAAATTGTTCAAAGGTCGGTTGGGAGGTGCATATATGTTACACTTCATCCCCAATGGCGAACGTAGCGCCTCTGCAAATTCTAGAGGCAGGAATCCTTCAGGACGACATAGCGTCGCACAAACGTCTGCATATCGCGCATGCATCCTTGACATAAATTCCCCCACCGACACTACAAACAGGCACCAAGTGGACGAAAGGCAAGTGGATGAAGTGGAATTGCATTGTTGGGTTTAATTTTTCTTAAGGTGAAGGATGTAAAAGGGGAATTTGCAAGGGGTGCAAATTCACTCCATTACATTTTGCCCCCACTTAAATGAACATGGGTGCCAATGAGTGTTTAGTAAAGTAGGTCAAAAGAGTTCTAAGAAAATATACCTGAACTATCGAGGAAGTAGACTGCAATCTGACATGCTTGAAAGCGTAGGGCAGGCAAATGGCTCCACAAGTACTTGGTCCTCAAGAGAGTTTGAATAAAGCGCACTGGAGGTCCGCAAACCAACGATGAACAATTCCTATAGGATGAAAGCACTTTACAGGTCCTTAGACTTGCAAAGAAGGCACCCCCCAGGTGCTCAATCCTAAAGGAAGCTGGATGTAGGAGGCTTTGCATAATCTTATTGAAAAACAACTTCACAAGCGCACCTGCAAAGCAACATGTTAATTTGCAGACGAAACATGTTAGAAATCACCAAGAAGCCACACAGGTAGATAGATGAATAGGCAGACAGACGAGCATCAATTGAAGGGAGAACTTTCAAAGGGGTCCCTCGGGAACCCTTCAAAAGAAAAGGGGTCCACTCAAGGGATGCTCAGTTTGAAAGCAATAGTGTTTTTCACAAATCAACTCAACATCAAGGAATTATTTTGAAGATTCATTTCATCAAGGAATTCAAAAGAAAGAGTGTTCCCTTGCAAGGGCAAGTCTGAATTTTATCTTATGAATCCGAAATGAAAGAAAAATTCATCAAAGAATCCATGTCGAAGAATGCAATTTTTGAAAAATAGAGATTTTGAAGAGGAACTAGTTGGCCACCGAATACACCTTTTGAAAATTGTAGTATGATAGCCCCCCCTTAGGATGGTGTGTGTCGAACACAAGGAACGTGAATACTAAGGAGAAGATCAAGAATGAAAGTGATGTTGTGGCTCGTGGAACATGATGAAATGTAACCATGGTAATATTGTCGCACACACGAGTGACAACACATATGCACCACAACATCATGAGGAAAGTAAAGAAGAGAGAAAGATAAAAAGAAAGGAGAAACAATGACATAACGAACAAGAGACATGGGATCTGATATTTCGGGGTCAGAGTTACTCATAAATATAAATAGATAGAGTATGACAATATATAAATGAACTATCATCAACCCCCTACTATATCAAACCATGTGAAGAAGGCACATGAAATCAAAATGAAACTAAAAAATAAAAAATTGGGTCAACATGGAAGGGAGGCCTAAATGCCCCCAACGCTTTGCATCGTCTTCAATTGTCAAAAATCAATACACGACAAAGAGAAGAATGATGAGACAAATAGAGGAATTTTTACGACACAAAAACACTCTTGTATCCAAGCACCTACGAGGGTGACAAGGGTCATCCAAGAACATATAAAACAAACATGGGGGAACACAACACACACACGCACACACAATCTAATCTACAAATGAAGAAGAGGCACCCCTAGTCCTCATCAACCAAGAGGTTGTTGTTCTCCCAATCTAGATCATCATAAGGGGAGAATGGACGAGCCTACAAGGGCGAAATATCAAGGGGGTACCCTCTGACCCTCCTGCAACAAGAGCTAAGGAAGAAGCCCCTTCAAGGTCTTCTCGACTCAATTCTTGTGAGGTGAATGTCAACGATCTTGCAAAGATCGCCGATAGGGTTGGGACATCGTCTATGGAGTTGCATATGCACTTAATCAGAGTGCCATGTGTCAACTTAGTAGGCGATGGAGGTGGCGCTTGATATCCACTACTAGCCTCATCGAATGATTTAGGAGCAGCAACAAGCCAATGCAAAACCACCCTTTGAAGAAGGTGAACACTTCTTCTTATCCCCATTGCAAGCAGGGTCATCCACCATCTTTTGCTTCATCAGAGGATGTGAGATCCCCACAGATGAGGCGAAGTGCGAGGAGGAAGAGGAGAAACCCGTAGCGGACACCACCGAGGTGTTCGACATGTCCACAGGTTTCGAAAACGACAAGATGTCTAGAAGGGACATCAAAAAGGGAGACTCAACCGAAGGAGCAATGAATACCTAGACCCTCTTCGGGTGAGGATTGTTCACACTTGCAAGGGGAGCTGGGAGCAAGACTGGGGTTGAGGGAATTGAAGTAGGAAGAGCGGGAGAGGACACAACAAGGGGAACAGGTTTGAGTGCCTTAGCGGTGGGCCTCTTCCCATTCAATTCTTTAGAGGTAGGAGCAATAGGAGGCCGTGGAGGTTGAGACATAGAAGATGCTCCACGAGACCCTTCCCCTTACCATAAAAAATGAGCCAAGGCATCGTGTGTAAGACAGGAAGTTCAAACATTGGACACTTGGGCTTTTGCCAAGCAGGCACCATCAGACTCCCCAGTAAATGCATAGGAGTGAAAGTCGATGGTGTCACAGTAGGGCGAGAGGGAGCAATAGGTGGGACAACGAAAGAAGAAGCAGAAGAGCCCTAGGTGGACTTCTCCTCTTCCCTTTTTCGAGTGGCCAAGGCAGCCTCATGTTCCGCCTTCATGCAATCTATATGTGAAATGGCATAGGGAGAAGGAGGGTATCTCACCTTTCAAGTTATGCCCTCATTCTTGTATTTCACATAAGTTCAATACAACAAGTCTGTCCTAGGAGGGAGCAGACCAACAGGAGCAAGCTAGAAGTGATCCAGTGAGTAGCCCCCACATGTAATCGTCGACTTGTAACCGGTGTCGTGGACTACATGCATAGAATCCTCATGGGAAAACTTCAAGCACTTATGAATTACCGAGGGAACTACATTCATGGAAACTAGCCAGAGAATGCCTAGTTTCACTCTGAATAGTTCAGACCTCGGGATGATATCAAAGAGTGCATTCACAGTCCTAGGCCCAACTAGGACTAACAAGGTGATACAATTGATGGGAGGGATGCAAAGCCCATCATGTGTACATATAATGCTTCTAGACTCGTCATATCCATCCTAACGTAAAAAGTTAATCAACATGATCTATGTAATGGCATTCACCCGACATGTAGGATCAATAAGAACACTAGTTATGACATTCCCATGGATATGTGTGGGGATGTACAAAGGGGATTGTTCTCGATTAGAGTTCATCGACAAATCCTACGAGGTAAATTTTATCGTGGGAGATCTGTTGGTAGGCTGCATAGATGGGATGGATAGATGTAAGAAGAAAGCTATCTTTACGTACACAAGAGCCCCCAAGGGTTTCATAATTAGACAATGACCCACTCAAGGTTTCATTCTGCAATGCTTACGAAACCTCTCAGTTAAGCCACTAGGGGTCGTAGGTTGGGTTGCAAGGCTAGGCACCCTGCAACACTCACACCCACAACACTCCTAAAACATGAGGCCTAAAGCGTCGTCCCAATCAGGTGATAGCGTCCATACGGACAGAGAGTGGGATATAGTCAAGACTGATAGAGAATTAACTACAACTCAATAAGCAAAGTCTTAAACGATAACAAAAAGTGTGAAGAAGCTAAACTATTAAGAAAGTAAGAACGTTTTAACTTAAAAAGAGAAAGTTGACAAAAATGATAAAGGTGGTAGAGAATCAAATTTACGATTGGTCCAACCTTCGGCAAGCTCCACATGAATGCAAAACCTACACACAACAGAACAGGGAAAAATGTTGGGGTTGTTTCGAAGCTTGCCACAATCAAACCCTTGTTTTGGTGTTTCCACCTCCACAAACAACCAAATAGATAAAAAATAGAAATGCGATAAAGAAAGTACATAAAGATAGAATGTACAATACTACGAAGAGCACTATGCTACTCAAATCCAACAACAATGCAATAGTAAATGAATAACACCACCCTCAGCCAAAGGCACTCAAGCCCTATGAGAGAGGAATGCAAGCTTATAGTTGTGGCAAAGTTGATGTGGTTGTAGTGATGCCAAAGTAAGTCTCACAAGACACTAAGGTACAACTTTTGTGGTAGATGTGAAGAATGTTGTGATGTGGGAATGGAAGAGTTGATAGTGCAACAAGTAGCCAAGAAGTTGCAAGAATAGGCTCAAGAGTTGTGTAGAAGCATGAGAATTGTCAAGAGTCTGAAGAAGTTAGAATGAATAGGAAAAATAGGCATTTGAAGATTATTTAGGAGGGAAAGAGTCATTCAAAGGTTGGTTGGGAGGCACAGATACATTACACTTCGACCCTAATGGTGAACGTAACGTCGCTGCATATTCCAGAGGCAGGAACTCTATCAAGACAGTAGCACGTTGCATAGATGTCCACGCACCGCACACACGTCCTCGACAGAAATCCCCCCACCGACACTACAAACAAGTGCCAAGTGGATGGAAGGCAAGTGGATGAAGTGGAATTGCATTGTCGGGTTTAATTTTTCTAAAATGAAGGGTGTAAAAGGGGAACTTGCAAGGGGTGCAAATTCACTTCGTTACATATATATTTCTAGTAGATATAAACAACTTTAGACGACCTCATTTACCATTATACATTTACAGGGAATTAATATTAAAAAAATTGACCTTTTTGCAAATGGCACTCGATTTCCCCTTGCGTAGGCTCAAGCAATATCGACTCCTTTAAGGACTGAAAGCACCTCTTATAGAAAGTGTGACAACTTCAAATAATGGTTACGATGGTAGATAGGGAGAACACTAATATGAAAATCGGTGCTAACAATCTCTTGGACCATTCTTTACCTCCACATTGTTCCATTGCATCATCTCCACTCAACATCGCAGCCTTCAGGAATATATGGCTAGAGGAAATAAAGATATGAAGTGTCTTTGAAATAAATATATCTAATTTCAAAATGTTGCATCCTTAGAAAATACAATGCTCATGAAAATGATAATGGTTTGTATATAGTCAACCCCTCTCAAATATTAACTTGTCCTTACATTGTGCAATTAAATTGTATGGTTGGCTTACTAGATAAGAGTTTTGCTACAAATCAACATATAAATGGACCTTGTAGAAGTAACAGGTGGTTACAGCTATTCAAACAAATATTACCTATAGTTTGCCACTACGTATAACACCCAAACTATCTCTACAATTTAAATTTCCTCTATAATTCCAATCATAATGCTCTTTGTGAGAAACCAAGATAATTTTTCCAACTCAACCAACTAGGATAGATTAGTCACACTGTCGAAACCAACCACCCTTAGGGATTCCGTTCTAGGGTTTGGAGCTATGAAAACTCCTCAAAAACCAAGAATAATGTGTCTCCTTCAACGAGCTCACTTTTCCCTTTTATTTATTTTTGAAAGATGCTTTTCAAAAACCATTTAATATTTCCCACTCATAAACATTAAGCTTCTTTTTATAAAGTGACTTTATAAAGTATCTTCTAATATTTCCCTAATGTCACTTTCTAACATCACTTTTATTTATTTATTTTTGAGTAAACTTTTTGCCAGACAATATCAAACAATTAGATTAATCCCCTTAGTCCCAACTATAACCTGCAGGAATTAAATAGGCTAATAAGAGCAATCATTTGGAAAGGGACATTACATTATTCATAACCAAAATTGATCATTTGAAGTTTGTTCACTAAAATCACCTCCTTTTCATTATTCAAATCATGATATAAACAATGAATTTTATTCATGAGTGGTTAGTTATGATTAAATTATTACAAGTCTCAACAAAAGCCCATAAACCAAAAACCAACTAGATTGGCCTTGCATTTGTTAGTTCGAGCACACCTACCATATTTTAATTATCAAACCATGTCTAATTGCTTAGCTCAGTCTGCTATGGTTTTCCTTTGACCCTCTCTACCCTCATCCTTGGACTTGCCAAATAAATCAAATTTGACCATATGTGACCAAATCCAATCCCCCTCACATTCCATTAGGCATGGTTGTATCCAATCTTCATCAACCCCCATTCAAAGTAGAAGTGAGCAAAAATTGCTTGCAGATCTTTAGTGATGATCAACTAAGATTTTTGTAGCCGCGTGCCTAGAATGTGTTGGTTCAGCCCAACTTTATGGCAAAAATGGCCAATGAATGCTATCAAAGGATGGAAAATTAACCAAAGATCCACTTACCTCTAGAGAAGGTTGAGAAGAGACTCTGGTACCTCAAGAAAAATCTCTAATGCAGGTTTATGGTTTTCTACCTAGGTTTAAGACAATCATGGTTAGTTGATCTATACAAATTGCATGTAAACAAGTGCAATCAATATTGTAATATCCCAAGCGAGTATTCCATGATTTTTTTCCTACAAAGCAAAAAGGACACTATTCCAAAGCTTATAAGAGCAAGGCAACACTTTTGAATAATGGATGCGATTAGAGAAATGAACAAATTAGACCTGCTTATGAAAATTGAACCTCAACTTTTATTAGAACCTAACTTGCAATGCAATTTGAGTCTGTATCAAGATGCAATTGCTACCAACAATTTATCATAGTTCCATGGAGTTTCTTGACGAGGAAACATGGGGATGGGTCTCTAGGGCGGGGGGGACCAAGGGCCTAAGTTTGGGGATGACAGTTGGACAACGATGAGGTGGCAGCAGGGCATTGAAATACATATAATACTTATAGTTATAAAAAGATGTATAAGAATTATACATCTTGGAGACAACTTGGAGTCCCCTAGACGTCTTGAGGACACCTCAAAGTCCTCGAAGTCCTAGCGGCACCTTGGAGACAATGATGCTGGTTATAAAAATAATAGTGTTATAAAACCTTCTAGGTTGTCAAGAAATATCCCCACAAGATTAAGTTGAATGTTAAATTGCATAAATCATTATGGAATTATACTCTAACCTTAAAGGATATGAGGAAAGTTTTCTTAATTTGCTTCATAAAGGCAACCATTTACATTGAGATCTCAGATAAGTTTTTGTTTAAGGTTCTAAGTGTAAGAGTGCCAACCTAACAGAATTAAGTTAGGCAATGTGTTAGCCAGCCATTACAGAGAAGCATGTGAGATGCTGAAATCTCATAACCAGAGCTACTGAAATCTTAAAATTTGTGTGGTGAAATTCAAATTATTAGCTTACGCTTAATATGAAAACAAAATTAAATCAGAGCTCTTTAACATCGTATGCAGATTATTTATTCTTGTATTATTAGTGAGCAATAATAAAAAATTCTTACATAGAACTATTCATCACATCATAGAATATATAGCCTAACTTGAAAATGAAATCCATAGACTAAATATGAAAGACTTGTTGCAAAGTGGCATTGGAATGTGCTGAATTGAAGTTGTAAGCACCCACAATTACCAACCAGAAATAAAAACAAAGAGATGTCAGAAAATCATTTTAAAAAGATATCATTTTTTACAGAAAGTGCACTGGACAAAAAAACAGCATTTTGTTTCTGTTTACATCGCTTTTAAACTCGACTGCTGCTGAAGAAAGGAGACTGGTGTAAAACAATTATTAAAAAGAATTCAGCCAAGTAAATAAATGTGCATCGCCATGGGCAACTTTTTTAATTGAATACTGAGAAGACTGAAACATTAAGCTGACATGTGTGAACAAATTATAATTCTAACCATTACATTAAGAAAATTGCTCATAAAGTAAATCGGTGATTAGAGGAAGCAGGCTGACAGAAGTATAAAATAAGCGGACTAAGTATTGAGTCCAAATTTATAGCGACAATTTGGACACTCATAAAACACAGTTTGTCCTTCATCCGCAGACCGTAACTGCAATTTAGGTAAAACATGGTATGATACAGAAACTCTTGAAACTTGAAGAGAATCAACCCAAAATGGTAATGTTTGAAAGACAAAACGTAGAAGTTTAAATACTTTTACCTGTCTGGTGTAATACTCTAGCTGTGGATGTTTACACTTAGGGCAGTCTTCATTGACCTGGAACATTATAAAGAAGAATCTTCAAGGCTTGTTCAAACTACTTGGGAAGTGAATTTCAGTTTCTTTAACTCAAGAATTATTACTTACCACTGCTCTTTGTTGAATCTCTTCTTCTGGGTTTTCCTCAATGTCGTCAATTCTTATGAAAGGTTCAAGCTTAAGATGCTTCCTTAGATCCTGTGGAAGTATTAACATTGTGATCATCATTCACTTCAATTAAAAAATGTAAATTATTATCCTAAAAAGAATGGAAATATATGCAAAACAATAGGAAGAATTTCTGAAAAAGCCAATCTAATTACATTAAACATTTTATTAATGTTATGTCCTTTGAAGGGAATCTGCAACTACACTGTTGAATTCCCCCAGGTCTCAACGCTGGATCCGTCATATTTTACCCCAATTGACATGGCAGTTTCCTTGGCGAGGCTTGAGTGTCGACCCTCTTTATGACATCTTCACCACTAAGCCAAACCTACCAGACCCTGGAGGTAATCTTTTACTTGCATTTAGCTAAAAATTCAATTTTTTGAGAAGGCATATTCCATCAAGCTTAACTAAAGCCCATCTGAAATGAATTTTGGATTACAATGGTTTTATTTTAAATTTTATTGTTAAATGTATACTTTTCATTTTTCAGTCACCAGATGATGTACTAGGCATGCCTGTTCTGCAATAAATTTTCCAAAGACATAAACCCTGGCCCCCAAACCCAACTCTCCATTTGTGAGCAATATACATTCTGAGACATGATGTCCACCAAATTGATCCACCCAAACAGAACTACATCTAGTGAGCCGAGATTAGCATTAGATACTCCATTGATCATCGAGTGATTGCATACAAATTTCTCAGTAAAATATCAATTAGCATGTCCTCTCAAGCAAAATTACCTTAGCTTCTTTAATGTCTTGCACATTGTCAACATTAACATCACCTGTATTTGATGACAGTCAATGCATTTTTCGTACAATGAAGACATTTTTTGTACCTCAACTAATCTCTTCTTCTCCCACATATTGCATAAGAGTAAATGAACATTTCTACTGTGCTGGAGGTAGATATGAGCTCTCCAGATTTTGACTTTTCCATTGGCTCTCAAAATTTAATCTCAATAATAGAAAATTATCTTCAAAAACAATCAAAAAAAGGACATTTGGGCTTTGCTGCATTTGTGAAAGTGTCCAACGAGGATGCCTGAGATTCTTTACATAGCATTTAGTTTTCTACATGGGCACAAAATTTCTTATACAAGCTACAAATACATGCAAAATATATGTTCCTCGGCAACAGGATTTTCTTCCCTTTGTATTTCAACCATCTTCTATACTCATTCCTATCATACACTAACTGGGTTTCTCTCGTTCAATGTCTCTTATCCAATAACCTTTTACTTCACATCCTTAACTATCAGGCACTTTCATTCCTGTAGACCTCTGCCTTAGTCATTTTATCGTGGCCTTATACCATATTTTATATGAAATGCCCTAATAGCAGGGAGACAAAAAATTAACCATAAAATGCACAATTAATAAGAAAATACAATATCTGAATTGCCAATATATATCCAAGAACTCCCTAAACTATTTATTCTACAACAGCCTGACAGAAGATAGGTCATGGCTTATCACAAATACTTGCCTATGTTTTCATAAGTCCTACATAATACTAAATGTTAGGTAACTCATAACTAATATAACAAAATAGTACAATAGTAATACAATCATTAGTATATTATTTAAACACTAATATTGAATTTTACATAGATTCTCAATTTCTCAGCTTAAGACAGCTCATTCTTCTAGCTTCACAGTCATTCTTGATCTGCTATAAGCATGGTCTCAATAATTTCTTCTTGACATTTTAGCTTTCTTGTCTCATTGAATCTTGTATGTCTAGATGATCATCTACCTTATAAATTAATCAAAGTTTTCCCTCTTGGCCTCTTCATGTTCTATAAGACCATTCACTGACAGTTGGACACTGATTTTTGCTCTGTAAATTAAGGCTTACAAGATACATTGCAACGGATCTTTGGAATCCATCAATCTCCTGCCAATCCTGACCTACAAAATCTAACCACACCCTGATACCCTTACCATGCTGGTCTGCCAACATGTTCATGTCAAGCATTGGACATGCCTCCAACTGACACCTTACTCGGTACTCCTGTAATATCCCCAATCTGAATTTTTATGAAATATTTGATTTTTTTGTATCTTTCTGAATGCTGGAAATAAAATGAAACCAAAACAACAAACTAGAAATTAAACTGGATACTGATCACAACTACAGATGGCTAGTTATTAGCATATCAAACCATCAAATGCAAATAAACAGCAAGTATGAAGCCCTAGGATGCCAAACGAGCCTAGATCTGCATAGTAACAATTATAACAGCAATTTTCCACAACGAAACACCAAGTAGAAACCCTGAAGTTGAACTTTATTTCTTGCAGCATGCTGAAACAATTTACATATGTTGGTAAAATGATGTTGAAGACCATAATAAATTGCAGATCTGGAAAATAAAGACAAAACCTGATTTATAGGGCCATTCCAAGGAACGGTATGGACTGATATTAGGGTGGCAGCAGGACCAAACAGCTGCTATAGGAAACTGTATGGCCACAGCAAGGTTATAAATGTTGTTTGGTTGGCAGGAGTGAATGGATGCACCAATTACTGATGATACTGTCCTCTCAAACACTGTTGCAACCTGAAAATTGACAAGAATATGCAGATAGCCCTTCAAGGATGCAATTAATGCTGTATGGCTCCCCAAAATTGCCCACAATTGGCTGGCACTCCAAATTACAGCAAATGATGTGGTTGAAACAGCAGCAAAATATGTAAAGAAACTCTGAAAATCAGCAATAAATCTCTTCAAATTGCAGATGTAGCATTTGTTTGCAGATCCAATTGCTCCAAATCGGAAACTTGATGATAACTTGCCAAAATCAGCTCTAAGGCAATCTACATGTGGAGATGCCCTAGACGAAGATGAGTGTTTTCATCCCCAAATCTAATAATAGAAATCCAAGCAGGTATTTTTCCTCCAAGATCTCCAAACAGCCAAGGGTTCAGCCTCAGATGTGGAATTGAATACGAAGCTCAAAAGTTGAATTGCAAATGAAAATAGGATGATGCTCAATGAGCCCAAGTACCCTTTTTAAATAGCTTTCTAATTTGGGCCCATGATTTAAATTTCCCCCCAAAAGTATTTAAATAATATTAAGTGTTAAAGAACACTTTTTAAATAATTAAAATAATATTATAAAGTTACCCCTTAAATATAAATTACCAGGCCCAACTTAAAATAATATTATTAAACATTTCCCTTGCCTTATCCTTTAGCCTATGCAAAATGAGGATAGGCTAGAGGTCTTCTCCATCGCTCTAATTTGGCAAAGGGGACATGAAACCTCCCTACTTGGAAATTTCAAAGTTACTAAGACCTGTTAAACACCAGCCCCCACCTGTAGAGGGTGACTATCAAGCCAAGAAACTGCACTGTGAAAACGAAAAATGAAAAGGAAATGCAAACCCAAAATTGTATTCATTAAAATGAGATGTGAAGTACATATTTACATACTTATATTTGTAATAATAATAATAAGATATTATTGCACTTATTTACTATTACCTAGGATTATGTATATAATACTACATTGCCCTTAACCAACAAGGGTTATAGTGAAACCAAGCATGCCTCTGAATTTTTGAAATTACTCTCTTCCAACTGCTTTTGTCAAGATATCAAGTGGCTGCTCTACAGTTGGACAAATAACAATTTGACACTGTCCTCTTTGATATAAGCCAAATCAAATGGAATTTAGTATTCATGTGCTTGGTTTGGTCATGAAATACTAAATTTCTTTCCGTTTTGATTACATAAGTGTTGTTGACCACGAGTGGTGTTGATGAAACCTGTTTTTCCTACAAATCCTCAAGAATCCTTTTGAACCATAATATTTCCTTAGTTGCCTCTAAAGCTGCCATATACTTTGCTTCTATTGAAGAAAGAGTTAGCACCAACTGCTTTTGACTTCCAAGTGATTGACTGCTGATCCTAAATTAATCAGGAACCCTAAAGTAGATTTATCATCTTCAAAATCACCTACATAACCTTCTCTAAATATTTGACTAGTTTGAAATTGTCAAACCATAAATTGCTGACAACGAGAGTATTTTCAACTTGCCTTGACCATTCTAACCAGGTGTCCTTCCTAGTTAGTGGTGTACCGACTATTGATGTGATTGAATGCATTTTGCTCTCAATGGGAGAGGGATTGGTTCTTTATCACTCCAATAGGTTTCTTTTTCTATATGCTACCAGACCAATATACCAAACCTTTCGATATGCTCACCTTTCCTATATACCAATCAGTACATGGAATAAGCTCATCCTTTCAATATAGCTATTGTTGAACTTTTTTTGCTCGGATAGGAAATTCTGCATAGATTCAGCGTGAATATGTGAGAAAAAGTTCAAGTGGTTCAAGTTAGTCTATTTTGCATTTCAGTTTGAAGGACTAAGGTGTAAGTCTTTTATTTAGCTAAATAATCCTAATAAAGTGTAGAGTGTTAAGAGTGCAAATTTTGAGGTTGGGGTTCCTTATAAGTGCCCATCACCACAGCTTTAGGTTCTTTCTTTTCAAATTTAGTTGGTTTTCTAGATTTCGGTTATTTTATAGGCAGAGATTGTATAAACATTAGAGGGAAATTGGGGATGACAAGCCATCCCCAATCAATCATCCCCAAAGATAGCCCTCCCTAGAAATGTCTCCCAAATTGGGTGCACATCCCCATAAAATAACAAAAAACAAGGACAAGGAGGGGGCATTTTGTCCCTGCCCCCTAACACCAAGATGTCCCCAAACTAGGAGGCATCAAAATAGTCCCCAAGACACACACATAGCATACACTTACACTAGATGAGAACCCTTGATATAATCATAGAAAACATTAAAAGTTTTAAGGTATAAAGAAAACCTTTTTCACTTGGGCGAAACAGAAAGATAAAAATCATGTTTCAGCCGAGAAGACTTTCACACAATAAATTGTTTCCATAAAAGGAATAAAAAGCATGACATTGTAAGAACCCTTACAAGGTTCAAACTGACTTTTTTCCCTTTGCTGCACTTGAACTCTTAACTTTGTTTACAACAAGGGTTTATTATAACATGTAGTTTTTCCAAGCATAAACAGCAAGAAAAGAACTTAAACATACATTTTAGGCAATCAATAAAGATGAACATAAACGAAGATGATCATACCCAGAAATGATAGCTTATCTTCTTTATTTGATTTGAGAACTGACTACAAACTGAGGGATTGGAAAGTACAATCAGTTAGGTCTGATTTGAGTTTCAAACCTTCAATTACATCCAATGGTGTCAAAGCACAAGACCAAACCCTAGTTGTATGAATGGAAGATGAGGCTAAGTGAAGTGGGTTGATGTGCCCAGCTGGAAAGACTAAAAAGCATCTGTAGCAGCCCACTAGAGGTTGTAGATGCCAAAACTCCTTAGATAGAATGATGAAATCAATTTGAAGGTTACTGCAACAAAAGTTTGATTATACTTGAAGCTGGAAATCACCCAAAAATGACCTTTGCCAAGCGAACTTCTTGAAAACCCTTCTTCTAGCAAGTGCCACAAAACAAAACCACAATCTGCAACTGGAACTACACTAAAGTAATCTGGTTAAACTCAATGATGAATTTTGTTTGAGTTCATCTCACATGGTGGAATGGGGCCATCACCATACCACTGTATTCAAGGGAGCACACCCTGAATCGACTGAAAACTATTTTCAATCAAGAGACACACCTCTTCAAATTGTCTAAACAGAATAGCAACAAAAAAAATGTCTTTCTCAACCTTCCAAACCTTCTTAAATAAGGCCTCATTGGCTAAGTTTCCCAAACTGCCCTAGGAAGATCTAATTGTCTTTTGAGCATTATTAAATTCTAATTTGGTAGCTTCTTTGAGCTACCCTAGGAATAGATTAGATTTGGTCTTTTAAATATTGAATTTTGGTTGCTTCTTCCTTAAGTTTGCTAAACCACCATAGGAGGAAAAATCTTCTAGAAACAGATCTGATTTGAGGTGGTCGATTCACCTCCTTGCTTGCTTTGACCTCCTTGTGTGCTTTATCTTACAAGTGGACCATGAGATAATGATAAAATAAGATCAACATTATGCTTTGTTGGTTAAGGATAATTCCCTCTTAGCTTTCTAAACATATCGTACCAAAATTTATTTCTCTTGGCCAAAATCATTCCCTAATCATGCCATCTAACCCATGGGAATGCTGGATGGGCTAGAATCAAGTCACCATGGTGTCACTTTGAGAATGGGGACACTACAGTCCTCCTTTCCTGGGATTGTTTGCCCCTAAACAATCTACACCTGCATACCAAGTCACTACCAACTGCATTTGTATGCCGACCACCTAGATCCCAAATCAGTCTCAGTAATTTTGCTCTGCCAATCCACTGCACCACTCTGATATAACTGATTTCAACCACATTGTCATGCTGCAGTACCTTGGAAGATACGTCATCACTCATGAAAATTCTTGGATCCTAGGTTTGTAAGTCAGAATACACCCCAAGAGTGGTTGGGTAAGCATGCCTGCATAAGTCCACCAAAGGGAGTATCCTCAAGCTGCTATTAACTCCCTGAAACATAACTATCCATGGGAATGCTCCACCTGGATCCCATAAGCAAAATGGCCATCCACCATCTCCTAAATTTGAGGAATCCTGCTGCTCTAAATTGGCTACAGGAAGAATACCCAACTGACACAACACTGCCTCTCTATCATGTATCTCCACATATAAATCGTCCCAGAGAGGCAAACTGGAAAACTGCACTGTGTAACCATAAAGGACTGCATCAACTGACTCCGATGAAGGTAGTAAACCAACTGTAGGACTCCATATCTGACCATATGTATTTGAAGAATCGCGATGTGAAGCATAGAATGTAGGATTTGCATCATTAAGTGCAGGTGGTATACCAAACCCAACTAAGGCATACTCATGCTCTCTCCTTGTGTTAACTTCATTAATAACCTCATTGATAGTGGAGCTACTGGTATCATTGGATATTGTATCATCACTATCAAATTCAATAGTCACAACATAGTATGGTTCACCCTATTTAGCTCTATATTGCTACCCAACAAGCATGAAGGTATGATCTCTATCTGGAAGTAACTATAAGAAATTTGCTTTAACCCTTCCTAGTGCATGCCTAATGGTCTGTAAGCTTGTTAGTGAAACTCCATCCTTAGGCCTGCGTTGTATGAGATACTCAATGAATTTGTCAATCCTATCAAGGGTTGAGCAACCGCCTCCCCCTCAAGGTGCATACTCTCAAGAATTACACCAAGAGGTGCAATCTGTTGAAACTGATTTGCATTACCAATAGGGTGTGCCCCCTTGTCTTCCAATGCTGATTTGAGATCAGCAACACACTCCTTAGCTAATTCGGATGGGGTATTTATTTCATGGTAGCTATCACCAACTTCAGATGAGCATGTCTCCTTATGTGTTTGTTGTCCACCTGTAAGGGCTGCTACAAGAGGCAGATTTTCTGATTGTGCTGATGTAGAATGAACTAGATTCAACTCCACACAATGCTCCTTCTGATTTTTATCTTCTTGAAATGCTACTTGAGTGACTTCCAATTCTTCCCTAGTCTTCATAAGCTCGGAAAAGAGATTATCCACTTCTTCCTCCTTTCTTTTCAATGCTTCAAAATAGATTGCAGCAAGGTGAAGGAGGTGATCACAATCTGAAAGTAGATTTAAGTAATCTGATTTCATTTCTTCCATTGCTGTTTTGATCACCTGAAAATCTGGATGAGAAGATTCTTCAACTCCCTTATGTCTCCTCTCAAGTTGATCCTTCCATAGGTGATTTTCTATCAATTTGTGAGTGTTATCAAAATGAAAAAGTGCTGCAACAATATTATCTTCGCTCACTTTCAATTGATTCTCCAAATTTGACTTGTGAACCTCACTGGATTTAACAGATGTGGTGGGTGATTGACCCTGAAGAACTTGACTCTCTCCAAGGTCTTCCTCTATAATTTCTTTTTTTCCCTCTTGCTGATTTGGAGCTAGGGCAGCGTTTATTTCAATCATAAAATCATCCTCTCCATCATCCAAATCATCCAACACATGAGATGATGGCATACTATCCTCAAGTAGTAGAAGAGGGACAGCGTTCCAAGCAACCATAGAACTATTAGGAGAATGCATCCCCTCACAAGGCTCATCAATGATGACCTCTAGGTCACCCACCAAGAGACTCTTGCTCTCATTACCTTCATCCACAATTGGTTCTTCAGTTTCCTGAACATCATGGTATTTATTTTCATCTCCAGATTGATAGTCAGCATTATGCAACTCCGAATCTGATTTATTTTCAAGGTTACTATCAACACCATCATTGTTACTAATGCCAACCTCCATACCAAATTCTTCAGAAGAAGTTAGGACGGAATTTTGTCCGGAGAGAAATACATCCCAAACCTCATTAGGTGCTGATCCACAAGGAGTCTCAAATTGATTTGCATCTTCATCCTCATCCAGTTCACCTCAAAATTGTGTGAAAGAAAGGAGGTCACCTATCTCCTTAGGTAGGGAGCAATACTTTTGGTAGCTGCTCATAATTGCATCATTTGTTGTCATGGCATGAGGTTTCTTACTTGTATTTGCAGATTGAGAAGAAACCTTATTGTGCCCAAATTTCCTTGAAAGAGAATCTTCATATCGCTGCACATTCTGAGCAAACTTTCGTTGTGTTTGAGCAAGGTCCTTCAAATTTTCCATGCTAGGTGCCTTTTCTTTCTTTGATGAAGTAGGTAGGAAGGTAGGTAACAATCTTCCATTCTTAATTCTAGCCATTGAACTCAACTGAAGTTTAAACAACTGATTTTTTTTTATACCCACAGGCTGGCAAGAATGTGGCTCTGATACCATTGTAAGAACCCTTACAAAGTTCAAACTGACTTTTTTCCCTTTGCTGCACTTAAATTCTTAACTTTGTTTACAACAAGGGTTTATTATAACATGTAGTTTGAAAGTTTCCAAGCATAAATAGCAAGAAAATAACTTGAACATACATTTTAGGCAATCAATAAAGATGAACATAAACGAAGATGATCATACCCAACAACGATAGCTTATCTTCTTTATTCGATCTGAGAACTGATTACAAACTGAGGGGTTGGAAAGTACAATCAATTAGGTCTGATTTGAGTTTTAGACCTTCAATTACATCCAATGGTGCCAAAGCACAAGACCAAACCCTAGCTATATGAATGGAAGATGAGGCTAAGTGAAGTGGGTTGATGTGCCCAGCTAGAAATGACTGAAAAGTGTCTATAGCAGCCCACTAGAGGTTGTAGATGCCAAAACTCCTTAGATAGAATGATGAAATCAATTTGAAGGTTGCTGCAACAAAAGTCTGATTATACTTGAAACTGGAAATCACCCAAAAATGACCAACTTTGCCAAGCGAACTTCTTGAAAACCCTTCTTCTAGCAAGTGCTACAAAACAAAATCACAATCTGCAATTGGAACTGCACTAAAGTAATCTGGTTAAGCTCAATGATGAATTTTGTTTGAATTCATCTCACATGGTGGAATGGGGACATCACCATACCATTGCATTCAAGGGAGCACCACCTTGAATCGACTGAAAACTACTTTCAGTCAAGGGACACTTTTTTTCAAATTGTCTAAACAGAATAGCAACAAAAAAACATGTCTTTCTCAACCTTCCAAACCTTCTTAAATAAGGCCTCAAAGCAAAACCGCCCTAAGAAAATTAGATTTGTTTCAATAAAATATTCACTTACTTTATGGCTAACGCACCTAACCCAAGTCGCCCTAAAGAGGATCTGATTTGCTCAATTAAAATATTCAATAACTTCTTGGCTAAGTTTCCCAAACTGCCCTAGGAAGATCTAATTGCCTTTTGAGCATTATTAAATTCTAATTTGGAAGCTTCCTTGAGCTGCCCTAGGAAGGGATCAGATTTGATCTTTTAAATATTGAATTTTAGTTGCTTCTTCCTTAAGTTTGCTAAACCGCCATAGGAGGAAGAATCTTCTAGAAAAAAATCTGATTTGAGGTGGTCGACTCACCTCCTTGCTTGCTTTGTCCTCTTTGCTTGCTTTGACTTGCAAGTAGACCTCCTTGTGTGCTTTGACTTGCAAATCCTTGTGTGCTTTGTGATAATGATAAAATAAGATCAACATTATGCTTTGTTGGTTAAGGATAATTCCCTCTTAGCTTTCTAAACACATCGTACCAAAATTTAATTTTCTTGGCCAAAGTCATTCCCTAATCATGCCATCTAACCCATGGGAATGTTGGATGGGCTAGAATCAAGTCACCATGGTGTCACTTCGAGAATGGGGGCATTATAGACATACTCTGCAGGGGTTGTAATTCCATAGTGGTAGTTCTCCTATCTAAACATATCATACTAATTCAGAAAAGTGGCCCTAAAATTTAACACTATTATCTCTAGAAAGATAGTCAGGGTAGAGTTGATAATAGGCTCATTGGGGATACAAGCAGTTTTATGCTGAGCCAAATGGTACTGTTTCCAAATAAATCACCTTTTATTTCATAAATTGAGTGTAGCTTAGTTGATCGTCATGATCATAATTTTCTATTTGGAGACACTTGATTATTGAGTGAAATCAATCAATCATTCAAAGAATCACCAGTTCTAATAGAAGTTTTCTTCCACCCTGTGAAAATGACTAGACCTGGCTTACAATTAACAATTAGTTTGCAATCTGAAGAGATAAAAGGTCTATGCGCTTATCGACATATTTGCATTACAATTCGTCCTCTTGGGGTCAACTCAAAACAGAACAGTGTGTAAGGATTGTACCTTTCTTCAAATTTGTACAAGAAGCTCCCTAGTAAAAAAAACTAAAATCAACCTAGAACTAATGGGTTTTGTTTCAATATGCAATACAAACAAATTTACAGTAAAAACAATATTTTGTTTTCTGGCTAGGACACAAAGTTATTCAACATTTCCACACAATACAAAAGGCTTTATGGTTTTTTGTCTAGTATGGAAAATGTAATCTACAAGAAACAAATGCATGCTAACCTCTTCTAGCTTAAAGCAGAGACTAGAAAAAGATGAGTAAAGACTAGAATTGTATTGAAAATGACACGATTCAGTAAGTTAAACAAAGTAATTGCATACAAAGGCACAATCACTTACTTTAATGAAACCTGCAATGCAAAGCCTGCAATCTCAATAAAGCAATTTGATTTACCTCAGCACACATACGCAAGATCAGATAAGAACCCTAAATAATAATATTAGCAACAAATGGGCATCAAATTACCAAAAAAAAAATCTGAAGTGCTAATAGCACTTATAAGCATCGTGAAGACTTTTGCATATGATTTATTCAAGATAAATAAAAAGCATAAAGAAACTTCCTATACTAAAAGTAGTTTGATTGCACACAAAGCAAGCCTTAAATACAAAATAACCTCAAATAAATCATCCAAAAATAGTTGCATCCCACAACTAGCAATTGGCTAAAAACAGTTGCGGCTAAAAATAACATTTTGATGCACAAACAAATCCTCTCAGTCAGTCTGACAACAACAAATCCTCCAAAGAAATTTGAATCCCTGACACTTCATCCTTTGCTTGAGGGCAACCTCTACATGATCTCCTTTAGTGAAAGTTAGACCAATGACCTTGAAATGTGTTGAGTGAAGAGTGAAGGAAATGATAAGAGTTTGAATGTCTTATCAAAGTATTATAGACTGCCTTTTTGATGATTGAAAACCCTTGGAAATTGTCGTAGATGAATACCAAATGATGTGTTGTTGGAGTACCATTGAAACATTTGAAAACTTGCTATAAACTCACTGAATACCCTGATGATCCTTTTTGTCACTTAACTCACCTTTTGTTCTAATTTCAAGTTGACATGGGAAAAGTTATGCACTATTTCACTTAAATCACAATTTGTTCATATTTCATTTTAACGTTGGACAACTTATGCACTTTGTCACTTAAGTCATTTTTGGAGAAAAGTGCTTATAGCACACTTTGGACATTGTCCACTTTTTGGACAAAAGTGTTTATGGTGCATACTTTGGACATTTGTCCACTTTTCACTTAAGTCACTTTTTGGACAAAAGTGCTTATGGCGAACGCTTTGGACATTTTGTCCATTTTTTTCACTTTTTGAGTATTTTGTCTAGAAACACTTTGGGTGTTTTGGCCATTTTCATGCCTTAAAACATTTTTTGCCTTTTCTCCCATGGCCAAGCTGCATTATTTGTATCGTTCAAAACTTCAATGCACAGGAAAACTCCTTTCACTGGCCCTGCAAAACATTGACTAGATACAAAAAATAAAACATTGATGATCACGGCAGGCAATGGATTTAACAACTAATCCCTTGGTGGACAAATGATAATACTTTGGCTTAAAATTTTAAAATTTGACCTTAGACAAAAAAATCATATATGTACACCGTACAATACAACAGACTTTAGAAGATTTGGGTTGTTTTGTGTTATAAAATCCATTATCTGCAACTTATAATACTTAATAGTCATTTCATATTTTCTACTAATTTCCATAACATAAATTTAATCTCCGTCCTAATCCTAAAAGAAATCAGAAACTAAAATCTGTTTTTGGTGAACATCAAGCTGCTTCTAGACAGCTCATTGATCAAAACAAATCAACCCTGATTTTTTATGCTGTTTGCTTGATGAGAAGAAAGCATATTAAAAGCATTTTGGACTACAAGAAGGACCAACTTCCTACCACATACCATGGCTTGCTTCTCCATATCAAGCATACAGTAATCTTATGGGAGAAAATTAAAGGGTAGATGATGAGGAAATTAGATCACTGGACAAATTCCTAGTTCTCTATGGCTACAAGGGCCCAGTTAATCAGGGTGGCATTGCAGAAATCTTTGTCTACTTTAATGAACCAGTTTCTCCTTCTTCGAGTATTTAAGCAAAAATTGATGAACTGCAGCCAAATTTTAAGTGGAAGGGAATAGGAGTGTCATTCAAATCTTTTGGCAGTTTGGTCTTAAATAACACACCATAAATCCAGAAGAAGCCTTAACATCAAAGAGTTGGGTCTCTTTAATCCAGCTCTCTCCATGAAATATGCCTGGAAACTCATGACCATCCCTCGGTTTTGTTGGTGTCAAATATTTTGCCTATAATACAACTTTGCACTGCTAGGTAAGCCAAGTAGTGAGGTCTGGAAGGGAACCTCTCAACTATTGCAAACCACATGTCTAGGGGTCTCAGCTCCTTCAGCAAGGCATCACTTTGTAGTTCGGGATTTTAAACTAATCCAGTTCTGGTATAACAGCTGGAATGATTACCCAGATCTCTGCATACCTGAACTTGATAAGGTCCATATACACCTCCAAGACCAGAACCTTCAAAAGATACCAGATTATTTCTTAATTGGACATACCAATAAAAGGACTTTATGATAACCCTAATCAGCAGACGATTCTACTTCAATCCCTCAGTGACCGAAAGCATACACACTTTTGGGGGAATGAGGATCCACTCAGACAGATTCACGCCTCCCTCAGGAGAATATACTGCCTCTTCTACATATAAGATCCTTCAATCACCTACTCTGTAGAAAACACAAATGAGCTCTACATGCAGCTGTGGAAGTCTCACAAATGACCAAGCCTCAAATGCTTTCAGTGAACTACTTTGCATGACAGAATCTTAATGCAGAACAAACTCAAAAGTAGAGGTTTCTTAGGAACAAGCAGATGCCTGAACTGTCTCAGAAATTAGGAAACAACACTGCATCTACTCATATATTGCCTCCTAGCTCAAGAACTTTGGACTCACTTTGCTAAAATGTTTCATTCTATGTTGAGGGGTTCATGCACCATTGCCGATAGACTCAAGAAGTAGGGTCAATATAATGGCTTTAACCCTACTATGGAGCTGATCCATAAAATCACTACAAAAATGATTGTGTGGTCCTTGTTGAAGGAAAGAAATGACCAAATTTTCAATAATGCCAACTCCATGGAGGCAATTATTCAGACTACCAGCACCAGATTCACTCTATAGTCTGTATCTTTCACCTGTGCTAGCAGGAATGCAGATATTAGATCCATACTGGACTCATTGGACTTTGCCATTGCTTGGAACTGAATGATTCAAAGACATTACTCTCACAAGTTTCTAATAATTAAATTCTAAACCCTATTGGATTGCACCCCCATCAAGCTGGACAAAGCTCAACTTTGATGAAGCCTCTAAGAAAAAGCCTGGTAAAATAGGTAAAAGGAAAACTGGTTGCTGCATGCATGCAATCTCTAGGAGTATAAAGCAACAATATGACAAAGCTTTGGATTTAGAAGATAGCATCAGGATCCCAACACAAATCAAAATTGGAAGTATAATATTTGAAGTTGACTCTAAAATAATCATCACACAAACTCACAAAAATTCAACAGCAAAGCCCTCTAGTTACATCATCAAATGCACCCAGTCTAGCACAAAGATGCTCTGCTCAAGCAATTCAGAATGTTCAAACTTCACCACCAATACAGGGCTGCTGAAAATATTACAGTGGCCTTGCAAATTCTTGGCTGCAAATTGAATAATTACACTCTACCAGAC
This sequence comes from Sequoiadendron giganteum, assembly GCA_007115665.2. Taxonomy (NCBI): domain Eukaryota; kingdom Viridiplantae; phylum Streptophyta; class Pinopsida; order Cupressales; family Cupressaceae; genus Sequoiadendron; species Sequoiadendron giganteum. The sequence continues at coordinate 634,490,510 of CM021104.1, read as the reverse complement.
ATGCCGCCCACCAAAGACAATACAAAGACATCTCATCATGGACACCTAAACAGGAAAGACTCAGACCACAATGGATTTCAGTATCTAAGAATTCCAATTTATATGCAAATAATAAACAACGGCTTCTATCTTTCCACTCCCAGCAACCTCTTGGGCAGAAAAGAAAGACTAATGAAAGCTCTCAGATTCTTCTCCCTCCCTGCAAACCCAAACACTCATCAAAGGAACCTTGTGAACGGTACAATCAAGCAGAATGTGCTAGCCATTGCCTTGAACTCAGATGGATGCTCTCAAATTCAATGTTACTCTATATGCATCTCTACTCAAACTCGGTGCTAATTGAACTCATGACCTCTAGTGATGTAGGAACATCCAGTGGCATAGGGACAATCTTGCATCACTCGAAAAAATTGTTTTTCCTTGTTTTCTTTAGTTGTTTTGAGTCCCATGATGGCACTTAAGAGGTGTAAGACAATCAGAAGTCCAAAAAGGTTAAAAACAATCACTTACTATTTAGTAAGTCAGCCTTAATGGGCACATATGGACCTGAAAATTTACACCAAGGAGTAGAATTCAAAAACATATCCGGTGGCAGAAGAATCATCTCAATATCATGTACAGTTTGGGAGATATTTAAGTTTTCATCCCAGAAAAAATCTCCAATATGGCTTCAAACTCAAATTTGAAGACCTTAGAAGCCTCGAAAAGTGGACAAAATGATCTTCAACTAATTTTGGCATTGTAGATCTCTTCGAAAGCTTTCCAACGATATATTATAATAGCAAATTGGACACCTAAGTCAAAAGTTATGGCTCCAGAAAACTATGTCACCAAAATGTGAATTTCAAGAAACATCTTCCTGAACAGGAAAAAGAACGACTGGACTTTTGGGTGCCAAAACAAGGGGAATTATACTTTCTAGAATCTAGAACATTCTAGGGCGGTTATTGGTGCCAAACAAAGGGGTTAATGGAGATTACAGAAGACAGCTTCATTAATGCAGAACAGAGTTGATTTTACTTGTAGCAAATCAGGCCCATGTGGCTGTAGCATTGTAATTTTTGAATCTGTAATTTCATTTTTTGAAAGTAATTGAAAGTGGGTTGTTTTTTGTCATGTTTTTTCTGTGTTGATATCTATTGTTGTGTTCTGTGTGAGTGTTGGGTGGAGTAGCCCCTCATCATCTACTTAAATTATGGGGCATACCTCCTAAAGATGAGTTGAAACTTTTCCTACAAGCTTCCAACACACTTTTCGTGTGGTGCTCAGGAGGACAAAATGAAAAAACTTGCCATGCCTTTTGATGACCAAGCCCCCAATCATCCTTCCACTAATGATTTCTTGAGCCCCATGGGACTGCACCATCATTATCAGATCCTGATAAATGCAGACCATATTCTCTTTCAACATTCACATACAGCCTCTTTCATCCACGATCAGGGCTAGAAGTTTCTTACAATTCTTTAACTAACATCAAACACCTTTTGATGATGACAGTGTGGCTCTCTCTTGGAAACAATTATAAAACTCCAACCTGGTCTAGATTTTTCTCATTCCATGGCTCAACAGCTGCCTTACTCACAGTATGTGTTCACTTTTATTTACTTTTGCATATCAAATACAGAATGTGCTGTCCTCATGAAGAGTTTCAAGATGTCATTTAAGGCATATCCCAAGATAATTAAAGATGGAGATTTGGCACATTTCAATAGATTTGATAATCCTCCTTTCATGCTCTCATTCATTTCTATGCACCATAGAACTTTGGTAAGGATGGGTCTCCTGTTGATGTTATAGCAGCAGGAGATATCTTTCTCTCGAAATTTAAATAATAATTAATTAATAAGGCAAGTCGGCCTTAATCACAAATTATATTATTTCTTAAAAGGAGGCCGACCTAAGTGAAGAGTCACCTTGTTTTGTATATATACAAGGTGGAGTCCATTCAATCAAATGATCAAGTCATTCTTATTTACACATTCTTTCAAGAAGGAGCAGCAGACCATCTTGTAGCAGCAGATCGACTTCAAGAAGAAACATATTTATCTTTGCATCAAAGGATAGGTGCTATTAATTCATTGTATCAATTCACCCTTGAGAAGGGTCTGGTTGTAAAGCAGTATTCTGCATTTTTATACAATATATATGAGAGATTATTTGCTGGTTTTTTCTCCCTCGAGTAGGAGGGTTTTCCCAGGGTAAACTGCTGTGTTTATTGTTCATGTGTTGTTGTATTTCTGCTTATTTCATTTCTGATCTATAAACTAACATCTCTAACACAAATGCAAATGAGTGGATGGACAACTATTGATGGCATTGATATGGATAAGTTGGCATCTACTCCTTCCACATTGATCCTAGCATACCTATTTCTGTTGGAAAGCAAATGAGGTCATCCTTCAATGATGATAGACAGAACCATATTCTCGAGTCTGACAGCATTCAATACATTCTCAGTTTACATGGATCACAAATAGATCCTAGGTTTTGCATTCAATGTGGAAAGATCAGAAGGAACTTTAGATTTGACATCTGTTAGGAGAGGAGCTGGTCAACTTAAAAAATGGAGCTGAGGAAGAGTACGGAGCTCCTTGCAGATTCTATTTAATGACCCTGTTTCTTTTAAAATTGCATATTTCTTCACATTCCTTTCAAGCCTTTGAAAACTTACAGTAGAAAGAAGATTATTCTTGATAAAACCCTAAAGATTGACATATCCTAGTTTGCAAAACTTTCATCCCTGTTGCTGAGCTTGAAGTTACCCAAGCAATTATCTCTCGTAAGAAAATATTCTCTCCGACTGCTTTTGTCCCTTCTTCTCTTTATATCAGCTCAACCAATATCCAGCCCCACATAGTTATCCATGCTGCTGACCTAGTTCCAAAAATGTCAGACACATTCCATGCTTACAACCTTAAAGAGAAGGACTAAACAATCCCATATATCCTCAAATTGACATTCCTTCCACCCTTTTTCATCCTCATCCAATGAAATCAGCTACCTGCATGATGCCTAGTGATCCAGACACTTTCACTCAAGAACAAACAGCCCATTACAAGGATAAAGATCAGTCCAAGCCCTCTTCTTCCTCAGATACAACAATCCACTTGGCTTTAGCCAACATCAATGATAAATTAAGTGGACTCGTGAAGGTAATAGAACAGCAACGTAAACAACGAAGAGTTCGATGAGCGAATGCCACTTTACTATGCAAAATTTGCAGAGGATAAGAGAAAATAAGCAGGGCATAGTAAACAGTAACAACAAGCTTGATGATGGTCTGAATATGCCCCATTTGTGTTTTCACTATTCAGTAAATCCACAACAGGGCTGAGGCTGTTGAGAAAATTTAACAAGGTGCAATGTCAAAAAAAGAAAACTCTCCATCAGCAATTCCAGCCGCTGAACACAACCAAATGAATTACTAATCCAAGACCTCCCTCTAAATGATTTCACTGTCTCTGCTGAACAATAGATCTATTATCCTGGAGGCGAGGGTGATGGTTATCTTGATTGGGATTGACTTGTGGAGCTATATACTTCTTGACAATAATCCACTGAAGCAACACTGCAAAAATAGGAACAAAAACTGATGATGCCTGGGTCTTCTTTGCTTTCTTCTCTGCTAAGTCTAATTTACTGCCATGTCTATGTTTACTTCTTTTGAGTAAGTTAGATTTTCGGTTTTTACGAGTACATACCTAGTTCTCTAAGTTTACACCTCTCTCAAGGTGTCTGTAATCTGCCCATTAAGACTCTAGCTCTATAGATTTTGTAATGTTACAGCTTTCTTAATATATTCAGAACTTCACTTTTATCAAACAGAAAGCATTGACCATTTGATTAGTCTGCCTTTCTCCATTATTGGGATTTACAAACTGAGACAATTATACTTACCTCTCTAAAAAAAAATCAGAATCTCGGAATTGGAATGAAATGATGATGTAAGGAGAAAAGAAAATAACAAGATCCATCCTTAAAACCAAGATATATAATTCAAACACACCTCAGCTCCAATCCTGCACCATATCTCTTTTCCTCGAAACTCTGCAAACAAAACATTCGGTATCCAGTAAGAATTCACTAAACGAACATATCTCAAATACGTAAATAACTAATGCAAAGGCCCACAATAACTGCTGAAAATTGTGCATTCCTCTGAAAACATTGTGAGAGAATTCTATCTTCCTACTCTGATATAGATTGAAGGCACGGAATCCATCTGATTTTCTACAAATTATACTCAACTCAAACGATGGCAATGCAGAAGACAAATTACCATTGACATCCTGCTTGTTACAACATAACGGGCAAGACGCATGTGTAGGTGAGTCAAAATTTAGTGAGGTGCCACAGAGTTCACAAAATAGAAAGTCATGGACATGTAATCTGGCCATGAACTTAATCCTTAATTCGCAGGTATTTCCTCCGTCGAGATGGTGTACCACTCAAAGAAATCCTACAAAACCACGAGATAGATGCTGAACACAATCCCTAATTTTATGAACCAAAATATGTTACAAATTTCTATCTTCGCAGCTCTGAAATGTTAAAAGACCTAGTTACTCTGTTCCCAAATAAATGCATTTAATACAGAACACTTCTCATAGTGTAACTCAAAAATTGTAATTATAAGAGCAACCCTTAACCTGAAGCCATTAAGGCTTTATTGGGCAAAAACAGTCTAGTTTCGGGTTAAGTGGCTTACTAGTTTTTTCCCAGGTTCGATACGCTTGGGTTCAACATACACTATATATATAAAATATTATAATGTATAAAACTAGCAATTGCACCTTTGTGTGCAATAGGTACGCCGAAGAGGTGTGAAAGGTCAATCAAGGAAAATTCTGTATGTCATTTAGCAAATGATGATGCTTGTGCAACAAAGATCTCAATGGAGATGTGATCGCTTCAAATCAACTATGCATACACTTAAAGGGATCCAAACACAACTAAAACAAAACATTTGAAACAATAAGATAATCAAGCTCTATTATTAACCAGTTATTGCTATTTGAGAGAGAGAGAGGGAGGTGGATAGAGATGGAGAGATAATGAGATAGAGATTTAAAGGGAGAGATGGAAGAAGAAATATGGAGAGATAAAGATAGAGGCAAAGAGATATAAATATAGAGTTATAGGAAGAGGGAGAGGTGGAGAGAGATATGGATGGATAGAGAGGGAGAGGTGGAAAGAGATATGGATGGATAGAGAGGGAGACATGTCTAGATATAGAGGGGAGAGAGTTAGATAGAGGTAAATATGAAGATAGAACGGGGGAGGAAGATGGAGACAAATAGATAGAGATATAGAGATAGGTATAGAGAGATAAATATATAGATATATAGGGAGAGATATAGAGGAAGAGGGAGAGGTAGAGATACAGAGAGAGATACAGATGGTGAGATAGAGTGATAGAGTGATAGAGAGATAGAGATATAAGGAGATATATAGATAGGGAGAGAGAGGAGTGAGGGGGAGATAGATGGGGAGAGATAGAGAGAGATAGAGATGGGGAGAGAGAGGGAGGGAGAGGGAAGGAGGGAGAGGGAGAGAGAGAGAGAGAGGAATATATAGATACAAGGGGGACAATGAGAGGGAGATTTTGAAAGATAAAGATATAGATAGGAAGTGATATACAGAAAGAGATATTGAGATAGGGAGATATAGGGGTGGAGAGAGATGGAGAGATTATGAGATAGAGATAAAGGGAGACTAGAAGAAGAAATATGGAGAGATAAAAATAAAGAGAAATAAGAGATATAAATATAAAGTTATAGGAAGAGGGAGAGGTGGAGAGAGAGAGGGAGACATGTCTGGAGAGAAAGGGGGAGAGAGTAAGATATAGGTAGAGATGAAGATAGAGCGAGAGAGGAAGATGGAGGCAAATAGATAGAGATAGATAGGGAGATAGAGAGAGATAAAGAGGAAGAGATAGAGAGATATAGAGGAAGATAGAGAGGTAGAGATAGAGAGAGATATAGATAGTGAGATAGAGTGATAGACGGGATATATAGAGACAGAGGGAGAGATTAAAAGATAAAGATATAGATATGAAGTGATATATATAAAGAGAGATAGAGATAGGGAGATATAGGGGTGATGGAGAGAACGAGCTAGAGATAAAGGGACAGATGGGAGAAGAAATATGGAGAGATAAAGATAGAGAGGTAGAAAGATATATAAATATATCTAGTTATAGGAAGAGGGAGAGGTGGAGAGAGATATGGATGGATAGAGAGAGGGAGACATGTCTAGAGATAAAAGGGAAGAGAGATGAAGATAGAATGAGAGAGGAAAATGGAGACAAGTAGAATATATAGTAATATATAGAGGTAGAGATGAAGATAGAATGAGAGAGGAAAATGGAGACAAGTAGAATATAGAGAGAGGTATAGAGAGATAAAGATAGAAAGAGATAGGGAGAAATAGAGGAAGGGATAAAGAGAAAGAGATAAAGAGATATAGAGAAAGAGGGAGAGGTAGAGATAGAGAGATATAGATGGTGAGATAGAGTGATAAGGGATATATAGATGGTGAGATATAGTGATATAGAGATATAGATATAAGGAGGTATATATATAGAGAGAGATAAATAAAAATAGAGATATAGAGTAGGCGAGATGGAGGGGAGAGATAAATAGAGAGAGATAAAGAGAGATAGAGAGATAGAGGTAGAGAGATATGGATAGAAAATGATATAGGGGAGTGAGAAGGAGATAAAGGGGGAGAGAAATGGATAGAGATATAGAGCAAGAGAGATGGAGTAAGAGAGAGAGGTAGAGATATTGAGATATAGATAGGCAGGGATAGGCAGATATAGGGAGACATAGATAGAGGGCGAAAGACTATAGAGAAAGAAGGTGATAGAGATAAGTAATAGAGAGATAGGTATATATCTAGAGGGGGAGAGAGATAGAGAGGGGGGAAGATAGAGAGATAGAGATATGGAGAGAGAGAGAGAGAGGATAGATATATAAATAGATAGAGAGGGAGGGAGAGATATAGAGAGAATATAGAAGTAGAGATATAAAAAGAGGGAGAGATAGGGAGAGAGGGAGAGATAGGGATAGAAATAGGGAGATATAGAGAGAGATATATAATGGTAAAAATAGAGGAGACAAAGAGAGAGATGAGAGAGAGAGGGAGATAAATCAATTTTATTATATAAATTAATAATAGAGATGGAGAGAGAGATATAGAGATAGAGGTAGAGAGATATGGATAGAAAATGATAGAGGGGAGTGAGAAGGAGATAAAGGGGGAGAGAAATGGATAGAGATATAGAGCAAGAGAGATGGAGAGAGAGAGGGAGAGGGGGATAAATTAATTTTAGTATATAAATTAAAATGAAAATTCAAAATATAATTATACAATAATTAAAATTTTAACAAGAAAAGTAACTACTAATTAAATTATTTCTAATAATTATTTAATTATTATTTGTCATTTCATAAAAATACACAAATAATTAAAATAAATTGCAAACTTAAAATTTAAATTAAAAATCAAATTAGAATAAAGTAAATGAGAGTCAAAGTATATCAAAATCCAAATAGTAATAACTTATTAAGCAAATAAATAATAAATAGAAAAACAAAAGTAGTTTTAAAATTTATTAGAATTGAAATATTAATAAAATATGTACCTAAAAAATATAATCAATACATTAACATTAACATTAGATAAATTCAAAATTAACAAATCAAAAATTATTATAAAATTGAGCATAGTTAAATTCTTAAATAAAGTAAAATCTAAAAAATAAAATAGTATTAAATTAAAATAAATAATATTATTATTTTTTAAATAAAATAAAACCTATTAAAAAGTAAAAAAATAATTTTTAATTTATATATATATATATATATATATATATATATATATATATATAATTCAACTTGTATATTAATGATATAATTATAAATATTATTATTACAAATATTATTATTTATCTATATATATTGTAAATTGTTAAATAATAATATTATTAAATTTTTCATATATATATATTAAAATCAATTACTTATATAATGGTACTATATTAGCAAGATGAATATTAGGAGTATAATAGAGAGACTATAGGGTGAAGTTTTGAGAGACAAATAAACTATTGATATACATCCTCTTTGACAAAACTGAGATACATGAACCTAAGTTCCAAAATCATCGATCCTACACAATGACATGATACATGAACCTAGTCTAACTTTTTTTAATAGAAGGTCGACTTGAGATATAATCACCATAAGTATATGCATTCACATTATACAAACAATTGAGGAAATTACCCTATCTGTCACCAAAGTGATAATGGGTACTCCCCTTGTATTACTCTATCTGTTCTATCACTGCAAGTTATTGTGAATACTTTTTTTAATGCTAGGGGGTGCTAATGGAATAAAGTAGTTGTGGATCTTGTCTCAATAGTCTTCAAGAGAGTTGAGTAGATCTTCTAGGGATGATTTTACATGGTCTGATACAACAGTCTTTATTTGGACCATGCATCGAGGAACCATTTGTTTATAATAATCATATGTTGAATCATGATAGTGTTTACCCTATATATACTCAAGCACTCAAAAGACCCTGAATGAGGACACCAAACCTCTGACCCATAAAGAACTATCAATTAAATGAGTATCTTTAGAAGGCCCCATCTTGGAACATATATATTGGAGAAGTACATGAAAGCATTGATTCTCGAAAATGGAAAAAGGCATATCCCCCTACAAAATCGTAATTAAGAAGCAAGTTTTAGATTGAGAAATGGACCTGTGAACTAGTACACATTGTCATAAACTCCATTGTCTCCTCTTTGTAGGAAAGTCAAAGCCTAAAGAGAGAATCCCTAGTGATATCGGTTTTAATGACCTTAACTTTGCCAAGTTTGATAAGAAGTTGTAGGAAAAGCGTAAAAGCATAGCTCTATATCATGAAACACCAACAGCAACGGCTTAAATTACAGTGTTTACAAATGCATTTTGAGGCACGCCATTTTAACTTCCTGAACCACCCAACAATGAGAAATGAAATTTAAAATAGGTGTAACGAAGTTTGATAATATTGAAAAGAAAAAGCAAGTACAGTTCTTACAGGTCCTGTGAAACCAATAGAAATCACTGGTCGAATGACATACATGGCCCCGAAAGATTTTAAGCTCTATTTCTCTCCTGTGTCTTCGTTGCTGGGCATTTCAAGGGAACAGTGTAAGAAGGCTTTAAAATCAAACATCGTGGATTGCAAAATAATAATCGCTGCTCAAATCTTGCGATTTTAAAAATTAACCTTTTACCGCAGGAGGTGTATATTTTAAACATTTGAAATACGGACATTTACGCACTACTGTATGCTGCCATTTATGCCATGGAATTATGTGAAGGCTGCTGAGTGTAAACCAACCGTCCGACAACTTGCCTAGGTGATGATAGTTTGCAGTGCCGGATAAAATTTTCGCGGTCAAGGAAATTTCGACGACAACGGAGACGAAAACTAACAGTCAAAATGAATTCAATCGATGGCTTCCTTTTTTGATGCGACTCAGCCGTCGATTTCCTAAATTAGCTCGCTCCACTTCATATTGGATACGCCTTCGGCGTAAAATAATCATAATGATAATATAAATATATTAAAAATAAATACAAAAATATATTAGATATAATTTAATATATAAAAATAAAATAAAATAATAATTAATATATATTTATATATATAATCTTATTAATGGGGTATGAGATAAATAGTTTGAGGTTTCTTACAACTAATTTTGATGAAATCTTTAAAGGCATTCCAAACCTGTGAAGTAATGTGGTGCTCAAAAATGATCTAGGGAGCTTTTTTAATGATGGTTGTATTTTCTTTGGTTGCCAAACCAATAGCAAGGCGAAAGGGGAAGTTATTTGTAGTTTCTAGTAAGTATACAATGTATATTATTATGTTTTGATAATACGGTTTATTTGATAATGTAGTAATTGTTTGTTAGCTTTGGGTGGTTATTAAGAGTTACTTAATAGTTGTGTTCCTTTTGGCAATGGGCGAATCCTTTAAATAGATGTTGTATTATTAAGGAACATAAATGTCAACTAACTCTTATAACCACTCAAAGCTAACAAACAATTAATACATAATTAGATAAATCATATTATCAAAACATAATAATAGGCATTATACACTAACTACACTATTGTTACAAATTCATTTACAGCCTCTTCTCTTGAGTACAAGAAAATTGTTGTTGAAGGAGACTATCTTATTGACATCAATGGCCTTTCAAAAGATAACTGTCCAAATTGAAAATATTTGCATTATCTCAAAGAGTCACGAGTTCTTAGTTCATCCTTTGATGTTGTGGTGTTCTTGATGGTGTTCTCACATTGTTTTGGGAAGGTGAATTTGGCAACAAACTTTGTAGCTAATATGAGAGTGGATCAAGAGCCTTTGGCAATGTTATATATCATGCTCCTTGAATCTTGGTTGAGACTTGGAGAGTAATTAGCTTTTAAGCAATTGTAGCTCAATTTGTTATTCATTTACTTGGGCATGAGGAGATACTTGTTGGCCCTTGTGTCTGTGTACTTCTTTGCAAATGGCTTGTGTGATTGGTCTACAAGGGCATTGATTAGGTTTGGATTAGTGTTTTAATGATTTTCAGACTTGCAATTGTATTGATAGAGCATGTGAATGGGGCTTTTATTTGTCAAATTTTGTTGGCTTATGTAATTATTAATTCTTTCATTTTTGGTTATAAGCTCTATATGGAAGGTGCTAGAGGTGCTTGGTGTGTTTGGTCTAGGTGGATTTCTTCTTATGTGGTTTAGTGTCTCATGGTCAAACATGGCAGATATTTGCAATCCCATGATCTGTACTTGCATAAGAGGATTTGTGTTCACGATTTAGAAGCTATTGTTCAATATAAGGATGCAACTCAACTTATGTTCATTATAGAAATTTTAGGAGAGTTAGGTGTTGGCAATTTTGGTCCTTCAAGGTCAAAGGTGTCCATTTAGGAGGATTTTATGCAAAACTTAGATTTGGTTATGATGTTGAATGAGGTTTTGATGTGGTTGTTAATATTTTTCCTATCAAACTCCTACTTTGATTCTATGTTGATGATGGAGTTGCATGATAAGTTTGTTGATGAGGAAGGACCCTCTTTGATGGTGTCATAAAGAATGTTAGTCTAGACAAAAAGAAAACACATGTGGTTTCTAAGGAGTTACAATAATTAAAGACTTTCTACTCTAATTTGGTGAAGTAGTAGAACATATATTGGTCACTCATTCTTGAGGATATTTACAAGTCTCCATTGCTCTTACTAGCATCCTTTAACTTTGGAAAATCAGTGCAATCCTTGAAGCATTGAGACGCTTTTCATGTCATGAAGTTTCTTGTTCTTGATATATGTAATGCCCCTTCCCAATTTTTTCAATGAAAACAACAAATTTGCAATTCAAATAGCAATGATTTAGTATACTCAACAACATGAATAACTAGCTATAAAACACATAAACTTGTACAACATGGACCAAATTCTAGCAACAACTTATATTGATTGAGATATGATTTCTATATCAAATATGATTGTTATAATAGTCATTACAACAACAACAACAACAACAAATAAAATTCTAAAAAACAATGAACAATTGAACTTCCATGAAACTCCTTGAAGCTTTAATTCACTCCCTAAGTGAGAATTCCCTCAAGAACCAAATGGTTTTCATCCTTTGATCCCAACAATCAATGGATTTTCATTCACTGATCACAAATTCTTATGGGTTTTCATCCACAAAAGATCACTTGAACAAAAAGTTCCCAAAAGATACAATAATATAGCATGGATGATTACAATTGAAATGTTTTCCTAGTTTTATATGTTTCCCACCAAAAGATCAAACTAGTCGACCTAGACTCAAAATGGTACAAAGGCCCAAATTTGGATTCTACACACAACATCACAGGACAACCTTATAGGATGTTGAAAACAAGGTGAAACTAAGATACAATATTAACTTATGTATGTGAATTAAAATTTGAAACTAAGATTACCAAATCAAATTACAATTATGTGATTGCACATTCACCATAATAAAAAATTCAGATAACAAATGACACCAGATTTACGTGGAGAAACCCTTTTGGGAAAAAATCCAGATGAGAAAAGAGGGCAATTATATTATTTATCTTCACAAGAGATACACCACAATATACTTCCTTGTTGATCTCCTACAACTTGAATACTTCCATGCACCTACAAATAACACAAAATAAAACTACTATCTCATCGCTCCAATATATAGAACTTGTGGAAGGCAAAACTACACTAGTAAACCAAAACAAGAGGTACCAAAACCACTTGCAAAAACCGATGCCCCTTTCTTAGCATACAAAGATTCATGATAATATTATTTAATATGCACAAGGCTCCAACATGGGAGCCTAACCCATAGCCTCTCATTTAAGATGTTCTGATGATTGTTCAACTTTTAGATGAAGAACCAATGTACACCTGTTTCTCTCCAAACTTGGGTGCCCAACTCAAGAACTTTCATATTCCCAATGTGAATGAATAGGATGGATAATTTGTCCTGTAGTGATGTGTAGCCTCCACCAACATTAAATTTCCCCTTGAAAATATAATTATAATATGTTAATATTCAATGAATTTCTCACACGTCCTCTAAGACACTTTCCTAAAAACATGGAGACATAAAAATGACATAGGTTGCAAGGTTATGTCACCTATCTTAACATTCTTCCACTTGACATTATACATTAAAATTACATCCAAAAGATACAAATAATAAATCAAGTATAGTGATCAAGGCCCATGGCCTTCCTGCACCAAGAGAACTTATTTGTGGTCACTAGCTTCATAAGAGAATCTACAACATTATCCAAAGTTTTAGCCTTATCAATCAAGACCTTACCATTCTCAACCATTTCTCACACAAAGTGATATTGAACATCAACATGCTTGGTACAAGCATGATAAAGGATTTTTGGCCAAACAAATAGCACTCTAACTGTCACATTGAATACTCATTGTCTTGCAATCAAAACTAATGTCATTACCTAGTCTTTGCAACCATATCACCTCCTTAGAGGCATGTACGATAGCTATATACTTTGCTTCAATGGTGGAAAAAGCAACTATAGCTTGCCTCTTACTCATCCAACTAATTACACCTCCAAATAAAGTAAATACATAGTTGTTAGTAGGCCTTCAACTATCTAAGTCAACTACCCAATCTACATCAACAAAATCCCATATGTCCAATGACTTGACCACATCATCAATACCATGATAAACCAAATATTAATCATAAGTACCATGAGATTATTGTATAAAAACACTCTTAACAAAAGTCCAATGCTCTTTACCAGGGTTAGACATAAACTTGCTTAAAACCCCCATTGCTTGGGTTATATCTAGTCTAGTGAAAACCATTGCATACATTAAACTATCAACAAAACTAGCATAAGGAACCTTCGACATATCGTCAAAATTTTCATCAAAATTAGGACACATATCTAAGCTAAACTTCGTACCAACCAGAAATGGAATATTAACTAGCTTACAATTGAATGCATTTTAAAACTTCACAAAATTATATCAACATACTTACTCTGACTTAACCAAAGTTTTCTCTAAACATGATCTTTATTGATTTCCATGTCCCAAGAATATATTTTGCAACCTTTAAGTCCTTCATATCAAATGTGCCAAAGAGATGTGTCTTAAGCTCCCTAATCATCTTCGTGTTGTTACCCATGAAAAACATATCATCAACATACAAGACAATAATTAGAGTTTGATCATCAATAACCTTAATATAAACACAATGATCCTCCTCACTCCTAAGAAAACCCAAATTCAATACAAAATTATCAAACTTATGGAACCACATCTTGGATGACTATTTCAAACCATACAAAGATCTCTTCAACTTGCAAACCAACTATTATTTTCCGTTCACAACAAAACCGATGCATGTAAATTTCCTCCTCAAGATCTTCATTCAAGAAAGCAATTTTAACATCCATTTGCTCTATCTCAAAATGATGATCAATTTTTTTCCAAACACATAATATTCACAAAACTCATTTTTACCAATAGAATAATTAGAAATACCATCAACCAATTTTTTTTAAGAATAGTCACGCCATTTTTCACCTATGTAACCCAATCTATGATGCCACAATGTACATGCATTTTTAATGTTAGTTACACTGGAAAAGTTACATAAAGTGGAGACATTTAGCCTAAACAAAGTCCATATCTGAGATGCTTTAGCTATCACCAAATTCCCTCTTACCAACTTGCAACCAAACTTATCGAATGTCACATACATTCCAAAATCATTAACTTGGACATTGAAAGTAAATTTCTTACAAGTCTTAGAATATGCAAAATATTATCAAGAGTTTTAATCCTCCCACCATTGAAACACAACTTTATCTTTCTCTTATCAACAATTCTTTTTGTGTTTTTATCACCAAGGAATACATCTCCCTCATCATACTCTTTGTAATTAGTAAATCACTTCTTGTGATGAGTCATATAATAGGAGCAACCAGAATCAATAAGCCAAACATCATCACTAATAGTGTTAGCTGAAATAAACAAAGAATCAAAGTCATCATCAAAGGAATTTTTTGTGGAGGAATCAAAATTATTATTTTTATTCCTACATTCCTTCTTCACATGTCCTCTTTTACCACAATTCCAACACTTTACTCTGCTCTTTTGGGGGGTTTTAGAATGTCCTTTAGACTTATCCCTGTTATTATCCCCTTTAGGCCCTTTCTTTTTGGACCTACCCCACACATGCAAGGCATATTGAGATCCAACATTCATGGAATTTCTCCTCGTCTCCTTTGAAATAAGTATGGATATCATGGAATCCGTTTTTGGTTTTGCATTACCACTACTTATGACAATAATTAGATTTTCCCAAGATTCGGGTAAATAACAAAGAAACAAGATACATTTATCTTCATCTTCTATTTTTAAATATATTAATGTAAGTTGGCTTATAATTAGATTAAAATAATTTAAATGATTCGTAATAGATTCACCATCTTTCATTTTTAAAGAATATAAACGTCTTTTGAGATATAACTTGTTAGACAAACTCTTAGTTTGATATATATAACCTATCTTTTTTCACAACTTATATATGCAATATTTTGGTGGAGACATTAAAAAGGATGGGATCTATAAGACACAACCAAATGGTTCCTCATGCTTTCTTATCTAACTTTTTCCAATCTTCATCAAACATTGCAGTTGGTTTACTTTTTTGTGAAATCGATAACCACTGATCTCTCTCTTCAAGGAGATCCTCCATCTTTGATTTCCACATCTCACAGCCCATTCCATTGAAATTATCAATATTATAGTGAGAAGTAGAATCCATGGTATACAATCTTCTTCATAAATGTGAAGTATACCACAAAAATAAAAGCTCTCATTGCAACAAAAGAACCTCCAACACTTAAGAGAAAGGTGACACCTTCTAAACAAAATCGTTAACTTGGATACCTAATGTTAGAAACAAGGCAAAACTAAGCTACAATATTAACTTATTTATGTGAATTAAAATCTGAAAATAAGATTTCCAAAATATTTTATAAGCATGTGATTGCATATTCACCATAATAGAAAAATCAACAAACAAATATGACACCAAATCTATGTGGAGAAACCCTTTCGAGAAAAATCCACATGAGAAAAGAGAGAAAATATATTATTTATCTTCACAAAAGAGATACATCACAATACACTTCCTTGTTGATCTCCTATAACCCATATGCTTCCATACACCTATAAATAACACACAATAAAACTACCATCTCATGGCTCCAATATATAGAACTTATGGGAGGCAAAATCACACTGGTAAACCAAAACAAGAGGTGTTAAGACCACTTGAAAAAACCCATGCCCCTTTCTTGGAAGACCAAGGGTAATTATAATATATTAATTAATATGCACAAGGCTCCAACATGGGTACCTAACCCATAGCCTCTTCAACTTCTGCCATTCAAGATGCTTCAATGACTATTCAACTTCCATATGGAGAACTAATGGGCACTTGTTTCCCTTGAAACTTGGTCACCCCACTCAAGACCTTTCTCATTCCCAATGTGGATGCTTAGGAGGGATAAATTTTCCTCTAGTGGTGTGTAACCTCCACCAACATTAAATTTCCTCTTGAAAATATAATTACAATATTATCAATATTAAATAAATTTCTCACATGTCCCCTAGGACACTTTCCTAAAAATATGGAGACATAAAAATGAGATAGGTTGCAAGGTTAATCTCGCCTAACCTAACATAGGCCTTAAAAACTTTCCCATTAGAGATTTGGAGTTTCTCCTTCCTTTCGACTTGGCATAGGTTAGGCAATAGCTCCAACCCCCAATCCTTGGTGTGTTGTTGATTTTGTTCTATCCTTCCACTTTGGCATGGGTTAGGCAATATCCCCAAACCCTAATCTTTGATGACCCTCTAGCATACATCGAGCAACAACACTGATCCCTAATCTCCAACAACACTTTGGCATATGACAAGCAACAACTCTGAACCTTGAACTCTAATAACCTTCTGACATGCATCAAGCAACAACATTGATCCCCAACCTCTAATAGCTCCTAGGCATAGGTCAAATAACAACTTTGATTCTTGAACTCCAACATGACCTTGGGTGAGCATTCTTATAATTGGTTTCTAAAAAATGGATATGACAATGTACTTGTGGTGTTGATGGCAAGGCTAGCTTCAATGTGGGAAGGCAAGAGGAGGTGGTGCAGGTTGGATGAAAAGGCTTCAAAAGGAAACATTTAAGATAAACTGAGGCTCTAAGTTGGCTTGTCATAATATTTAGGAAACACCTTTGAGTTATAGAACCATGTTGGTTCACCTCTCAATCTCCTCCAAAAATGATTAGGAGACTACAAACTAAGTGGTGATTTTATGCCCTTTCGTAAAGGTGTAGGTGGGTGGATTCCATCTCTATAGTCTTTGATTAGAAGATGGTTTTGTTATAGGTTGATCTCTCTCAATTGTGTTTTAGTTTTTTTGTTTGCTACTTGTTTCTAAACTATAGGTCATTTTTGTGATATATTATTTATAAATATACTTAATATATAATTAATATAATAAAGTGAATTTGGTCTCACAAAGAGAGTCATTCAATGTTAGGTGCAGGAGTTGTAGTGGTGGGTGGGAGGTGATAGTCAACTAATGTTGAGATCTATTATGTAGAAGTGATCGATTGAGAAAATAGGGGAAGGGGTGGATATATAGTAATGAACCCGACTCCAATTTATGGATTTTTCATATGTTGTTCTCGATCATTGCCTTTTCCTTCATGCAATTATTAACACAAAGCATATCCAAGTCCTCCTGGCCCTTCAACAATAGCATTTCCAATGATTTGATAACTAGATTATTCATTGGTGCAAATTTCTCCTAGGCCATTCAATCAATGCATTCTCTTGATTTTCCCATTTCCAATAATGACAAATAAATATATACATTTTATTTTTTATTGGTTCTTGATTCAACCATTTATAATGATTGATGAGGGATAAAGTCACAATCTCAAAGAATTTATTCCTCATGCCAAAAATTTGACCAAGGTGAAAGCATTACAAATTTTACAAAGGATTTCAATTTAGAAAAAAATAAAATTGGTTCATGTTTTTTAACTATTTCACCCAATTTTGACTAGTTTCCTCCCAATACATGCCTTGAGAATACATCCAAGGATCTATATGTACCGTATAACATAGGGTAGAAAAAATTACCAACAATTACACCTATAATCATATTTCTATAAATCCTAACTTCAAGAAATGGGATACTCATATTGCCATTGTTAAAGTGGGGAAAGTCAATGACAAAGTTTTGAGGCTTTCTACATAGGAAATTTTTTATGTTTGGCCTCTTCACCAAATTCTCAACTCCTATATTTTAAAAAATAGGACAAAGGATTAATTTATTGTTATAATATTCTATTGCACCTATTAAGTTTATTATGTAAATATATTTCATTATTGGGTAGCTAATAATGACATGTGTCATCCTTGATTAGAGGCAATCATTTTCCACCTCTAACTCATCAATCTATGACTAATGACAATTAGGTTCGATCTCATCAAGTGCTACCATAGTATCTACTTATTGAGTTAGCATTGAATTTAACTTATATCCTCTTGGATATATATCACCATGATTCATACATCTAAATGCCATATATATGTATATTTTTCCTTTAAATTTATAATGAATGGAATAGTCATTATTTAATTGCCTTTAATTATTTTGTAAAAATAGGTTATTTGAAAAAGTTGTAAGATTTTTGTTGGATAGAGTTACCTTAGGAAAATCTAACATAATTGAAGTGTGGAAGTTTCTTCTCTCAAGAGAGACTTATTTCTTGTTTGTCTTCAACAATTATTATATTGACTTATCATGTTGATTAAGTGAAGCCTTGATTTATGTGTATTAGCAACCTCCTTTTGTATTCTTGGACTATATCTTTTGATCCTCCTTTTGGCATTCCCCTTAATATCCCTATTTGGGAAAATTTATCATTCTTACATTAGTTTCAATAAAATAATTATTTTGCATAAGATCGATAGAAAATTTGGTAACTTTATTTTTGATTTACAACAAACCTTGAACAAATCAATTGTTGTGGTTAAATCTACAAGAAAAATGAACAACAAGTTTGGTAAGAGGCTTCCAAATAGATTTTACATCAAAAGTATATTCTACAAACATTGCAAGATTATAGACCATAAACAAGTTGTCCAAGATTCGAGTGATCTAGGATTGGAATTTATGTTGCTTAAAGGCAAAGCTCGTGATCACAAGGAGGCAATAGAGACAAAGAGAAAAATAAATTCAAATGTTGAAGCTGGTTGAAGTAAATTTGTAAGGATTTTAAAATTTGTGGATAAGTCCAAGGCTAATTATAACAAGTTGAATTCTTCTCCACATGAATTTCAGGACTTTGATGTGGAATAACTTATCATCAAGGATTTAGAATTAGAGCTTGTTTGAATGATCTCAAATTAAATATATATTTATTGTTTATCTAAATCCTTTATAAACCTAAAATTTCTCAAGAAAAATTGGAACATAAAAAATTTGAACCTTGTCTTAGAGTTAGCAAATGTTGATTAAGCACAACAACAAAATTTCTATGTTTTTATCATTTTGCAGTCCAAAATTGTAGCCTTTGGGCATTTTATTATAATTTTTATATAATATATATACATTAACAGTGAAAGTATTTTTTATTAATTTTTTTGTCAACTCTCATGTGAAATCTCAAATTAACTCTAATTTTATGTACTAAGGTTCTATTATGTGTATGATGAATGTCTTATCAATACTATCATATAACTATCTAAAATTTTCTATATTTTTTAAGTTTTCAATCATTTTTAATAGTTTTCTGCTATTCTCTAAATGTTGTCCCAAAAAAAATCATCCTAAAAACACATTCACCACTCCTTGTTGTCCCCGTCTCAAAAAATCAATGTCACATAGGTTGTAACAATACCCAATCTAAACTAAGTGAGCTAAGTAAAAATGTAGAGATAAAAACTAAATACATATAAAATAAGATACCTAAAAATACTATAGCAATAAATATTTTTACTTTAATATTTTATTCAAATACACACATACAACTTGAAATTTACAAGTTTGATACAAATTACAAATCTAATCATGCTAGTCTAATATACATATAACTCTAAAATAATCCTAAAATTTCTAAGTTGACCACTTTCTTTTTATTTACTCCTTGAATTTTTTTATCACCAAGATGATCTAATTTTCCATGTTTGAAAGGTTTCATCTCCAAATTCCACAAATAGCTTTGACAATATCACACTTGCCTAAGAATATAATCAATTTTTATTTTCAAATTTCTAAAGTGACATTCTCTTTTCCTCCCAACACTACCTATACTATGTGCTTCCTCAATCATTGGAAATTCAATCCTTAATCAATGATACTTTGACTAACATGTTACTTCATCAATCCATCAAAATTAACTAATAGAACCATCCTTATTTAACTTATCCTAACAGATAGGCTTTATTCCCTTATTTAATTGACCCTAGCTAGCTCATTTTCCTTATTTTATAATTTAATTGACCCTACCTATTTTTATGCTACTATTTGACTCACTCAATGCTACTCCTACACTACCAATTCAAAAATTGATCAAATAGTGGACATTACAAATATTCCTACCACAATTTGCTTCTTCATGAGGAAAATAAAGTTGGGTGATCTAAAAATTTCAACCAACTTCCTTTGGTGGAGAAGAACTACCATTGATACCACATTATGTTCCCTCATTTATGCCTTTCTATATAGCTCAATCTCTCCATCATCATCAGAGTACAACTCAATCATATGTACTTGCCCCTTTCCCAAGTGCATATATGTTGGGTCCTAAGGCTCCTTGTAATTGCTTCCTATAAGAGTAAGCTATGGAGATAGCCATCCAATATTTAGAGGCCTAATAGAAAGCATAATGATATGATAAGATCAATAAGACAAGAATGAATTTTATTCCTATCAATGAATGCAAATAATATGTACATACGGATTCAAGATTATCAAGAGAACCCTTTGGTTATATAGACCAAGGCAAGACATAAGATAGCATTAAATTATGAAAAGTTTCTTAATCTTATGTTATGAGATATAAAGTAATAATTATCTTATGTGTACCCTAAGTAAACTTAAATAAACTACTATGAATAGGACCTAGGAGATAAACTAGTTAGGTAATATCCCTATTCACACCGACACCCCCCTTAAATGTAACTTGGGGAGGATGTGAAAAGCTGCAAAGCGTGATCTTAGCTACTACACCATGTTAGGTACCCATGTACAAATGAATCTCTCACAAATGGAGAAAAGGAGAAAACCTAGTGGGATAAAACTTCTCTCCAAAAGAGGGAAAATATAGAATGCTCTCAAAGAAGAATGAGGAAAAACCTTATGTGAGGAAAAATTCCCCCCATAAGAGAGAATAAGAGAAACAATGTAGTACCCCTTAATGTTGAATCTATACCAACGATAGATGCTTAAAAATAGATGCAGAAGATGATCCATGATCATTGAACATCGTTCCTCCCCTTAGGAAGAGACAAAACCAAAGGTGTATGCATGATGTCTTCCCATTCTTGAAATGAATATGTAGGATGGAAATTCAAAATGAATGAAGTCTTTAAAAAGTATCCATGTGTCTCCATGTTGATGTTGAAAGTTACCACTTCCAAGTGAGGAGTTCCAAGTCATGCTAATGAAGATGACAATCCAAAATCTAGTATATATGAATGTAGAACAAGATCCAAAGATGAAAGTGACTCCTCCAAATCTTGCTTAAGAATCTCCAAGTCAATGCCAAACTATGACAAATGATCATGTGGAGAAAGAACAAGAGCATCCAAAGGTTACCTCACAAAATTTGAAGAAGATAATGCAACTCCATGAGAGGTAACATCAAAGAGAATATGAATATCCTCAATAGTGTCCTCTAATTTTGCAAGATAAGACACAAAACAAACCTACAATGTTTATCAAGTACCCATCCCAAGTAGTTGTATCTGAAAGACAATGAATATCCTACTACATTGTATCATTAGGATTCAATGATGTAGCAACACTAGTTTCATTAGAAGCAACACAAGGAAGGTAAACACATTTCTTGTCAAGCTATATAAAGGGGGAGAACAAAATTTTTACCCCAAGGAGTAGCTAGCATCCTTCAAGCTAAGCTTGGTGACCCTTGGTCCACCAAAAAATGTATAGGTGAGGAGAAGAGAGTTGACCCCTCTCAACTCAGGCATATCGAATGAGCTCTTTATTCATAGCAGTCCCCCACTATGAACTTTGTTTTTAGTATCCTAAGAGCCTTGCGACCATGACTTGTTACTCACTATGTCCTCCCTTGAGAAGAGATAAAATATTTTTGGGTTGCTATCAATAGTCTCTTAAGGAGAGAAAGAAGGTGAGCCTATGTCATATTGGACTTGTTTCATTAAGAATCTAGCTATTCAATATCATATGGAAAGGCATTGAACAATTATTTTTAATTGTTTAACTATCCAATCTTTCAAAGTATTTAACACTTTATTGTGAGGTGGGCCTGCTACAAGTTTACATACCTTGATTGACTAAGTCGTCCTTGATTTTTACTATCTTTGGTATGTTATTACTAGTGATACAATTTGGCCTTTGGTCTTTATCCTTATCACCAAGTGTTAAGAGTCACAACTATTATTGTCTATTGTCTGCTGTTTATCATGTTTCACAAGTGTATGGAGTCGAAAACTAAAAAAAAAAACTTGTAGAGTCACTTAGGAAATTGTTCTTCAACAAAAATCTAATGTACCATAATTGTTAGATTGTGTGTCACAATTATGTTTATACAACAGAAAAATTATGTGACACATATGTTAATTTTTGTGACACATTTGTCTCTGTCCTACACCACAACTATTTGTTTGGAAACACAACTATCATCAATCTGCAATGCATCTGTGTTCAAAAATGTGAAAAAGTCAATACATTGCAACCATAGAAATTAGCACCACATTTATCTTTGTCTTGCAGTTTTTGAGTTTTGTAATGCATCTATTACTGTTTTGTGACACATTTGTCAGTTTTTGTACTACATTTGTCTTTGTCTTTTACTGCATATGTTTTATTCTTTGTCGCATCTATTACAAAGATAAATTAGAGTTTACTTTGGAACGTACATACCTCATAGTTTATTTTACATAGAAACCAATATTAAAAAAAAAAGGTCTTTTTCTAGCTTTAATCTTGCATTTTCAACACCTTTCCAATTTTACCCTAAACCCTAAACTTACATCCCTAGTATAAAGCTCATCATCTCAAATATTATAAATTTGTCTTAGTGTCTTGAAATCAAGAAACAAACTAATTTTTTTTTTATCAATCTAGAGTCATCTCTTTAATGTCTAAAAGCCTCATATTTTCTAAAATTATCGCATCAATAAAGTAGGGTTTTAACTCACAAGTCTAGTTAAAATTCAACTTTTTATCAAACCACCATCAATTGTCCTTCTTTGAGGTTTAGGAATTTCATTAGATCATGTTAGTCCCTAAAAAAATTGTCACGTACCCTCCTTTTAAGGTCATAAATTTGAAAATCTAGGATCTTTCAAGTTGCAAAAATCTTTCCAAAAATATCAAAATCCCCAAAACATAGATTAATCTCATACTAGCATGCATTCATTCAAAAACTTCCAAAATCCAAAAACACCAAAAAGATACAAAAATTCAAAAAAATCAAAATCCTAAAAACATAGATTAGTCTCATACTAGCATTGCATTCATCCGAAAACTTCAAAAATCCAAAAATACCAAAAAAAAAAGAAGGTAATATTCCAAAAACATTTGAAAAACCAAAAAAATCCAATCCATCATCCACCAATTTATCCATTCAAACCATCCCGTTATCCATCCTAATTGAAACTCATGAGTGTGTCTTCATTTTACCTTGAGATTCTCCATAGTCAAACTAAAAACCTCACACTATGTCAATACCAACAAACCACAATCCCTAGTCATCCATTCATCTCTCATTCATACCAACAACCCTAAACATTCCAACCTACTTATTAACAACCCATAAGCTCTAATCATCCATTCATCTATCCTCGATATCAACAACCAATTAACACAATCTATAACATTAATCCCCAATCAACATCCATTAGTCATCCTTATCCTAACCTTGATGAGGGGAACCAATCTTCCATCCAAGTCATTCCTCAATATCAAACCATATCATAAATCCCTATCTTCCATTCATATCCTAAATTTTCATCCCCATCACCAAACCAAGAAAGTCTTATAGCCTCCACATCCTATTATAATCCATCATCCACCAAGCCACTGTAATCCACTCCATCCCACTCTACAAGTCCATTCCATAAAAATGTGTTTACAAATGATCTATGAGGACTACTAGTAGAGGGTCTTAGGAAATTCTGATATGAAAAAAAGTTAGGTGATCCCATCACATTTTTAATCCTACAACATCCAACCCTCTTCCATCATCATGCCCTCCATCACCTATCAAGCTAATTGAAGAGCTTCCTCTATAAAATCCCAATCCATCCAACAATAATCACATCGACAATATTTGTAGCTCACGTGATGAGAAATTAGACATGTATCAAGATAACATTTCTAAGCATGATAAAAACCAGTTACTTATGCCTATCAATGACCATAACATATCCACCTCATTTGAATTCATGATAGGATGTCTTGAAGAAGTGTGCCCACAAGAAGCCTTTATCTTTCCTTCCATTCATTCATCATTAGAACCTTTGCAACATCAACCCATGTCATCTCCATCAATCAAATCATCCACTGATAACACCTTCCAAGATTTCCCCAAGGGATATCCATGAGAGATCATCTAATGTTTGATACCAATCCAATCCATAATCATGAAATTCTAGACCAAATACAATCATGTATCCCATTCATCCCATCACCCACTCCAGATATTCCTATTCAAACTCCATTACCACCATCCCAGCATATTGTAGCCATCCACGATCCCCTTATTCATACCACGTTATTAGAGATTGATCTATGTGAAGAGAAAAATCCAAAGCATTAAGAAGAAATCCCTTAAAGGAGTCAAGATCAAGTTATTTAAATCCCACAATCTCATCTTATTATTGATCAAGATCCCATTATCCCTTTCTATGTCATTCATGGTTCCAAAATCGAAAATGATCCCATCTATACGCCAACAACCTTCACTTCCACAAATGAGACACTAGCTTCCATTGGACACACAGATGATCTCTCCCTTGTTCAACCCGAACAAGAATCTTTCCCTCTAGACATATTTGAAAAGAATGAAGTTATAGCTGAATTCACAAAACTCCATGAAGTATCTCACATAATGTTGAAGAAACAAGCATAAAGATAGAGAAAGCACTATTATCCTATCAACTCGAATCGCTCACATTTATTAAAGAAAGTATTCTTATTGAAGAGAAGATAAACACCATTGATGATTCCCAATAGTACAAAGAAGAGTTGGCATCTTGTTATCTGAACAATGAATATCCTATTACAAACAAGATCTGTCAAAGATTGCAATATAAAGGAAAAGGATTAGGCCTACATGAATAAGGTATGTTGGAACTAGTATATTTTTTTGATAATCCTAAATATCAAGGACTTGGTTATTCATCAATCAAGAAATCTAAGAATGTTAGGGGTACCTCCATGATGTCGAGGGCAACTACATTTGATGCAAACATTGAAATAGGTGTTATGAACAGTCCTTATCATAAGGTTGTTGTTAAAAATATACCCATTTTCATAATGGACCATCATTCTCTTATTATTCCATCTAATAAAATGGACCAACAAAAGAAAAATATCAATGTCAAATCATTGAAGTTAGTAAATACAAAAATCAAAGTGGGCACATGCAATCAAAATGGATCTCAAAGAAAATTGGATCATGTAAAGAATCCAATCAACATCCAAATCTAAATCTAATAGTCAATGAAACTATTAAGCCACATCAAATAAGTCCTTCAAACTATCCAAAGTGTCCACCTCCTTCAAAGCAGACTTCAATACTAACACACAAAGTGTATAAAAATTTTGGTCCCAAACAAACACAAAATTCCATATTTGCATTCCATTATCCACTACCTCATGTTTAGAGAATAAAAGATCCACAATCCAAACTATCAAATAATTCATCTCCATCTCATATCCTCCACCAAAATCCACCATCCAAATTAAAATCCAAGATATCCAAATCCCACATTAAATGTATCCTAGTGAGAACACTTGATCATAAGGACTCTAATGACACTTTGTCATGATGTGTGCATTTAGATAAAGACAAATCTAGTATCAAAGAGGATCACAATATGATTCAGGGGCTATATACAAGTGCTACTATTTTAGCAAAGAAACTCCTTAAGGCAAGATATTATTGGCACAATATGACATCGACATCTACATCAAAACCACCAAGTGGTCCAACATGATTGGTGATCATTAAAAAATCAAAAATACGAAAATAAATAATCACCTTGGTGAAAAATGATAAATAGGATTTTTTTGTGGCATCAAAAATACAAAAAAAATAAAAACAAAGATAAAAGTAAAGAAAAAATAATTTGTTCAATAGTGAAAACCATCCTTATGGTGCTTTGAGCAAGTACCATGATGAAAACCTAGCAAACATGCATCATATATAACAATCAAGACTCTATGTGCACCATTCTAGTTGGGAACAACTTACCTTATCCATAATAAATCTAGCATCCTATCCATTCCATCCATAATAAATCTATGATCCATATATTCCACTTACATCCATCTTCCCTATTCATCTTGATCTTGATAAAGACTAGGGGCATATACTTCAAAATATGATTTTGAGAAAATCTTGACATGGTCATTTTCCTTTGACTAGATACTATCTTATGTCATATCCTCACCTATACATAACACTATCAACAAATTTCACGTGTCAAACACGCTATCCTATTATGAGATAGCCCTTGGAAGTAAATCCTTTATTCTAGATCTATTTGCACAATGCATATCCTTCACATATCCATTCCCATTGCACTAGTGCATCCACTCATGGTATTCCCTACATTGCTAGACATTGGGGGCAGATACTTACATCTTGCTTCAAAATAAATATTGATCTATGTCTTCTAGATCATGTTGTGATCTAGGCATCATCCAAACAATCCATATTAGTTACATCTTGTTGATGCTTCAATGTGGTATCAAAACATCCAACAATCTTGTTCCTAGCTTGGATACAAATCTTGATCAATCGATTATCATATTGGGATGTATCCTTCCCAATCCTCATCTTGTTCCTATCTTGACACCACTATCCTCAACAATGTTATCATTATCGGTAATCACTCAATTTCATCAATCAATTTTATCTTGGCCAATAACAAGATCTGGAAAGGTCTTCGATATCCACACATCAATATCTCTTCATCATTCATCCATATCATCATCATTAAAAATCCAAAAATATCAAATATTCCAAAAAATCTAAAAACATTCAAATATTCCAAAATCCAAAAACATTTCAAAAAATTCCAAAAAATTGAAAACATAACATAACTTGTCATATCCATAATAAATTGTCCTTTCTCAAGGACAAAAATTTGATCAAACACAAACATAACATCTTGAAATGTTGGGAAAAGGGAGTTAAACCCTAATCCTTGTGGATATGAGGGGGAATTAGGATTTAGTGGTCTCTTCCCAAATTTCATTAAGAATCTCACCAACAATTGGAAATCCAAGGGACTTTCAATCTCAATGGTGAGTCCCTTAGATCTGAGTTGGTTGGAATTCTTTGAGGATATGGGTTGAGAATGATTAGGAATGATTTCAAAAATTGCAAATAAATTAACTACATGACCTAAGATGCAAACTACAAATTCCTGAATGTATAAAAATTGAAACAAGATTTTGTAGGCAGATTTGAGAAGGGTATGATAGCATGTACCTGTCACCAAAAGATGTTTCAAAGTAGTATAGAGGGATAGGGTCGCCCCTAGGCAAATGTGTCCATGAAATCCTTTCTGAAACTTCTAAATATGAGATTGTAGCCCTTTTCTACACTCTATTCCTGTACCTACAAATCTTCATCTTCAAATCCAGACCTGTAATAAATCTGCAAAAATAAATTGTTTGTTTGTTTGTATGGGGGTTGCCTCAGTCAAACCCTAGTTTGGCAATTAAACCTTGATAAAAAGACAATGATTTGATAAAGGACAATGTGAGAGCTCTAACCTTCAGTGTTCCAAAAGGTTGTTAAGAGTTAAAATACAAAGAAACCCTACTCAAGTGTGTTAGAGTATGATTCCTATATGACAATGATGAGATCCACTTAGGGAAAGTCAAGAACACCCTAAATAAATCTGAAAATATAAAGATACCTTGTTTAGGCTGCAAATAAAATGAAGCTTAAGGATGAGAACAATAAAAAAAAAGTCATTAGGTAGAGGGAAGTGGCCAAATGCATCTCCCAATCCTAGAATCCATTGTGTTCTTCTATAGGCAACAACCTTCAATCATGTGACAAATCTTGATCAAGTCATGGGCTTGAAGATCTGCAATATCAAATAATGTTGCTCCAAGACTCTAAATTTTTCTTGCTTGAATGCTCTTTCTTGTGTTCTATTTTTTGCCTCTTCTTGATTTCTTTCATGTCTCATTTTAAATGATGCAAAGATCAGACTTTTATAGGCATTTCTCTATTTTCTCGATAATTAGATCTTGATAGCCGACAATTGTAAGTTGAATTTTGAATGTTAAAATGCCACCAAAAAGCTATTAAAATTTGGGTCCTAGCTAATGAAGGGGACCCATTCACCCATGGGTGAATGGGTCTTGGCCCAAATTTCTAGGACACACATATTTAAGGGTAATTCAATGATAGGTTGCATTTGTTCAATGCTTGTTTTAGTGTCAGAAAATGATAAAAATAGGCATTGGGATGCATAATAAAGGGAATTAGGGCCTATTTAGCAAGGATGATAATGCACAAATGCAAGGTCACAATAGGTCCAAACTAGGCATGAAATTGTACTATCACCTACAAGGGAGTACAATTTTCTATGCTACATTTAGCCCCCACTTTAGTGGCCATATGATGCTACATGCATATGCAAGCTAAAGTACTAAAAGTAAACCATGCTTCATAAAAGGATACTCCTATGGATATTATGATTCATTTGTGAATGGGGGGAATGAATCCCCCAATGTAGTTTATCTACAAAACCACAATGTTAGGAACCACATCCTACAAAACCAATTTGTTAGTTGTTCAAAATCATATTATTTTTTTGAAATAGATGCTAAAATTCTACAAAGAATCAAATTCAGGGGTAGGTATATGCCCCCTAATTTTTCTTGCTTTATGGAGGTGAAATCAAGGTAGCATTCTAACCACATCAAATCACTAGGTTTGTTGATAGAAATGATTATGATAGGGTCACGATATCATAACACCACCTATCAGTAAACATTGGAGAAGATTGGGGATGGAAATATGAATCTAATGCAATAGATGACATAAAAAATGGAGTTCTCTAGCCCCCATTACAGTGATTTGAGTGAAATGTACTATTAGAAATTTTACTATATGTTAGTGCAAAATCAAAATTTTGACTATCATTTTGACATTTACCATTAAGAGTGATACCTTGTTGCAGAGGAGTGAATATGGTGAGCCGACAACCATACCAACCCCCATGACTTGAGCATCTTCGAGAGGATATTGCGAGTGACACCATCACAACAAAGGTGAGTCCATTGTACCCTTTCCCTATAATTTACCTTCATATTTTGCACTGATTTTGAGTTTATCTAAAATTATGGCGATCCCATCCAAAAATGGTGACCCTATCCCATTTTGGTGACCTTGTCCTAGACCCCTTATCCCAAAATGGTGACCCTGTCCCATTTTGGCCATAATGTCCAAGGCTAGTTTAGCTTTTCTTGTAATTTTTGGTTAATTGGTTTTGCTATGTTACTGATGATTTTCTTTACTTCTTTCAGAGTTCACCACACGCCTGACAACATTTTGGAGGACAATTGTTTACCCTTCTTCATGAGTAGGTTACTTGACTAACCAAGGAGGAGGAGGAGGAACTTTGCATTACTAAATTGTTTTGGATATACCTCATGCCACCCATGAGGTATCATGATGCTATGTTGATGGTGCTAGTTGAGCGATGGGATGCAGATACTTGCACATTTTGTCTCCCAATAGGGGAGATGATAGTGACATTGGAGTATGTTCACCGCATTCTTAGGGTACCCATTTAGGGACCATTCATCTTGAGGAGGATCACACACCATGAAAAATGAGGTGAGATGTTCAGTATTGTATTAGCTGCTACAATAGAGAGGCTATATCATGCATCGAGTTTTCATGGATTTTGTATTCATGTGTTTCATTGATTCAACAAATTATGTTGGTAACCATTGCATTAGCTCTTGTACTTGATGGATGATGCACACACCTTGAGGGAGGCCTCGTATATACTATGTGTGTGATGGAGCAACATCAAAATTTTTATGTATGGGAACAAAGCATGCTTGCTCACCTTTATTGTGATCTTGGTCAATTTATGCATCGAGAGCTTCATAGCATAGTACATTGTACACTTCTTCCAGTGTGGGCCTTTGAGCATATCACATGTACTAGACCGATGAGATATCCCACTATAGTAGCGATTGACTATCCATGAGCCTACAACTAAACTTTGAGGTGATATTGGTAGTGTGGAGATCTATTAAACTAGAGAGTCAAATTTGATTATCTTTAGGAGGATGATATAGTATGGAGACCATATAGGACTCTACAATAGTGGTAAGAACTTACATGAAAACAAACCAAGATGGAGTAGGATAATTTTTTTGTCAGACGACATGACTATATTGTGATTTAATTCTATTATGACCAAGGAATGCATTAGTTTGGATAGATTAAGGTAGCGCCTAGACCACGACCTGCATTCTTGAGAGTCACATGACAAAGTGGTGTGAGGCTACGAGACATTTGTCATCCTAGGATCAATGATGTCATTTATAGTGATTCAGATGATGAGGAAAAAGATGCACCCCTAGCATCTGATTTAAATGATGTAAGCACCACTATAGCCTATCAATGATGGTGGATGAGAGCACATCCTTCACATGTCTTCCCTAACGATCATCCTGTAGTTGACGATGGACCTCTACCATATCGAGGAGATGAGAGAGAGGATAGGAACAAGGATGGAGACACAACTAATGATGATGATGTAATAGAGAATACAAAGGATGGTGAGGACCAATAACTTATAAGAGAGGAGCCTGATGAGATGTAGAGACCGTAGATGCCCCCGAGGAGAGATCAACATCTTGTCCTTGTGTCACCCAATCATATATAGCGAGCACAATAGGAATATCATCCTATGAGAATGGAGAGTGAACCAATGCTACACCTACCACCCTTCTTACCCATGAGAGGAGTCTTGGTAGGGCACCTATTGCATCTTATCAAGACCCCAACTAGCAGATTGGTGATCTAGGTGATGATGTGTTGTTTATCTTTTATGTTTTAGTTATGCATTACTTGTTATATCTTGTTTTGATTTATGTTGTTTTTTCCATTTTTTAATTGGGAAATGAGAGTAGCAAGACTTCTTCAATCGAGTCACTATAGATATGGCACCCGCCATGCCCCCACAATAGCCAACATGAGTAGAGCATAGACCACCACCTAGCATGGAGCACCATGCTGACCTATTTGAGCCCTTATCAAGATGGAGGATAGCTTATGATGATGCCATGAGTATTATTGACTTGTGTAGAGATAATATTGAGGAGGTCAAAGCTAGAGAGAAGCAATATAGAGCCACACATGAGGAGCTTAGGACTGCCTACGAGGAGCTCAAAACTACACATGAGGAGCTTCAAGCCACTCAGGTTCCTTTTGAGAGCGAGTCACAGGATTTCATGCGATAAAAACTCAACAGGTTGGAGAAAGAGGTTGCTATGGTGTGAGCAGATAGCGATTAGATAGATTAGGAGCACATTGCAACATATGTGAGGGGTTGCCAAAGGTGAGGTACCAGGCCTTCAAGATCGGATGAGTTCTATGAGCCGCTCCCATACCATTGTCTCTCAATGAGCACCAACACTAGGCCTCGAGGAGTCTGGTAGCAATAGGCCTCTCTATATGTATTTTGTTGGACTACACCATATTTTGATACCATGGTGATCATGTGTATAAAATTTATGATATATATATATTATATATATATATGTACATATGAGCATGTTTTTATTTGTATGAGTTGTTATTTTGATTAGATGTCAATGTGATCTATTAAATAATCTTGGTAAGATTATTGAATAAATGTCTCTATGATCTAATTGTTATGTGACCTAACTAAACATTGTTGTTTACTTAGATACTACATTTTTAATAAGTGTGATATATTAAACTAGATGGCCTTATGATCTAATTTGGAAATTAAATGCATGTAATGATCTAATTTAACATAACACACATATGATTGAATAACATGTAAAATAAATTAATAATTCAAACTAATGATCAATTACTCTACATAATTGAAGACACACCAAAATATTTGTCAAGAACAAAGCAATGCAAGATTAAATAGAAAAATATCTACCTAATCTAACAACATGCTTTAAATATACATACTATTCAAAAATATTGTTAAGTGTAATATCTACGTAGATGCACAACATTAATAAGTTCTTTGAGAGGTGTTCCATCCATTGTTTTTAGTGTATATGCTCCATACCCATAGTTTTATTCAATGACATATGGGCCTAACCAATTCAGACTAAACTTTCCTTTTTCTTCTAGAGTTAACATTGCGTTGGTTTTCATATAACACTAAATCTCCTTTGTTAAATGAATGAGGAATAACACTATTTTTGTAATAAATTTACATTCTTTTGGAATAAGCTTGGAGATGTTCGAGAGAATTTATGCGCTATTCATCGAGCATTTCACATTGTAATTGTTTCTCTTTATAAGTGTTATAGTTAATAATTCCTTTGAGAGAGATTCTTAAGGATGGAATTTATAATTCTAAAGGCATGATTTCATTAGCACCATAAACCAAATTACAAGGTGTATTTTTTTGTGGATGTTTGGATACTTGTGCAATAAGCCCATAATGCATAAGATAGCTAGGTATTCCAATCCTTATTATGTTTATTTACCATTTTTTGCAAGATTTAATCGAGTGTTTTGTTTGTTTCTTTTAGTTGCCCATTAGATTGTGGGTAATAAGGTGTTGAAAAGTGATACTAAATGTGAAATGTTTCCAAAAATTTCTTCATGTCCTTGTTTTTGAATGGTGTACCATTATCTGAAACTAACGTAGAAGGAAGACCAAATCAAAAAATGATGTTTTCCAAGATAAAACAACATATTATGTCAATAGTCATGGAATGAAGAGGAATTTACTCTACCCACTTTGTGAAATAATCTATGGCAATAATTATAAACACATTGAAAGGAAAACAGAGGTGCATAATCGCTTTCCTAATGCTAATACAACAGAGGATAAGTGCAAAGATCAGTTTTAAAGATTCTTAAAACTACTAAGATGAACACATACAAAGTAACTAGAGTAACAAAAATAAGCAATCACATATAACACTAGATTTACGTGGGAAAACCCTTTTGGTAAAAAACCCACCACACCAAGAGAAGACACTTTGTATTACAGTAAAATAAATTACATACAAAGCTCTCAGTCCTCACTCTCCGATAGTTAGCTCACATCAACAGACTTAAGTTTGCATGCACTCACTATTATAATACTTCTTTTAGTATACAATGAATACAACTAACTTCTCTGTCTCTATCTCTCTTACTTCTTCCTTCACCCTTCATTGACTTATTTCAATGTAATCGACTATACAAGTCTTACATCACATTAATCATGCCAACCAATCACAAGCCCTTAATGATGCATTACTCACCCAATCAAGCAATCTGATCTTCTGACCGATCTGCCCCACAAACACGCATTGGGCCACCCAGGCATTAACTCTCCTTGCCTTAATCAGATTATGTCATCAACCAAAACACGTCTTGCAATTACTACTTTCACCGCTCTATACTTTGACCAATCAGATGTTGATTACTTGCATGTGTCACCTCTCTACTTGTTCGTTGCTTCCAATCAAGTCAGACTGGTCAACCCAACTAACAAACATATCTTACTGCACTAGCTCGCCGAGTCAAAGAAGCCACTGCAATATGGCGGTGTCATCGCGACACCACTCCAAGGTTGAGAGACCTCCATGGTATGGCGGTGCCACCGCCCAATCGCAGGTCCCTTCTAACACCCTCATGGTACTGAGGTAGTGGCTTGTCTACCAGCCCGTCACATAACACTATGTCACCGCCGAGCTCAGAATGATCTTCCATGGTATGGCGGTGCCACTGCCCAACCGCAAGGCTAAGCAAAGCCTCTCGTGGTATGGCAGTAATCGCCTGTGCTGACCCTCGAGCTCCACCATGCTAGCATGCCTTGACTGCAAGACCTCCAAGGTAAGGAGGTAACCATTATCTCTGACCGCCATGACTTACCACACTACCGCGACATGGCCAAAAGTCCATCGCAGTGTGGCGGTAAGCAAACTTCACTAACTATCGCTGACCACTGCTGCCACTGCGCCACCAACGAACAACCTCTGTGGTAGGGAGGTAAGGCTTCACACTGATTGCACCCGTCAATCGCACTACCACTAGCCTAAGATGGAGACCCCCTGATATGGAGGTAACACTACCCAACCAAGGATAGACCGATAGAGGCCCGCGGTCAAGCGGTAAATCGCTAGACTGTGCCTCTATGAAAGACTCTCAACGATAGAGTGGTAAAGGCTTAGAAAGATGATAATTTTGCCAAGTATTTTAAGAGGTTCAAGCCAGAAGTTGAGGCACATGTTCCCAACACACATGTCCAGAGGAAGGAGGAGGATAAATTTTCCAATAAGATCCAAACCCCAAATCAAAAATTGCCAAATAGGAACTTAGGCACAAAGTTCAGAAGCATGAGCATGAATCAAATTGTTATGCTCTTGACATTTATGCCATTTTTTTAACATGATCAAAACAATATTTTTTTATGTTTTTCCAATAGTATCCTATGTAGATTAAATTTTGAACAAATGATCTTCCCCCAAAATGCCCCCCCACAATCACCTGCATGAGCTTCCTCAAGGGCTATAGGTATTTTAGATTGTTTAAGGCATCACAGAAGAAGACCATCAAATGATCGTCTATACAACACATATACTAGGATTATATATCGAGTTACAAGTTTTCAGATAAGAGTTCTAGTTTTCTTAGTAGTTTGTTCAAGAAAAGTACCTTCTTTCAAATAATTAAATATTGGTGTGTACCATTCACTAGAAACTTCAATATTGACAACCAATACTTCTTTCATTGGTTCATCTATTGATGGTTTTGCGACCATGTGGATTACCAATGTAAAATCCATGGAAGGGTCCTTGAGAGATACAAGAGAAGCAATAGTTGCCATTGTGTCTGCATATCGATTATCCTTTCATGGAACATTGTCAATGGTGTAAGATTCAAAATTTTCTAGGAATGTCATTGTGAGGTTTTTGTATTGGGATAAATTTTCATGTTTTGTTTGATAAGATCCATTAATTTGTTTAATGACCAATTGAGAATCACCGAATATACGAATGTGTTGAACACCTAAGGATAAGCTCCCACATATCCCAACAATAAGAGCCTCATACTTGCAATGTTGTTTGTACATAGGAAATTCAAATGATAGGATAAGGGAATTGACTTTGCTAAAGGCAAAATTAATATAATCCATATTTCAAAGCTAGTTCGACACTTAGAACCATCAAAATATAGCTCCCATGTTTCATTATAATTTGTTTTCAACACAGTGTCATTAGGGAATCATGATTGGGTAATGTTAATGGAGAAGGAGCATCAACTAAATGGTTGGTCAATGCTTGAACTTTGATTGCTTTTTGGGCACTGAACTTAAGATCAAATTCAATTAACAACATAACCCATTTAGCTAGGCATCCTGATAAATCTGTTTTAGAAAAAAGTGTTTTAATGGATCAAATTTTATGATGACATGCACCTCTGCATTCAAAAAATAATGTTTGAATTTATTTGTAGCAAACATAAGAGCCAAAAATTGCTTTTCTATTGTTGTATATCGAGTTTCATAATCACTCAATGTTCAACTAACGTAATAAACATGATGCTCTTTTCCATTCTCATCTTGTTGAGCCAATAACACTACTAGAGCATGGGTTGATGTTGATATGTAAAGGATGGAAGTTTTTTCTTAGATAGCAGGTTGAAAGATGAGAGGATTAGCTAGATATTGTTTCAAAATTTCAAAAGCTTTTTGACAATCCTCATTCCATCTAAATTTCGACTCTTTTTAAAGGACCCGAGAGTAAAAGGAAGAGTCTAACCCGCCAATGAGACAACAAATTGACAAATAGCTTGATTCTTGCCTTGTAAGCTACGCAGTTGAGAAATGTTCTTAGAATGTGGCATGTTTATTCTAGCATCAGTATTCTTTGTTTTCACCTCAATGCCTCTATGTAACACTATAAAACCCAAAAAAATTCCACTATCCACACCAAAAACATATTTCTTCAAATTTAACCTCATGTTGTATATACAAATTCTTTTTTGATTTTTTATGAATAGGCAAATATCTATATTAATTTAGAGATAAGAATACATATTCACAAAAAAAGGGGCGAGTGGTAAGAAGGCACACCCTGATAGTCACATGGGAAAAGCCCAGAAAAACCAAAATATCAGATCACATGGGCCAAGCCCAGAAGTCTAAAAGCGTGAAAGAAAAAATATTTCAAAAATCTTCCAAAGGATTTTAACATGGTCTTGACAAGTTATAGACTTAGCCAAGATATCATCAACATAGTCTTCCAAAATATTGTGAATGAAATCATGAAAGATTAATTTCATAGCTCTTTGATATGTTGCCCCAACATTTTTCAATCCAAAGGGCATAACAACCCAACAAAATTTTCCCCAAGGTGTAATGAAAGTTGTCTTGTATTGATCTTGGGGGTTAATAAATATTTGATTATATCCTAAAAAATTATCCACAAATGATAATAAGGCATGCACCACAGTTGAATCCACTATCAAGTCAATATTAGGAAGGGGAAATAATCTTTTAAAGATGCTTTGTTAAGATCATGAAAATCTATCCACATCCTAATACAATTATTGGGTTTATCCACTGCTACAATGTTGGATATCCAAAGTGAATAATCAATAGGGTGAATGAAACCTGCATCTAAGAGCTTTTCAATTTCAACCTTAACCAATCAATTTTTCTTAGGATAAGGGCTATTCAAAGGTTTGGGTGGAGGGAGAATCCCTCAATATTGTCAATTGCCTACTTGGCAATCAAAAGCCTAGCTAGACTGTCGATCATCTTATTATGGATTCCATAATGATGCTAAGATCCTTTGAGGAGATCTGTGTCACACATATCTATAGGGAAGGTAATTCCCTGACTGATTAGTTTGTAAATAAGGCTATCAACCTTAATGATTTCAAGGTGTGGAAGGAGTACTCTCTCCTTCTCGATGAAGCTAAACTTTTAATGTGAAATGATAGCTAATTTAGAGCTTGAGATTTGGGGTGATTGCGCAATTATAACCCTCCTTATTACCACACATTTTGTGGGTTATTTTTTGCCTAATTATGTGTTCATTTTTAACTCTGCAAAAGTGATTTGGTGCTGGTATTTGTTAATGGTGACTGTTGAAATGGGTGGAGATAAGAGTAGAGTTGAGCCTCTATCTTGTGAAGGTTAAGAAGCGGAAATTTTTTGAGAATCCTAAGGCATGGGCAGTTTACGCCTTTCCCGGAGAGGCTTCATGGCCACAACTCCAAAGCCTCTATAGAGTTTGTCCACTATTGGCATAATAAATGTTTGAAGGTGAAGGGAGTAGAGTTTGTTAGAAATGAAGATTTTATTGCCTTTATTACTAGGTTGTCGATGAATGGCCATAAGTTTTTCAAGGAAAGGAAGAGCAACGATGATGCTATGGACCAAAACAATGAATGGGTGAAGCTGATTAAGATGCATGCTTGGGGGTATATGAACGGATTTCCTTGAAGCGTATCTAGGCTGAAGTGGCTGAGGTTATAATGTGGTATGTGAATCTTGAAGGTCATTTCACTGCTATTCTAGGGCATCATTTTACCTCGCTTAACCACTTTAGACATGGGTTACATATTTATTTCCCATTTTTTTCTCTTGTCGTCTTTGGAAGTTTCAATTTATGCCCCTTTGAAGAACAATAGGGCCCTTGTTCTATAGGAGGGCCTCATTTTTCTCATTATGGAGCATGTGAGGGCCCATATGCCATCTAAATCTATCAAGGGCAAGGAGAAGGTCATGAGTGAGGATCCCTTATCGACTAGCTAGGAGACGAGTGTTGATAGCGATGTTGACTAGAATCTGGAGGTGGACAACACTGTGGGGGGGTCCTCGTCCCCCGTGGTGGCTTCCTCTAAAAAGAGAAAGGGGAATTTAAGGAAGAAGGGCCCTGCCAAAAAGTTAGTAATGTAGAATCCAGATTCCCATGAGTCCATGTCAAATGACGAAGATACTGATATTAGCTCTAGTAGCTCTCATCGACAATAATCCAAGGAGAATACTGAGCATCATGAAGTAGGCTCTGGTGCGTCTAGTAGTAAGGAGAAGGACCAGTTAGTGGAAGCTAGGGTTGATGTGGTGAAGGAGAATCTACGTAGGCCATCCATAAGGATTACTAATTTGAAATTGCATGGTTCAAAAGGTGGTAGGAAGGGCAAGAAGGTTACTCTGGAATAGGAACATGTAAAGGAGGTAGTGAACACTAATGTTATTATGTCCAAAACTCTTCTCCTCGTGGGGAGGGTGATGAGCGATGAGGTATAAATAACCTCATGAAAATAATAATCCAAATAACCTTCCTTATTTCTCCCAATCACTTTGACCCTGCCAATTATTTATCTTTAGGATTAATAATTGATTACTTTTTGTAAAAATATGTATAATCTTTTTCCTGAGATTGATTGAAATAACCTGACTAGCACTAACATAATGGTATAATTGTATGAGTTGGCGAGGGTGAACACAAATGGAATAGCCAATTAATGGTGGAATTATTATGGCATTAAAGTAATCATAATAATTTTAATTTATTATGTTAGGAGATGAGAACATAGGATGTGGATTTCAAGGGTGATGGAAAAATTTAATAATGGGCATGTTTATGATGCTGGAAAAATCAAATCATTTTGAAAGGGAAAATAATTTACAAAAATCTGGAGCATCATTGGAAGATGTGATCGAGGTGAAGAACAAAAATTTTCGGAGCATGCTGATAGATGCACACAAAATGACAAAGTGAAGTGGAAATTTTTTGGAGCGTCGCTGAAAGATGCAACTAGAGCAACAACCAAAAATTTCTAGAGCATCGTTGAAATATGCAGCCAGAGCAGCAAAATTTTTTTCTAGAGCATCGTTGCAAGATGCTACTGGAAGAAGAAAGTGGAATTTTTGGAGCATCACCTAAAGATGTCGTTGAAAGGAAGAAACAAAAAAAATTGAGAGCATCATTGAAAGATGCAACCAGAATGCAAGAAGAAATTTTTTGTAGCATCATCGAGAGATGTTGTCAGAAGGAGGAAGCAAAAATGAAGGACTTTAGACATAGAATTTCCAAAATATCATTGAAAGATGTGCCAAACTACAGGAATAGAATAAGGAATGACACTAGTCGAGCGTGCAAGTTCTGGAGCATCACAACAATCGAGCCAACAAGTTCCTAAACATCGCAACAAGATGTGCCATAATTTGTGTTTGATTAAAATAAAGTCCTACAAAACAAAAATGAAATTTAGCCAAGTCCAAAAGATGGAGAATTCAAAAAGAAATGCTCTGAATTAAAGTAACTAAATACACATGCAATTTTTTTTGTTTTTTTGTATGTGACAACAAAATAAAAAAAACTACATTGGCTCTGCCATAGCAGAGTCAATGCATTGGATTTCTCCTTAAATTTCTACCATTTTTGTAAATGCTTCCTTGTTAACTGGTTTATGGTAGATGTATAATCAATGACCATTAACCAAGAGGGTTCGAGTGTCACCATCAATGGGTTTGAGTTGCACTGCTCTATTTGGAAAAACTTTAAAAACTTCATATGGCCCTAGCCAATGAGTCCTCAGTTTCCTTTGGTGATCTTTATATCAGGAATTGAATAATAGTGCCCAATCCCCATTATGGAATTATCTTTCCTTTATGTGTTTATCATGCTAGGTTTTTCATTTTTGTTGCACAAGTTTAGTTTGGTGGAAAACATCTAAACGAAGTTTGTCTAATTCACTCAATTGTAGGACTTGTTCAACTTGGGCTCATTTGAGATTTAAGAATAACTCCATTGTTGTCCTCAAGGTTTGCAGTTCAAATTCTATAGGTAAAAGGGGTTTCTTCCCAAAAACTAACTCATATGGACTAAAACCAATGATTGATTTCCAGGTTGTGTTATAAGCCCAAATAAGTTTAGGTAATTTCTTGGCCCAGTCTTTTCTCTCGATGAAATTATTTTTGTTAATATGTTTTCTAGCTCCATGTTAGTGACTTCAACTTGACCATTTTCTTGTGGGTGGTAAGGTGAAAAATTCTTATGGCTTATCTAGAAATGATCAGTGAAAGCTAATAAAACTTTGGACATAAATTGGGGTCCTTGATCTATGACAATCGTTTTAGGGGCTCCAAATATGAGGAAAATATTATTATATAGGAAGTCAACTACTTTGAGTTCTTCCTTAGCGACTCTTAGAGCTTGAACTTCTACCCATTTGGTTAGATAGTCGATACAAACCAATATGTACTCTTTCCCTTGTGAAGAGGGGTCTATAGGACCGATGAAATCTAATCCCCATTTTTCAAATGGTTCAAGAACTACCTGGGGTTGTAGAGGCATTTCATTGGATTTAGTGGGTCTCCCTACTCTTTGGCATTCATCACAATAATGAACATATCTCTTGACGTCTTTAAGCATAGAGGGGGCCAATAATACCCTGCACCCAAAATCTTATGGGATGTCCTCTTGGTAGAATAATAGCCTCCAGAAGGATCATCATGGAAAGCTCTAAGAATGCTATATGTTTTTTTTTCCCTTACACAACGTCATAAAACCATATCAGGACCACATCAAAATAATATCCCATTAATCTACTTGAACAAAGCACTTTCTTGAATGAGGCATTTCCTTTATTTTGATGTGAAATCCGGTGGCAATTCTGAGGTGGCCAAGTAGTTGGCAATATTAGCAAACCAAGGGGTTTTAGTGGAGATGGTAAACATATTTTCATCTAGGAATTTATCCTACACTAGAGCACAATCTCCATCATCTTGTTTAATCTGGGATAAGAAATCCACAACTACATTGAACTTCCCTGGTTTGTCAATAATGGTAACATTGAATTCTTGTAAAAGCAACAACCACTCGATTATCCTTCTGTTTAGGGCAGGTTTATTCATTAGGTACTTAATGGTTGAGTGGTTTATGAACACCGTTACTTTGTACCTTGTTATGTAATGCCAAAATTTCTTGATTGCATATACTACAACTAAGAATTATTTCTTCGTGGTGGTGTAATTCTGTTCAGTAGGAGTCAGATTCTTACTAATGAAATATATAACATAATTTCCCCCATTCTCATCCTCCTAAAATAATACCACCCCAATAGCATCATCAGAAGCATTTGCATAAATATGGAACAAGAGGTTCCAATTAGATCCACGTAGGACAAGAGTAGAGATGATTTTCTCCTTAATTATCTCAAATGATGATTGACACTCTGTTGTACAAATAAAATCTACATTCTTTTGGAGGAGGGAAAAAATAGGACATGCAATCTTGCTAAAATTATCTATGAACCTCTGATAGTATCCAACATGCCCTAAGAAAATTCTAACATCAATTTGGTTTTTTGGAGTCACAAGTTGTTGTATCACCTTGATTTTCTTAGGATCCACTTTTATTGCCTCAAATGAAATATGGTGTCCTAATACTATTCCTTGTTCTACCATGATTAGACATTTTTCATGACTCAAGGATAGCCGATGGTCCTCACATCACTTCAATACTTTGTTTAGATTTTGTAAGCCTTCATCAAAAGTTGCTCCATACACAGTGAAGTCATCTATATAGACTTCCACATAGTTGTTCACTAACTCAAGGAATATTTCCAAGATAGCTCTCTAAAATGTTGTAGAATGTTGCATAGCCCAAAGGGAAGGATGTGATATGCAAATGTTCCCCAAGGGAAAGTAAAACTTGTCTTATCTTGGTCTTTAGCTGTAACTTGAATTTGATTATATCCGCTAAATTCGTTCAAGAATGAGAAGTACTTTCTTCCAACCAAATTATCCAAGACTTGGTCTACGAATGGTAGAGGGAAGTAATCTCTATGGACGACCTTGTTAAGTTCCCTATAATCGACACACACTCTCCACTTCCCATTTTTCTTTGGAATCACTACTAGAGGCAAAACCCATTTGCTATCAAAAATGGGATAAATAAACCCTACTTGTGAGAGTTTCTCGATTTCGGTTTTAACAATGTCTTTCAAAGAAGGATTGAGCCTTCACTGAGGTTGAAAAACATGTCTAACATCCTCAGTATAGATGTGGTGAGTACAAAAACTTGGGTGTATTCCTCTCATTTCTGTATAATCCCAAGCAAAAGCTTTAGATCTATTCACCAAGATATCAAACAATTTATGCTCTTCTGGCTCTATCAATCAACTATTGATATTCAAGGTTTTCCTAGAAGTAATATGATGGTTTTGACCTTTGGATGGTTGGAGGTGACAGTATAAAATTCTCTAGTCAAAGTGTTGAGAGGAAAACTATGTGGTATGGTTTTATGAACTCTGGCGATATCTTCAAAGAAGTGATCCATTTTTGGAATGATATTATCTAGAGGACAAGGTAATCCCATGAAGCTAGTGTGATCAAATTCAGTGTGATCAACATTGATTAGGTCCCCTAGAATCTCATCTACATCTAATATTTCTTCATCACTTGATTCCATGATAATATTTTCCATATTTTTTTCCAATTCATCTTCCAATTATTCACCATGTTGTTTTGTAACTACCATAGCAAGTGAGGCTAAATTCTCTTGTTTGTGAGGACCATCCGGTTCATCCACCCAAACTCTGTTATGCTCAATAGGTTTAGCGGGAGGATATAGGTATAAATTTTTGCTATTAGGACCATGTGAAATGGTCATTCCTCCCTCTTTGCAGTCAATCTTGGTTGCAACAATAGCTAGCCATGGCCTCCCTAGAATTATAGGATAAATATCCTTTGGTGTGAGAGGTTGGATTACTTGAAGTCCACCGGATATTCCCAACCATCAACCTTATCAAGAACATTTTCCAAGACACCTTTGGGAATAGCGATGGATTGATTTTCCATTTATAACACTATAGTTATGGGACGTAAATCAATGAGTCCCAATTTTTCCATCACATCGACAATCATTACATTAATGGACGCTCCTAGGTCCACAAGTGCATTAGGTATTTCTACCTTGTTAATTGTCACTATTATGAGTGGACTATTTGAGTCATCATATTTCAGAGATGTGGTTTTTCCAACGAAAACGTCAGCTAGATAACCATTTATGTGAACAATATTTATCCATTTTGGTTTCCTTCCTAGTGTTTTGATGCATAAATTTTTAATCAGTTAGTTTAGTTCAGGAATCTCTTTAATTTCTTCTAACAAAGGCACCTCAATCTGCAATTGTTTAATCTCTTGTATCAACACAATTTCAATGGATAAGGACATTTATGGAGGATTTTTCAAAGTGGTTGGTTTCAAATGCTCCAGAAAAGGCACTTGAG
This sequence comes from Sequoiadendron giganteum, assembly GCA_007115665.2. Classification (NCBI taxonomy): domain Eukaryota; kingdom Viridiplantae; phylum Streptophyta; class Pinopsida; order Cupressales; family Cupressaceae; genus Sequoiadendron; species Sequoiadendron giganteum. The sequence goes on along the minus strand of CM021104.1, from coordinate 634,446,882 downwards.
TTTTCTCTTTCAAGTGGAGTCCTTCCTTAAAGGTTTAGTTGGAGACTGACCACCCTCCTCCTAAGGTAACTCAGAAGTTCTAGCTAGAGATAGCTGAAGGGTCTTGTCTTGGGTACTCAATGGGTTTGGCTCTAAAGGTGTGGAAGATGTCTTTACTATCTCAATAGATTCTTTAATGGGCTCGTCCAGGATCTCAACTATGGTAGGCTGCTGGAGTGTTTTTCTTGACCTTAACTGCAGGTTTCCACAATGGATAGCATTAAGTCCAGTCACGTTGTCCTATTCTGTGGAATAAACTGGCGTGTTTTGATGATTATTCTTTGGATTAGGAACAAGTTGCATTGGAAGTTGTGGTTGATTGAACTGCTCATTTTGTTGAGGGTTCTGAGGAGCTAGTAAAAGATTCTATTATGGAATAGGCATCCTTCTTGCCCTAGTATAAAACTGGTTTTGAGGTTGATTCCATTGCGAAGTAGGATTTTGAAGATACCATTGTTTTTGAGTTAGTTTCTACCATTGAGGGTTTCCCCAAGATTGATTTTCCCATTCATGTTGTCCCTAAGGGTAAGCTCCCCAATTAGATGGTGCTTGAGGCCAAGGTGCCACCTTCTAATTATTGTTCCAATTGTTTGGGGGCCGCTAGGAGGGCTTTGAATTCTGACCATAGGTGGTTGGTTTACAAAGTTGACCTCCTCTTCAACTTGAGATGTCCTTTTTTTGGAATTCTTGATTGCATTGAAGATCTCATATTGATCAGTGTCATGAATCTTCTCACAAACTTGGTAAACGCCATTTTTGTCTAAAGTGCATTCTCTTAAGAGATGTTTGTTTTGACACCTAAGACATTATATGGATAAGGTTTTACGGTTACGTGTTTTAGCCTATATCCCATCCACCGTGGTGTTTAGTTGAATGAGAATTTTAGTTTTAAGATTTTCTATCTCCTCATGTAGTTAAACTATCTCATTAGAACCTCTAAAAAGTGTAGTTTTATGAATACCTCCTCGAGTATGAGAGAAGTTTCAACATAACTCAGTGATATCTTTAAGTCCAAGTTGAGACACATCTCCTTTTCCCATTAAATCTAGGATTCTCCTAGCATCTTCATCAAGTCCTTTGAGAAATATGATCTTCATAATCTCTAGACTTATGGTTTCTCTACCACATCGTTTAGATAAGAAGATGAACCTATCCAGGTAATCTTCTAGGATTTCGTCTTTGTTTTGCCTTAGTTTGAACAACTCTTCTTTCCTATTTTTGACTCTATAGTAACTCTAGTATTTCTCCAAAAAGGCAGACTCCATATTGTCCCAAGAGGTGATAGACCCTGAAGCTAATCCCATGAACCAACACATTGCAGTGTTCTTCAGGGTGGAATGAAAAAGTTTAAGTTTCTAGTTATCATTCTTGTAGTCATATGTCTGACATAAAACTTTAAACTCAAATAGAAATTGGTCAGGGTCTTCAGAGGATAAACCTCTGAAGGTTGGAAAGAAGGCTAGTGAAATGTTTTTCATAGGCATATCATCATATACATTGATAGTGATAGGATAAGTAAATGTACGCACTCCCCCTGTTGGGTTAGCGACATTTCTACGGTCACCCATAACATAGAAAGGAATGCATTTCTCTTCAAAATTTTGTTCTAATGGTTGAAGTTCCCGGGTATGCAAAGGAACACTCTCCTCTAGAAATGTTTGTTCTAATGGGTGAATCTCTGGGGTATACAAGGAGATCTCAGGTTGATCTTGTTCAATCAATTCTTCGATAAGTTCTACAACTGAGACTTCTTCCTCCCTGCTTGTAGTTGGAATGTCTTTTGAGGGGTTTTTGGTATGAATATTTCGTGCATGCCTCGTTTCCTGACCATGCAGAAAAAGAAGCCTAGAAACTATATATTTTTTCCTAAAAGAGGTATTCAAGAAATCTCCTACTAACACTAGAAAAGGAATAGTCCCTGATAATGACACCAAAAAGTGACAGGATGTCGTTAGGTCCTATCAATTTAGTCGAAAATGCATCAATTATATCGATCAGACAATGTTCGAAAGTTGTATGCAATAGGGGACATCTTGGCTAACTCTCTTAGATATTTTGAATGTTTTAAAACAATTGTAAATAAATCTTAAATTAAAAGGCCATTAAACTAGAAAGCATAATTTTTTTTTTTGGTAGATTAATAGCCAGATAGGGCCAACACCATGTATTATATCGAAGAACAAAAAAATTTCAATTTTGAGTTAAGACAAACACATAAGCCCAACTACATATCAAAATTGATGTTACCACTCAATATCGCCAAACCCACTCTCCTACTAGCAAACATCCTAACCACCCGAAACATCTAACTATAGCCAAAAAAACTTATAAGCAAAAAATAGTAGCAGCATAGGGATTTGTCAAGACTTTCTTCCCTTCCTTCCTTTCATTTTCCTAGGGCCACAAAGTGCAGTGAAGATGAGACTCAACACCGCTTGACCTGAGCTGCACTCCTCCTCCTCCTTATGCATCTGCCTTGCATGGGCAGCACGAGATTTGACCAAACACTCCAACTTTCACTTCTGATGAGCAGGGCCATTGGCTATTTTCTCTACGTCCCTGTCATCCTCCTGCTGCCAGTCCTCCCCCGTATCCATAGAAAGTGTAAAGTTGTCTAAGCTAGAAAGCATGAAATTATTATGCTAGAAAGTATGAAATGATTAAACTAGAAAGCATGAAATGATTAAACTAGAAAGCATATAAAATTATCCAGAAATAAATGCTTACAATAAAACTGTAAATTTTAAATGACAACTATCAACTAACATCTAACTATTAACAAAAACAAACTTAGCAACCTACAACTAATAACTAGAGTGGGAGCTCCAAAATTTTAGATGAACATAACTAAAGATTATAAACTCAAACTACAACCTACATGAATAAATTAACAGAGCTCGACACATACAAATAACATTAATCCACGTTTATCATATACATAATGAAAATAACAAAAATTGAAAATGAAAATACTTATCTATCTATTCTACAATTCCCTTGAGTGGCCAGCTCTTGGGTATATCTATGCTTAACTCAGATCACATGAACTTCTATATTCTTCAAAATTAATCCATCCAAGATAATTCCATTGCACAGAACTAGTAACTCAGAATAAGATTGGAAAAGCTTATTTTATTCATATGGGAAAAAGTGTAACACAAAGATCACATAGTTCAAAAGCACATTATGACAACACAACAATATCCAGTCTGCATTACTTCTAGCGAATACATATATATACAAAACTTGCTAACAAAATCCTATATTTCAGGTGGTGAAAGATCACCACTGAAAAAGTCTTCTAGCAAAATTCAACTAACTAACGAACTAAGGTCCATAGCATAAACACATTAAAGGCTTAGAGTTAGCCATAAAGTTTTTAAACAAAAATTAAACAAAAAGAATTTAAAAGAGTCATCCCACTATGCACTCCTGAAATTATGGCACCTAGACTTTCAAAGCTTTATGTTCAACTGTTTGAAATCTACTTTAAGTCAACCTAGTCGTGCATAATGACCCGTACAAAACTAAAAACTATACCATTATGTTAGTGCTAGTCAACTTATTTCAATTGATTTTAGGAAATAAAGATTATACATATTTTTACAAAAAGTAAGCAATTATACCATTACGCTAGCTAAGGTAAGTGATTTTCAAATTGCTGACGGGATGTAAGGTACAAACATATTTTACTTTAAGTAGGTAATTATTTTGAATAGAGATAAATAAATTGGCATGAACCATCCCCATTCCAAATTTAGTAAAATGTGCAATTGTACATTTGCTTGAGGTACACAAATTTTTGTGATTTTTCCCATACAGAGTAATAATGCAAGTACAACTAAGCCCAAATGTGCCAATTAATTCATGTACCATCGACTGTATCAAGTGCAAGTGATTGAAAAGTTACACTTTCTTTACTTTGAAATTCAATTTTGTTTAAACAATTTTCTTTGTGCACCATAACACTTCAGCAGAAACTGAGCAAAGTCATAAGAAAAACATAATATGGGAGGAGCTTAGCGAAAATCTGAGCTAGCTTCCACAGACAAATTGTCACACTTTAATCATTCGAGCTTCTCCCTTGTAATTGTTTGTGGTCCTTATGTTGTAGGTTGGAAATCTAGTTTTTATAGGTTATACTTCTAGTTGGGAGAGGTTAGTTTCATCCTAAGGCATACACATCATTAACAATAATAAATTAGAATCATACTGAATTTCCTGAACATTCATACATTCACACATACAAATGTCATCATATCATATTTGAATTTCCACATACTAAAGTCTAGTTTAAAGTGCATAAAAGGTATAAAAGATGTGTAAAGTCTTAGGAATGTTTGTGAAGTTTAGCAGATTGAAATGATAAAATATATAAAATAATGAAGGAAATCTAGCCATACATTGAGCCCATCACTAGATATTTTCAAGTAAAGACAAGGATGTTATTACATGTAGTTCTCATAGGCAATTACCAATAGGAATTTTACTTCATTTGTTATAGGATCGTGAGTAGGGCCTCCAATGGCTAGTAAAAAAAATAATATTTTGGGTAGATTTTCACTATAAAAATAAGCATCATGTGTTAGGATTGATATAGGTAATGGGGTCATGGGAGTAAAGAAGCTAAAAATATTTTATATTAGCCTTTGTGCGACTACGACAAATAGGAAAAGGAATTGAATAAATTGAGTTATTTGTAATTCCTTACATGGTTGGGTTGTGTGCTTTTAGGCAAGTTGTAATCTAAATTATAATAATAAATTTTAAGTCATCATTATTTAAATATGGCATCATAGATTATTTTTATGTGTGAAGCTACTAGGATAATTATTTTTCACTAGGCTCCTAATCCTTATTTACGTCAAGTAGTATTAGAGTTGATTAGTTCACTAGATTGCTAAAGTATTTGGAGGTAGTCTTGGAAGACTCTAAGAATTTTTTTTAAGGTGTGAAGACCTTATAACTACAAAAAATTGAAGTGGAAAAAATAGATCACAAAGGAAGACCAAGAGATAAAAAAATGTTAATACCAAAAGAATGCTAAGAGTAACAGTGACTAGATTGGAAGTAGTAGTGGTAGCAAAGAAGTGTACATGTTGAAGATGAAAAAGTATGCCAAGAAGAACATAGGACTACATGAATGTAGAATTTTTGAGGGTTATGTCAAACATAAAAAATAGACCATGATAGATGGATACTCTATGTTACAATAGGAACCTAAGCCTTGCACAACTTATAGATTGAATTTTAGAAGTGGATTGTTTAATTTAATAAAAGGTTTGAAGAGAGTAATTTTTTTCAATACTAAGTCAAAAATTCATGCATCCTTGTGGTGGGATCATGTGCAAATAGATAGACAAAGAAGAGGAAAAAAGAATATCTAATCATGTGAGATTGAATGGCTATAAAATTATAGGCTAAATTCTTACCAATAGACTATCAATTGAATTTATTGAAGAGATTACAAAGCTTGAATTAAAAGGAATGAATGTCAAGGCCTACAAAAGAGTTTTACAAGCTCAATATTCAATATATTCATGTAGAATATGACAAAAAAAATATTATTATATACATCAATGGACTCTAAATGTCCATCCAAGATGAGTTTAAGATAATCCAAATAAGATCAATGGAGAAGGCTTATCAATATGCTTTAAGGGCATAAAATAAATTGGCTAAAAAAAAAGTAACATGAGGAAAAGGGAGATCCTCAAGAGAAAAAGAAAAATTTAGTGATGGTAGAAGACAACATACAAATGATAGAGAACCTAGCACATCCCAAAATGAGAATTTCAATCATAAGGTATGATGTTGAATTTTATATCAATCTTATAGAATTAGTCAAAAAAATGAAAACAATGATTGAAAATTATCAAATTTAATTACAAAACATAAAATAATCATTCAAATGCTTTAAAACGTGAAAGTAATGACTACTAACAAATTATATTTAAAAAAATGCAATTTTAATCTTTTCTGTCAATAAAATAAGAAAAATAGATAGATTTGTTAAATAATGATTACAATTTTCTCAAAATCATGAAAATTGTGTTTGTATGTCATATAAAGCACATTATGTAGGGTAAAAAAAAGCATGTGGGTCTATGATCATGGGATGCACATAATTTTTGACCATTTTTTGTTTCTTATTTGCACATAAACCCACTCACATTATAACATGTTTGCACAAGTTGCCTTGGGTATTTCCAACCATCAAGGTTGGATTTCCTTGGGCATCCAACCCAATGGGTTGGAATTGCATGCCAACACTTAGAAGCGCGTTTTCTATAAAATATAAGAAAATGACTAAATATCAAGTATGCTTTGTAATAGGTTTGCACATCTTTTGATGTTGATCTATAAAATATTACAATAAAATCAAGCTCTCTTACCTTTCTAATCATATTTCTTTTACATTTACAATATTAATAGCATAAAGTTTCCATAGTCCATGAAATGAAGTGTTGAATATTTTTGGATTGAAACTACATAATTGTTTTACATCAATTAAAAACGTTTCAAATCATACTTTATGATTTAACATCAAGATGAAATGCAAATAGAGAGAAGAATGAAAGAATGCAGTAGTCCAAAAATATTCAACACTTCATTTATAATATGTTAAGATTTTTATCTTCAATTTCTTTTGAGAGTGCCTTTTTTTCTAAAAACCTTTGTAAAATATTTATAGTGTCATTTTTATCTATTCATCCAAATTTGAAACAATTACATTTTTACATCCTCAAATCTATTATATAAACATTTTTTTTTTAAAATAAAAGAGGGTAAAAACTTTATTAATCATCAAGAGCAGTACAAAGCAGGAAACATGCCAAAAAGGGAACAAGACCCAACAAACCAGAAATCAAGAAAAGTTTATTCAACATCTCACATCCTCAGTGACCCAACACTCCAAATCCTGGGCAAGGTTCCTCAATAAACTATCCCAATCATCCACCATCCAATTCCCATTCTTCTCCGAGGCCCATTTGGCCAACCCGTCAGCCACCTTATTCCACTCCCAAGGGATATGAGAGAAGGTGACAAACTCGAATAATTCTCCCAAACTGATGATTTGCTTAGCCACCACAACAATTTTCCAACTAACATCCTCAAACTGCCTTCTATTTATCAAGTCCACCACCACCTAAGAATCTGACTCACAAATAATCTATTTCCAGCCAAGGGCATATGCCCTCTTCAAAGCCAAAAGAATTGCCAATGCCTCCATAAATTTATTAGAATGCTACCCCCGATATTCCAAAAAGAAGAACACAACCACCCCAAAGCTATCTCTGCCCATGCCACCAATGCCAGTGTGACTTGGATTACCCCTTGTTGACCCATTCATATTGATTTTGAAAACACTAGTAGGAGGAAGAAGCCAATGCCCCCTCTGAAGACCTTCCCTCTAGAACACCTGCCACACCCAATCTTGGGCCTTCCAGTACCTCCAGTAGCAATCCCCAACTTATGAATAACTCCAATATCCCTCAAATCCACCGGGATCAATAGGTCACATTTAGTAGACAACGTTTCTTGTAAGGCCCCAAGAATATAAGCCCAAACTTGCCCTACCAACATCTTCTTATCTAGAAAGATCCTTCGATTGTGTTCTAGCCAAATGTGCTAGAAAATCAAACTGGGACCCATAGTCCACGCTATGTACAAAGAAGAAGTCTTCACTGGGCTGGACCCAAAGATCCTCCAACACTCCTTAAGAGAAGAGGGGTGCTTGCATGAAAAATTCCAAGCCCCCCACCAAAAGTGCCAAATAGTCCTAGCAAAGGGAAACTGAAAGAAAATATGTGGGGCAATCTCAAAATATTTTAAGCATAGAAAACATATTGAGGGACCTTGGAAGCCTCATTTACAAAGGTTATCCCAGGTCAAGCACTTGCCATACACCACCAACCAGGAAAAAAATTACATTTCTGCCAAGCAAATTTGTTCCAAATATTTTTCCACCAAGGAATCTCATTGTTGCTAAAGGCTTCTCTATCCAAAAAAAATACCCTGAAGCAACAAAGTACTTCCCTTTAGGACTTGAGATCCAAGCCAACACATCCCTCCCTAGAAGAGAGAAACAAAATCTAGCAGTCAGAATGGAGAACAACTCCCTCCTGTCCTCCAAGGAGCCCCCCTGTGGCCATTCCTGCATATCCTTCCACTGATGTAAGAAAGTCTACCCCAAAGCCTGAGGAGCTTTAAAATCCATCACTCTACTCCATCTAGCCTGAAGAAAAATCCTACTCAAGTCCTCCAAATGAGGATACGAGTGGAGAATAGGTGGGAAGCCATCCCAAGAATCTTGCTAAAAAAGAACATCAAAACCTCTATTTCAGATCCAAAAAAGGCCTTGTTTCACTAGCTTAGTTCCTCTCTTGAGAGTATCTTAGATCATAGAACCTTTCCCCACAATACTATATCGAGGAACCTCTGCCCTATCCACCCCTCCAAGGTACTTGAAGGTAAGGATCTTGGCCCAAGACTGATGTTGGTGTGTAAACCATCTCTAGTACAACTTAGTAGCCAAAGCTTGCCCATTCCAATCTGCCTTGTGCAAACCTAGACCACCATCCTGCTTTGGTTGACAAATAAATTCTCACTTAATTAGACTCCATTTTCTTGAAAGTAGGTTACCCGACCCCAAAAAATTCCTTCAAAGCCCCTCAAAATATTTGATGAAACTTGATGGAGCAGTCATCACAAAGCACTTGTAAATAGGTAAGGCTTGCACCATTAACTTCAACAAGGTAACTCTCCCTATCATAGATAGCCATCTGTAGGTCTAATGACCGACCAGTCCTCATAATTTGTCAATCACATCCTGCCAAAAATGCAAAGGGGGCAGGCGCACATGCAAAGGGATACCAAGATAGATAAAAGGAAGCTTTCCCACCTGAAATCTTAAAGTCCTGGCTATACGTTGCTAGATAAGAATGGGAGTATTAAAGAAATAAATGCAAGACTTACTTTCATTTATGCTTTGGCCCGAGGCAACCAAGTAAGAATCCAATGTTTGTCAAAAATCAGCAACCTCAACCATCTTAGTAACACCCATCAAAGCTGAATCATCCACGAACTGGAGATGAGTTTGAGGAGTGAGGGAATTACTCCATTTCCAACCTTGAATGAGCCCATCTAAAGCCTAAGACTTAATGAACCTCCCCAAACCTTCAACCATTAAGTATGAACAAGTATGGGGATAGAGGATCCCCCTGCCGAAGACCACGAGAAGCACCAAACATATATGAGGCCTCTCCATTTATAAGAATAGAGAAGGAGGCCGTTGTCACACAACTCATGACCCAATCAATCCACTCCTTACATAATCCAAAGGCTCTCCAAATTTTAGTCAAGAAGCCCCATTTAACTCTAGCATATGCCTTAGCCATGTCCAACTTTATAAACATGGATTTTTCCTTCGAGGATGCCATAGAGTGAATAGTCTCAACAAAAATAACTATACAATCCAAAATCTGTCTACCAACAGTGAATCCCCCTTGTTCCTCTGAGACCAGCTTATTCAACCATGGCTTTAAACACTCCACAATTAGCTTTGTAATGATTTTATAAACCATATTACACAAAGCAATTGGTCGAAAAAGATCTAGAGAATCAGCCCCCTCATGTTTTGGGATGAGAGCAAGAAATGTGGCATTCATGGCTCTCAACATTTGCTTATTCCTTAAATATTCTTGCACAACCTCCAATAGATCAAGGTTGATTACTTCCCAAAATTCTTGAAAGAACTCTACCAAAAACCCATCTGGGCCAAGAGCCTTCCCTTTTTTCATATGAAACACCACATCCTCCAACTCCTTCAAAGAAATAGGCATAAGAAGAGAGGTGTTCATATCTCTAGTCACCAAAGGAGAAATACAAGCCAAGATAAAAGCTTCCTCCTCACAAGCTAGCGGGGGTGTCTTCCAAAAAGAGCCGAGAGAAGAAGCGGATTTCCTCCCTAGAAATCTCTAGTGAGGAAGAGAGAACAACCCCTTCAGGAGAGCGAAGAGAGGAAATAATGTTACCTTGTATTTGAGCCTTTACAGAGTTATGAAAGAAGGATGTATTCCTATCCCCTTCGTGAAGCCAGTTAATACGAGCCTTCTATTTCTAGAGAATTTCCTCATGAAGCTCCCATTCCTCTAGGTCTTTAATCGCCCTATCCTCTAGCCTGCTCATATCCTCATCAAGACCCTGATCTCAGATTTGCCTGGTGATATAAGCCAAGTGATCTTGAGCCGCCCTTTTCTTTTGGAACACATTGCCAAATTGATTTTTATTCCAATGCTTTAATTTATACTTCACATATTGAAGCCTCTTCATAAAAGAATACATGGCAGTACCAAAAGTTGGTCGTCCTTCAGCCCACCATTTAGAAACTAAGTCAAACAAACCCTCCTACCTGAGCCACATAAGCTAAAATTTAAACGTCTATTTCTTCAAGCCACCAATCAGACGTGCATAGAATTTGATCGACCAATGATTTGATCCCTGCCAATCTAAAATTTTAGAGCTTGTCATCCACTTGTCACCAACCCAAAAAAATGGGCACAAGAAACCTGCCTAATCTTTTAGAAATAGCTCCATCCCCTAGCCGCCTGTTATTCCAAGTAAACTTTCCATTCAAAGGCTTGATATCCATAGCCGAAGCTGAGCCTGATTCTCCCTAAGAAGATTGAAAGAGGGGTCTAGATGAGGTACTGCCCCCTTTTTCTCCTCAAGAGAGGCAATTGCATTAAAATCACCTGCCATAATCTAGGGAAGAAAGGGATCCAAAGATCTCAAAAAATTAATATGAGACCACAAAAGAATCTTACCCAAAATATCTGTCAGAGCATAAATATTAGACAGAAAAAATCTTTCCCCTATCTCCAAGCTCATCGCAACAAGAGAAATGGAGAACCTACTCATGGACCACCAAACATGAGAGATTCGTCGAGGGTCCTAGAAGCAAGCAAGACCTCCAGAGCTTCCTTGTGCACCCACACATTAACATAAACCACTATTCCAAATCTTATAAGCACTCTGCATCATGCTATCAATAGATAACTTCATCTCCTGGAGAAAAACCAAATCTGGAGAATGAGCACAAACCAAGTCCCGAATAGCCTTTTTTCTAGGGATGCTATTCATACCCCTCACATTCCATGAAAGCACAATCATCGTGAAGGTTGAGAGAAGTGAGTATCCAAGGTCTTCACTGACCTAGATTCCACCAACGTCTCACCAACCAATTTAACTTTCTCCCGATCCTTCTTCTTGCCCACCTTCTGGAGCTTATTAGGAGCACTCTTTTTCAGGGACTTTTGATGCACACCCAAGATATGGGAAGAAGCAGGAGCTTTAATCTTACCAGAGCCTCTAGAGCTCGAACATCTAGTAGAGCATGCACCTACATCAACAAAGATCAAAGAAGTACCAACCACTACACACGGGTCCCCAAGCCTTATTTTAGGAGAAGGAACAAAAGAATCCCGAACCTTCGTAGGAGCCTCCATAGAGCCAGGAGCTGAAGTCGTAACAGCCATAGGCTCAGGAATATGAGAAGAAGGGGTAGCATCCACATACAAGTCAGGAGAGACCCCCTCCTCATGAAATAGTTCATTCAACACATCAAACCTATTGAATGCCTCCTCCTTCTGTCGGTTCCAAAAAGTTCTCTTCTGCCCTCGACCCTTATTTCTTGGCCTAACAGGCTAGAACCCATCTTTATCCAAAGCCACCCCCTACATGGGTCCTTTGCCTCTTTCAGGTTCCAAATTTGATGGATTCAACTTGTTCCTTGGATTACCTACACGAGTAGTACGCGGACACCTCCTTTGAAGATGACCATATTCCTGGCACAAACAACATCTAAACGACAAAGCTTCATAGTCAAGCAGTTGCATCCATGAACTAGATCCCACTGTTAGATCAATAGAGTCAAGCAAAGGCTAGCTCAATTCAACCTACACACAAATACGAGCATATGAAAAGATCCTCTTCTCCATAGTCTGCTGAGAGGGACCGATCGGTTTTTCGAGCGCCATAGCAATAGATTGCAGAATATCACTCCTGCAACATTCAAGTGACAATCAAGGAAGGTGCACCCACACTGGGACCTTGGATGAAAACTCCTCCACCGAAATAAAACCCACATGCCATGGTTTGATGAATAAGCTAACCTAATTGTAAAAGTACAGGGCACCCTCAAAAGCTCTATTTCTATCTGAGATGCATGAGAAATTCACAAGGAAAAAGTTATTTGCAGCAAGTAGAACCTCAAAATCCCCTTTCAGACTCCATGTCTTTTGAATCCAGGGGTTAAGGAAGGGTAAAGAAATCCTCATCCCCAAAAACTTAGAGATTAAAACATGTTTGCTAAAGTATTCTAAATCATCTTCCACCGCTTCCTTCTAAATCATCACCACCAGGTGAGCTTGAGCCCTTTCCAAGCAATCGTTGACCTTTTTCACTTTAAACGAACCAATCTTGGATAAACCCAAGCCAATGGAGGCCAGAAAAGGAGTCCTATCGCCTGCCTCTGTCGTCGCAACATCCCTCAACACTTCCTTCAAAAATTCATTTAAAGCCATGGGCTCTCCCCATGACAACCCTTACCAAAAAAAGTACCTTCCATAGCCTGAGAGCTTCAAACCCTCACTTGCCAATCCAACAAAGACAAAACCCCACGCCTATCTCACACCCCAACCAATAAACCAATAATGCCCACAACTTCAAGAGGCGTCCAACTCGTCACACCTCCACCCCTCCAAGCAACTCGACAAAGGTTTGAGAGAAGAAATGATGCCACCACACCAAACAATGAGCTTCACCAAGCCCATGATTTCCCCACTAAGGAAATCAACAGGGAAGAAGGCAAATAAAACCTATAGAGAAGAAAGATCACACAACAATAAAGTAACCGACCCTCGTATACACCAAAAGACCCCTCCCCCAATAGGAAAAAAAAAATACGATCCCACATTGAGTGGCACCATGCAAACAAACAACTTCAAAATGTAGCCCTAGCCTAGAAGGCCACAGGCTCATGCAAAGCCAACGGAAATGCCATCCGTCCCCCGACTTAAGATTCTATAATTTAAACATTTAAAAAATGAATTTCAATTAGTTTTCAAAAGAAAAGAGGGTAGCACACTCAACTTCTCATTTTTAGGATGTGTCCACTTTGAAAATTAGTAAAAAATCATATATTGACTAACAAATTAGTAGAAAAATCAAGCATAAACCACATTATGTTAGCTAAATTTCTACTTAAGCAATTTTTGAAATACTTAAAAAAACTCAACATTTTTGGGGGAGCACACAATACATTATGTTACATTTTTCTAACAAAAACATGAGAATTTTGTGTGCTCTCCTTAGTTGAACCTCTTAATATCCACCATTTAAAAAAATAGTAGTTTATAAACTAGATTCCAAGAGTTACAAATCTTGTTCTTGTCATGTATCAAATTTTGAGTGTGACTATCTTCAGTTTCTCATCCAAGAATATTTTTTATTGATTAAAAAAGGTCACTTTTGATCCCTTTTTATCCCCCATTTATATGCACATACCTTGTTACCATAATATTTATAATTTATGTCATAGATTGTGGAAACATTGAATGTTTTTAATTAAGAAGGTATGTTTAGTGTTATTCTTTTCAAGCTTGCATTGGATTAGCCACACATTTATTTAGGTATGAGAGATTTTGTTCATGTTTCTTTATGTTGAACATTTGCAGATATATTTTTGGTTGTTAGGATTGTTGAGGGGCCTTTGATAGATTTGATGTAAAATTGGCATCTTTAGGAACCTTTCTATTCATTTGAGGCCTTGTGCACCATCTAGTTTATCAAATGTTTTTGTTAATGTGGTTTAACTAGTAAAAGGGGCAACTCTAAGATAGCTAGGGGTGATTTTGACTGGTAATAGGGGTGATCCTAAGACACTAGGTAGTTGTACTATAAGGTCTAATTTTATTTTCCATATTCCTTACTTTATTAATTTATATTTTTATGATCCTCTTGTTGAAATGAAGTTTCACTTGTACTTGTTTAGAATAATCATGCATTAGCTAATAATTAATTAATCTCTAATTGATTATTAGTCTAATTCATTTCATGCACTTAATCTAAACTTAGGAGTGATTTTTTCTATTAACTAGAGTGAGCTATTATTAGATCATTTGATTTCATCACATAGGATGACGACACTTGTCATGATCTAATCCCTTTATCATTTAGGGTTTCTCTTATAAAGCACTCTCCCTCATTGTATTATCTCTCTTGAGGTTCAAACAAGCTCTTCATTTTTTAAGTTTTTCTACTTGATGATATAGTAGATTATTGTTTGTAGCTCTCTTGTGTGGAAGGTGTTTTTTATAATTGTTTGATCTTGCATCTCATATTTTTCACAATTCTAACTTGGTATTAGAGTGTGGATTCAACAAACCCCTTCTTGATTGTTGATTCTTTTTTTTCTCAATTAGGGTTACAACCCCAAGCGTCATACATACAACAATTTTTACAAAAAAGAAGCACTAGCACTATAAATGGTGTTGATTGGCTCTATGACCATTAGTGGAAAATTTTAATTAAGCCGAAAAATATAAAACATTTTTGGTGTTGTGTTTTCCAATTTTCAACTTGCACTTCAACCTTTTCAAATTGAAGAATATTCTTCAAATATTTTGAGCAGGAGGGGTATATATCAATAAAAAAATTTATTTTCAAGCCACCAATTTTTTTTGACCAGAAGGAATATTCCCTTGAAATATTCCACTAATATCAGTGGTATAGACTATTGGTAGAGCCCCCTTTGGACCTAAAGGAGCAATTTGTTTTATTTTGGCCATAACTTGGGCATACTATATTGAAATTGGGCGATTAAGATATTATCAGAAAGTTGGTTCCACATAATTTCCAATGGTGTGGGTCTCATCACCATTTTTTCTTCTTCTAGTACACTATATAGCCTATGAAAGTTAGATGTGTTGTTGTCACTCCTAATCTCACAACTTTTGACTAGTTTCTCTATTTTTCGTAATTCTAACAACATTAGAAAGGTATTTCAAAGCTCTTCACAACTATCCATATACTTTTTCCATATTTTTTATCTAGGTACATTTTATTTAGTTTTTTGTGTTTTCACATGGTGAATTACTTGGACCTTTTAGCATATGGAAAATCTATGTTTGCATGGGATGACTTGTTTTAGGCTATTCTACATGTATTTATAGATTTATATTTTGTTTGGGCATTTTGAGCCTTTTTTGCATGCAATATCTCTTTTGTAGACACAAAAAGATGAAGTGCCACTATAGTACTTGCTTTTGGGGATTTTCACATATCATGTTGTGCCTTTTGTACTCACACTATGATACAAAGTGTCATGGGTGGGTTGTGAGTGCCTTTGTTTTTCCATCAAACCTTTATCAAGTGAGTTTTCCTTCCATAAAAACATCAAATCCCAGTGATTAATGCCTCATGCATGTGTTCCTTGTTTGCACACCCTTTTTTTTTTGTAGGTACTCTCATGTACACGTTCAAATGTTTTTTGTTCTCGTACATGAACTTCTTGGTGACACACAGTTTTAGTGTACCTATCTTGGCTCTCCCTTATTCGCATTATGGGGGGTTTCTACTATTGATACTAATGCTTCCTTGGTTTCATTTTGAAGTGATCTATGTATCTAGTTCTTATTCCTATGTACTAGATGGATGCAGTGACTCGTTACCCATGCATTTCGATGAGATGGAGTATTTACCATATGGAAACTCTTGTATTCTTGTATTTGGAGGTGACCTTCAATTTTCACTTGATCAATGTTCTTTAGACTATTGGTACCTATATTTTCAACTTGCATCTTGCATGATTGAGTAGTGTCATTGGGGTCACTCATGTAGATTCATGTGCCATCTATATCTTTGAATACCGAATATTTTCCTTTGTTTGCAATCATATTTGAGTAGTGTTTTTAGGGGAACTCGTGCAAATTATTATCTTCTTGATCCTAATAATCATCTATTTTAGAGGAGTTTCTTCATTTTAGCACTATATCAGTCATAATTCAAAAGTTGTCTATAAATTCTTTATGCTTCAACAATGTTATTCACGTTCCTATTCTTTTTGGGACATTGTTTTGGAGGATTTTCTATCCTTATTCACCTTTATCTCTTTTAGGGAGGAGTTTTTCCCTTGAGGTTTCCTCCTTTTCCCTAGCTGTGAGAGATTATAATTTTTTGTACATGGGTACCTCATCAGGCTTTATTTGTAAGGACTCATCATGCATTCTTTTCTTTTCTGCATTCACTTTTTATGGTTTTTAGCTACTCCCTAAGTTCACCTTAAAGGGGTGTTAGAGTAATCATGCATTAGCTAATAATTAGTTAATCTCTAATTGATTATGTCTAATTAATTTCATGCAGTTAAGCTAAACTTAAGAGTGCTTGTTTCTATTAACTAGAATGAGCTATTATTAGATCATTCTATCTCATCATATAGGATGATGACATTTGTCATGATCTAATCCCCTTATCATTTAGGGTTGATCTTATAAAGCACTCTCTCTCATTGTGTTATATCTCTTGAGGTTCAAGCAAGCTCTTCATTTTGTATGTTTTTCTAGTTGATGATATAGTAGATTATTGTTTGTAGCTCTCTTGTGTGCAAGGTGTTTTTGTTCGTTGTGCGATTTTGTATCTCGTATTTCTCACAATTCTAATTATACTCATAGGGCATGGTTAGTCTCTAGTGAGACTTAGGTGAGATGTTGTATTCTCTTGTAAGGGTGATCCCACAATACTGGTTTACAATTTTTGGCCAAACTGGACACTGAAATAATATTTTCTAACTAAATCTTCACTTTCGGGCACCTATAGCGGCTAAACCGTGAGGAATTTGAAAATGATGTAAACAAGTGAGTTGTGACATTTTATCTTTAGATTCTAAATATATTGTTTTCAAATTTTTTGAAAGACTCATATTACACTTCTCTTTCCATCTCCTTCAAAAACTAATTTTTTTTAGCAAACAACATTTTTAAGGAGTGATGCTCACTGTATACAACATAAATTTTTTTCCATGAAGGATAAAATTCTAATTCTTTCGAATTTAGATTTGTAACTCCCATATCTAGTGCTTCCAATTGGTATCATAGTTTTTTATTGATTTTTTTTCCTTACTCAAGTTTTGAAGTCAAACCAATTACAATTCAGACATAGGCGGACCGTATACAATGTAACTTTTTTTGTATGTATCAAAATTCATTTTTTTTGTTGGATCAAGGACTTCAATATCTAGTACACTCATATTTTTTTTTTTTTTTGATAATCTTTTATTTTTCCACATGTGCAAAACAAAGAGCTTGATTTTCAGTGAAAAACCTATGTTTAATAAAACTAAAAAAATAAATACATAATAAAACCAAAACATATTAAAATTATATTCATTGGATAGCTCGTTCTAAGAACTACCATCAAATAGCTGGGTATGTGAAGTCTCCTCCATTTTCATCCTCAACCTGAGCTTCAAAGCACAAAATTCTATAATTTTTGGGTGCCTGAGGGGGAGAAGGGGGGAAAAGGGGGGTTGGAGTGAACCCTTAGGGGTTCGCTCGAACCAGGGTGCATTCGAACCCCCTCTCCACAATTGGATTTTTGCCGAGAATGGTGGGCCCCATCATTAAATGGGTTTTCTTGAACCCGGGTTCTAGCGAATCCTATTTTGGTTCGCTCGAACCAAATAGTTCATTTGAACCCCTAAATGCAATTTCTTTTGCATGGGGTCATTTTTTCAACTTTTCCTTCCTCACTCAAATTGTAAACCACTTTTGTGGGTTTACCTGTAAATAAATACTAATTGCTTGTGTCGAGAGAATATTTTGGTGTTGTGAATCCACTCTTTGGATGTTTATTTTTAGGATTGGATGTGTGAGGAATGAACCATATCTTGTGCTTAATTCCTTTCCATCCATATATTTTATTTATGTTAAGGGTGAGAGTTGAACACTCTATTATCGATTGGGAGGAGAATTTATCTCCTTTACTCATCATGATATTGTTCTCATCCCATCATGTTCACATAAGTCTTTCATTAATGTGATATTATTTTATTTTTGGAGACCATCTATAGTCATGTTTAAGTTACTATCACCATGCACTTTGATCATGGTGTTGTCTAGTTTCAATTGTTATGTTCAAGTATGAATTATGACATATGTATGTCATAATTCTAATGCAAAAATGTTATCCCATGTTTTTTTACTAATGCTTTCATGTAAAAATAGGGTCATCACATCTATCAACTATAGTAGTGGGGTGAATGTACCACTAGGATTTTTTGATTTAGTATTGATAAAATTTAATCCATATATACCTTCCCTCAACAAGGGAAGGTGGACCTAAGTGGCCCTTTCATGAAGTGAAGGTGTTTTGTAAAGGGAAGGTAGGGTTTATTTGGTAGGGATATTAGCATACTTATTGGTTGGGTTTGTTTTTATATTATGAGTTTAAAGAGAAATGTTGTTGGGTTCTAGGTTGTCTTTAGGTAGGTTAATAGTGGTTATCCATTCTGGGTAAACCTATAAAAGGTAAGGGCTTGTGTCCTTGGGCTTGAGAATTCATGCTTAGGCCATATGTGGGATTTTCAAGGGATTAATTTGGACCCTTTGGAAGGTAGTTATATTTTTATATCTATAAAAAAGTATTTTTCTTTCACCCCCTTATTTATAGAGTCTTGAGATCAAAATTTTACACAAAAATGAATATTGATGGGAAAATTTCCTTGATGATGCCACCAAAAACATTATTTAACATGTGTTGTTAATAAAGAGAGTGTGGAGACTAATTTATAGGATAATATGTGGGAAAATTTTAATCATAGTCCAAAGTAGTCAATAGAGTAGATGAGGTCCATTGTGCTTGCTTTATAATTCTTTCTTTCTTTGTGGTTGTGGAGTTAGAAATTACCTACTTTATAGATTCCACTTCATATTATACACTCATTTTACTTTCTATTCACTAAGCATGTTTTAGGATACAATTGATCAATTTATTAGTCTTAAAAATCATTATCATGATGCCAAAAAAGCACAGCCCAATCAAGTATCTATTTTTGACCATTCTCTAAACTTTCTAAAATTATAGTCAACTTGAATGCCAATATAATTATGGTAGCGACCAAGTCACAAGCATGATCACCATAGTGTTTACAAGGGTGGATGGAACTATAAAATTGGGGGTGGGAGTTGATAGTAGTAATTTATGCAATGAAGATAGATGCATCGATCAAGCTATCCATTGAAGGATAGTTTATGCCACCTCCTCCCATAACTAAAGAAGTGATAGGTATGCCCATTTTTTCTTATTGTATGCTTGAATAGACCTACATAATCTCTATAATCAATGAATCGATGGATGGTTAGATAAGAGGGTAATTTAATGGCCAATCCAAGTAAATCTCACTTCACCACTTTGTAGATCACAAATGCCAACAACTATGTATAGATGGGGTCCTATCTCTATCTTAGTGGCAACATCTATAACTAGAGAATTTTTTTTGTATACTTAGCTTATTGAGTTCCCATACCTTTCTAGTGATGGAAAATGAAAATTTTACCCCATATAAAAATGAAAGTGAGAACAAAAATGCTCCCCTTGAGTTCACCCTTCGCCTAGAATTTAATGATGCCCTGATTTCTAAGATAGATCTACGACCACCCTTTCTAACTAGGGGCATCACCATCAAGATAGTGGAGGTGGTGATAGGATGGGGGTTGTTTATCCACCCATTTATTATTAATATTAAGGTATTCTATGCACCAACTTGAATTCTTACAAGATGATGGAATAATTTGAGGAACATAGTTCATATTAATCTATTTTATTTCACATGGAGGGGGACTGTTGTTAGCTAGTATAAAGGGGTGGATATGGGGGTTTAATTTTATTTGATCAATTATAAAATGTTAAGTTTGGGGGCTATTAGATGGTGATATTTTAGAAAGATAGATAAATGAATGGATATTATGTCAAGTCAATAAAATATCCTTGAGGCCTATTTCTTGACTAATGATACAATAGATTAGTGTCATCAAGTCATCATGTCCCTAGTAGGCCTCATGAGGCCCCCTCTTGTAATGATAAGAAAATGAAAGCATAGTAAATTATGGAAGAGGTGTTCATGCTGTAATAATAAGACGAGGGCTCAAATGTTAAGGGGGAGGCATTATGCCCCCAATTTAAAGATAGTACTAAGAGTGTCATATGTTGATGTGGGATTAATATGTAAGCTCTAGAAGTATGGTATTGCAATGTAGGATCATAGCAAGTAATCAATAGTCAAAGGATGAGGCCTAAGCATCATGGTACATGGTAAATTTCATAATAATGATAATAAATGTGGACAAAGATAAGAAAAACATCATAGTAAGGGATGACAAACATTATGGTAAGAAGTAATTAGATGTAACATGAAAAACCAAAATGGTACTTGGTAAGGGTTGTAATATCATGAGTAAAAATAACTAAAAGGAATATGAATATAAAAGATAAAATAAAAAAAAAGGTTGTAATATCATGAGTTAAAAAAACTAAAAAACATAAGAATATAAAAGATAAAATAACAAAAACTTAAGTAAAATATCAACCCAAATGTGGAATAAAGGAAAAGGTAAGAAAAACATAGGCATAAAGAGGATATAAACAAGAATAGGAGGAATTACATCAAGTAAGGAAAATGGAAACCAAAATGATTCCCTCAACTGGAGAAGGTAATTATGAAATAAAGATAAAAGATGAAATGAATAAGAAAAGCATAACAAGAAAGGCATAGTAAAAATAGAAAAATATAGGACACGCAAGGTAAAAGGAATAATAGGAGGGCAAGATCACAACATACAAGGCATAAGAAAAATGTCTAAATAGGAATGATAAAAATACAAGAAATAAGTGAGATGAACAATATAACACATGATAAAAGTCACTTGTGTCAACATACACAACCAAAGGTGGTTTTGCATCATCCACATGTAAAATAGAAACATGGATATGAAAACATAAAGCTAACAAAGAAAACCAAAAAATAAAAATATGGTAAGTAACGAAAAGGATGAATAAGGATATATAAAAAATGAGTTCATGTCTCATATTAGGTAGTTTCTCTTTTATGTCACGTGCAACCACAATATAGGGTGTGCTATGGTGAGCAAAACTAACTTCTTACATACATGATTTTCTTTCCTTGATTCATCTTACCAAGTGAGAAAGTTTTATACTCATAAATATGTTTAATGTTTATCTTCCCTTTGTCTATAAACTCTTGAACATTATGTTTAAATGTAGTGCCTCCATGCTTAATATTTTCACATGTATGATGTAAAGTAGGTTTAATATATGGATATGTCATATGAATAATAGGAGAACAAGAACAAAGAGATAAATCATGAGAGAAGATTACAAAGTCCATAATATTCTTATGTGAGCCTGGGCTAGAAAAGTAATCAATTAAATATGACCCAGATTCAAAAAGAAGTATAAAGCAAGCAAAATGGATTAGACGATTTCAAAACTTTATCATTCAAGTGAAATCTAAACTTACTAATGAGTAAAATGTCATCATATTAATGCTTATAATTAATAAGTGCAAATGATTTTATATACAAAGAGGCATTTAGAAAACTATCATAATCATCATGTAGTAACTTCCCACTAAAGATCATATATGTATAACATGTACGTACCAAAATAAAGGAATAATAAAATATCATCAATATATATTTTATCGCCATTGAAGAGATTACCATAAATTTCCTTTAAATTGTTGTGCCCTAAATTCCTCCCTATTCCATTTTCTCAACATTTTGATTGTATTTTATGATAAAATTGCATATACAACAAATCTTACTTTATAGCCTTAAAAATTTAGATAGAATTTTGAACTTGCTAAAAAAGTTGGCATAAAAGCAACCCTTACCAAAATACTTACCAATTGTTGGAATACGAAACAAAAGGCATAAATCAAGAGAAAAAATGACATGTTCGATTATGAATAAATCAATAAGGAAACTTACCATGACCATGTCTTCCTTGCTTTGGACCTTTTATTTAACATGATATTTTGGTTCCAAACTGAAAGCAAAGGCTCTTAGGGTGGGGTCCCATGGAAGGGGACTTCCTAAAAAATTTTAGTGGGTGTTGCCGAGAATTTTTAGGATTATTTTAAAGTGGGTGGTCTCATGAATTTTATAGCATAGTTTAAGCTTAAAAATTTAAGCTCCTATATTCATGGAAGCTGGTGGTCTCATGCATTTTATTATTTTGCATATTCAATTTAGTTGAGTGCATAAATATAAAATAATAAAAAAATTAATTGGCAAGAATTTTAAAGCTTCATATGATTGACAAGTGGCAGAAAAAAGCCTAAGCCGGTGGAGCAATTTCTAGCCCCACCCCTTATGCTCCCGCTTCAATTTTTGAGCTAAAAGGTAGGGGCTGCTATTGTTGAGGAAAAGATTCTAATTTATCCTGTAGCACTTTTTGTTTTGCTTCATGAGACTCTCTGCTCCTTAAAAATAGATCCCCAATGCCCCCTCATGGGACTAGGAATTTGATGGTCTATGTGATCGTTTTTTGAATTTTTTACTGTATATTACAACTTTGAAATTTAATAGACTGTATAATTTGACTTGCTATATTTTTATATAATCATATATATGACACTTTAAATTATATTAAACTATAAAAATTTATTATAGACAAATATAATATAGTATTTAATTTATAATATTTATATATCATTTATAATGTTTATTATAAAAATACAAATTAATTTAGAATATTTTCAAAGATAGAATCTCTTTCTAATTTTTAGAATATTTTTAACAACAATTTAAGATTTTACCATTTTTACTAATAGTTATCATTGTTTTATATTAATATATATGATTTAGAGTATTTATTATAAAAATATATTAATTCAAAATCTTTTCAAAATAAAATATAATTATTTTTTAACTTTTAAAATATTTTTAAAAAAGATTTTTTTAAATATGAATTTAGAAATTTGTTAATTGTAATACCTAATAAATTTAAGATTTTTCAATTTATTACTAATAATTATCATTGTTTTCTAATTTTACATTCAATTTTGATATATATAAAATATTTATATGACTAATAACATAATAAAGATTTTCATTTACAGCATTGTGTTTTACTGTGAGCTTTCAAAATATACACCATTTGTTTGTGTCGCATGTGAATGACTTCTATATCAATTTCAAATGGACCAATAACAATTGTTAGGGAGATGGAGGGAATTGCATATCGCAAACTTGGTGAGGAGGTTAATTGTGGATCTAGCCAGTCATCTTATTAAAAAATGTGTTGTGAAATTGTGCAGAAGGTGTTGTGAAATTGTTCAACTTCTGCACACTCAATTCATGATCTTAATAGGAGTTGAATCTATTTTATTCTACTAATGTGGCAGTGCCCTGTTGTACTCGCAGCATATAGGAGATGGGTCTCTGATAAACACCACAGAATCGTGGTGCACATCAACACAGTCTCCACTTACAGGTGGACAACAGGTGAGATTTGAAGTTTGAATGGGTTCAATTGAGTGAATGTTGCATCTGTTATGTTTTAAGACTATTTTTAATTGTACTAACAGCATATTGGCAATGGGACTCCAACAAGCATCCCAGAATTGTGGTGGTCACCAATACAGTTTCCAATTCCTGGTAGACGAGAGGTACAATCTGTGATTGACAACTTTTTCTTGCAATTTTCTTTGCTTTGAATTTGGTTTGTGTGACAAACTGCTGGTTATTTACACAACATGATTTGCTCCTCGGATGTTAAAAAAGAGGAATAACTCTGCTTTAGATGATGGTCTGACATCAGGAGGCCCCGAAAAATGACCAGCTTTTACACCCCATGTTGCTCAACTAGTGATCAATTCCAAAAGGCCATGAAAGATTCGACTACAAACCTTCTGAATGTGCCCCTGAAATCCAGTGAGACAGCTCGTAAAATTTTGGAGAGTTTGGAGTAGGCAGTACCTTTTCCTCGAGAAAAGTCTGTGGAAGCACAGTTGGCAACTGCACCGACCAAGTCTGCTACTCGATTGAACTTAACTGTCACTAATTCTGTAGCTGATGCTGTCTCCACTTTGCCCACTCAAACTTCATTGGTATCATCAGCACCTTTGGTTTCCATCTCTAAAGGTGCATCTGCCTCAGGATTCTTAGGCATGTAAACTTGCTGTCTCTGAATCTCTGCCTGATATTCAGTTAGCCTGAGGCTTCTCAGGCATGTAAAGTTTTGTCATTTGCTAATTTCATCAACTGAAAAAGAGAAGGGATAATTACTCTCTGTCATTTGTAAATTTTATCAGTGGTGTAACTTTGTGCCATGGAGATAATTTTTTAAGGAGAGCTCCTTATGTACACTTCCAGTAGCAAACTAGACCTTTTCATGAACAAATAAAAGACTACTTTTTTCCCCCTTTAATGCATCATGGTTTCAGTGTCTTAAGTACATTTGTGCAGCCATTGCAGTGGGCCATAGCTCATCATAGACATGCCACTGCGTAGTCACTATGCAAGCTAATACAATTTTTATAAAACAATGCAACTCCGACTCAGTGTGAACTACCCATCTTGAATTTATAATTTTCATAACATTTCATAGATACTTTTAGTTTTTGTAAGGGTTTGAAAAATAACTCAACGTCAGTTGTCAAGAGTTGTTATGAGCATATACTTCACCATTATAACTCCTTGGTTGTCATTATAGGTCACAAATCTTGGTATAAATAACATTCCACATGTATCTAATTATCTTCCCTTCATTTACAAGGAAAATATTAATAAATGAGAGTAGGTGCTATAAAATGATAAGATAGATGTACATTTGAGAAGACTTCTACACAAAAGAGAATTGACATGCTATTTAGACATGCTGATTGGAACATGTGATAATCTTATCCAAGAGTTCTTAATTTTTATGGAATATTCACTATGTCAATAGTTGAATACCTTAAAAATTACTTGTAGAAAAATATAAAGAAAACTACATAGTTTGTACAAGCAATGACAAAAAGAAGTAAAATCTATGTAATTGGAAGGCACAAGTTATGAATTGTGTAGATCTCCCCAAGGAAGAAGGGCAAAGGGATCATATATATAAATTGATACATTTATATTGCTGCCCCACATAATTTAAATACTAGATACAAGATAACATGATTTGTTACAAGTAGCAAAACAAAAACAATCCTAACAAGTAGATGTTATTCTAAATAATTTGTTGTTACCAAATATTAAAAAAACCTAGGGGGTATGCCTTATGAGTTGGATTGGGATCTCAATGAAATAATCATAACTGCATTTGACTCAAATTCACCCAAGGTTTGTTCTGAGCACCTTGGATATGTAGGGTGCATGGGGTGAACCCCAAGGTATCTTGGCCCATAATTGGATCACAAAATGAATTTCCAAGGTATGTTGATTTATACTTTAAGAATTGGTAACATAAGATATAAATAATGCATCATTAGGCTTTGTTTGTTCAACTTCTATAGTGCCTTATTGTGTTATATGCTTTTTAGGTGAGTCATTTTTTTTAGTGTAACTAGTATTTGAACATTTGTAGTTTGTCTTCTGTTGGAAAATAAGGTTTACAATTAATAATAAAGTCACCTTAGTGAATAAAAGGTGTTTAATATAATTACCTATTAAGTTATTAATATCATTATTTTTATGTTAGTATTATTGGGAGTTAGATTATTGTAGGCAAGTTTGGGGAAGCTGTATGGGAATGCAATGCTTTATAAGTATTTAAATAATACATTGTAAAGGACCGTGGATGAGCATGCTATTATTTATATACTTTAGTGTTATCTATGAGAGAAAGACGATTTATTTAATTTTGACAATATTTATACCTCCAAATTTTGACACTAGGGATTTACATGTTGTTGATGGTTTTCAAATAAAATGAAGATTACTCTACTTCTCCTAAAAAGATAAAGTGATCTATAGATCAATCATCCCAAAGGTCTTGGTGGTCAATTCGTGGTAGTGTTGGAGCAACTTAGTGGTCTATTTGATTTGTTTTTTCAAGGCGTTTGTGTTGGAAGAATGAGGAGTTTTTCATTGATGTTGTTGTTGGCAACATGAGCATGTGGGATAAGCACAAGGTATACTAAATTATGCATTACAGTGTTTTCATTGATGTCAACATTGTATTTTGATGTGAAGATCATGGTGCAAATAATTTTGGTTGGATCTAACATGTTTTGGGATGATTGTGGAAAAAAATTTTGCAAGAAGGTTTGATTCGGTGAAGATAATTGTGATGGAAATTGACTAAGTGTCAATCTACTAATTCTATGTAACATGGGATCCATTTTTTTGGTCCACATTGGTCCATAAATTAACAATTCACTCCACAGTTATAGTATAATGACGTTGGTTGATAGAAGCATCTAATTCAAGAGTTTCATCTTGTCTTGGTTATTGGTTTGAAAGTTATGAATAACAAAAGTTTGGCTTGACAATTACAAATGTTTTACAATTCTGTGCATATGAGTTGATGAATCCACACTTCTTCATGGATAGGATTTTGGCTTTGCAAAGTTGAGGAGATGTTGACAGATGTCAATAGAGTCTAAATTCTAGATGACATAGTGTTTTGAGGTTTGCGTGTCTGAATATGGGTATACAGTTGAAGAGTTTTTTTATTAGACCTGTCTTTTGTGGTGCTAACCTAATAGGTTTGAAGGTATACATAGATTAATTAAGTATTGTGAAGTTATGTGGGAGCTACTATAGGTCCATGTTGACCTATTTCAAATTATTTTGAGGATTGAATCTTGGTGCGAGGTGTGTGTGGAAGGATTTGAGTTGGCAAGACATATTTTGTATATTTTCAATGATACATCTAGTTAGGCTGACCTAATTGATGTTATGCTTGAAGCAAATATATAAGCTAGATCAGTTATTGGTCTTTTGATGAATGTCCTAGATGTAAGTGATGCAAATGATATGAATTGAGCGGATACAATGCGAATCTATGTTGTGAATGTTGAGGAGAATATTAGAGTGATGTGAATGCAGAGGAAAGTAGAGTGTTAGATTAGAATCATATGAAGTGTATAAAGTTAGTGTATTGAGATTCATTGGAACTGTATCTCATGCATATGATAGATGCAGTTATAACAATTCAATCTAGGTCGTGATCCACAAACTTTCTTCTATCTCTCTTTCTCTTAATGGGCAGTGATTCCACTTGGACAATGAGTCCACCTACAGTGAGCACTTCTGTAAATATACTATAACCGATTATGATATATTGTGAGCTAATCATCACCATGGCTTTTCTCATTTTGGGTTTTCCATGTAAAAGTCCTAGTGTTCATGTGTTATGTGATATTGTTAAATGTTTCATGCTTTCTTTCATTACTGCAATTGAATGCACAAAGGCACCCATCCTTTAATGGTTTCTATTATTCTTGCAATAGATTTGGGCATAAGGCTATGCAGTGTAGAAGAAGAATGAATTAGAATGTTCCATTATTTTTTGGTTAATGTTTTACATGCAAGATATTTGGTCATAGAGAGAGTGAATGCATAAGTCAAATGATGAATGGTTATAACAATGGCAGAATGGTTCAATCTTTCAATAGATACTGTTATATATGTAATGGATTTGGGCATAAAGCTAATCAATGTAGATCTAAAATGAGTGGAAGTAAACAATATCAAAAGAATCCCATATGCTACAATCGCAGTAGACCTAGACACATGTCTAAGTTTTGTAGAAGTAGGAATATAAAGAAGGATAATATGGTAAAAAAGAATAGTCCAATACAAAAGATTGATTCAACAGAGACAAAGAAGGAGATGAATAATATTTGGAAAAAGAAGGATTAGACAGAGGTTAAGGATGAGTCTGTGCCATCATTCAAATGTTTCCTCTAGAAACTAAGTTGAGAGGTTTGGCTCAAGGGGAGCTTTAATGGAAATCTCTTGTCCCTCGCCAAAGTAACAATGTTGATGCTTCAACATGAGGATATGTGATGTAGATTGACATGCTTGATCTATTGGTGAAGATCCTAGAAGAAATATGATAAAGCGAAAGTTTGTGGAGCATATGAAGCTAACTTTACATACAAATAAGGGGTTTGAAAGCTTTATTGTTTGAAGCATTCAATGTGAAATTAGGTCAGATTCAAAGGGTTATAAGTGATTTCACTTAACCAAATTAATTTACAACAAGAATTTGAGAGGGAGTGGAGAAATGAAGAAAATATTTGGAGTGATCAAAGTGATTTGTGATTTGGTGCATTCAAACCCTAGTTCAATAAGTGAAAGAAAATATATTTACAATATTTGTTTTGCCCTAGTTTCTCAAATAACCCTTTTGAAATAATTTTAGAAGAATTTGCAATGGAAACATTGAGGGTAACTAGGGTCACTTAGAAGCCACAACCTAAGTTCAAGAAATACCCTACTAAATCCATGAAAGATGACCCAGTAGGTGCATTTTCACATGTTCCATATGGAGTTTTGCCTACAAAAGATATAAGGATTTATATTCATGGAAAGGCAGATGAATACAATCATACTAATCTAAGAGATGTGTGGGTGAAAGAACTCCCTAAAACCAAAATACCAAAACCTAGTTGCAAAGAAACTTGATGTATGGTAATGGTTTCCAAATTTTTTCTTTGATGATTAATGGGTTAGAATTGCATTGAGTAGAATTCATGATAAATTTGTCTAGACCATCATGCTTGGGATGATCACAAAGGATGTGATTAGAGAAGTTATAGGTCTATGCTCCACTAGACCTATTCTAGTACTAAATCTATCAAGAATAAGGTTGTAATGGATATCATCTACATGCAACATATGACAAGAGGGCTCTAATAGTAAACAACATAAAAAGTTCAGCTATGAAGTATGCAACTATGTTGATAGGTTACAATATTTACTTCACAAATAGAGAAAACTATGTATCTACCACTAGAATCAATGTTGCATATGAAATGGTGGAAAAAGGGGTTGATTATGATCTATGTGAATTGTTGAGACAAAAATTAATGGAAAATTTGAAACAAACAAAGGAGAATAAATATCCATGAACAAGTATGGAACCTTAATTGTATGCCTACTTTTCTATTTCTTGAAGGAACTCCCCAAACTAGAGGTGTGGAAAGGTTGCAAGGTAGACCCATTTCTCATCATAGAGGAGACTTTCTAAGTGGTCTTGGTGATGTGAAGGCACAAGATGAGGCACGTGTTGCTTTCTTTGCAATTTTTCAAAAGAGGATGCATGAAAGAGACAAAATTCCTAGGAAAATGATAGAAAAATATACGGATGAAATCATATTCTTGGTAACAATAAATGAGTGCATCATGAAAGTAGTAGAACCAAGATTACTATGGATCCTTGAGTTGGGATATGAGATCAATGAGAAAGAGATTACTAGGTTGGATGATATCTCGTTGAAGAGTCCAAAAGATACTACTAAAGGAAGGTATTAAACCTATGAATAAAAATATATGGAGGTACATATGGACCAGAGAAAACCTCAGATAACAATTTTTTTAAAAAAATTGACAACACAATATGTAGAGGCTATGGGCCTCTCCAAGGAGTAGATTGAAAAGGCTAAGATAAAATCAAGTGTTGTAGGAGGATCTACAAGCATAAGAAGATATGGTAGAATAGTTACCATCCTTCCTATTCATAATTCCTTTGAGACTAAGGCCACTACTAGTGAGAAGAGGAAAACAACTAAAAGTACTCCGATAAAGGAGAAATCCTCTCTGATTATGCAGAGAACAAGGCCTGAATACAAGAAGACTACTATAATATCACCACCTACAGGTCCTACCAAGAAAAGACCTAAGTAGAAGGAAGTAAGAGAAAAGAACATAAGTGTAAATATGGAAGAGGAAGAAGAAGAAGTGGGGGAAGAAGGACCCCAGTTGGTCCAAAAGAGAAGAGATGAAGCTTCACAGAGTGAAGCAAGTCACAAGAAAAAAAAAGCGGATGTTGTAGATATAGACAAGGAAGAAGAAATAGAGAAGGAAAAGAAGGTATTTGAGATCCATATGTGAGGAAAGAAGGGAGAAACCACCAAGAAAGGGTCTCCACAAAATAATAACAAAGAAACAAGGCAGAAGAAGAATCTGGATGAAAGGAAGAAGCAAAAGCAAACACCTCCGATAATAACTCACTCTCCCATGAAGTTAGATGCACTGTTCAATAATATTTTGCAGTGTGAAATATTAGTAGAGACTGCAACCCTACACAATGAAGCAAATGGGGTGGATAAGGCCACCATTGTTGAAGCATCATCATTAATTATATTATTTTTTTAGAAGTTGATATGAAAAACATTTAAAATCAAATTCCCACAAAGCTATGGAATGTATTGGTGAAGAGAAGACAAGAAGCGATTGAAGAGGAGGGAAAAATAAAATAATATGAATTGGAGAAGATTGGTGCTCCTCTCTAAGAGGAAAATAGAGCCACATTGGCTGAGTTATACAACAAAAAGTAGAGGGTAAAGCAAAGGGTAACTACCCTTATGGGTAGAGATAAATGTGAGTTTGAAAGGCTCTGGAAGGAGACAATTGACCAAATATCAGATATAGCACAAAAATACATGAATGAATTTAGAGGATACTACTCCGTAAGTCAACATAGGAGAAGAAGAAGAAAAAAGTATTGATGTTTAACATGAGTATACAATAGATCAAGGGTACACTTAGGATAATGTTCTTATGGATGTGGAAGAATAAAAAAAGAAGATGAAGAAACATAAAAGAATGATGGTGAAGAAGCAACAAAGGAGGATAAATATATTCCTCCTCTAATACCTGAAGAGAATGTTGAAAATTCATAAGGAAAACTAGAAACCCCTCCTTCATATACCACAAATAAGTTTGTTGAGAAATAAAATGTAAATAAGGATGGTGAAAAAGAAAGTTCTGATGTAGAGAAGGAAGATAACCTGGAAAATAATGAGAAGGATGATGAAGATAAGAATGAAGATGCATCCAAAGATGCAAAAATAGAGGTAGAGACACTAGTGAGCTTCAAAAAGAATGGGGAAAAGGAATTGAAAGAAAAGACTATATAGAATATAAAGGCTTCTAGTGAATCCTTTGGCACTCATCACCAGAGATTCATTGAAGAATCTACTTAGTATGTAGCTCAAATTCCATCATGTTGTATTAACACAATTTCTACAGTTCTACCTATGCAAGAGAATGAGAGGAAGATAATTCCATTCTGTTGTATCAATAAACTAAGTAAAACATAGATGATAAAGTGAGAGAATGAAAGGAAGAGAATGCTTATAAAAATATGAGAAATGAAGCCTTTAGCAAGTAAATATCTTCAATACCTACACACATAAGATCGAGGAAAAATGTTGGGGCTATTTAGGGGCTCACCTCAATCAAAACCTCATTTTGATGTTCTCACCTGCATAGACAACCAAATAGATAGAGATAAATAATAGATAGAAATGAAATAAATGCAAGAGTGACAAAAATAAACTATGTTCAAGGAGGAGAACCTATATCACGAGATAGAGATGCAATAGATAGGGAATGTGAGGGATCCCAAGATACTCAAATTTACAAGACATAAGATAGATATCACCTACAAGGCTTGAGGAATCCAAGGAGAGAGACAAAGCTATGAGAGAGTTGCAAATAGTTTTGCAAGAACTTGAGAGCTTGAGGCTGCTGTAGCAAACAAGAGTTGTGAAAGCTTGAGAGAGCAAGAGAAAGAGAAAAGATAAAAGACCCAAAAGCTAGAGAGAATCCAAAGAGAGTAAATGAAGTGAAACAATGGATTTAAAAGAGAGAATAGAAGGGAAAATAATCTTCTCGAACCGTTACAAGGCATCCTATACCATTACCACCTATAAAAGTAGCTGACAAGTGGCAAGGAAGTCGAAAATGACCATTTGAACATAAACATGTTGTAGGATGCTAGTGTGGCATGTAGACATATGCCCAACGTGCTAGTGTCTAGACAAATCATGCCAAAAAATAATGAGAACAATAAAAACACAAGGTTTAACGCAAAGTTGACACACAAAGGTAGCTACTAAAAAGGGGTCTTGAACATCTTGAGAGGGGAAAAGGGCTGAAGTAGGGGCTAAAATGAGCCTACACAAATACTAAGGGAGTGGACACTAAATTTGATATAGGAATATATGTGAAATTTCAAGGGATGCAATTTTATGACATTATATTTTACCCCCACTTTTGCGGGTATATGATTCTAAATGAATATGCACACTAAAGGATATCTACTTTACATAAATAGCATCATGATACCAAAAGGATAGTATAGAGGAAGTAGATAGCTCTTAGAACCAAGGAAGCATGCCCCTAGGGTGAAGACTTACAAAACAAATGCATTAGATAAGAAATATTTGCACATGAAAAAATGTTAGAACATAAAAAGCCACTACATCACGGGATTAGAACATATAGATAAAAACATGGATAACGCACACACAAAGGTACACAACAAACTAACAGGATTTGAGTCACCCAAGTGAAAGAGACCTTGATGTAGAAGGTTGTCTCAGTACTATGCATCGTCCCCAAATTAAGAAATAACACATAGAAGAATTCTTAAATGGAGAGAATAATGTAAGGATTGATTGCTTCAAGAGAAGAATACATACACAAGATGAGGAAGCAATAAATGTCAAAGAGAGAAAGAACTATATACTTAGGATGAAGAAGATGCGGGTCTTTGATCTAGTAAATACATGGAATTGAGCTAAGAGAGAAGAGAGATGGTTTTACAAGTTCTTGGTCCTGCAAAGTTTGACGTGCATTCTACAGGTTCTCGGTCCTACAAAGTTTGACGTGCATTTTATAGGTTCTTAGTCCTGTAAAAGGAAAGCATTTCACAAGTTCTCAATTCTATGAAGGGATCACCATGGGTTCTTGGTCTTGCAGGGCTTGATATGAAAGGACTTTATAGGTGCTCGGTCCTGAAGAGTTTGATGTGAAGGGCCCTTACAGGTGCTCAATCTTGCTAGGAAAGCTTGATGCAAAGGAGCTCTACAGGTTCTCGATCCTATAGAGCAATAATAATCAAATAATATTGTGGCTACTGTAGAATTCATTACATTAAGATTGTAATAGAAAAGATAGGTCTAGTTAGCTTGCCCCCAAGCTAGATGCGAAGATATCAAACAGGTCTTGTCGGGCTGCCCCCAAGCTAGACACAACGACATAAAATATCATATATTGCAAGACACTTGAGAATTATTTTGAGAAGAAGGCTTTCAAAGAGGGTTCCTTCAACAAGGAACCCTTCAAGACACCAAGGGGCCCATTCAAAGGAACACTGCAATTGAAAGAGATAGAGAAGAGAGGGGGTCCTGAAGAAGGAAACACATCTCTAGAACAAGTTATAATTGCCCCCAACATACAGGGGAGGAGATCCAAACAAGATACTATTGTGTCACTACCATAGAAAGAGTATGGTTGCACACAATAGTGTACGCCCATGAATGACAATGAGTAGGTAAAGCTACAAGTACCACATAATTAGAAAAAACACAATAGAAGGGAGGTGTAAGAACCTCATGAGAAGATGCTTAGAATGGAAAGGATAGAGGTAGACCTCAATATCACTTGTCATTTGAAGAAGAGGCGGGTGCATCAACAAATAGATGGGTGATAACACTAGAATTAAGAATTTGTTGTATCTTATCCTTCAAGGCCTTATATTCACTAGTGGAATGGCCAAGAAGTTGATAGTATGAATAGAAAAAATGTTTTTTTTATCATGTTTATGAGATTTCTTATGTATAGGAGGGAGAGTAATTAGGTGGGCTTTGAAAAGCCTCAACAAAATATGCTCTTTCTTAGACAATGAATGAGGAGTAGGAAGCAACCCTTTCTCTTGAGGAGAAAAGTTTGACTTCTCACAAGAAGACATGAAGATACCAAACAATGGAGGATGAATCACTTTAAGAGAATGAGGTTGAGAAGAAATCATGTCAACATTCAACCATGGTTTCAATTTATATTGTTCATTCAACCAACCAAACCCCAAATTACGTTTATGTACACACATTCTATAGGGACCTAAATGCTTTGTTTTTTATGCCACAGCCTTTATGCCCATAGCCATATTTAGAGACAAGTTTAAAGCTAGGGCCATAATGTGTTTTCAAATATTGAAAAGGAGGAGGATCTTCATACATAGCATTATTCCAGCAATGGGGATTATACTCCTCTACGGGATCACCATCAACCTTCTTGACAGGAGTGCCAACATTAACCTCTTTAATAGAAGTGTGATCATCTTCCTCTGAAGGGGGGATCAACATTAAGAACATTATAATTTATGTTCACATTATCCTATGATGCAGAAGAATAATCATCTTTGATAGTAGGTTTGGATGATGTTATTGGAAGTTCTAAGTGTATTGGGTCGACTTTATATTCTCCAATGTAGGATTCTGTAAAGTCTAGAGAACCCCAATCATCACCAAGACATGCATTCTTTTGAGAAGAATTAGGAGTAGACTCGGGATCTTGTGCTTCCGAAGGATCTTCTTTAGGGACATCTATCTCAAGAGTATCCTTTGTAACAGGTACTATTGGAGTAGACATCAACACAATGGAAGACATTATAGGGACAAGATTTTTAAGAGTAGGTGCAACAAAATCCTAACTAGCGATTGCCATCTCACACAAGTGTATAACATCAGGGTCAACCCTAATTGTGACTACTTGATTATTATGAATAAACTTAATAAATTTATGTAATGTAGACGGGACTGCACCCATGAATCCATGGTCTATCGAGAATTTGGTTATATGGTAACTTTTCTGACATAACATGTACTAGGGTGGGTACAGTAATGGGTCCCAACTTTAAAGGCAAGATTATTGTGCCTAAGGCTTGCTGACCAACATTATCAAACCCACAAATACATAAGGAAAAAGCAACAAGAGAAGATGAATCGATTTCAATTTTAGGAAACAGGTCAATACTACACACATTGATCACTGAACCAATGTTAACGAGATTATGTCTAATGCAAATGTTATTAATGTTAACTATAACCATTAGAGGGTTCGCTTGCTTATGTACTTTTGGGGTGGGAGTTTTTGCAAATAGAATGTAATATTAAGTGAATCCGCATGAATATGAGTCATCAACACATTAACATCTACTAGCCTAGTAGAAGAAGGTAAGAGGATATTTTGCAAGGCTTCTTGAAGCATACCTTGATAAACTAGAGAAGATTCAAGCAAGTCCCATAGTGAGATCTTGACCAGAGTAACACGAAGTTGCTCAACAAGATTGTAATCACCAGGCGCTTTAACCCTTGGTTTATGTGCTGAAGGAAGACTTGGCTAAGAAGGTGGTAAAGAATTTGTTTGATCAACATTTTGTTTATTCCTTATAATATTATACGCATGGGCTACCACTCTATAAGAGGGAGCCTTAGAAAGATCAAGAGAATAACTATTAAATGGAACACCATTAATAGAAAAAATCCTTTTAGGAGAAGGACTGACTGGAGTCAGATAAATGACCCATCTCTTAGGCCTTTGGGGGAAGGAAGAGACATAGATGATATTTATAGATTCATTACAACTTACAGAGGAATCATTCGAAGAAATATGCTCAACATATATCCTTGGAGGATCCGATGAGAGAGGAGCTTCAATATTCACTAATGCAACATCTCTAGAAGAGAGTACATTAGAATGCAAACGAGATTCATCATTCACAAATGCAATGTCTCTAGAAGAGAGTGCATTGGAATGAAGGGAAGGTAGAGTAATGTTAAGAAAAGCATTAATGATTTCTTCCTCTTGTGCCAAAATATTCTTAGAAGGAATTTCAAGAGAGGGATCAACAAAGACTAATCAGAAAGGAGAGAAGAACTCACTTTGACATGCTTGTAAGAGAACTTACTGAAGCTTCTTAACAAAGTTGGAAAGAGATAGAAGGAAGAAATATAGAAAGCAAATTTTGAAATAAAGATATAGACAAGTCGGCCGAAGGTCAACATATATCGCTATTGACAACATGGAATGGGGTTCGGGGCAATGCCTCAATTTTTTTTCTTGGAGGATAAATCGTTGGATTTATCCATTTTTTTTTATGGAAGGGGTGTTCACCAAAATGTAGAGAAGGGTGATTCGCTGCTCATGAGTCTCTTTATTCTCAAGAGAGTCCTCAGGAATGAACTACCCTAAACTACCTCAAGGAACAAAGCAAGAGTTTTAGAATCAAAATGAGTAGGTCACAAATGTCTTCTGAATAGACTAACAAGTTTTTAGACAAGGACGACAACATGACATATGAGCACCAATATGGAAATGCTAGAGTCCCAGAGGCGTGTTGGCGTCTCGTATAGACTAAAAACTGAGAATATCATAGATACCAACAAAGTGACTACTTCTACTTTGACTACTAAGGACTCTTGGAATGCGAGAAAGTAACAAAATATAACAAACTGTAATAAAGTAAAGTAAATTAAGTAAAACATAATGATAAAGTAAGAGAATGAGAGGAAGAGAATGCTTATAACAATCCAAGAAAGGAAGCCTCAAGCAAGTAAATGTCTTCAATTTACTTGCACACATAAGATTGAGGAAAAATGTTGGGGTTGTTTAGGGGCT
The DNA here is from genome assembly GCA_007115665.2 of Sequoiadendron giganteum. Lineage (NCBI taxonomy): Eukaryota > Viridiplantae > Streptophyta > Pinopsida > Cupressales > Cupressaceae > Sequoiadendron > Sequoiadendron giganteum. The sequence goes on along the minus strand of CM021104.1, from coordinate 634,410,136 downwards.
TGCCTTAAAGTCAAAATCCTTGTTTCAGTGTTCCCACCTCCATAGACAACCAGATAGATGGAGATAAATAATATATAGAAATGAAATAAATGTAAGAGTGACAAAAGAAAACCCCACTCGAGGAGGAGAACCCATATCACGAGATAGAGATGCAATAAATTGGGGATGTGAGAGATATCAAGATGCTCAAATATACATGACACAAGATAGATACCACCTACAAGGCTTGAGGAAGCCAAGGAGAAAGACAAATTTGTGAGAGTCGCAAAGAGTTTTGTAAGAACTTGAGAGCTTAAGGCTGTTGTAGCAAACAAGAGAGCTACGAAAGCTTGAGAGAGCAAGAGAAAGAGAAGAGAGAAAAGACCTAAAAGCTAGAGAGAAGCCATAGAGTAAAATAAGTGAAATAATGGATGTAAAAGAGAGAATAGAAGGGAAAAGAAGATTCTTGAGTCATTACAAAGCATCCCGGGTCATTACCACCAACAAAAGTAGTTGATAAGTGGCAAGACACTCGAAAAAAATCATTTGAATATCAAAATGTCATAGGACTCTAGTACGGTGTGTGGACGTCCATCTGGCATGCTAGTGTCCAAAAAAATGATGCTATGAAACAACGAGAATGTAAAAACCACAAGGTTTAACACAAAGTTGGCACATAAAGGTAGTTGCTAAAAAGGGGTCTTGAGCATCCTAAGAGGGGAAAAAGGTTGATGCATGGGCTAAAATGATCCTACACAAATACTAATTGAGTGGACACTAAAGTGGATACAAGAATGTATGTGAAATTGCAAGGGGTGCAATTTTATGACATTATAACAGTAAAAAAGTCTTAAAATAGATTTGAAAACTATGCCCAAAATATCCTAACTTGAATGTCTAAAGATAAATTATTTTTGCAATTATCATTAGGATAAAAGCAAAGACTATCAATAAGTATTTAAATTCTTAGAAGACAACGTTATACCTATTAAAGTATACAAAAAATAAACTCAACTCTAAAATTTCTAACTATTGCACCTGCACCCATAACAATTGTTGAATGATCAACATAAATTCTAATATTTCCTCTTTGTAAGGAAGGTGTTCTCCTTTAATGTCAACTTATTTGTCAATAGTTTAAGCTTCTCTTTGGATAAGGTCTTTGTCAAAAGATCTACAACCTATTCATTTGAAGTAAAATACTAAAGAACGATAGTTCATTATGACCCATCTTTGAGAAAATGGTACTAAATATCACCATGCTTGAAGAGATCATGCAATTTCTAAATAGCTTAATCTAACTCTAATTGTCACAATACACCATGGTCAATTCCAACATCTAATCACTAAGCTTTGTAATCATCTTGCAAAGCCAAGTAGCATCATAACTAGTAGAAAAAGTTGCTATGTACTTTGTTTCAATTTGTTACTTAATGCAACTATAGCTTGTTTCCTAATGAACTGAGATATCATGTTTGAACCAAGTTGAAACAAAACTATGAAATTGTCTCTCTAGCACTGACATCAACTTCTAGGTCTAAATCTACACAATCATGCAACTTTAACTCTTCATTTCCAACATACTTAAAGGTCTTGGCTCAACCAGAATTTAAGTATCTAAGCACATGTTTTGCAACAATCTAGTGAGCTTGTCCTAGTTCAACCATAAATTCACTTAATTTGTCCATTATAAAACAAAGATCAAGTCTAGTATTTACTTAGTACATTAGAGAACCAATCAACTACATGCTTATAAATGAATCCATTAAATTTATATTCTAAATCAATAGTATGACTTTTTAAATATTTTTTAAAATTTCTACAGGATATTTTTTAGGAACCTCTCTTGTACCTTGCCATACTTCAAGACATAAACAATAATACATCAAACTCTACTTTTAATGTAAAATTCATAGGCCATGCCCTTCTTGATGTGCTGACTATTACCTATAAAAATAAGATCATCCAAATAAAAAACTAAAACCAACAAATTAAATTTATAAAATAAATAATACAAATTAAAATGTACATTAGCTTTAGTCGGATGCAAACTTAATAATTACTCATCAATCCAAGATCATACAAAGAAACACGAGTAGATTTGAAATAAAAATAACCAAAAAAGTTCAAATAAATTTATCTAAAAATCAAGTCCAAAATGTACTAACTCCATCACCTAAAGATAAATTGATCTTGCACTTAGCATCAGGAGAAAAACAAAGACCATCAATAGATCTTTCAGCATCCAAAAAAGCCATATGACATGTGATTCAAAATATGATGTCAATGTAGACCAATGGTTTGCAGTTAAATATTTTTCTGCACAATTGTCTCGACACATTTATCAGTTTGGAGAACATGTATTCCATATGAAACAATTGAATTATTTGCCTTGTTAAGCTTGAGGCAGCTTCATAAAATAATATGAACAAATTATTTTGTATTGCTTGAATGAATTATTTACAAGGAGCGAAGCTCATATATACAAAACCGAAGATACAATATTTAGTAACTATCTAAATATAGTTTGCAAGAGAATCGTAGTAAAACAAAACATTAAAAACCGGAATCATCCAAATATGGAAACATTCTAATACCCTCCCATAATGCTCAATCTATCAACAATACCAATAGCTTCCCTGAATTTTACAAATTTATCAGAACCGAGAGACTTGGTGAAGATATCTGCAGACTGCTCTAATGTAGGCACATACAGCAACTGAATAGATTTGTCTTCAACCAACTGACGAATGTAATGGCAATGAGTTTTGACATGCTTGGTTCTTTCATGGAAGACTGGATTCTTTGCCAGTTTGAGCACTCCCTGATTATCACAAAATAGAGGAGTCAGTCATGACTGAGGAACATGCATATCTGCAAGCATCCGCTAAAGCCAAATTGCCTCACAAGCTGCCTTAACTACTCCTCGATGCTTCGATTAACGACAGAGCCACCGCCTGCTGCTTCTCACTAGTCCATGTGACAGCACCAGACCCCAAATTAAACACATATCCAGCGGTAGACTTATGATCATCAACAAAACCAACCTAGTTTGAATCTGTGTAGCCACATAATGTAGGGTCAGAACTCTGAGTGTACAGAAGACCATAATCAGAAGTACCACTAACATAGCGCAGGACACGTTTTGCTGATGTCCAATGATCAGCCTTGGGTGTTGTCATAAAGCGGGATATGTAGCTTACCGTAAAACTAATGTCAGGTATGGTGGCAATAAGATAAATGAGGCTACCCACTAGTTGTCTAAACAAAGATTCATCCACAATAGCTGAATCGGACTGAGCTGATAACTTGAGCCCGGGTTCCATAGGAGTGGGGGCAGGTTTGCAATCCTGCACTCTGAACCTGTCCACAAGACTTCTAGCATACTTGGACTAAGAAAGAAAGATATTGTGCTCAGTCTGCCAAACTTCAACTCCGAGGCAGTAGTGCAGGAGTCCCAAATCTGTCATATCAAAGGTGCGGCACAAATCCTGTTTGATTTCAGTGATCAAATGTGCTGAGCTTCCAGTAATGATCAAATCATCCACATAGACAACTATGAACAATACATCATCACCTACATGTTTGATATACATATTTGAATCTGATGGACTCTGCTGAAAACCATGATCGGTTAGGTATTTATCAATTTTCATGTACCAAGCCCGAGGGGCTTGTTTCAGACCATAGAGTGCTTTGACAAGTTTACAGACTTTGTGTTCCTAACCAACGACCTTAAATCCAGAAGGTTGCGTCATGTAGACCTCTTCTTGTAAGTCACCATTCAAAAAGGCACTCTTAACGTCCATCTGATGAACTTTCCAACCAAACTGAGCTGCTAAGGCAAGGACAAGCCGTATGGTACTCATTTTAGCTGTGGGAGCAAAAGTCTCCTCATAGTCAATACCTTCCCTTTGCGAGAACCCTCGAGCAACAAGACGAGCCTTATACTTGTCTAAGGTTCCATCAACTTTGTATTTTACCTTGTACACCCATTTGCAACTAACGGGCTTCTTCCCTATAGGAAGATCAGAAAGGGCCCAAGTGTGATTTTTCTGAAGACTCTAAAATTCAACTTCCATAGCCTGTTCCCACTCAGGGATACCTTTAGCCTCAGAATAGGTCTGGGGCTCATAAACACTATGAATGTTAGCCATAAGAGCAAAATTAACTGTAGGTAATTGTTTGCTCTTATTTCTAGAAACTCTACCCTCAATGAGCTCATCATCCCTGAGATCACTAATAGTTTTAGCCCACCATTTGGGTCGGAGAGTAGAGGAGCCAATCTCTGGAGTAGCTGGAAGAGATTCAGGAGCAGCAACAGGGGCAAGAGGGGGATCATGTTCCGGAGCCTCAATAGGTTTAGCATTAGGAGCCTCAGGGCGAGCATTATCTGCATCATCCCTCCCATCAGGTGGGGCTAAAGGAAGAGGAACACAATGAGGTTGTTCCTCAAAATACTGCTCAGAAGAAGGCAGAAAAGGTCCTCGAGTTTCATCAAAAACAACATCACAACTAAAGATAAGATGATCAGTGTTGACATCTATCAATCTGTAGGCCTTATGGTTGTCACTGTACCCTGTCATCATGAGTCTCTGACTCTTGGAATCCAACTTTGAGCTCTTAGCATCAGGAATCCACACATATGCAAGAGAGCCAAAAATCTTCAGGTGGCTGATCTTGGGCTTACGACCAGACCACAACTCTTCTGGAGTTTTGTTCTTAACAACCTGAGTAGGGGAACGATTAAGAAGGTAAACAATAGTAAACACTGCTTATGCCCAATACTTATTAGGAACATTCCTGTGTTGTAACATAGAACGAGCCATCTCAACAATCGTACGATTGCGACGCTCAACAACACTGTTTTGCTGAGGAGTGTAGGGAGTGGTGAGCTAGCGTTTAATGCCATGTTCAACACAAAAATCGGAGAATGCAGTAGAACAAAATTCCCCTCCATTATTTGTTCTAAGCGAAATGATACTACAGCTAGACTCATTTTCAACCAAAGACTTAAAGGTCTGAAAGGTACTAAATGCATCTGATTTTTGTCTAAGAAAGTATACCCACATCTTTCTACTAAAATCATCAACAATAAGCAAAAAATATTTGCAACCAGTAACTGAAGATGTATTCATAGGACCACAAATATCAGCATGAAGTTATTGAAGCACTTGAGACGCACACCAAGAATCTCCATCTTTGAAGGGAGTCCGATGTTGTTTGCCAACTTGACAAGCATCACATACTCCAAGATGCTGTGTTTGAATCAGAGGTAGGCCAAAAACAAGTTCATCTTGGGACAGCTGAGAGAGAAACTGGATGTTGAGATGTCCATATCGCTGATGCCACAAAGTACTGAGAGATAATTCACGAGCTTCTATAGCTATTTCAGGAGAATCACCAGTGTCAGTAAGCCGATATAGGCCATGATCCTCTAGACCAGTCGCAACGGTAAGACGATTCTCTCGATCAATAATGGAACATGTGTGGGTACTGAACACCACATCCAACTGAGGAGAATTCCTCATGATCTGACTCACAGAAAGCAGATTAAGTGCCATACCAGGAACATAGCATACATTGAGAAAGATGAGCTGATGCCCACCAGATTGTATCTAAACATTTCCTTTGCCAATAATTTTGAACTCCTCTCCTCCTCCAAACACAACTGAATCACTGTAGGGATAGAAGTCCATAAACTAGTCACGCCGGTGAGAAAAATGACGTGAAGCACCAGAGTCGATATACCAAGCAAACGATCGGGCTAAATTAGAAGGGCTTTTAGCCATAAAAGCATAGAAGACAGTCTCCTTTTTCTCAGAATGTTCAACAACATTTGCCTGCTGATTTGACCCTCCTAGCTTCTTTTGTTCAGAAGCGAGTCGCTGACGACAATCTTTCTTCATGTGGCCGTACTTACAACAGTAATGACACTGAACACTCTTCTGCTGAAAACTGCCTGAGGATTGATGTGAACTGCCCTGTGGTGATGATTGAGATGGCAGAAATTTAGCTGCAAAGGCTTGTTCTGACGAGGATGAGGAAGCACGGCTACCAAACTGCTGCTTCCAGCGATCCTGTTGTAGGAGTTTGGTGCACAACTCTGGGAATTTCAGATCAACATTTGTTGAGGTAATGTTGAGAGTCTCTATGAAATGCTCATAAGATGTTGGTAGACTTTTCAGGGTAATAACTACCATATCTTCCTCCTCCATTTTTCGACCGATAGCTTCAAGTTGATCACGAATGTCCTTAATCTTCGTGAGATGCTCCTGTAAGGACATACATTCATCCATCATGATGGAGAACAACTGGTTCTTTAAAAAGAACGCGCTACTCTTGTCGGATGTTTCATGCAACTCCTTCAAATATTTCTAGATGTCTGCAGCTGACTTGCCGGAGGGAATTTGAGGTAACTGATCATCTGTGACAGATAGCTTGAGAAGCATAACAACTTCTCGATTCCGATCATCAAACTTATCCTGATCTGTTTGGACGAAAGTAGGACACGTCTCTATGCCTAGAACAAGTGCATCTAGATGACGATACTCAAAGATGGTTAACATTCGTTGCTTCCAGGTGTTGTAATTGCTGCCATTAAACCGTTGACTGTTTTCCAGCATCAGGTTGGTTAAAGATGCCATTTGCATGGATTTCGAGGTGAATTTTAGACTGACCCAGAAAAATTTGACAAATACCCAAAAAAGTAGACAAAAAACCTAGAAAGAATTTGAAGCCGAAATTCAAATCTGCTAGAGCGAAAATCGAGGCACAAAAAACGAGGTACCCACAAAATTTTGACGAAGACCCAAATAGAATCTCGAAAAACCCACCACGAATATGTGTTCAAAAAAAATTTCGGATCTCGAAAACTAGGGTTTCATGAAAAAACCGGCTCTGGTTACAAAAAGAAGAACCACGAACAGGAGCCAGAAAAAAAAAAAAAAAATGCAAAAGTTGCGCCAATCGGAAACGAAGCCAAGAAAGACTGAAACACACAAGCGCTGGAAGTTTGCAGTCAGGCACGATCGGATGCAACCAAAAAACCAGGGGGCGAACGGTAGACAGGTCATGAACGAAGGTAGACAGATCGCGAATGGAGAGAAGCAGGTCGCGAATGAAGATAACCAGGTCGCGAAAAAAAAACGTGAACGGAGAAAGCCAAGACAGGTCGCAAAAAGACAGAATGCCAGCAGAAAAAAAGGACTACGGAAACTCCCAATCAATTTTTTTTGCGATTTCTGAATAGCAGAAAAACGGCTCTATACCATAAAATAATATGAACAGATTATTTTGTATTGCTTGAATGAATTATTTACAAGGAGCGAAGCTCATATATACAAAACCGAAGATACAATATTTAGCAACTATCTAAATATAGTCTGCAAGAGAATCGTAGTAAAACAGAGCATTAAAAACCGGAATCATCCAAATATGGAAACATTCTAATACTTCAGACATAAAAATATTTTATTGACTGTATCTATTGGAACAAAACATACTTTAAATATGACTCAAGATTTTCAGTCTGTAGTTTATAAAAAACAATTTCAATCTTGGCGAAATCCATAACCATGATTCTCCCAAGAATGAAATGATCTTAAAATGAGTTTGATCACTGTTCAATTTGATTATTCTAAAATATTCTCATACAATGTTGGATTGCCGCTAAATTCTCTCAGAAATGTTTAACATGGCGATATCGTTAACAATATCATTTTCAGAATTAGAATGAAATTGATTTGCCCTTAGGTCATGATGGATGGCTATAAATTTTTTTTCCAGTCTTTTAACCTGTAAATCATGGAGAAGTCGTCAAAACAAGGTGCAATAGAAATAACATATATAATATTTAAGAAAACAACATGGATGATTATAAAGAACGAAAGTTCAGTTCAAATATACTTAAGGAAAATGAAAAGAAATATACAGGATTGGAGGAACAGACCCTTTGGATCTCAATCTCAAGCTCCCTCTTCCGATGTGTTAAATTTTGTGTTGCATATGCCACATCAAATACGTTATCCAAGCCATCTTCAAATGCAGCCTCTAAGTCTTCACACAGAAGTGCTGGAAACTTGTCCACTGCAAGATGGTACTTGATGTTGTTAGCCCCTGGACTAAACTATTTAATTTTAAATTTATTCTTTGAACTGCATAAAATAAGGAATATTTACTTATGAACATGTGACAGTGACAAGCTGACAATCACAAACTTCAGTGCAAATTAAAAATGATCGTTTAAAGTCAGTTACTTGTACATAGCACTCTCCTTGAACTGGATAATGTATATTACCTAGACAGGCCCTGAGACAAAGCTCATTCGCCCTAAAATTATACATTAGGTGGTCTGATATTCCACAGTATGCACCATACAGCATATAGGAGGTCAGATTCTTGCAGAGAAGGTCCCAATTAATGGCTCAGTAACACTTACATATATATCCAAGAAATCCAAGAAATCCAAGAAATCCGCCCAAAACTTACATAAGTAACATATGTAAGCATTCCTTTAAACAAGGATTGAAATAACATGGTTCATACATGGATTACCTTATGGAAAGCCTTTTTTCCTCTTTCCTGATCACGGTAATTATGTTTTCCTTTTGCTTCCTCTCTATCTTCTCAACTTCTTTGTCATTGTTCCATGTTTGTCACTTGTTTACATGATCCATTGTTCAACACTTCACACAAGCTCCGGTTCTATTCATTTTTCTTTCTTCTTGTTTTAGTCCTTTTTCTTCCAAGTCCTTGAACCTCATTTCTGGAGCAAGTCACCTTTTCGTCTACCATCATTTGTTTCTCAACTAGACTGCCCACATCATGCACACCTGCTGTATATTCTCACTTGACATTTTTCTTATCTTTGGAAGCTATAATATTATAATAAACATACTGTTAAGTCTCCTGAATCCTTAGCAACAATATCCACGAATCCTTTTATGTGTAGTCCAAAAACCAAGAGCAAGAACTGTGTAGTCAACATGATTTACTTGATGCAAGTGCTTTGCACTGGAGGGTTAAGTCAGAGAAACTACAAGCAGCCTGTACCAAATAGATCCAACTTGATAAGTTAACCTTTGATAGCATGCTAGGATAATAATAGAAAATTTCTACTAAGGAAAATTCCATTGATAGCTGGATAAGAAAACTAGAAAGTGGACCCACGGAAGCAGAACCCCCAAACAAAACGAGATCATGTAAAGGCTAACTGAATATTAGGCATAAGTCTATTTTTTCGAAAATTGAAAAATAATAATCCAATAGGATTAGATTTAGGGACAAACGAAGATCAAGTTTACCTGCCGGAGAATCCCAAGCCGGATGCACCTTTAAAGACCGAAGCCCAAGGTTCTGATGATTCCAGTGAAGTTTGAGGAGGCAAATTGGAGGCAGCCTCATCTACATCTGTACAGCTGCAGAAAAACTGAAATCATGAGGACAGCCTATCACATGGGATCAAAATATTAAAAAATTGCTATTTGAAAACCAATTGCACAGTTAGATCATGTAGACCCAAGCCCCCAGCAGTCAACCTATTTGTATTTCATGAATAATAAGCAGATTAAAGAATGCAACCTGAATAAAGATAAATCTGAAAGATTGCTTATTAGTATCCAAAATGCACATCAGTACATACCATCCAATAATTGTTTAGAATCAGAGACTTCATGAGCAATTGATTGACTTTTCTCCTGATCATACATATCCAAAAAAGGTATCATGTCTACAGTTTCTGTGCTTCTTCGTGCAGGCCCGTTAAGCATGCTGACAGTCAACCAAGTAGAGGGCTTGGTCCTTGCAATTGCCAATTGTGCTTCCACAGACTGAGAAGACGCCACCCGCTCCAGATGCTCCAAAATTTTAAGAACTGTTTCACTGCATTCTAGGGGCACACTCGGAAGGGTTGAAGTCGAATCTTTCGTGGCCTCTTGGAATTCATGATTGGTTGACCTAAATGGAACAGAACTACTCAATGGGGTTTGAAAGCTGTTGTTTAACACCTGTGGAGCAAATAGTGTTGAGTAAAAACAGTCATAAACCAGAACAGATATACTGAAAACTCGTAAATATAAATATATATATGAATAGAGTTATTTAACATCGAAATGTGTGAACTTACATTTCCAGCAAGAGAGGGAGACAAGGCGTTGGGACACAAGCCATTGTCCCAAGAATGGGTATCTTTTTCTTTCCTTGCCTTTTTTCTCCGTTCTCGCCACTGCTGCGGCTCTGCATTGTGCACCTCATCTTCTTGATGGGTGCGCTTCCTCGAAACGGAGTTGAACAATTTGAATACACATTTTCCAATAAGACAGCTGGCCGGATCCATAACCAGCCTCCGCACCCAGCTTGCCCTTTTTGATTTTGATCTCGTTGCATGGCGCCTGGTCGGCAGTGTGGTGTTTGCTTGCCGCCCTGAATTCTCTATTTCCTCTCCTCTTCCCTCCATCTCCTTGGCAGTTTCGTTGTGATGCTACAGGATCTTTGGTTTCAATTTGAAAACAGTAAAAAGCCAGGTCCAGACATATTATGGTAAGTTTCTTTATTAGCATTTGTGATCACCAATTGTTTTTTCTTATTTAACTAGTTATTAACAAATTGTTTTTAGATGAATTGAAAATAAAAAAAATTACTTCTTTTTAATATTTAATTTTATAAATTTTAGGAATTATTTTTCTTGAATTTGATTTGCTAATTTTTTTATTAAGTTATGAGAATATAGAAGTGAATTATTATTTTGTCAAAAAAATAAAATTATTTACATAATTTACATAATTATTAGTATTAATGTGTTATATTTAAGCTGACATTCACATAATGAATTGCAAAAGGTGAGTACATTTTTATTCTTTGCATTTAAGTTGGGGTTTAAATGATATGTAATTGCGATAAAATCTTGTTTTATAATTATTTTTAAATGTATTTTTAAGTATCATTTTTAAAAATGAAATGATTTAATGTAAAAGAAGAAAAAATAAAATAGAAAGATTGTTTTTATATCTAAATTTAAAATGAATATGAAATTTTATTTTAAACAATTTAATTAATTATTTAAAAATTAAATAATATTTTTTTTATAAATTTTACAAATTAGAATTTAATTTAGTTTTAGAATGAAATTTAAGTTTTGAAGATGTTGTGGTGATTTCTCTTGCAAACATATTAAAAAGATTTAAATCAAAAACTTCCTTATGTAAATTATTTTATGATTTTTTAAATGCATTTTTTAAGTATAATATTATTTTATAATTATACTAAAAGAAAAAAAGAATAGAAAATTTAATTTTATAGATACATTTTAGTTCATAATTGTTGATTTTTTTTTAAAATGAATATATATATATTTTTTGTATTAGATATGGTTACTGTTTTTAAAGTCATAAAATCTTCCCAAATCACTCTATACTTCCACTTGGAATGGTTGTGATGATGATAACATTACTGTTCTTATTATCTAAGACCCATTGTGTTAATCCATCTCAAGCTGTGGACATTCTTGATTTTCAAACCAATGCAACTGTTCTAAAGCTGGCGGACTATGCTCTAACTGACTATAACACTTTCCATGTAATGACAATTGATTATTTTTCACTTTTTTTTTTCTTTGATTTGAAAAGTTTGGATTTGGGTTATGATCTATAGTAGTTGGGATACATATAGTCTGTTCTAATGACCCAAGTATTTGTGTAATTGTGCATTAATATTGAACAATTGGTTTGATTTTTTTGTTGGGTAGCATGCTGGACTTGTATTTCAAAAAGTGGTGGGAGAAAAAGTGGAAGGAACATCAAACAAAGAGGCTACCTATTATATCTTGATTCAAGTTTTGGATGCCAACAATTTTGTGAATGTTTTTAATGCTCAAATATTGTATAGAGAAGACACGTATCCTTGGGTTCAAATGTTCACCCCTTTGCTTGCACCTACACCTTTCTAATTCTTGGATATGCCTTTTGAAATTGACAAAGTATGGAATTGTATATTCTTTATAGTTTGGATGACTTTTGAAAATTGACTTATACTGTTTTGCATGTCTCTACAATCGTTGTGTATTCATTATTATTCATTTCTCTTTCCACAAGTTCATTCTTTAATGGGCACCATTTTGACTCTTTTGCTTCTTATTCTACACTATATTCATGTAATAAAAAAGATGAATTTGATTGGAAAAAATAAATTGAAGTTTCAAAAAAATATTCAAATTCTTCTTTTTTATTACATGAACATAGTGCAGAATAAGAAGCAAAAGAGTTGAAATAGTGCCCATTAAAGAATGAACTTGTGGAAAGAGAAATGAATAATAATGAATATAGAAAGATTGTAGAGACATGCAAAACAGTATAAGTAGAACCAACCATGCAACTCCTTAATGAATGCAATTATTCAATATATGTTGAATTCAATTATTCATATCTAATAAATCAAATTTTAAAAGTCATGCAAACTTTAAAGAATATACAATTCCATGCTCTCAATTTCAAAAGGCATATCCAAAAAAGATTTCAAATTATAAAATTTATATTTATATTTTAATATAAAAATAATAATGATATTAATAATATATACTACAACAACAAGATATGTTAAAATCCCATGCTTAAACTCCTCACTAATGTCAATTTACTAAAATTTTTGGCATATCCAAGATGGTTATCAGGAGAAAAATACACAATGGCCAATTTAAGAGCGATAACAATAACCACAACAAATGTGGTGTTATAAAGCACCATTTGAGATAAGCATAACTTAGTAGAACAAATCCCTCCTACCCACATCTAGGCTTTTGTCTTCTTGGGAGACTTGGGCTCCTTGTCAAAGCGGTGAGAGACTTTTTGGGGAGAAGCACTTGGTGAATGTTAGGCAGAACTCCACCGTGGGCAATTGTCACTTTGCCCAACAATTTCCCCAATTCCTCATCATTCATGAAGGTGAGAAGAGTTATCTGGGAATGATTATGTTTTTCTTGTTGTCTCTCAGCATTTCCAGCAAGCTCTAGAACTTGTGTTGCCAAGTACTTTATCATTTAATATGTCAATAGTTATCCTTCTCAAGATGCCTATTTTCATCATTCTTTTACAGTGCAATAGGTGCCTCGATAATGATAACTCTCGACGCATTTTATATATTGATATTTAATATATGTATGCTAGTTTATATAACGATTATGTAAAAGTTCTAATATGTTTAATTTTTAATTTATGTTTTATTTATATTAATATATCATTGATATTATTTTTCTCTTTATAAAAATATTTCTTTAAGAAGTAATTTTTTTTTATTAATATTATTAATATAAAATATAAAATATAAAAAATATAATTTTTATAATAAAATTATTTTAATGATAATTTATAAATTTATTTTTAAAGACTCATTTATTAAATGTTTTATAATATTTTAAAATAATATTATTTTTTAAATCTTAAATATACAACTATAAAATCAATATTAAGTAAATAAAATAATAAATTATGAACTTCACTAAATAAAACTATAATAAAATTGAAATTTGTTGATATGTTTTATAAATTAAATTATTAAAAAAAATTATAATTGCATGTTTTAACTTATTATAATACATTAAATAATTATAGTTATAAATAAGAAAAATGGTGAGCTCACAATTTAAGGCAGGCACAGAGGAGTAGCACGGGGAGCGACCAACGGATAAGGCATGGAAAAATGAAGGAAAACCTAGGGAGATCGGAAGGCAACAATGGGGAGATGAAATCCCACTGGCCAGCGCGGGGGAGATCGGTAAGGAACACATTCCTCAATGGGTGTTCGAAGGCGGGAGATGGGTAGACAAATGCCACCCCAAGCACATAATTTGGAACGCACCATGGAAATTTTTGCAAAGGAGATGACACGAAACCCCTGAACCTAGTCCTGCAACTAGGACACCAAGGTCAAACGAGCATCCCCCGCACAAGAAAAAGCCAAATAAACACAAACTCGGTGCCCGTTGGCAAAACAAAAATAGGGTTCGGGAAAGAGAAGGATCTAAGCATATGGACTCTCAACAAGTAGAACCAAAAACAAGAAGCGAATCAAGGGCAACCCCAATCGAGATTGATGTATCAGAAGAAATCAAAGAGGATGCAATAATTCTTAAAGATTACGCCTGTATTTTTCACTTTAGTGGAATAAGCCCGAGTCGCACAACCATTAAATCTTGGATTAGGGAAAATTGGAACACAAAAGTTTTGATAAGATTCCTGCTAAAGGGTTTCTTTTAAGTAGTATTTGCGGATGAGGAAACAAAATCAAGGATAACAGAAGGAGAGCTATGGTGTATGAATGAAAAACCCCTGTACATGCAACCATGGCACATGAATTTTGACCCCATCAAAATGCAGCCATATGAGAAACCAGTTTGGGTTAGGCTCTACAACCTGCCAGTGGAATATTGGGCAGGGGAATGCTTGGGAAAAATTGGTCGATCTCTCAGTACCTTAATTGAGATTGATACAAACATCATAGATGGTGATCTTCACAAATACGCCAGGCTTCAGATTGCAACAATAAACTCCATTCCTCGTAGTATAAGCCTTCTGTCAAGCGGAACCCGTTGGGAACAGAACATCGAAGTTGAGGAAATAAAGCATTACTGCAGCGAATGTGGCTCGCGTAAACATAACACAACAGAGTGCAACATTCAGGATAGGAAAAATAAGGATAAAACTCCAACCCAAAATACAACACCCCAGTCCCACAACCTTGACGAAAGGAGACTCCAAGGAATGACAATTCACAACCAAAACACCTATGTAGTAGAAGGGCCACAAAATACCAAGGCAACACACTGCAACCAGTTGAATGTGGCGACATCGCCAAAACTACACCCAATGCTGGAAGAAGAAAATCCCCTAAATGAAAAAGATGCAGATGCCAAGTCATGGGAAAGCAACGAACCAGGATCAAACATAGAAGTTGAGGATGAATTGGATATAGTTGACGACAGGCGTATATCACAATCAACCATCAACCATCTAGGTATGGGGAAAATCAGGGAACACTAGAGGGAGAAAGTCTTATAAACAACTACGGGAAGAGGAAGCAGTAACTAAAAAGTATATCAACATCACAAAATTCTTAAGTACTAAGGGAGGAAACGCCTCCCTTGGGAAGAAATGAAGATCACTACCTGGAATGTCAAGGGCCTCAAGGCCCCTGACAAGAGACGCCTAGTTTGACATCATTTAAAAAAAAGTGTCAGTAGTATTATTCTATTACAAGAAACAAAACAATCAGGTGAAGATTGCTCAAAATTTTTGAAATACTGCCGGTATTGGGAAGGCTTCTTTCAAGATGCCATCGGTGCAGCGGGGGGAATAGGAATAATTTGGAAGGAGGCCGAGGTATCTGTGAAAATACTGACTTCCTCCACTAATTGGTTAGTAACAAAGATATTTGATCTTGGTTTGAACAAAAGCTTTATAACTATCAACATTTACTGTCCAACAAAAACTGGTGACAAAGTCACCATTTGGAATTCGGTTTTGGATTTCTGCAAATCTCTTCCCAAAGAAGAGGTGGCTTTGGGAGGTGACTTCAATGCCATATTGGATTTATCAGAGAAAAATGACGGACTAAGGACCATTACCCAACCAATTCTATATTTCAGATCCTTTGTGTCAGAAAGTGGATTGTTGGACTGCTCAACGAAGAATGGCATATACACATGGACCAATAGGTGCAATGATTTTACTGCCATCTTAGAAAGATTTGATCGTTTCTTAACTCCTCCCAATTGGGCTAAGTATGGACTAAAATTTACAACCAACATACTCCCAAAGTCAGCCTCAGACCACTTCCCTATGGAACTCTCGATCATAGGCGGCAGGGAACCGGAAAGAACAAGCTTCAAATTTCAAAATATGTGGTGGTGGGACCCAAACCTCCTTGAGCTTCTGGAACGTTGGTGGAAGGAAACTAAAGTGGGAGGCTCCATAAGATTTATATTGGTCAAAAAGCTAAAAATAATCAAACAAAAACTAAAATAATGGAATAGGGTGCACTTCAAAAACATATTCGTAGAAAAGGCTAAGGTAGAAGCAGAGCTAGAAGCTCTCAATGAGGTAGTCATCGTAAAAAAAATGACAAAAAAATAATTCCTCTTGGAAAAAGATCGAAAGGAAAGGCTGGTTGAACTCCTAAAGATGGAAGAGATCTATTGGAAGGACAAATCCCACGAAGTCTAGTTAAAGGACGGTGATGCAAACTCTAAATTCTTCCACTCCTCAGTCATGGAAAAAAGAGCAGCTAACAAAATAGAGGAAATCCATAATAGTTGTGACCAAATTGTCAAAGGGAGCACCAAGGTAGGCAGAGCAACATCTGAATTTTTTACCAAACTGCTAGGGGAACAACTACCACAAGAACACAGTGACATATTCCTTAACTCATTAACCAGTAAAGTGAGTGAGGAGGATCACAAGCGGTTATGCGAGAAAGTTTCAAAGAAAGAAGTTCGAGAGGCATTATTCCAAACGCACCCAGATAAGGCCCCGGGCCCAAATGGATTCTCAACAAGCTTTTTCCAAAAGTGTTGGATTTTTTTGGGAGATGAGGTATGGAAGTTGGTGGAAGATTTTCACAAAACTAGCAAATTTGTCAATGATCTGAATAACACTATCATAGCCCTCATTCTGAAAAAGAGTGACTATTCCTCCTTCGACTATTTTTGACCTATTTTGCTATGCAACACTCTTTACAAGATTGTGGTGAAAGTCTTAGCTAATAGATTAAAGCCAATGCTAGGACAAGTCATCTCAATAGAACAAAATGGATTTGTGCCAGGTAGAGAGATCTCTGATAGCATTTTGCTTATCTCGGAGGCTGTTCACTCCCTAAAAACCAACAATCAAGTAGGTATGATTATCAAATTAGATGTGAGCAAGGCATACAATAAGGTGAGATGACCCTTTTTGTTAGAAGTAATGAAGAGATTAGGTTTCTACAGCCAATGGTGCAACCTAATTTTTTAATGCATATCTTCAGTCAGATTTTCAATCGCAGTCAACGACTCTCTCCATGGTTTCTTTACAGAAACTAACAGACTCAAACAAGGAGGTCCAATTTCTTCATTCCTCTTCGTAATCATGGCTGAATCCTTTAGTGCACTAATTAAAAAAATGAATGTTCAGCAGGAATGGCATGGGTTACACACACGCAGTTTGCAGATGACACAACACTCTTTGGTTTAGCCAATTTGGTGGAGGCCAGGAGTATAAATAATGCATTATCAGAATACAAGGTTCAGTTAGGCCAAAGGATGAACAAAGAAAAATCAAGCATCGACTTCTTCAACACAAGAAAATAATTACAAATGGCCATCGCCTCAACATTAGGAATAAAAAAAGGAGCCCTTCCATCAAAATTTCTCGGAGTACAAATCTTTTAGGGATTGTGTAAAGCTAAGCATTGGAGTGAAGTATTCGAGAGATGTAGGAACAAAGCCATGGCATGGAACAATAATTGGCTCACACTAGCAAGAAGAATAACGATGACAAAGTTAGTCTTATCAGCAATACCTATCTACACAATGTCCAACTTGGAAGTCCCTGGGAAAACCGAAAATGAGCTCGAAGGAGTCCTAAAGAAATTCCTGTGGGAAGGCTCAAAATCAGTTAGGAAGATCCCATTGGTTGGATGGGATTCGATCTGTAGACCAAAAGAGGAAGGTGGGGCAGGCATATGCAAAATTCATCACCAAAACATGGCTTTAGGAGCTAAGCTTATTTGGAAGATGTATCAATATCCAAACAAAACATGGTGTCAAATACTCCAAAACAAGTATTTAGACAATAATGATCCCGCTAGGATTCTCACAGCTGCAAACATTGGCGGGGGCTCAACGTTCTGGAGAGTCATAATGAAATGTAGACCCCTGATCACAAACCACCTTTCATGGAAACTAGGGAACAAAAGGAGAGCTCTCTTCTAGACAGACTCATGGAATGACCATAAAAGCCTATTCGAACTCTTCAAATTGGATCAATACCTAGATAGAATACAGGAAAAGTTCAGAACTAAGGTGGCAGATTACATACTAACCCAAGGTGACTCTTCAATCAACAAGTACAGTTGGATGAATTTTTCAGCTCCCCCTCTCCCTCGAACCTTAGCGGAAGAGGTAAGAAAGGAAATAAACAACAGGTCGATTTGATTATATAAAAGAGAAGACTCTATTATCTGGTGCAGAGCCGCATTCGAAAATTACTCAGCAAAGCTAGGCTACCACCTTCAAATAAGTCAAACCAAAGACAAGACTTGGATGGCGAAATTATGTTGGAAAAATGAAGTGCTCCCTAAGGCTGGAGCATTTTTATGGATGACACTTCGCAAGTGTTTCCTAACCGGAAAAAGACTATAGAGGTTAGGAATTGCAGGACCACTAAGATGCATATTATGCAAGCAAGCGGAAGAAAATATGGACCATTTACTCCTTTCTTGCCTTATCGCCGCATCATGCTGGGATTGGCTTCAAAGTTCACTCAACTGGTTTGGCCCAAGATAGAGTAGACTCAGAGAGTTCATGGCGAGTTGGCCAACCCTCAACAAAAATGGTCACTAAAACAAAATTTGGATTATGGCACCATCCCTAATGGTATGGCACATATGGAAAGAATGAAATAGGTGTATCTTCAAAGACAAAGCTCTAAACCGGGAAAAACTCATAGCCAAAATCCAAGCAGCCATTGTTGAGACAAACAATAATAGAACAAGCGTGGCACCCAATTTAAGATTCTCAAAATGGGACGAAGGAATACAAAAGGCATGGAGGGGACTCAGATTACCGAAGCCCAACCTCTCACCCAAAACAAAAGTCAACAGAAAGGAAATATTCTGGGCACAACCAACAAGACTTAGATGGAATATGAACTTTGACGGGGCAGCAAAAGGCAACCCCACGAGCACCGGGGCAGGATGTATAATCAGGGATTCAAAGGGAGAATGTGTTTGGGCGACATCAAAGAAAATCGACATATGCACCAACAACATGACAAAAATGGAAGCATTATGGATTGGGTTACAATTATGCATACAAAAAATCCTCCTAGCGGTAGAGATAGAAGGGGACTCTCTACTTTGCATACAGGCACTAAAGTCTGGAAGCTCTCAAAATTGACGCATTAATAATTGGAACGAGCCAATTAAGGAAATCTTAGGTAAGTTTATAGATTATTCTCTATCTCATGCGTAGAGGGAGGCAAACAATGCGGCAGTTTGTTAGCTAACTCAGGAGTGACGCAACATGACGTACTAATCATGAGTTCCTCTCCTGATCCTTGGCAGGGCCTGCATGCAGTGATCTTGGAGGATATTTTGGGCAGTCAAAAAGCCTCAAAACCCCACCCCAAAATCATGTGAACCATAAGTTTGGGTAGAGATCGCACGACCGATCTCCCAAGGATAGATTTTGCTAAGATTCAAGCAGAATTGTTCGCTAGGCGGAGTATCAACAAATCCCTTTCGTAGGAAATGTGGTTATTTATAGTAGGGTAATTCGGTCACTATCACTATGCCAAAAAATATGAAATTTCATCTATAGAGAAAAGATGGTTTTCATGTTCGGTGTACAGTGCCATTGCACTAAAGAAGCCTTGATGGTCAATGCAGAAGGCTCTTCAACATTCGAAGCCCAGCCATAAGAAACACAATCATCGACCTGGTCTCAACAATCCTTAATCTTAATCAACACTGGTGTGATGGAAAGGTGTATGAGTTAGTGTTGAGTGCCTTGGTAGACATCACCAAAGCCAAAGAAGTTGTGGTAGAGTGACTCGATGGATTTATTGAAATCAACAACACCCAAGTCGTTGCCAACGACATTTTTGAGCTAAGAGCGGAGGGCTGGGTTAGTTTCCTTAAGCTCTACTTCGAACCAAAAATAGAAGAATCAAAAGCCGATGAGGAGGAGTCTGAGGAAGAAGCCCAGAATCGTCGTGAAGCCTCTGAAATTTTCTTCCTCAATGCATGGGAAGTCTTCAGGGCCAGTGTCAAGAATGCAAACATGGATGCTTTCTCTAGGTTCATGAACTCCGATTCTACTTGGCTCAGCGAAGGGAGCCTGCAGAGGCTGGTAAGGCTGGGTGACATCCTAGCAGCCATCTAGCAACTCATAGAATGAGCAGGTTTCTCTTTTGTAAACTAGCATCCTAGTATGAATGTACATGGGAGTTACCCCCTTCGGTAACACTTATCTATAAAAAAATAAAAATACATTAAATAATTATAATTATAAAATGTGATCATGTAATTACATTTTTGTTCCATTAAGACATGCAATATCTTACAATGCAAAGAAGTAATCAACAAAATTATAATACTATAATTAACAAGACTTATATTTAATTTTTTTCACATTAATAAAATATATATATATATATATATATATATATTTAACCCTACAAAACTTTAAAACTATACTATAAAGGAAAATACTCACCATGTTCAACACTTGTTCATATTATGAACCTACACCTTCTATTTTATAATCTTCTTATAAAGAACTTATAATGTACATTTGGAAGAAAATTATAAGGTATCATTTTTTCAATGTATTGTAATTTAAAGATAAATGAATGATTATGAAATAACGTAAACCATAAATTAATGTTATGATTGTAAAAATTACATATTTGTTTCCCTTTCTCTTATGTTTTGGGTCCATTTTAATTGGAGTAAATTTTATATAATAACAAGCATTACAAATGATGTATTTTCAACTGAAAGTATACACACAACTTATGGCTTATCAATTCCTTATTACACTCATTCCCAAAGACTAGACTTGATCCTTAGTTTTAATCCTTTCTTGTCTCAAGCCAAATACATAGTCGTAAAGTGATTTTAATCAAATCCACACTCATAGAAAAGATCCATAGAGTTGTTTCCTTGTGATGCATTATTTTGTATTATACATGTTGGTGTGTTTCATGCTGATCATTCTTCTTCATTTCATGTGATACTTATGGTTATTTCATTATGATGTAATTTTATTTCTTTAAACTTGCAAGTTAAACACAAAAATACATTGTTTCTATGACTTAACCCCTAGAATATAAGTAGTTTCAAATACCATAAGGAAAAAAGAGGTATAATCACACTCAGTTTAAGTCCAAATGAACCTAAAACAAATTTTATTTTAATTTATGAGTTGTCTAATTAGATAAAACAACCATAATAATATAAAACCTGCATAGATAACAAAAACATATGCAACAACCATAAAAACTTTAATTTCCAAATTCATGTCTATGACTACATTGACTCAACTACGGGATTAGTATAAGTGACACCAATATCATTTGCCCAAAAATCCTAGTCCTTCAAAATCATAATGATCATAAACAAACAAAAAGTTGGAAATTTTATCTAATGCCCATAAATTTTTTTCTAACCAACCCAAAACATATGAACTACTAACCACTACATCCATCAAGAGTTCTAAACCTACTCAAACTCTTCAAAATCCAAAAACAAAAAATCATTGATAGAACTTTGTGTTGGTAAGATTTAACCAACACATAATTATTGACCAAAAAACTAATTTTAGAAAGAAAAAAATCCTAATTTTTTAAGCAACAAACTAACAAATAGAAAATGAGGAAGAAACTTCTACATTAATGAAGATGGTCTACATACTCCTCTTCCTCTCTTAGAAATTATGTATCTTCTGATTTAGTTCATAACATGGAGTTGTTTGGTTGTACTTAAGTTTTAGTCAACCTCTATGATGTAAGAGTTGTAGGAATATGACAAGCCTTCCTACTCAACAAAAGATAACTTATCTGATCTAAATCCTATAGCCATAAATTTTGCATTTAACACTCATTCAACCTACTCTCTTTTCTTCTTTGAAAAGTGTTTGGTCCAAATATTTTAATCCTTCTCATTTTTCTTATCATCCATTTGATCTTCATTTTTCCTAGCTAACTATGAATGAAGTTCAACAACATTAAAGATAGGACTAATGTCCAATTCTTTGAGAAAATCAATTAGGTATGTATTCTCATGTATCATCTTCATAATTTTTTAAGGTCTAGTATTCTTCAAATTTAACTTGTTGTATGAACCTTGGAGATATCTTCCTTGTGCAAATGAACCAAGACCATTTATCCCTCCTAAAAGTATTTTCTTCTCCAATGCAATTCAACACTTTTCTTATATTACTCATTCATGGACTACAATTTGATCTTAACTTGTAGATATACCTCTCAAATATTATCTACAAAATATATAGCTGGGTAAACCCACAAAACTGGTTTACAATTCTAGTGAGGAAGGAAAAGTTGCAAAAAATGACCCCATCCAAAAAAAAATGGTTTTTGGGGGTTCGAATGAACATTTGGTTTGAGCGAACCCAAAGGGAGTTTGCTAGAACCCCCCTTCAAGTGAACCCATTAAATGTTGGGTCCCACATTTCTCAGGAAAAAAAGAAAAGGAAAGGGTTGTTGAAAGGGGTTTCGCTCGAACCCCCCATTTCCCCCTTCTCCCCCTCTGGCACCAAAAAGTTCTAGAATTTTTCCCTTCAAAGCTCGAGTTGAGGATGAAAATGGAGGAGAATTCATAGACCCAACTAGATAATGGTAGTCCTTGAAATGAGCTATCCAACAAATCTAATTTTAATATGTTTTGGTTTTAATATGTGTTTTCTTTTTTAGTTTGATTAAACATAGGTTTTTCATCGAAAATCAAGCTCTTTGTTTTGCACATGTGGAAAAATAATAGATTATCAATTTTTTTTTGAAAAATATCAGTGCACTAGATATTGAAGTCCTTGATCCAACAAAATAAAATTGAATTTTGATACATACACAAAAAGTTATGTTGTACACGGTCCGCCTATTTCTGAATTGTAATTGGTTTGACTTTGAAACTTGATTAAGGAAAAAATGTTCAATAAAACACTATGAAACCAATTGGAAGCACTAGATATCATAGTTACAAATCTAAATTCGAAAAAATTAGAATTTTATCCTTCATGGAAAAAAGGTTATGTTGTATACAGTGAGCGTCACTCCTTAAAAATGGTGTTTACTAAAAAAACTAGTTTTCGAATGAGATGGAAAAAGAAGTACAATCTAATTCCAAAAAAATTGAAAAAAATATATATACAATCTACAAAAAAAATTTCAAAAATCACTAGTGTGAACATAACTTTCCTCAAGCTCCCTCTGGATGGTTTTTATTTTTGATAAGTATCGGCCTGTGCCCCATCTGTTCAAACATCATCGGGCTCCTTTTTGCAAAAAGCTTCGTTTGACATTTTCCATGTGTCCACTAGGTGCTCTTCGAAGGGATTTCTCCCTTCACTTTTCTAATGGCTCCTGCCATGCTTCCATGTGTCAGCCATTCACATATTTGAAAGATGCTTCTCTTCGCTTTTCTATCGGGCCCCTTCCAAGTGCCACGTAGCATCGATCCACATGCAATTTTGGTGGACCCCACTGACAGTGTCATTTGTGGAGGATGCCTCCACATGTCTTCACCACATAGGTTTTCATCGCAAGGAGGGAGGAATAAATCACAGGCTCCTCCCTGTCACCACGTGTCTCTTTTGGGACTTCATCAAGGGGGAGTAGGGAGCAAGCAGCAAGCCTCACCAAGATTGCCACGCGTTCTAATTGCCTTCATGGGTGACTGACACATTTCAAAACTATTTTATGTTGGGACCATCACCATCATTCATAGAGGATGCATCTGGTTCATAAGTGACAATGTTCCATGCTTGAATCCTTTTCTGTTGCAATGGCCTAAAGGAAATCATTGCTCTAGCCATCATCACTCATGATTCAGAATCTTTTCCGTTGTTGGCTCGCCAAGCGATGGGATTTCTACCTATAAATGTTGCTTCTTCTTTCAAAGAAGGGGTTCAAAATACACATAATTTTTTTTTGAAAGACATCATGCCTTTTGTATTGTTTTAGCTTATTGTATAAGACTCACAGACTGTGCCATTGTTCAACCTTTCTATTTTTTGGCTATTTGATAAAGATTTATACTGTGCCATCATTGTATTGAGTAATTCGTTCTCATACTTCTATAATTTCAATATAATCTTGTTGATTCCGACCATGTCTTTCACTCTTCTTTTTAGTAAATGTATGGAAGTTATTTTATGCCATTGATTACATTATTTAGGTTTCCATTTTGATTTCTGTTATTCTGGGACATAGCAGATTGTTGAACGACCCATAAATCATTCTAACAAATAGGTTTGTCATGCCCATATCTACTTCTTGGCACATCGCCTTAGATTAGATTTCATTTTACATTTTTTTCCTTCTACCCTTTTCAACCCCCCAATTATAGAAGAAGTCAACTTAAAAAACTCAGAGGTCACTCAGTTTAGCACAATAGGTCCCCTCTTTAACTGAGTTTCCCATAAGGTTGTTACCTAGTCATTTTTTGGCATCAATAGTTTTTTTTTCTAGCATGCCCAGTGGGACTCTTAAATGTACTTCAGCCTAAAGTGGGTGTATGAGCCATTGACTTGTTACTAGATCCCAAACATCAAATAACCCTGGCTTGCTAGTGCCTCCGCTAGTAACAATATGAACTAGAACTCGTCTAGTGAAAATTTTGATCCCTCCACCAACCATGTTGGGTGAACCCACAAAAGTGGTTTACAATTCGAGTGAGGAAGGAAAACTTCCAAAAAATGACCCCATTCAAAAAAATTGGTTTTGGGGGGTTCGAGGGAACTCTAGGTTCGAGCGAACCCATTAAATGTGGGAACCTACATTTTCCCATTATGGAAAGGGGGTTCACTCGAAGGGGGGTTTGAGAAAAACCTGGTTCGAGCGAACCCCTAGGGGTTTGCTCGAACCCCCCTTTTCCCACCTTCCCACCCTTTGGCACAAGAAAACTCTAGATTTTTTCCCTTCGAAGGTTGGGTTGAGGATGAAAATGGAGGAGAATTCATAGACCCAACTGGAAGATGGTAGTCCTCAGAATGAGCTATCCAACAAATATATTTTTCATATGTTTTGGTTTTATTATGTATTTGATTTTTTGTTTTATTAAATATACGTTTTTCACCGAAAATCAAGCTCTTTGTTCTGCACATGTGGAAAAATAGCAGATTATCAAAATAAAATTTTGAAAAATATGTTTAGGTTGGGTATTGATGTCCTTGGTCCATTGATTGTTTTTTAAATTTTGATACATATAGAAAAGTTATGTTGTATACGATCTTCCTATGTCTTAATTGTAATTGGTTTGACTTCGAAACTTGATTAAGGAAACAATATTTAATAAAACACTATGAAACCAAATATGAACTGGTTAGATATCATAGTTACGAATCTAAATTCTAAAAAATTATAATTTTATCCTTCATACAAAAAATTTATGTTGTATACAGTGAGCATCGCTCCTTAAAAATGTTGTTAAAAAAAAACTAGTTTTCGAAGGAGATGAAAAAAGAAGTGCAATCTGATTCCAAAAAAAATGAAAAAAATATATTTAGAATCTATAGACAAAGCGTCACAAATCTCTAGTTTTCATCATCTTCAAATTCCTCATGGTTTAGCCACTATAGGAGTCCAAAAGTGAAGATTTAGTTAAAAAAAATTAGTTCAGTGTCCAGTTTTCCCAAAAATTGTAAATCGGTATTTTGGGATCACCTTGTTGCAGGTTGCAAATAGGAATTATGTGGCATTGGATTTTAGAATTCCCCTTGTAGCACCAGTTGTGCCTACCATTTGGGTCCCTATCCCGGTCTCTGCTCTAAAAGCTATACCTAAATTTATCAAAGATGGTTCAAGAACACCATTCGAACATCTGTAAGATGTGTCAAACGTGTGTTTGGTGCACAGAGTTACATATCAAAATATAGTGCTCAGGATGCTTGCAACCTCTTTTAGAGGTAAAGCGTTAGACTAGTACTGCACTCTGTCGGCTAACACCATCAACACCTAGAATCAACTCAGATATCCTTTCTACGAGAGACTTTCAAATGATGGAGATCGGTCCTAACTATACCATTAGTTGGTGACTATAACGTGGGCTTCTCATGAAGCCATAACTGACTTCAATGCCCGATTTCACACAACTTGGCAGAGAATTCAAGCTGCTATCCGACTGCTGATAGAGTTGGCATTCATGTTCTACGTAAAATACATCAATGTCGATATCTCGATGATGATCTAGTCTCTTGACGAAACCACTCTACCGGATGCATACAACATAGTAGTCAAGGTGGAGAATAATCTAATCGATGCCAGAAAGTTGCCCCCTCGACCCATCATGCCTATATTTCCAAACATATCAATTCCCACCAGGAGATTCCATCTACTAGTGCACCCACACCTCCTCAATCCATGTTTACATATCCAAGCATGCCACATCTAATGTTGCTTCTACATCTGGCTCTTCAAAGGCCAAGATGAGTAACATAAAAGAATTATTGTAGAATCTAGAAAATGAAGTAACTACTATCAAGCGTAACCAGTTCATGCCTCCAAAGGCCATCCTACCAAAATTATCAAAGTGGAAGGCCTTCATACTAGCAGAACCAATATCAAGGAGGTGCACGCATAAATCTATAGGCTCAAGCAACTAATCAAATAGTGCTAGTACCTACTGCATTGGGAGCTACTCAACCAAATACGAATAGAGAGTTGACCATGGAGTAGAACAACCTCATCGGAGATATCAATCCCTGATGCTTCTCTTGTGGCGATGCACACATGCCCCAAAATTTTCCATAGAGAAACTTACAATAGAAGGTGGCAGAATTGTGCAACCAAGGTGTGGCATCAAGTTCAAGAGGTTATACATATGCCTCTCCACAAATGGAAAACGTGGTACTCACCGCTCAAATGCAAGGAATGTCCTTGGAACAAGAAAATGACATAGCTCCTGATCACACACTCTTCTCATGGATGGAAGAAGAAGAGGCGGTGTTCAAATATGAGGCATCCACATCAAAGACCCCACAAGTATAGTCTAATTACAACACTTGTTAAAAGAGGAGATTCATGAGTGAATCGATCACTCTACAACCTAAAGGAATGCCCAACCAATCCCTTGGTCCTTCCACAATTTCTCTGCAACTGTAGCTACACAAGGAGATTGTTATAACTAGGGCTAAAGAACAAAAGCCTTCAAATCAGCTACCACTCAATGTGGCACAAAACAATTAGAAAAATCTTCTGCTAACATATCCCTTTGGGATATCTTAGCTATTCTGGAGCAGAAGTCATTGTTACAGAAGGCCCTCAAGGAAGATGTAGTTATTGAATCTATAGAGAAATCGCTCAAAGAAAAGGCTGTTGTCCCATCACCTCTGGCTAAAGTTCTCACAAATAGTGTAGAAGAGACCTCTACTAAGGTTAAAGAGAAGCCGAAACTTAAGCCCTTTTTCTTAAATCTTATTATGGGGAAGAAATTATTGCATAATGTCATGATTGACTCTGGCACTAGCACCACAGTAATGCCCAAGCAATTAGTTGAAGCCTTAGGACTCAACTATGAACCTTTGAGAAGGGAGGTCATGCAGCTCAATGGGACTAAAGTCAAAACTGTAGGTGTCATCAAAGCCCTCCCCTTGACCTTATTCGCCTACCCAAGCATCACAGTTCCGCAAGATACTATGACCATAGATGTCCCCCCCATGTTCGAGCTTTGCCTATCCAGGGAATTCACTTAAAAACTAGGTGGGTACCTTTCTTTGGATTGGTCGCACCTAATCCTCAGGACCAAGCACGAAGCTAAAATGAAAATAGTGTATGAATCTTTGCATTCAGAACATGTGGCCAATGAAGCCATGATCAATTTTGAGGCTGCTCATACCTCTTTCATTAAAGAAGAAACATATGTTACTGAGCTACTTGAGGATGAGAACGTGACTGGAGATCAGACTGATCGAGAAGAGGTCCTCTTGAGCGAATACATAGGCATTGACCCTTTTGGCAACTATCATACTATTGGGTTAGGAACCTACGTCATAGGTATGTGCATGATCATCATGGAAAAACAAGCCCTTAAGTGGCAATGAAAATTCAAAAAAATCAGACTTAGGCAAATTGACGTAAAAATTTGAATAAGTTATCTAGATTATTTAAAAAATATGTAAGAATAGAATCTGTGGAAAATTGAATGTAGCTTCTAAAATACTAGGTTTATTTTTCTAAAAAAAAAAACTATTTGGTGAAAAATTGAAATTTCAATGTAGTAGTACTTAAATTTCAGGGAAAAAATAAGAAGTGGGTGTCTATTTGACCATCCTAACAATAATAAAATGATAATATTTTTTCATAATATTTTATATATAAGTAGAGGACTCATGTCTGGATGTGATGCATATTTTTTTGTAATTTTTTTCCAAGTAAATAATTAATTATGAGTTTTTTATTACAACTTTTAAAAAAATAAAAACTCGTATGTCTGACCACCTTAACTTGGTCAAAACTTCATGAAATTCATTTTTATAAAATCCTATAGTATGCGAAGCATAGAATGTGATGCATGTTTTGGATTCAAAAAATGTGATACTGTTTGAAAGCTATAGATATTTTTCAATCAGGACTTTAGTTGTAATTCTAATAGAAAATAAATAATAATAATTTATTAGATTCAAAGTAAAGTATAATTTATATTGGTGGAAAGCTGAGAAACTCCTTTACAAACCCTTTTCATTTCATCAGTTTTAGGTAAAAAAATTCGTCAGCTACATGGGCAAAGTCTGGAAAAACAAGGTAAGTTGTTAAACACATTTTTTATGTTGACTTCTTAGGATTGGCAGGTCCAAACCAAATTCCAAAGCAAGCCCGAGCCTAATCCCCAGGCATTAAATTTTATGTCAACATATCGGATATCTAATTGATTTGAATTCGATATCTGATATGTTTTAGTTATGAGTTTAAAAAATGTTATACAATTTATAATATATAATTTAAAAATGTTGGAAATGAAGATGTTGAACATAATATTGAAGCAAGTATAAATTATGTTTCACCAGATTACATGAGAAATGAAGCACCTTGTGTGGAAGAAAGACATATTCCAAATTCAAGACCTTCAAGAACCCCTAAATGGTTACTTGAAATTGATGATAATATTATAAACAATTTTGAAGGCAAGAGGTCAACACAAACTGTTCGATTGTGGGCTAGAAGAATATTCAACCAATATTTTAGTGATAAGACATTGACCGAGAAATGCCAAATTTTTGTACAATTGCTAAAGATGCAAAAGATGAGACCTTTGCTAGCCAAATTGAAGATTCATGTGAATAAGAAGACCGAAAAATTCTATTATTGTCAAAAATATTTTTAATGCTCTCAAGTCTATTGAAAAAAATAACAAGGAAAAAGATAAGAGAGTTGCTTGGAGAGTCATTACAACTGCCCTAGTAAGCCATCAATTGAAAAAGGATCACTTTATGAGACAATATTGTATTGATTTTGATGTAAATCGTAAAAATTTGGATAGAGCACTTGCAAGAAGAGAAAGAATTCAAGAGCGAAATTCAATGATGCACGTTCTATTGTTGATTGGTGTAGTTCAATATTGTCATAGGGAGGGACACTTGATTCAACAGTGCGTAGATTCTTTTGGTTGGTTGAGGAGGGTACAGTGGGAGGCAGATTGGATTGTCATACAATCAAATATTCTTCAAAGATGCATTCCTTTTGAAGCTTAGATGCAAGCACATGGACCATTTAGACACGATAGTTGGCTTGTTTTTGTCAGAGTTGTATTCAGTGCGAGTGGGATCAATGCGAGTCAAGTGAGTGGGTGGATACATGGGTTCCATAATATCTAACTCCTTTATCTCAAACTATATCCATGACAAATGACACAATGGAAAGTTCACTTGATTACAACCGGTTTTCAGATCTACTACAACCAGGACATGTTTTTGCAGTTGTTGCACCGCAAGGGAATGAAGAGAGATCAGAATATTGGTTGGCTCGATGTGTTTGGGTAAAGCAAAAACTAACACAATCGATGGAATATGATGATGGGTTCATGTATCCTATAGGTTTAGTTGTGGTTGCAAGAACCTAGTTGCAAACATACATGATCAAAAATAATGGCATACTTGCATTTGAAGACTATGAGAAACACAAAACCATTCTCATGTATTCACACCTTGTTATAGCAACAAATGTTAAGTTGTTGAAGCATCATGCCAAACCAAAAAAAAAACAACTATGGACACTTATTAATGTTGATCATGAAGAAATATTGGATACTCTTAAGCAAAGAAATGACCCTTCAGGTACACTTGAATAACATATTCAAGAATGGAAGGTACAATGCTTAGGTTCATTATGCTTAAGTTCATTAGTGTTATTTATTTAATACTGATATTTTGATAACTATTGCAATGTAGGTGTCTTTAATAGTGACATTTTGTATGTACTTTTGAGATATTTTTGACATGATTGATCATGGACTTGCTGCAACAATAGCCAGCTCTGATCCTTTCAGAGAGGTATGCGACAGATTACAATAATATAGATTGGTTATTCAAAGCATCTTTTATAGTTTGCATTACCATCTCATCATCAATTAGGTCATTTAGAATAATATAGATTGGTTATTCTAAGCATCTTTTATAGTTTGCATTACTAATTCATCATCATTCAGGTTGTTTAGATTAATATAGATTTGTTAGTCTAATCATCTTTTTTTGTTGTGACAATATAGATTTATCATTTGACAACTTTTGTGATATTCCTGGCATGATTGATCATGGACCTGCTGCAACAATAGGTAACTCTGATCCTTTAAGAGAGGTATGCATCAGATTACAATAATATAGATTGGTTATTCTAAGCATCTTTTCTATTGTATGTAGTTTAACTGCTACCTTCATGGTTTGTACAGGTTCTTGTCACTCCAGAATGTCAACATACTAATCTTGTGGAAGACTATCCCCTGAATGCCTCCAATAGGAAAATTTTGTAAAATTTGAAATTTGAAATGTGAAACAATGTAAAAAGGTCATAATTGTGTATAGGCATAATCTATATCCAGTGATGTTTTTTGAAATATGGGTCAAATGTCTGGCATTGTATAAAGGATATGTTTAAAATGTAAAGAGATTTTTGTACTTAATCGAGCTACAACCGAAGGTTTTCTTCCTATTTACTTCCTGTTAGTATGCTCGTTTGAACTAGGTTTTGTAATATCTCCTATTTATATATATTAAATTATAGTGGCTTGCCACTTTTTCCAAAAACAAAAATGTAAAAAGTTCATGTGAAGGTCATTTCCCATGTAATTGATTCTTTGATCTAGCAAAGTGGAAACAAGGTATTTGGGTGTGCATGATTTTCAAGTTGATTGGTTAAGAGTTTTCTGATGCAAGAGCTAGGTGGCTTTAAACAACACAATTATAATTAAAGATGATTTAAACTCCAATTTGATCGTCAAAACCAAACTTGGGTGCAACTTCACTCCCCAAACCTTGCCACACCCTATTAACTCATCAAAAATGTCTATTAGGACTTGCAAAAGCTTGATCCAACCTTAAATCTTGTTGCCTACATGTTTCATTGACATTAGCATGTTGTAACCACCATTTTTCACCCAATTTCACTCATTTTTGCCATGCATGGCAACTCACCAACTCAACTACAGACATTTCCAACTCTTTAAACCCACATATTCACCTTATACAGTCCTAATAACATCTACCATGGACATACCATCGAGCTACAAAATGTATAATAGATGGTATGGCCTTTTAGCACTTTGGAATCTTAAGGGAGATCGTCTATCCAATTTAGTTCGAAGTGATTTAGCATATTTGGGTGAAAAAATGGACCATCCCTAGCGTAAACGTACCCATATAGATGTGTTGGAATAGTTTGTTTGGTCGTATGAGTTAGAGAATGAAATTTGCACCACTTTGCAACTTTACACTGCTTGCATCTGATAACTTTTCCCTCAACTGAAAACTCATCACCGCGGAAAAATGCCTCTGAGATAGAAAAAGTTGAGAGAGGTTATTATAGATGGTCCCAACACAATACCATAGCCTCAAATGAAGATTCTATAAGCATCACAATTTTCGATAAATATCCATTCAAAGATTGTTGCATTTTAGCACTTTGGACTCTTAAGGGAAATCGTCGGTCCAATGTAGCTCAGAGTGATTCAACGTATTTGGGTGCAAAAGAGGACCATACATAGTGTAAACATACCCATCTGGATGTTTTGGAACAATTTGTTTGGTCGTATGAGTTGGAGAATGAAATTTGCACCACTTTGCAACTTTACACTGCTTGCATTTGGCAACTTTTCCCTCAATTGAAAACTCATCACCACAAGAAAATGCCTTTGAGATAGAAAAAACCGAGAGAGGTTTTTGTAGATAGTCCCAATAAAATCCCATATCCTCAGATGAAGAGTCTATAAGCATCACGATTTCTAGGAAATAACCCTTCGAAGATTGCTTCATTTTAGCACTTTGGACTCTTGAGGGAAATTGTTGGTCTAATATAGCTCGGAGTGATTCGTGTATTTGGGTGCAAAAGAGGACCATCCCTAGTGTAAATGTACCCATCCAGATGTTTTGGAACAATCCATTTGGTCGTACGAGTTGGAGAATGAAAATTGCACCACTTTGCAACTTTACACTACTTGCATCTGACAACTTTTCCCTCAACTGAAAACTCATCATCATGGGAAAACACCTCTGAGATAGAAAAAATGAGAGAGGTTATTGTAGATGGTCCCAAAAAAATCCCATAGCCTCAGATGAAGAGTATGTAAGCATCATGGTTTTTGAGTAATAGTCTGTCAAAGATTGTTGCCCTTCTACACTTTGGACTCTTAAGGGATTTTGCCGATTGAACGTAGCTCAGACTGCTTCGACATGTTTGGGTGCGAAAGGGAACCATACCTAACCTAAACGTACCCATCCAAACATGATGGAATAGTCAGTTTGGTCATACAAGTTGCAGAATAAGATTTATTTATGCCCTTACAAGTAGTTTTCAGCCTCCAACCGAACTCTAACGCTGATTTTTATGCGAAAAAAGCCATGAGACCATAGCTTGTTGCAAAAAACTAGTCAAACACCTTTATTTCAACCCTACCACAACTTATAGACTCCTATCTTGCACTTCCCTTTACAATTTTAATAATTTTCCTTCAAAAGGCTACATGGCAATTTTGACAATTTTGAAGCAAGAATGCATTTTTGGCATATTGGATCCCTAGACTCAAAAATTTAACTTAATACACCTTAAATGGTATTCATTGACCTAATTTAGCATAAATAGATCACACCTAACCTCTCAACCTATCAACCTTCAAATGTGTAATCTTGCAAATAGTAGATTAGGTGGGAAACTAGAGAGGAAGAGTTGACGATGAGTGGCCTAGTGAAGGCTAGAGAAGAAGAGTTTGACGAATATGGTGTTAGGATAGGGGATTGTCCTTGGTTTTCATATTTGGTTGTGTGGAAGATGTATACTACTATGGGGATGGTTCTAACCATAAAGAACTTGAGAAAGATTGTGAAGAGAAGAGTTAAAGGGCAGAGATACATGTCTAGTTGGTAAAAGCTTATGGAAGAGCATGAAATAGAGATACTAATGTATGGATGTTTAGCTTTGTGTACTAAATTTTTGTGTGTAGGTGTCAAAGCTTGGGAAACACCATTTTTAGGTGTCAGTGAAGACAAATAGCAGCAAGAAGATCCATTTGAGAAGGATCAAGCATGTCAAGACCAAGACAATGCAAAGCATGAAGGGTACAAAGTCCCTCGGATGAAGATTTCCATGCAAGTGACTTGGAGCGGGTTTGAAGGGATTGTGAAGAAGATAGGAGTAGACCTATGGAGTTATTTATGGGGCATAAATATTTTGTACTCGGGGAGTATGGTGCAGGAGCACCTAAAACATGTAAGATTTCATGAATTGACAAGGCCATTCCTCCTTCTGTATAGGTTGTACCTCAGAGGAATGGGCATGAATTAGATAGGGGTAGGCATAGGAACAAGTTTTTAGGGGTGATAAATGGATTAGAGTGGTCTGAGAAGGCTGCCCTATTAAGAAACACAGATTTTTGTGCCTTTTGAGTAAGGCTAGAGAGTGAGTTTTTGAGAAGTTGAATGAAAATAGGTTGAAACTTGTTGGAAATGATTGGAACATGTGTATTTAATGGTGTTTAAGAGGTCCGAGTGATTAAGAGTAACCCAAGAAGAGTAAAAGTGTGAAACCCTAGTTGGAAGGGGAAAAAACAAGGGAAAATTGGTGATTTTACAAAGAAAGTGTAAGCCAAAGTATGGGGCAGCATAATAGAATGATGTTTTAAGTTTAAGTAGACAAAATTAAGAGGGAATGAAGTGGTTTCAAGATTGAGTGAGTTTAGAGCATACAATTTCCAATAAGCCCTACCAACAAGCCAGTGAACTGTTTGATAAAAAGCTTTGGTAGACATGTATGAAAAATGTGGTAGCATAGACAAGGCAGTGGACTATTTGAAAAAAATCCTCAAAGAAATGTGGTCTCATAGAATTCCATGACAAGAAAATGCAATTGACAGTTGCTCCTAGTTTTTAGTTATGCAATGTGAAGTAATTGCATAACTGCTTAGGTTGACTTTGTAAAAACTATATGGTAATTGAAATTTTTTCATCTATCAACATCTAATTGTTAGTTATGCAATGTGAAGTAATGTTTTGAGTTTGAAATATGTGCAACGCAATGAAATCAGCGATATAAATATAAACTACATAATATAACCATTCTTTTTTATGCTATTGTACATTGATATTTAACCATTGCTCGAGATAAATTTTTTAAAGAGTTTAATCATGCACATGAGGAACAGATTAAATTTCGATTGTCAACTTCTATATATCAAATTATCCAATAATCAAGTGTATGTCCATATACAAAAATGGCATTGACGCCAACTCAAACAAAGTTTTACAAAATGTGGCATATGCCATCTCAATATCTATTCAAAATTTACATGCCAAAATGTCTATCTCATCCTAAACTACTGGTGGATCATCAAAATGGAGCCTCTTTGAAGCACTCATTGGCTCTAAAGGTAGCTGCACAAGAAAAATTCAAACCACAATTGAGATTAGTTATACTATATAATTTAAAATCGAATGATTAACATCAAAATCAATATACATTAAATTTTAATTGAACTATAAAATTGAAATCTTGATTACCTGAAATATATGTCTCTTCAAAGGGTTAGGAGTCCTAGAATATACCAAACCAACTTTTGAAATGCCAATCTATATATGTGAACAAAAACATAAAATTGATCCAAATTAGCATACAATTATTAGTAATAGGAACATATTTACCAAACACAAAATAAAATAAACACATACCTCTTTAGGTTGATCTTTTTCTTTATCTCCTTCAGGTGTTTTGACACCTCCTCCTTGAGGTGTTTCAACACCTACTCCTTGAGGTGTTCCAATACCTACTCCTTTAAGCATTGTGTCACTTGTCAACAATGATGTATAGCTCATAATCCCCTGTACATAAAAATGACAAGTACATATGAAACTACAAATCTATATTGATGTACGTATAATCAATATGAGATCTTAAAAATCTTAATTAAATCCAATTTGAGTTCAATTACCTTCCCCTTATCTAAATTTGTGCCTCCATAGTCTGGACAAGGTTGCACCTCACTCGCACTAGGTATTTCCTACAAGAGAAAATAAGATAAACATATAAGTTATTATATAATTTCATTAATGAAAATTCAAATGACAAGTAAGTATATAATAAAAAATTTAAATGAGTGAGTGCAAAAATATATACTATGTGCATGTCGAGGCCAAATGAAATGGCCCTAAGGGTGCTATTAGTCACCCGTGTGAGCTGCTCCTCAGACATTTACTGTTAAATAGATCATGTAAATAAATATTAGTACTTGATACTATCTCTTATTAATATAATTTAAAAACAAATGCAAGTTATGAGTTTACAACTTAAATCTTACCCGTGTCACTATTCCAACATCCCCCTCTCTAGCAGGAGAGGACTCTGTACGGTGCACTCCACTCCCCTGCGATTGGTCTATAATGTCCACATCATGGAGGTCATAATCAAAAGTGTCCAAGGGATGCTCATAAAATTGTACAAGAGGACCCAAGCATATCTGGTGGCACATAGTGCAAGTATGTGGCACACAAATATGTGGACCTGAGGAGGAGGATGATGCAACAACACTCGAGCCTTCGCCTACATCACCAGAATGTGGTTGAGCTACTATAGAGTCATGGTGAAACCAAATGACCACTCAAAGAGTGAATAGCCTGAATAGTCTGTGTGGCTGCATCTTGGATAATCTTTGGATGATATAATGGAGGTGGTGAAGGAAGGGGAGGAGAGGGAACATATTGGCATGGGACTACTCTAACTGCCCCTGGTCTATCCTGGGGCATACCTCCACCAACGCCCTAAAAGGGTTTAATGTCAAAGTAATTCACATGATGCCCTAACACAAACTCAACATATAATTTTTTAATATAATAAAATGGTATATCAGAATTGTTGTTCGGTGGTTTATCAAAAACCATACACCAACGATCCCAAAAGTTATCTACAAATGTCCCTATTCATGCACCATTTTATAGAAAGTTTTGGTTTATTAACATTAACTGGCAAACCGATACGGGGGTTAACAAATAAAGAGGCTATTTGGGCTTTGGTTATTTGGAGTTCTTTCACATCATCGTAAGACAATCCACATGCATAATATTCCCTCATGTCTTCTCGCCAAAAATGAAAGGCATTATGTTGGGTGGAGAGGGTTTCTATATTTTTAATTATTTCCTTCAATGTTTTTGTCATCTCGGATAATTAAGGGATTGTCTTATAAACTTCACAAATGCCCTTCAATTGCACCAATTTTTCACCAATTAAGTCTTCAATTGGTGGCTGTGGAGGTGGTGGAGCGTTTGGCATTTGTGCATTTTCATTTTCAGCCATAATACTCGATTAAAGTTAAAAACTAATTAATCTAATTGAAATTACACAATATAAATGAAATTATTGTAAAAAACCCCTAGTTTTTAATAAAAATTCCAAAAAAAACCCACTTTTTCACAAAAATCCATAACAAACTCTAGTTTTTGATAAAAATACATCAACAACACTAGTTTTTAATCAAAATCCATCTAAAAACATTAATTTTTAATAAAAATTCATTGTAAACTCTAGTTTTTAATAAAAATCAATAAAAAACACTACTTTTGAAAAAAAATATCATAAAAACTAAAAATTATAAAACTTTAATTGAAAAATTGATTAAAACATTAAAAAAACCAAAAACTTACCTTTCAAATCGGACATTTGGTGAAAATGGATATCTGATATCGACTTCTCCCTGTGCGCCCACGTTCAAAATGTTTGAAATGACTTTAAAAGGCCATTGTTTTTTTTATATACACAGCTCAAATCGGATATCCGATTTGTAAAATATAGGTTTGGGCATTACTTTGGAGCAATGTACTGACACCCAAGCCTGAAAAAATTCAACTCGACATTTCCACGTTTTTGAGTCGATCCAAAACGTTTTTTTTTTTCCCATTGCCACTTTTTGGCCCATCATGATCCTGCACATACCCTCATATATGATGAGGATCAAGAGATCGTGAAGGTGGTAAAGGACCCCGTGATCGATCGAGCCTCAGAGCTATGGAGATTGCACTTTGATGGTGCAAGGTTGGTGTTGGTGCTGGGATATGTTTGACATCTCCAACCAACGAGGAGATTCTTAGGTCTTTCTGATTCTAGTTTTCTTGTTCGAACAAGGAATCCGATTATGAAGGCTTTGTGCAAGGTCTAAGCCTCACAGAGCGGATGGGTGTTAAGAAAATAATGGTGTTCAGAGACTCCAGACTCATAATTAATCAAGTATGAAACATCTCTACGATAAAGAATGTTCACATGCGGTCTTATAGACAGAGTTTGGGACCTCATTAAAGGTTTCAAAGCTTTTAATATCCAGGCAGTGCCTAGGGAGCATAATTCAACTACACATTTCATGGCGACAATAGGATCTCAATTCGATCATATCTCCAACTTGATCAAGAATGTACACTCTATGCGAGTGATTGTATGACCCTCCATTCTGGATAATGATCAGAGCTAGCAAGCATTTGAAAGTGATGAACACATCACCTCGTTCATCCAAAAATTGGGAGAATTTTTCGATCAGCTTCAACCAAGAATTGAGGAAGCATATGAAGGGAAAATCATTCAATTAAGATCTAACAAGCTTCTAAAAGGAATGGTCACTCTCGAAAACCTATTTGATTGTGACGATGTGAGAAATAACAAGAGAAGGTTTATGATAGATAAAAGTGACTATGTAGACCTTCAGGTCGAAGATGGGAACAAGCTTAAAGTCGGGAAGGATGTCTCGCATCATGATAAAGAAAGGCTTATCAACTTCTGCAAGAAGTATGAAGGAGTAGTGGCCTAGTCATATGATGACCTCAAGGGATATGATCTTGACATCATCCAACACACTATTGAACTAATGAAAGGTGCTAAACCTGTCCACCAAAAGTAGAGGCCAATAAATCTAAAGATTGAATCCTTGATGGCACAAGAACTAAGAAAGTTGAACCAGTCTAAGATTGTGTTTCCAATCAAGTATAGTACATGGGTGTCTAACCTAGTTTTGGTCTGAAAGAAGAATAGATACATCCGCCTATGTGTTTATTTTTGGGACCTGAATAGGGAATCCCTAAAGGATCACTATCCACTACCTTCCATGGAATCAATCTTGCATATTGTAGTTGGTGCAAAGATGTTTTCTCTGTTGGATGGCTTTTCAAGTTACAATCAGATCTGAGTCAA
This sequence comes from Sequoiadendron giganteum, assembly GCA_007115665.2. Lineage (NCBI taxonomy): Eukaryota > Viridiplantae > Streptophyta > Pinopsida > Cupressales > Cupressaceae > Sequoiadendron > Sequoiadendron giganteum. The sequence continues at coordinate 634,371,317 of CM021104.1, read as the reverse complement.
GGAGGAGGACCAACATAAGATGAATTTCACTACAAAGTGGGGGACGTTCGCATATTCAAAGATGCATTTTGGCCTTTCAAATGTTGAAGCCACTTTCTAGCAGGCAATGGATATCACTTTTAGCAAATTGATCAAGAAGATTATCTTAATCTACTTGGATGATCTGATGGTGTTCTCTAAATCAAAAGATGATCATTTTGATCATCTAGAGATGGTTTTTAAAAAATTCCAAGAGTTTGGGGTTTCGCTGAACCCAAAAAAATGTCTTCGGAGTACCACAAGGAAAATTATTGGGACATGTAGTGTCCAAAGAAGGAATCACAATTGATCCAGAGTAGGTAAAATCAATCAAGGAACTTCCCCTACTAGTAAAAAAAAAGGGAGTCCAATCTTTTTTGGGGAAGATTAACTTTGTAAGAAAATTTATTTCTGATTTTGTAGGAATAATTAAACCAATCACTTCGATGCTAAAAATGATCAATTATTCAAATGGACGAAAGAAGCTAGAGAAGCCTTCGAGAAGGTTAAGGATGCTATTTATTCAGCTCTTGTGCTGGTCAATCTAGACCTATTGAAGGACTTCATAATGTGTGTATTCAGTAACAAGTCAAGATTCACTGTTGTCTTAACTTAGAAGGATGATGAAGGAAAAGGGAAACATCTGATAGCCTTTCACTCTCGCACTTTGAAGGAATATGAGACAAGGTATAACTTTGTTGAAAGACAAGAATTTATTGTTTTCAAAGGTCTCAAGAAATTTTAACACCTTATCTCTTATAGCAAGGTGGTTGTACTTGTAGTGCATTTCAGTGTGCACGAATACATAATGGAAGGAGAAATCATTGAGAAAAGGGCTAACTAGATAACGAAGATCCTAGAGTATGAAATTGATGTCATACCTAATAAAAATGTGCAAGGAAGAGGGTTGTGTGAATATCTGGAATCGGACAATGAATCACCAATGGAGGAAGAGTAGCTCGAAGTAATCTTGCTCAATGAAATCGAGTTCGAAAGTTGCTAGCTAGCTGATAGAATGAGATTTATGCAGATCAAGAAATATCCAATAAACCTTCCCTCCTAGAAGAGAAGATTTTACAGACTGTAGAACAATGTGTACATGTTGATTGAGGGAGTTCTCTTCAAGAGGAATTTCAATGGTGTACTCCTATGGTGTGTGAATCAAGAACAGTCGCAGAAGATCCTAAAAAATTTCTATAGTAGCCCAGTAGGTGGGCACTTCTTTGCAAAGAAAACCACTATTAAAATTATGAGTGTGGGGTATTTTTGGCCCATGCTATTCAATGACTCATATGATTTGGTCAAAAGGTGCAAGGAATGCCAGTTATTTGTAGTGAAAAGGACAAATTAGACCATGCCACTCAACCTGATAGTAGCGGATGAGCCTTTTGTGCAATGGGGGTTGGATTTCATTGAGATGATCAACCCTGCCTCCAGCATGAGACACAAGTGGATTCTCATGGCCACATACTAATTCACTAGATGGAACGAGGGGCCTTGCCCCTGAAAAATGCAACGAAGGCAGATATTGTGGACTTCCTTGAGGGATTGGTGACGAGATTCAGCCCATCAAAGACCATCATTTCAGACAAAACCAAGGCTTTCCTAGGATCTACGGTATGTCAATTCGCACTCGTCATGACATATTCTTGAAGATATCAAATTACTACTCGTAGGGGAACGTCATGTCCGAGTCAACTAACAAAAATTTAGTCCGACTCATCACAAGGATCAAGTCAGAACATCAGAAGGAATGGCATCAGAATCTTCAAGAAGCACTTTGAGTAGACTGCATAACCCCTAAGCAGGTTTTAAAGACTTAACCATACTAATTAGTGTAAGGGAAGGAGGCATTGTTGCCCATCTCTACGAAAATTCTAGCATTGCAATTACTCAAATCTTTAGAGATAGAGCAAAATGGAGCCATGGAGGTTTGATTGGCCGAGTTGCTGGAAGTGCAAAAAAAAGGGGAAAAGGCCCTAATAGCCATGTCCAATCGCCAACAAGTGGTTAAGAGATGGTTCGACAAGAAAGTCTCGGACCAAGGCACTAAAGTGTAGAGACCTAGTATTAAAATTCAACGAAAGGGCTACGAAGCCAGGCCAACATGGAAAGTTTGATAATTTATGGGAAGGCCCTTTCATAATAACTCAGTGCAAACAACACAATGCATTTGAACTAGAGAACATGGAGAAAGAAGCACTGGGGATTCCCGTTAACAGAATCCACCTTAAATTGTTTAATTAAAGCCTGCTAATCATTCCACCAGTGTAAATATGTAAGTATTGTAATTATTTTCCTTCATGTTTTTTTCGGTTGGTCTTTTAATAAATTCCACAATGCAGGAAGCAGGGAAATAGATGGAACCCATTATTGCAAAGAGTAGAGAGAAGCAAATACAACAAATGATGCAAATAAATGAACTCATATGTGGAGAATTGAAATAAACCCATATTGTAGAACCACGTGAAAAGGAGACAAGAGTTTTAAAATATAAGTTGTATATTCATTTATAGTATTATATGCTTCGAAGATTACAAGTTGAAAATGGCTCTTGAGCCATACTTTCAAAATTGTGTCTATGTAATAAATGTAGTTTATATATATGCTATATAGGCCTTTTCTAGGTGTATTTACATAAAACAAAGAAGTGTATTAAACTTCAGGATAGAGCATTGTCGGCATCAACAACAGGATTGTTGTCATCGACAGGGTTGTTATCAGCAACAATGAGGTTAGGAGCAGCGACATCATTCATAGCACCAACAACGAGCGGTGGAGGGAACACAAGGTTTCTAAAATCTATGTACCAGTTGAGGTCATAGAATAGCACCACGTTATAATAGCACAACAAGAAGTGACATGCATGGGTGGCCATCTAACGGTGCTCAGCTTGCAAAATGATCCAAAAACCACTCAGAAATGGCACCCACGACACCACTACATCCTCTTCAATATGCTTGTGCAGGTCGCTTGCTATAGGGATGCCCAAGCCATAAACAACATTTGTCACCACCTCTTTGAGGCCACCAAAATATTTCTTCGAGAAAATTTTAAGTGTCAGGTGCATGATCATACCCTTGGGAACCTATATGTCAAGAAAAGATGCAACAAAGTGAGAAGGGATATACGTGTTCACTCTATACTTATCTTTGTATTTGATGCAATCCCTCCCTAGAATCCACTTCATGGCTATCATAGCCAACAAGTGTTTATTCTTCATCATGCGCTTGAGGCGCCTGTTAAAAATATCACCTAAGAACGTTGTCTAAGATTTATTGCAAACTAGCCTAATAGGAGTATTCATGGTACTAACCTCTGCACAAATACCTAAGTATAGCTCTATGCAAATTTAAACACTACTCAGTTTCCTAACAGTAATCCTAAGCCAATCGCCTAATACCAATTCTTTCTAGTCACTAAGTGTGATTTTTCTACTGTCATCGGGCCTATTTATAGAAATATTTGAGCTAGTTGTGTGCCATAAGCATGATGCTAATCGAGTGAACTCAAAAATCTCACCAAAGGCTAGCTCGAGATTCCCACCTAGTTGCATCTGTAGGTACAAATTATTGCGTGCAAGATTAAGGAGCGATAATTAATTAGCGCAAGTTGGTGGGAGTCCCAAACAATCGCTCATATGGATAGGTGTTGATGTATCACGCTGCAGGAATTTTCAAACTCCAAGGGAGAACACAAATATTTTTAAGTAGTCATTACATCTTTGTCTTAATTATTCCTTTTTTGATATTAATTGCCAAAGCATGCGAAAGGTTCATAGGCTTTTGATCGTCGACTCAATTTCCCAGGAAAATTGCACCAAAGGATGTGATCACTAATGTCATTATGAATTCTTGTATTTTCAAAAAGGAAAGTAATTCATTTCACATGGGTAAGAAAGCTAGCGGTACATGCTAAATTTAATGAAGAAAAGGCAACCATTGTCTACCGCTTTAAAGAAAAAATTTGAAGAAAAAGCTAAGTGTTGCATACAAGAGCTAAAAAGAGCAGAAAGCTTCTTGAGTATGCAAAATATTTTTGAATGCAAAATTGCTAAGAAAACCCAAGCATGGTGTAGAATAGTAGCAAAATAGCTAAGTGCAAAGAAATAGCTATAGGAGATTCACTGCTCCGATGTGGATTAAACCCAAAATGAAAGGCAATAATTCATCTAGGTTTATTTTTAGAGTCTTGCATAGTGCTTTAGGTTCCATTCATACCGTACTAGTGTGCTTTATGAGGAAAAAAATTGCAAAGAATGAAATCAACCCAAAGTTCTCAAACATAAATGCAAGGCGAAGAAATGGAAAGTTTATTTCACGCCATGCATGTAGCACCAACCACCTATATCTTTGAAGAAATCTCTTACGCTTTGCCTGGGATACCAGAGAAGCTGGTGTGGGTAAATACAAAGGTCGTAGAAAAGAAAAAAACCCACAGAGACTAGAGTAGAATAAAGGAAATATGGGATAACATTCATGATCCCATCATTGAAAAGAACCCTAAGACTCTTAGGGAGGCGGCTTGTGAAAGGATGAAGAAAATTAGCGACCCAGATTCTTTGGCACAAAAGTGTTAGTTCAGTGGGCTTCCACAATATATAGTCCCATTCGTACATTACTACCAGGAGCTAGTCGACGAGGCCATTAAGAATTTCAACTCGGATACCAACAACATCGAGGGCTGGGAGCTAAGAGTTAATATTTGCGAGGCTATTTGGGACATGCTAAGCATCCCTGAGAAAAGCTCCAAAGTGAACAAAATAGAGTCATTCACTTGAGCAAGGGGAGAGAAAATATAGAAAACTAGAGAAATGGCTTTGGATTTTTATAACAAAGAAACCCAAAGGTCCAAGAATGATCAGAAAAATCCACCACAAATTTTGACGATGCACAAAGCTTTCCTTGTGGACCTACAAGATGCCTTCTCAATGATGGAATTTGTCTATGGCCTAGACACCAATATATATTGTTCAGGAATTTTAATTGGGCTTGAGGTTCCAGTTGCACAGGCAACATTCTCTTTTTCGGTACGACTTCATAGAATTCATTGTAGAGGAGATGTTGAGACAAATAGCGAAATACAAAACACAATAGAGGTTCAGGTTTCCTTATTTCCCCACCCATATTTTTTTGCATCAGAACCCTTACTTCTTCAAAACACATGTGAGGTTGGCTATTTTTGATGAAAATCATTGGAGAAGGCCAGTTTTTGTATGGACTCCTCTCCTCTCCACAACTTATGATTATTATGCATTTTTGGATTATTTCTTGACTCTGATTCTGCAAGATTTGAGTGAGGATGGTGGTATTTATGGACTCAACTTAGATCAGATGGAGTATATGCAGAATTTCACTTTGAAATGTGACTGGTTTCTCGGAGAAGATTTCACATTCATCCGGATGCATGACTTTACCGGGGAACCACTGCGACTTCCGACATGTCTCATAGATCGGGTGTTGGCCCTCAAATTTTTTCAATGGGTATCAATTATTGAATTCACTTTTTGTGGAGGAAAGGCCAAGAAGAGATGATTTTTCACCTACTCATTGAGTTTCAAATCAATGATTATGGCTAAGAAGATGACTCATGAGTTGCTAGAGGCAAAGCTCTTTCATCTAGGGTTGGTATGGATTTGCGAAAAATGGAATTACAACCCCAACAATGACTTACCAAATGAATATTTCAAGGTAACACACAGCCCCCGACCTTACAGGGAGAAGTGGTGGAATCCATTGAAGGATGCAAATGACCTGATGGTGGACCTAGCTCATATTCCAACTAAGGGTAGTCAGCCTCCATGGCACAGGTTCTACTTCCAGTCAAGGAAATATGATAAAACAAAACAAATCAAGGGTACTCTTCACAATAATCTGATAAGAAATTTCAACTAGAGAAAAGAAAAGATTAGGGATTTCTAGATTTATCAACAAGAAATTCGACGCCCTAATGCCCCTTATGAGAGTATAAAGTTGGATGACAAGTTTAATAAATTGTGGAATGATGAGAATCTTGATTCTGACACAAGTGATGAAGAAGATACTGACCCAAAGGAGGCCGAAACACATTCTGAGGAAGGAAAGGATAAGGAAATGGGGATTTATACGGCCTCGGTGCAACCGAAAGAGAAGGCAATGAAGCAGCATATAAAGGTTTCTTCTATTGTGCGAGTGAACATATCATGTTTGAGGGCTACGTTGACTCACACCTAGACTGCGAAAATAACTAGGACAACCTCACAACAACAATCAGAGGCTATAAATGTGGAACATTTTCCACTCGTCAAACGATAGCGCATAGAAGAAGCTTTCAGAGAGGGTTTACGGGAGCTCAAAGAAAGCCAAGATCCTGCAACAAGTCAAGGATCACAATCATTTGCACCGTAGGTAATTTTTGTTCCCTCTTCTATTGATTCACAACCTTTAGTAACTCTTATCATATCCATGGCGCCCCTCCCTCTAGGAGTCTGCCCATCCTTCTCCGCTTCTGCTACAATGGTCGCGAGAGGTTTCACATAGTTCTCCTAGGCAATACCATTTTCCTTTATGCCTCCATGGACCTTTCACCTCAGCCCAGTTCACATCCACTAGCACTTCACATTTCCCCTCCATGAATGCTATTGATACTCCTCCTACTACTACTGTGCCTACCCTGACCTAGTCTGCCCAGCCGATGGAATCTGCCATAGCTCTGCTTCAGCCATTGCTAGCCTTAAGTCCTCCCGCTAGTTTGCAAAATGGGCTCTGGCATATCCCTCATTTCTTCGCACAAACGGTCAATATTTCGAGGAAGAAATCACTTGGAGCCACTACCCTCTCATTCCCTTTTTCCCTTCCTCCCGATGCACCTTTCGTAGGTAGACTCATCTGGTCACCAAAATAATTTTTGTTGGAGGGTGATAAGACAAAGTAGGCATGAGCTATTAGGATCCTTAAGCAAAAGGCCAAGGATGCTAAAATGGCAGTGGAGCCAAAGGTACAAACTATTTTCAATGAGGCTCAACAATCACTACATTTTGTGACCATGTACTTGACCATCATCAAGCCGCAAGGAGAGATGCAACCCAATGATTACAACATGTATTCCATGGGACTGGATCTAAGCATAGCCTGGCCATAGGACAAAGTTGAGCTCATGGAGGAGAAACAGTGGGTGGTGACCACCGACTTTCTCAAGTTTGGTTGCCAGCTGAAGAAAAGAGAGGAAGAGCTGAGAATTGTCAAGGAAAAAGTCGATGCCCTACTAGCGAAGGACAAAGCAAGGGATGCCAAATTTGAGTGCTTATCACAACAAGTGAAGATAGAGCAAGCTAAAATTCAGGAGGAACTTGCAAAGTTCCAATCCTATGATCCTAACCTGGTTGCCGACCTGCAGTAAAAAATAAAAAATATTAGGACTTGTTGTCTTAGGTGGAGCAGGAGATACAATAAAAAATGAAGAGCTTGACCGCCAATGCACTCAATTAGAGTAGAAGATGTAGCAAAAGGATGCAAAATTTGAGGCCCAACATATTCAAATGGAGAATGAGTCCAGGAAATGAAGTCTTCCCTTGAGAGGGAAGCAAAAAACAAGGAACAGGCTGAAGAAAATTGGCTCGCAAAATTAAGATCCCTACAGGGACAAATTTTAGCCGAAAAAAAAAGGATTATGAAGCTCACACAGGAGGTTGATTCAAAGGATACGAAGATCGATGCTATGGAGAATATTCCCTGACCCCCTCCTACCTAGTCTAACCTCCTTCAAGTAGCCCAATGACTATATGTTTCATACTGGGAAAGAGTTAAGGCCTTATCCTTGACTCTCTAGTTGACGCTCCAATTCATGGTAGAGGCAACAAGTTTAGGCAGGGAGGTTCATGGAGCAATTGAGCGGTTCCTACAATCCATCACGAAGAGAGTTCCTGAGGTGAAAAATTTGTTGAATAAGCTATACATGGTCTAGGATGAGGAATTAGCAAATGCGGGGATCAATGAATAGAAAGATGCTTCCAAAATAGCGAATAGGTTTATCCACTACCACACAACTATCCTCCATGCTAGCGAGTGTGCTGCCACATTGGACCGAACCATGAATAACATGTGAGTAAGGTTCTATCACCTAACTCATATGGGCTTACCTTCCCCATTTCTTTTAGATGAATTGATGGCCACAAGGGAGAAAATTGTAGTGAAGATTGAAACGAAGCAACATGATGCATCCAATTTTTAGAGCTTCAGTCAACCCCTTACTACAAAGGATATTTAGCGCATCACCCATCTAATAGTGAGACTACTTTTCCAACTCGAGTCCTGGGCCAGTATATCAACAACGCTACCATACAAATAAATGATCGATTTGCATGGAGCATAAGAGAATCTGCATGACATATTGACACCATCCGAGGTCAATTGGCTGCCTCTGTAGAGCGCTCTCTCCAAACTTTGATTGTGTCACCTAATGAATAGGGGTCTGGTCTACGAGCCAAAATTTTTTGGGTTCCTCGTTCCACAGGTGAAACGCCCTTGGTAGTTGCCAAAATTTGTGAACATAGATTTCCTCAAGCTCCCTCAGGGTGGTTTATATTTTTTCTAAGTACTGGCCCACACCCCATCTATTCGAACATCATCAGGCTCCTTTTTACAAAAATCTTCGTCTGAATTTTGCCACGTGCCCGCCAGGTGCTCTTCGAAGGGATTTATCCCTTCACTTTTCTAACGACTCAGGCCATGCTTCTACGCATCATCCATTCACATATTTGAAATATGGTTCTCTTTGATTTTCTATCGGGACTCGTCCAAGTGCCACATAGCATCGATCTACGTGCACTTTTGGTGGACCCCATCGATAGTGTCATTTGTGGAGGATGCCTCCACATGTCTTCACCATGTAGGATTTCATCGCAAGGAGGGAGGAATAAATCATAGGCTCCACCCTTTCACTACGTGTCTCTTCTGGGACTTCATCAAAGGGGAGTAGGGAGCAAGCAACGAGCCTCACCAAGATTTCCATGTGTTCTAACTGCCTTCGTGGGTGAGTGATACATTTTGGCACTATTTTCTACTAGGACCATTGCCATCATTCATAGGGGATGCATCTGGTTCATAAGTGATCACGTTCCATGCTTGAATCCTTTTCTGTTGCAACGGCCTAAAGGAAATCATTGCTCTAGCCATCATCACTCATGATTTAGAATCTTTTCCATTGTTGGCCTGCCAGGCGGTGGGATTTCTACCTATAAATGTTGCTTCTTATTTCGAAGAAGGGGTTTAGAATACACAAAAAAATTGTGGAAAGACATCATGCCTTTTGTATTGTTTTAGCTTATTGTATAAGACTCGCAGATTGTGCCATTGTTCAACCTTTTTGTTTCTTGGCTATTTGATAAAGCTTTATACTATGCCATCATTTTATTGAGTAATTTGTTTGCAAAATTCTATAGTTTCAATATAAGCTTGTTGATCCAGACCATGTCTTTGACTCTTTTTTTCAGTAAATGTATGGAAGTTATTTTATGTCATTGATTGAATTATTCAGGTTTCCATTTTGGTTTATGTTATTCTAGGACATAGTAGATTGTTGAACGAATCTTAAATCATATTTAATAGATAGGTTTATCATGCCCATATCTACTTCTTGGCGCATCGCCTTAGATTAGATTTCATTTTCCATTCATTTCCTTCTACCCTTTTCAACCCCCCAATTACAGAAGAAGCCGAATTCTTTACAAACTCGGAGGTCACTCAATTTAGCACAATAGGTCCCCCCTTTAACTGAGTTTCCCATAAGGCTATTACCTTGTCAATTTTTGGCATCAACAACTAGTTTGCATCATCTTCAAATTCCTCACGGTTTAGCCGCTATAGGTGCCCGAAAGTGAATATTTAGTTAGAAAAAATTAGTTCAGTGTCCAGTTTGGCCAAAAATTGTAAACTGGTATTGTGGGATCACCTAGCTTCTTGATTGATATGTGGATTTATTGTCTTATCAACTAAATCCAAAATTATTTTAGTATTTGTATTGTACACAACTTGAAATGTAGACTTGTCTATATATTTGTTTATGTTGGAATTATAGGAAAATTTAGATTGGATATTACCAAATCCCATTATTGAGGACTATCACTAACTAAGCACCTCAATATATTGCCTAGGATCCTATTCTCCACCCCGATTTGACCATCTGTTTAGGGGTGGTATGCTAAACTAAATTGTAGCCTATTGTCCAAACTTTTCCATAAAAACTCTCAAAAGTAGTTTACTAATTTGATGTCCTTGACACATGTTATAGTTTTTGGAATATCATGTAATAACATGACTTCCCTAAAAAATGTGTCACTTGAATTGCATCATTCATCTTCTTACAAGGTCTAAAATGGGCCATTTTAGAAAATAAATCACCACTATGAACACTAAATCATGAGAGTTTTGAGTTTATGGAAACCCTAAGAAAAAATCTATGGAAATATCAGTTTTTTATTCCTTTTAGCACAAGTAAAGACATATACAAGCTTTTATTTTGATACCCTCATTTTTCTAGCTGGAACACCCTACAAAATAACAAACCTATCCACATCTCTTCTCATATTAGGCCAAAATAAATTTTCAATCACTAACCCCAAATTATTGTCTCTTCCAAAATATCCTTCCAACCTACTTGAGTGTATCTCTCTCACAAGATTTTTCCCTTAATCCAATGTGAATGCTAAGTTGATATCCCTTAAACAAAAAATATATCTACTAATTTTTTTTCAAATGGATGCATATCGACACTGTCTTAACTACTTAAATTTTTATTAATGTTGCCAAATTATGAATCATTTTCATTCTCACCCTTCATTTCTTTATAGCCAACCAACCCATGATTCATTACAATTAGTAAATGACATCTTCTACTTAAAGCATCAACCGATACATTGGTTTTTCCATTCCTAAGGTGCACAAAGAATTTATAGGCCTGTAAGAATGAAGCCCACTTGGCATATTTGTGAGAAAAATCACCCAATGAATTTATCTACTTCAAGATTTGATTATCAATTATCAAATTAATTCCCTATGTATAAGAGAGTTCCTTCAATATTTCAATTCTTTTACCACAACATATAATTATTTATCAAAGTGGTATACTTCTTTTGAGCTTCATTTAATTTCTCACTAAAAAAGATCATGTTTTTTTCTTCTTGGCTTAACACTCCCCCAATAGGTACTCCTAAAGCATCACACTCAAAAATTAAATTTTTCTTAAAGTCTAGTATAGCAAGAATAGAAACTTCAGTAACCTTCTTTTTGAGTTGTTCAAAACTCACATCAACTACCTTTCTTTGAGTAAAGACCTTATCATTTGTGGAAATTAGTGAAAGGTGCACTTATTCCACTCAAATTCATAATAAATCTCTTATAAATATTCACCAAACCATGGATTTTCTTCACCTTGGTGATACCTTAACAAGTAGGCCACTTAAGAACAACCTTAAATTTTTATAGATCCATAATTCATCTACAAAATAACACTACCCTAAAATACAACTCATCTTTATAAAATTCACTCTTTTCAAGGTTGATAAACAATGTTTTTTCTCTAAGTATGTTAAGTACCACTCTCAAATGTTTTTCATTCTCCTCCCTATTTCAATTGAAAATGAGATATCATCAAAATGAATTATGATAAATTTTCTAATGTGAAAATATAAATACCTAGTTCATTGTTGACATGAAGGTAGTTGGATCATTATACAATCCAAATGGCATCACCACCCCTTCAAATAAATCATCCTTGGTTTTGAAGGAAATCTTCCACTCATCACCTTCACGAATATTAATCTAATGGTATCTATTTTTGAGGTACATGTTGGAGAAGACCTTGTCACTTGATAATAAATATAATAATTCATCCATTATGAGTAGTAGATAATGATACTTTACAATGATTTTTTATATGGCTCTATAATCCATACATCCATAATCTCTATTTTCCTCCTTTCTTAGGGTAGAGTAGAGTAGGTGTGGCACACAAACTCATGCTTTCCCTTACAAATTTATTTTCTAATAATTTGATAATTTATATCCAATTTCCTCATTTTATAGAGGATTCAATCTATGAATATCCCAATTTGGATGTTTGGCTCAAAAAAATAGATCAATTTTATGAATAATGCCTTTGGAAGGAGGCAAAACAAGTAGTCAATTAGATGGTGTCAAATCAAAATATTGTTGCAACAATTTTTACACCTCCAAAAATATTGTTTGCTAATCTAGTTTCTCCTTTTCTTAGGTGTATAGTAGGTAACATATATCTCCCTTAGATTCTCTAACAAAATATTTTCAACCCACTATACACAAAGATGAAGTTGTTATTTAATTGTTCCTTCCCCTTTAAAAGGTTTCAAGATATGGAGTTTACCCTTATGTGATATCTCATAGGTGTTTTCTCTACCATGATGAATTACATTCCTATCATATAGCCAAGGTCTACCTAATAACAAGTGATAAGCGTTCATGGGCACTATGTCACACAACACCTTATTTTTATAAGGGTAGATATTAAATTAATAAGACAAGATTAATCCATAAGGGTAAAAGCTTAAAATTGTTTCACACTATTATAAAATATATGGCCAACACATCTAATTTTTCAACTTGGACCACCTAATAGTGACACTAATGATTGAAACTAATGAAATGTACAACTCTTTGTGTAGTTTATGTTTATAATTTTTAAGATTGTCTAAAAACTAGTTGAATATATTTTTTTATAACTTTAAGAGAATAATTGTAATTGTTATTTTTTTAAAGTGAGGTCAATGGAACATCACAAAAAAAGAGAAAAAAATCCCCACATAGATAATGTGAAAAGCTAGTGCATGGAAAAAATCGATGAATATAAATATTTTTTATTAATTTTTTAAAGTCAAACTTAATAAAAAATCATAGTTTCCATGGGACATCAAATTTTGTCTAAATTTTTAGCATTTAAAAAAATTATACCCTCTTAGAGAAGAGATTCTCCTCTAATGCACTATATATATAAAATTTCTAATCAGCTTCATGTTTGATTATAATAACCTGCTTACAATAAATTTTAATAATCAAACTAATTAAAATATTAAAAAAATGGATTGTAGACTCTAAGCTCAAGCATTTTCATATTTTCATGAAAGTGCCTTTGATTGGAGAAATCTAGAGTTGAAGTTAAAATTTTGTTGATTTTTTCTCAAAAGGGTTAAGTTGTCACATAGCTAATTTCAAGTGTTTTGATATAAAAATTTTGGCTCAAAAAAGGTTTCATGTGAAACATTTCATCAAAATTCAACCTTATTTTGTTTTTAAAAATAAATTATACCTATTAAGTGGTGTTGGGAAAGATGGTTTCACCTAAAACTCTTTGTGCCATGTAGGTGCCAAGTAGTTTCGAGAAAAACTGTTTAGCAAAAAAATGTTTCTTCAAACTATTTTCTTGATCAAAAGTGACAAAGTTCTATACTTTTACCCACAAGCACACCATGATTATTTTCCAACCAATAAATTTTATATGATAATTTAGTTTTAGAATGCAAATAAGTATACTTTTTTCTCTTTTTTTGTACTTACCAAGTTGTCAATAGATCGTCCATCTACAATCTACTTGCACACTTTATTTTTACACTTTTATTTTTTTCTTAAACATTTTTTTTCTTCTCCAATCAACTATGAGGGTTTCTTTGTTTATAGTTATCAAGGTTTTATTCAACATCAAGTTCTCTCTCATTTTTTCTTCAACTTTTTCTATCAACGGTATTCTCCTTTTTCTTGGGTCACCATTACTATATTGGGTTTTTTTGGCCAATTTATAGCCCTATGGTTTTCACTACAAATAAAACATCTAGAAGGTTTTCAACTCCCAAAAAATATTGTCCTTGCCCTCTACCTCTAAATCCTACACTTCCTTGGATTCTTGGCTTCACATTAGCCTTTGGCTCTACTTCATTGGTTGATTTGGAGGAACTTCCTCTACCTATACTTAAAGTTTTACCACCTCTTTTATTTTCCACTTTTCCCTATTTAGTTTTTACTTTTCTTTCAAGCTCAATTGATATGCCTCATCCATACTATTCACTTTGAGTAGAGATAACTCATCTTGGATTTGAAATATAAGTCCAACAAATATATTTTTGTTGTATTGTCATCATATTCTTGCAAATTAGTCTTGATCCCTAGTCACAAATTTTTTTTAATATGAATTGGTATGGATAGCTCCTTTTTCTTTATATTTTAAAATTCTTTACAAAAATTATTGATAATTAGAGGGAATAAACTTAGCTTTCAAATATTTTAACATATTTGGCCATATTTTATTTTCTCTTTCCCTTTTATTCTCCTAGCATTCTAGAGATTCTCCCACTACAGAGTAGCATGAAACTTCATTTTTATGTTATGAATTTGACCCTTCATGAATCAAATTCATCAATTCCTTCCACATAATAATATTTTAACTCTTGAATTTAATCCAAGAACACTTCTAAATTCAATTCACCTTTTAAATTAGGGACTCTAATAGGTTCATTTTATTATTTTGTTTGGTTACAACTTCAATAAGTCTTTCCATGGGATCTATAAATCCTATTTGACCCCTTTTAACATTTGATTCTTCCTCAAAATCCTCATCAAGAAACCTACCCTCAAGGGTCTACAAACTTTTGAGTAATTCATGATCTATATTACCTCTTTTTTTGAGATTCCTCTAGGCTCTTCTTCCCCATATTATATGAGCTCCCCTATGGGTCATTATATTTCCATTTGATACTAAATGATATAAATTTATTTCTCTAAGCTTACAAGTTAAACATATCTTATTTATACAACTTAACATAAATTATAATAATCTTCACAATAGACCTTTGATTAATTTCCTCTCAAATGATCACCCTTTGGGTTCCTTGGCATGAAAGAAAATTTGCAGTCTGCAAGGGTTGCTTAGGACAAGGATGAAATGGAAGATTGGGAATGGTAGCAGTATCAGATTTTGGGAAGACCCCTGGTTACTTGACACCCCTCTAGCTCACTCTGACTTTAGGAACTTGATGAGATTGACACAAATTTTCTTTGTATTTTACATCAGGGATTATCTCCTTGGCCTGCAAAGGTCTAGGAGATGGAATGACCTGGTCCTTTTCCTCCCTTTGTCTCTTGAGTTGTGTCTCATGTCCAAGTCCTTGCAGGACCTTCTTTCCCTTACCAGATTATCATTAACCAACATGGAGGATGATTGTTTTTGGAATCACGATAAGCAGGGGGATCTTTCTGTTAAAATGAATTACAATATGTTGTCGGACCAAGGTGTTGCCCTCAAACCCTATAAACAGGTTTGGAACAGACACAT
The DNA here is from genome assembly GCA_007115665.2 of Sequoiadendron giganteum. Lineage (NCBI taxonomy): Eukaryota > Viridiplantae > Streptophyta > Pinopsida > Cupressales > Cupressaceae > Sequoiadendron > Sequoiadendron giganteum. Next base: position 634,355,969 of record CM021104.1, on the reverse strand, counting down.
GATTCCAAAAATAAACTTTCTAGTGGACAACTTGCTATAATAGAATTCTTACTCGGGATAATTTAAGGAAAAGGGAATTCCAAATCCCCAATAGATGCTTATTATGCAAGTGCAATAAAGAATCTTTGGAGCACTTTCTTCTACATTTCCCATTTGTTGTTAGTGTGTGGGAGATGGATTTAGAGAGATTGGGCACTTAGTGGGCTATGAGAAAGGACATTAATTCCTTTATCCTGGGTTGTTCTGGGCCTTTCCTCCACCTTGTACCTCATGAGATCTGGAACAAGGTTCCCCACATTATCTGTTGGTGCTTATGGAAAGAAGGAACAATAGGATATTCAAGAATAATGAGATGAGCCCAAAGGAGCTTTCTGGTATAGGGGAAAGGTTTATCGCGGAAAAACATTCACTTTTCAAAGGGAAAATCCTAGACAAGGCCTTGGATGAGTGGGAAATAAAAATGGATAAAGCTTGGCATCAAAATTTGGATTCCAATTCCTTTGACAACTCTAGATCCCAAGGTCGATGGGAAACTATCTGGAAACCTCCTGACCATGGTTGGCATAAACTCAATTTTGATGGAGCTACCAAAGGCAACTCATGCAGGGCAAGTATAGGAGGTATAATAAGAGACTGCAAGGGAAATTTTGTGGCTGGTTACTCGAGGGGTTTGGGATTCAATCCTTTATGATTGTGGAAGCTAGAGCATTGCTAAAGGGTATTCAATTAGCTATCACTATGGGGATTGAGAATCTTCATATTGAAGGAGATTCTAAGTCTATAATTGATGCAATTAACCTGCACAGATTACTGGGATGGAGTACTAAAGAAATTTTAATAGACATAAAACATCTTGTGTCTAAGATGAATTTGAAGATTGCTACCCACATTTACCAGGAGGGTAATCAAGTGGTTGATTCTTTGGCTAATTTTGGCACCCATTGGGAAATTTCTAAGTGCTGGAAAAATTTAGGGAACCTTTCACCAGGTATTCAAGAATTAATCCTTAAGGAGCAAGGCACATGTATGATCCATGATGATAAATAACTATGTGATTATTTTGGTCTTATGGGGGGTCCATATTCTTGTCTTTTGGGCTATGTGGATGGGTTTGAATGCTGAGGTGTCTTACAAGTGGAAAAATTTGAATAATGGGGTGGAGATCATTTTTAAAAAGGCAATTATGAGGAGTTATGGGGAGTAATTTAAGATTACGGCCAAGTTGGATCTGGCCTTACATAATCTCTTTTTGGGGTTTGATCTATGCACCTGTTTATCATTGAAAATATTTGAATTTAAATTTGATGTGACTAGCATTTACAGGGTGAACCTTTTGATTGGTCCTTCCTCTTCCACTAAAATTATTCTACTGCTAAAGGCCAATATTTTAGTTTTATCTAAATTTGGCCTCACGACCAACTTTCATTGGTACTTGTGCAAAAGCAACTTGGATGGAAAAGCTTCTAGTTCCATCATTTCTTACTTTCCTAGCCACAAGTGTTTGAAGATCTTCATTAATGTGATAGCCAAGATTCCTTTTGGGATTTTACTCCTCAAGCATGTGTTATGTACATGGTCTTGATCGCCCAAGGCAACATCATTTGGCTTAAAAAATTTAGTGTATGGGAGACCACTCAATTTATCAAAATATCTAACCTTTTGCTCTCATAGGCTTTCTAGTATTTTGGTGTGTAAAGAGGTGACATGGGTGGCGACAGGGTGAGAACAGAGCCTGATAGTTGTGGGGAATTTTGCAAGGACCCTCTAGTTTGATACATATGTGTGGAAGGAGGGCTAGTGCCTTTAATGGAAAATTTGGTGGGTCACGATCCAAAGTTATCTGTGTAGTTTGTGAATTCCTAGAAAGAATAAAGGGTAACCATGGGTGGTATCTCATTTGAAGTAAATGAGGAGGTGATTTCTCAAGTGACGGGGTTGTTGTGCACTAGAAAGAAGTATCCAAAGCACACTAAGGTGCAATATAACAAAATCCTGAATGTTGTCCTTTTTGGTAATGAAAAATCTATTCACAACTAGTCAGGGTTTGAAAGAGAAGCTCTCTCACGACCTTGGGATCAGGTCTGCCTCACCCTCATGAAGTACGTCACCTTAGAAGGTAGATAATAAACCTAATATTTTTATCATTTTCCTCTTTTGAATCACCTTCACCATAAAATTTTGTTAAGCTTCTCATTTTTCTTGCTTATGGATTTGGAAAGCTCCATTGAGAAGTGTATTGAATCTTCTACCCAAAACTCAAAAGATGATCCTCCGCTACCTCTCCACCAAGGCCTCATTTTGAGGCTTTACCATTTTCATCTCGTGCTCTACCCACCCAAACCCATCTTTGTTGTCTATATAAAGGAAATTGAACCCCCTGCTCTGACTAATATCTCTTTGGTTGAGTCTAAGGGTCCAAAAAGAAAAATCCCTACGATTACTGCTGAAACCCCTAAGCCTAAAATAGCCTCCAATAAGAATAAGAGGAGTGTGGGGATTGCCTAATATAGTGCTATGACAGGTCTTTGTGAGCTTAAGTCTGCCCCTACCAGGACGTTCAACAAACCTATCACTAAGAAGAAAGTGAAGGATGAGGGGAAGGGTTTGATGAATCTATCAACCATAGATAATAGAGGCAAGAATGTGGTGGGGAAGGATTCTAAGGGAGATACTATGGTTGCTGCTATGGTGGAGATTGAGGTTGATATGACCAACATCAGGAGATTTGGCAGATTGGAAAAAAATAACAAGAAAATATAAATTAATGAGTTAGATTTTGATGAGGAGCAGTTTAACAATATAGGTATTAGAGATGTGGAGGAGTTAGAGGATGTTGAGGAGTTCGTTGAAGGGCCTCATACCCTATTGGACTTCAAAAAAATGAATAATGAGAACTTGACTTCCTATTCTTCTAACCCTCTAGATGTGGAGCGCGTTAATATTGTGAAGACTGTGGATAAAGGGGAGGATCTTCATGTATTGCATGAGAGGATGGGGAAGATGGAGAAAAATTTTAGAGGCTTGACCCGGTTCTTTATCAAGTTGGTCCATTGTGTTACTAGCACCCTCTTTGTTGTGATGAAGGATGAGATGGATAAGAAGATTGTTGAAGAAGGCCTCGAATGGGTTGGGGATGATATTATCAATACCCTCTCTCAAAATTGGGAGAATTCCAGTTAGTCTGCCGCTACCGTGTGGTGTTTTTGTTGGTTGTTTGTCTGGTGTGTCTTTATTTTTTGGCTAGTTGTTTTGGTTTTTTGGACATGATATTTTTTGGCCCTAGTGGCTCATCATGTAAAGGGTACAACACCCTGTAAATGCTTCTTATCGTATCAAAAACATAGATTATAATCAATTTCTATAGAAACCTAAAATATTCACTAGGAATATTAATCATCACTAAACCTATCACCTAATCCCTAATTGACCAATTTTGTCACCTAGGCTTATGTCCCATCACCCAGTCCTAATTAACCCATGACATATCCCTTTCACTTAAATTCCCTAAGTTGATTAAATAATCATATTATTTAATTAACCACCCCTTTCCATCTCAACATAATAAATAAATAAATAATTAAATCTTCCACCTATTATCCATCTCACCCATGTGGCTAAAATAATTAAATAATATTATTATTTAATAAAGTCTATATTCCCTCACCACTTTTCAAGAATAATGGGAACCTAAGAAAACTTGTCCTTGTGCTCCCATTATTATCTCAACACATTCCAAGAATATTGGGCACCTAGGAACACTTTTCCTTATGGTCCCCTTATTCTCGCCACATCCCAAAGTTATAGCCCTTTTAGGTGCATATGCCCCTAAATTCCCTCATCCTCACAACTAATTACTAAATTTGGTAAGTTAATCCTATTCATTCAAATTTTAACTACCTTCATCCCCTCCTAGATCCTAGGGGATTCCTCTCAACCATTCTCCACCCTTGATCTCACAACCAAATCTTGGCCATACATTTCCCATTCAAACAATCTATAAATTTAGGTATCCTCTCATCCAAATAATCAATTATTATTCAAGCTAGGTACGTGCTATCAATTTGGTTATATTCAAGCAAAGAGAGCATCCACATTCCAATACATAAAAGGGAAAACCATTCAACAATGGAGTTTTATGGTACAACTTTTGAGTTTATTTCTTATGTCAAGTGATATTATTTTTATTTCATTGTTGAAATCTATATGAGGTTTGTGATAGTTTGAAGAAGATTCAGGTTTGAATTGTATTTGGTTCGATTTCTATTTCTAAATTATTTTCTCACATTCTAGTGACTCTACCATAATTGTTGAGCTCTATTTGATGATGATAATTTATCCACAATCCCAACCATGTATCATTTTTTACATTGCATCCTTGTGAGATTTCATCATCCCACATGTACATCCATGTCAATCCAATATAATCATCCTAGTGGTATTAGTCCAAATTCTCAATCCTTAATCAATCATTTAGTCTTATATTCATGGCATGTACATTATGCCAGCACAATTCTCTCTCAAGTCCACGTTAATCAATTATGACATATTTTATCACCTCTTATCTTTTCAAGATACTTATTGGGTTCCATTTCACCCAAAAGTTCTCTTAAGGGGGAATCACTTCCATCATCATCCCTAAGAAATTCTAGAATAACTTACCACTGAAGCTTCATCCCATTCCATCCTACTTTTTAGTCTTCTTTGACACAACACCACTTAGTTGCATTGTATCAAAGAGGGACAAAATTAGGCACTTAAATATTCCCTAGGACTATTCATCATCACTAAACCTATCACCTAATCCCTAATCAACCAAACTCCTTCACCTAGGCCTATATCCCATAATCTAGTCCTAGTCAACCTAAGACATCTCTTTCTCCTAAAGTTCTTAAATATTATTTAATTAACCACCCTTTTCCATATCCCCACAAATAAATAATTAATTAATTACATATTCCACCTATTATCCATCCCATCCATGTGGCTGAAATAATTAAATAATAATATTATTTAATTAAGGCATTATTCTCTCAACACATCCCAAAGCTATAACCTTCTTAGGTGCACATGTCCCTAATTTTATTCATCCTCACAACCTACTTACTAAATTTGGTAAATTAATCATATTCATTCACATTCTAACTACCTTAATCCCCACCTTTCATCCTCTCCTAGATCTTAGGAAATTCCTCTCAACAATTCTCTATCCTTGATCTCACAATCAAATCTTGGCCATCCATTCCCCATATTCCCAAAATCTATAAATTCAAGCATCCTCTCATCCAAATCAAACAATTATTATTCAAGATCTAGGTATATGTTGTCAATTTGGTGACATTTAGGCAAAGAGAGCATCCACATTCCAATACATCAAGGAGAAAATCATTCAAAAATGAAGGTTTATGGTAGCTTTTGAGATTATTTCCTATGTTGTTATCTTGTTTTTCTTTCATTGTTGACCTCTATCTAAGGTTTTTCTTGGTTTGAATAGGAAGCTTGCATAGATTTGATAAAGGTGGAGTAAGGGATCATCTTGGATTTCTAGATCAAAGATACAATCATGATTAAATATTGTGTTTTGGATGCATTATAAATAGGATCTTGATCAAAGATGGGATTGCCATGGGATTCATAATTATTGATTGGATCTTGGTCAAAGATCACATTAACATGAATATTAGGATCATTTATGGGGACTTTTTCATTAACTTGATCTTTATTTGATTGGTAACAAGTTGTGACATACTTTAGAGAGAGATCTTAACATAGTCTTAATTACTTCTTAGACAAGATGGATATGCTTTGTTTTGCATTGATATTCCCTATATCAACTAGGATTTTGATGTACGTTCCTAATGTCACATTTAATATTATGCTTGGATTAGTTTGATATTTTTGGACCTTATGATTTGTTGTTCATTTTAGCCTTCATGAATGATGATGCATGTTCATTTTAACCTTTATGCATGTAATGTAATTTTGTAGTTGTTTGCAAAATAAAATGAGATAGGAATGATAAAACCAACTAAGTAAATGAAATGATAGGGAAAAAAATGATTATGTTTCAAAAGAAATAGTTTTTAGAACTCCCTCCAAGTTGTGTCACTTCATGAAATTTGCAAAATACTTATGGATTTTTGACCTTTTGGATTTTATGGACTTCATGAAATTTTTACATTTATCTTCCCATGTGGATGGAACTATGAAGATAGTAGTGTTTGATGGTAATGCCTAAATTTAGAACTCAAGTAGAAACAAACAAAAAATGTAAGCTTCTTATTCAAAACAAGCAAAAACTTGAATAGAGTTCAACAATGAAAGAAAAACAAGATAGCAACATAAGCAATAAACAATAGGTTCATATTCAATTAGAGAGCAGGAATGGGTGAGCGAGAGCGAGGTTTTGAATTTTGTCCTATCCTACAACGGGTGTCTGGTACGAAGGTAGCTGGATCTTTGCTGGGGGGTGGAATTTTTGTGGATGTAGTAGGGGAAAATGCAGGTGAAGAGTAGGGGGGAGAGGTTTCCAAGGACTGGGGACTGAGGAATTAGGGGGACCCAGGTGGTAAGGTGGACCCTGGAGGTAAGGTGATTCTAGGACCCTCTTCGAATGGCGGGGTTGGTGGGGCTAGGTTTTTGGGGAACCAGGACGTGGCCAAGGACCCTACTATCAGATTGGGGTCTCTGGAGAATTTTTTGAGAGACCAATGTCAGGATGACTCAAAAAGAAGATAGGCCTCACTTTTTGGGACAAAGTTTGCTAGTAAGTTGATCTTTCCTTCAGTTAGCAACATTTTGGTCCCTTTGAGTGGGATTTATATTCTTGTTCTTGATCTAGTCATTGACCATAACATTTTGATGATGGCCTCTTTGCTGGTGGGTAAATTCTTGTGCTTGAGACCAAACATAGAAGTGGTTAAGGATTTTTTTAGGAAGAAGTGGAAAGCAAAATGTTGGTATGTGGCGACTGATCATTCTATACTGTACACTCTTCATGTATCCTCGCTGGGGTCCGGGGCTGGGTTGGGCCCCGGGCAGGGGTTCGGGAGCGGTAGCCCCCGAGAAAAATTTTGTCCTGCTTTTTCGCGAAATTACCGAAAAAGGGAAAAATCATAAAAAGGGAAAAAACCTCGATTTTGTATAACCCTAACTTATAAAGGGTTTGGGATAGAGTTACAGTATCATAAGAAACAAGCGATTATTCACGATATTGTAATAGGGTTTTGCACTGGTTAATAATATCATTGGATGGCTGCAGTTTGGTGGATGTAGCCCACATTGGGTGAACCACCTTAAATTCTCTGTGTTAGTTTTATGTGTGTTTTATTTCTGGTTTATTTGATAAAATCTACATTTAGCTTTTAGATATCTGCCTATGAAAACCTAACAAGTGGTATCAAAGCGGGTTGTTTTTGATTATCGTTTGCAGGAAAGTCTCATGGTTAAGTGGGAGCAATGGCAGATGAGGGTAAGATGAAGGTTGATAAGTTCAATGGGCAAAACTATCAGTTATGGAAGATGCAGATGGAGGACTATCTCTATCAGAAGGATTTATGGCGGCCATTGGAAAGGAAAACCAAGAAACCCATAGCAATGACAGATGAGGACTGGGATATTTTGGACAGAAAGGCACTTGGCAGTATTCGCTTATGCCTGGCACAATCGGGTATTGATTTTGATGAAATATTTTCTCCAGTTGTTAAAATGACCTCTATTTGTACTGTGTTAAGTATTGTGGCTATTGAAGATTTGCATTTAGAACAGCTTGATGTTAAAACTGCCTTTCTCCATGGTGATTTGGAAGAGGAAATTTATATGGAACAGCCACAAGGATTTGAGGTCAAAGGTAAGGAGAAACTAGTGTGCAGATTGAAGAAAAGCTTATATGGCTTGAAGCAAGAACCTCGACAATGGTATCTTAAATTTGATAGTTTTATGGCTGAGCAAGGTTATAACAGGTGTAATTCAGACCATTGTGTTTATTTTAAGATGCTAGGTGAAGATGGCTACATTATTTTATGTTTATATGTTGATGATATGCTTGTAGTGGGGTCTAACATGGATCACATAAAGGATTTAAAACAACAGTTAGAAAATTCATTTGCTATGAAGGATTTGGGGGCAGCAAAACAAATCCTTGGTATGAAGATTACAAGAGATAGGAAAAAAAGGAAATTGTTTTTATCTCAGGTTGATTATGTTAAAAAGGTGTTGCAAAGATTTCATATGGAGAATGCAAAAGCTATCAGCACACCTTTGCCCAGTCATGTAAAATTGACTAAGGATATGTGTCCAAAGACACAAGAGGAGGAAGAAAAAATGTCCAAGGTACCATATGCTTCAGCTGTAGGTAGTTTAATGTATGCCATGGTATGCACGAGACCAGATATTGCACATGCTGTAGGAGTTGTTAGCCGGTATATGAGTAATCCAGGAATTGAGCATTAGAATGCAGTAAAATGGATTCTCAGGTATTTGAGAGGTACACCAGATAAATATTTATGTTTTGAGGGCTCTAATACAGATTTAAAAGGCTATGTTGACTCAAATTTGGCAGGGGATATTGATACCAGGCGGAGTACCACAGGTTATGTATTTACCGTTGGTGGGACAGCAGTAAGTTGGATATCTCGATTGCAAAAGGTGGTTGCTTTATCCACCATAGAGGCAGAGTATGTGGCTGCAACAGAGGCAGCAAAGGAGATGATATGGACGCAATTTTTCATGGAAGAGTTGGGAACACAACAGGCTGAAAATTACTTGTTCACAGACAGCCAGAGTGCTATACATCTTGCAAAGAATTCTGCCTTGCACTCTAAAACCAAGCACATACAGTTGAGGTATCATTTCATTCGGTCAGTGTTGGAGGATGGATAGGTAAAGCTGGAAAAGATAAATACAGATGTAAATCCAGCGGATATGTTTACTAAGGCAGTGATAAGGGAGAAGTTGAGCTCCTCTTCAACTTCGGTTGGCCTTCAAGGTTGAATTAAAGTATAAGAAAGCAACAGGGTCCAAGGTGCTTATTTCTAGTGGGAGCTGTAAGTGCAGTGGTGTCGTCCAGGTTCAGTCTCCAAGTGGGAGATTGTTTAGGTGTGGAGCCTAATCAGTCTCCAAGTGGGAGATTGTTCGTATGTGGCGACTGATCATTCTATATTGTAAACTCTTCATGTATCCTCGCCGGGGTCTGGGGCTGGTTCGGGCCCTGGGCAGGGGTTCGGGGGCAGTAGCCCCCGAGAAAAATTTTTGTCCTGCTTTTTTGCGAAATTACCGAAAAAGGGAAAAATCATAAAAAAGGAAAAAACCTCAATTTTGTATAACCCTAATTTATAAAGGGTTTGGGATAGAGTTACAGTATCATAAGAAATAGGCGATTATTCGCAATATTGTAATAGGGTTTTGCACTGGTTAATAATATCATTGGATGGCTACGGTTTGGTGGATGTAGCCCACATTGGGTGAACCACGTTAAATTCACTGTGTTAGTTTTATGTGTGTTTTATTTCTGGTTTATTTGATAAAATCTGCGTTTAGCTTTTAGATATTTGCCTGTGAAAACCTAACACAAAAGGACAAGTTGACATGGTGGCCCTGCCCAAAGGTTTCTTCTACTTTGCTTTTTCTTGTGAAGAGGATAAGATTGGAGTTCTATGTGGTGGTCCTTGGGTTCTTGGTAAGTCATCCTTGGCTCTTAAGAAGTGGTCTCCAAAAATGGACTTCTTGGATACATATTTTGAAGCAATGCCTGTGTGGGTTCGGTTACCGGGCTTACCCTTGGAATTCTGGAATGAGGATGTCTTTAGGAGAATCGCAAGATCTTTTGAGGAGCTGTTATCTATAGATTCTATGACTTCGGCTAGGAAAAGGTTGGTTTTTACCAGGATTTGTATGGGTATAACTCAGTCCACTGATCTGTCGTCCTCTATAGAAATTGTGTCTAAACTCAAAAAGTGGGTTCAAACAATTGAATTTGAGACTATATAGGAGTGAATTTGCACCCCTAATGCAGATTACCCTTTTACCCCTTTCCACTTTAGAAAACCAAAGGTGGAGGCTTAATTCCACCTCAGCTCATTGTCTTTGTTCCACTTGGTGCCCGTTTTGTGCGTCGACAAAGGAATAAATTTCAAAGATGCTCGTGTAGCATAGAGAGGTCTGTGTGGTGTGGAGACATCCTTGACAAATTCCCACATTTGGAGCCTACAGTGGAATTACAATCCCCATTGGGAGTTGATTTATAATGCCCTCTTCGACCGACCGACCCGAATATGGTCATTTTCCTTCCCCTTCCCTTCATATTCTTCATTCATTCATCAATTTTTCCATCTCTAGCTCTTCACAAGCTCTAAGCAACTTCTTCACCATCTCTTAAAACACTTTAAACTTCACAGCGGGAACATCAACACTCCATCACTTCAAAAGAGAAAGTGTGGAGCGAAACACCATGGCAACATAGGCTTGAGTCCCTCTCATTTTCTCCCCCACTAGCCTTGAGCGCTTTGGGTAGAGGTGGTAACCTTTCACTCCTATCCTCTATTATTTGGTTGAGTAGCATAACACCGCTTCGTAGTGATTTTGTGTACTTTACTTCATTTCCTACTTTTCTCTCTATTTATCTGGCTATCCGTGGAGGTGGGAACACCAAAACAAGGGTTTGACTAAGGAAAACCCCTATACAACCCCAACTCTCTCTCTCTCTCTCTCTCTCTCTCTCTTGTGTGCATGTATTAGATACGTTCACAATCTAGAGGCCTCATCATCCACACGATTGTAAGCATTTCCTTTCCCTTCTTCTCCTTTTCTTTATCATTTCCATCCCAATCCTACTACATTCTGTCACTTTATTGCATTCTAGTTCTTAGAAATCAGCTTAGAAGCATTCACTTTTCTATTTTCTATGATATACTCACTTTTTGGTCCATACAAAACACCAACGCGCCTCTAGGATGCCAGTGCGCCACGCTATTGTCTGTATTTTGCACTAACATCCTTTGGCCGAGAGCTTGTTGGTTTGTCTAGAGAGTCTCTATGACCTACTCTTTCTGATTCTAGAACTCTCGTCATTGTTCTTTGAGGTAGTTTAGGGTAGTTCACCCTATAAGGCTCTCTGATTGAAGAGAACTCATGAGTAGTGAATCCTCCTTCTCTACATTTTGGTGAACCCGACCTGAAGAACAGTGTTCTTTGAAAAAATAGGAATTTATTTTCCCCTACTTGGTGGGGTCATAACTTTTGACTCGATGCTCGAAATTCGGAACCGTTTGCACCGTTGGAAATGTCTCCTAGAGAAATAGTTCAATCCCTAAAATACAAGTGCCTTTGGCAATTGAATTTTAGGGACTGACACAAGTTCTGAACCCAAATTTCACTCCAAAGACCTCTGAAAATGTAAATTACTAGAACATAGAAAATATTGAAAAAATCGTAATGAATTTAATATCTTCTTTTATTAGTTTTGTATCTAATTTTGTTCAAAATTTTAATGATATTCCATTTCATGCATGTGACGGTGACTTGGCTTTGCCTATGTCACTCAGTGTCTTTGATCCTTTTCATGAGATTCCTCTTGCTTTGAAGGACATTTTATTGCAAGCAGATGAAATCATTGATACCTTTCTAAATGTTACTCTACCATCTATTCATTCCAACGCACTCCCTTCTAGAGATGATGCAATTGTGAATGATGAATCTCCTACTCATTCCAATACACTCTCTTCTAGGGACGTTGCATTTGTGAATGGTGAATTTCTTATCTATCCTAATGCACTCTCCTCTAGAGATGATGCGTTAGTGCATGATGAATCTCCTTCCACATTTGATCCTGTTTGGATCATGTTGAGAATATTTCTTCGAATAATCATTCTACTAGTTGTGATGATTATGTAAATGTAATCTATATCTCTGCTGCCCCTCAAAGGCCTAAGAGACTGGTCATTTACGTGAATCCAACTAGTCCTTCTACTAAAAGGGTTTTCTGTATTGATGGTGTTCCATTTGATAGTGATTCCCTCGATGTTTCTAAGGCTCCCTCTTATAGAGCACTAGCCCGTACCTATGATAATAGAATGAATAAACAACTAAGTCTCCTTCAAGCACCTGAACCTATGACTAAAGCACCTAGTGATTACGATATTTTCGAGCAACTTCGTGTTACTCCGGCTAAGATCTCACTGTGGGACTTGCTTTAGTCTAATTCAGTTTATCAAGGTATTCTTTAGGAATCCTTGCAAAATATCCTCTTGCCTTCTTCCATTAGATTGGTAGATGTTGATGCGTTGTTAGCATATATTCATGCGGAATCATTGAATATTACATTCTATCCATAGGAACTCCCACATTTGGAAGTACATAAGTAAGTGGAACCTCTAATGATTATAGTTAACATTAATAAGATTGGCATTAGACGTACTCTCATTGATGCTGGTTCGGTGCTTAACATATGTAGCATTGATCTATTGCCTAAGATTAATATTGATCCATCTTCTATTAATGCTTCTTCAGTTGACATTTGTGGGTTTGATAATGTTGGTTGACAAGCCCTATGCACAATAGTCTTGCCTTTGAGGTTGGGACCCGTTACCATACCTACCCTTGTATATGTTATGTCAGGGAAGTTACCTTATAACCTTCTTCTTGGTAGACCATGGATCCATGCTATGGGTGCAGTCTCGTCTACTCTGCATAAATCTATTAGGTTCATTGCTAATAATAAAGTAGTGACAGTCAAAGCTAACCCTGACACTATGCACCTATGTGAGATGGTAGCTATTGGTCAAGCTTCAGTTGTGCCTACTCTTATTCCTTCAGTATCTTCTAATGTGTCGATGTTTACTCCATAAATACCTACTACAAAGGATACTCTTGAGAAAGATGTCCTTGAAGAAGATCCTTCTAAAGAAAAGTCTGCTCCTTCCACCTCTTCTCAAAGGAATGCATGTCTTGGTGATGATTGGGGTCCTTCAGACTTTACAAATCACTTTGTTCAGGAATATAAAGTCGACCTGATCCGCTTAGACCTTCCGGTAACGTCATTCACACCCACTATCAAAGATGGTTGTTCTTCTGTATCGTGGGATAATGTGAATGCGAATTGTAATGTTCTTAGTGTTGATCCTCCTTTTGAGGAAGATGATTACACCTCTACTAAAGAGGATAATGTTGGCAGTCCTATCAAGAAGGATAATGACAATCTCATAGAAGAGTATGTTCCTCCTTGCTGGAATAATACTCTCTATGTAGATCCCCCCTCTTCTTGAGATTTGCAAACACGTTATGGCCCTAGCTTTAGGCTCGTCTCCAAATATGGCTATGAGCATAAAGTTTGTGGGCGTAAAGAATAAGGCATTCAGGTCCCTATATAATTCGCACCTCACAAGTGTAGTCTAGGGCTTGGTTGCTCGAATAAACAATCTAAGAAGAAATCACGGTTGAACGTTGACATGATGTCCGCTCAACCTCATTTTCATGGATTGGTCTATCCTCCCTTGTCTTCGATATTTGTATCTTCTTCTTGTGAGCAGTCAAACATTTCTCCGTAAGAGAAAGGATTACTTCTTGCTCCTCATCCTTTGTCTGAGCAAGAGTGTATTTTGTTTGTTGCTTCTTAAAGCCCACTTAATTACTCTTCCTCCTCCTACACGCAAGAAATCTCACAAGTATGATCATGAAGAACATTATTTTTGCACATACCATCAAGTGCTTGACTATTCCACTACAAAATATAAGGCCTTGAAGGATAAAGTAAAACAACTTCACGATTCAGGTGCTTGTTGATGCACTTGTCTTTTCTTTGCATGACTAGCGATATCGAGGTTTACCTCTATCCTGTTCTAAATATCTTGCATGGTTCTCCTCCCCTATATGTTGGGGGTAGTGATAACTTGTTTTGGAGATGTGTGTCCTTCTTAAGGACTCCCTCTCCCCTCTATGTCTTTTAGATGAAGCGTCCCTTGAGCGGACCCCTCTTTTTCTTTTGAAGGGTTCCCGAGGGACCTCTTTGAAAGCTTTTCTCTCAAATGAATTCCATGGCGTCTAGCTTGGGGGCAGCCCAACTAGACTTACTTCACATAATTACGTCTAGCTTGGGGGTAACCTGACAAGACCTTACTCTTCAAATAGTTCATCCCTTGAGTGGACCCCTATACCTTTTGAAGGGTTCTCAAGCGACCCCTTTGAAATTCTTCCAACTTGATGATGGTCTGCATGACTGTCTACTTACTTGCTTTGCAGGACCGAGAAATTGTAGAGCTCCTACATCCTATGATACGAGCTCTACTCCGAAGCGAGTTTTGCTTTTATCACTTTTACTTTGTGATATGGGCTCTACTCCGAAGCGATTTTTTCTTTTATCACTTTTACTCTGTGATACAAGATTTTTCTTTTATCACTTTTACTCTATGATACAAGCTCTACTCTGAAATGGGTTTTTATTTTATCACTTTTACTTTGTGATACAGGCTCTACTCCGAAGCGGGTTTTTCTTTTATCACTTTTACTCTGTGATATGGGTTCTACTCCGAAGTGGGTTTTTCTTTTATCCCACTTACATTCATTTATTCTTGTATTTACCAAATCAAAGATCAACATCTTCTTTATCTTGAGTATATACTCTTTCTTCAACTTCATAGTTTTGCGGATCTATGAAGTCTTCTCTTGACCCTGCACTCTCAGGCTCACTAGATCGCGATCGACTTCCTCAATGGTTTAGGTATACATTTCAAACCCTACTACATCTTTGATCTACTTTACCAAAGCACTCATCAATATTTGTGCTCGCTAAAGTGGGGGCAAAATGTATAGGAGCGAATTTTCACCCCTAATGCAAATTCCCCTTTTACCCCTTTCCAATTTAGAAAACCAAAGGTGGAGGCTTAATTCCACCTAAGCCCATTGTCTTCATTCCACTTAGCGCTCATTTTGTGCATTGATAGAGGAATAACTGTGAAAGACATCTACAAAGCATAGAGACATCTGCGTCGTGCGTAGACATCCCTAACAGATTCTCATGTCTGGATCCAGTATATGCATTACAATCCCCATTGGGAGTCAATTTGTAATTCCCTCTTCGTTCGACCGACCCGAATATGGCCATTTTCCTTCCTCTTTCCTTCATATTTTTTATTCATTCATCCATTTTTCCATCTCTAGCTCTTCACAAGCTCCAAGCAACTTCTTCATCATCTCTTAAAACACTTTACACTTCATAACAACATCAACACTCCATCACTTGAAAAGAGCAAGTGTGGAACGAAACACCATGGCAACAAAGGCTTGAGTCCCTCTCATTTTCTCCCCCACTAGCCTTGAGTGCTTTGGGCGGAGGTGGTAAGATTTCACTCCTCTCCTCTATTATTTGGTTGAGTAGAATAAAACTGCTTCGTAGTGCTTTTGTGTACTTTACTTCATTTTCTACTTTTCTCTCTATCTATCTGGCTCTTCGTGGAGGTGGGAACACCAAAATGGGGGTTTGACTGAGGCAAACCCCTATACAACCCTGACACTTTCTCTCTATCTTATGTACAAGTATTGGAGACATTCACGAGCTAGAGGCTTCATCATCCACATGGTTGTAAGAATTTCCTTTCCCTTCTTCTCCTTGTCTTTATCATTTCCATTCCAATTCTACTACATTCTGTCACTTTATCACATTCTAGGAGTTCTCAGAAATCAGCTTAGAAGCATTCACTTTGCTATTTTCTATGAAAAACTCACTTTCTATTCTGTACGAGACGCCAATGCACCTCTAGGAAGCCAACGTGACGAGCTATCATTTTTATTTTGCACTGACATCCTTTGGCCGAGAGCTTGTCGGTTAATCCAGAGAGTCTCTGTGACCTGCTATTTCTGATTCTAAAACTCTCACCGCTGTTCTTTGAGGTAGTTTAGGGAAGTTCGCCCCATGAGGCTCTTTGATTGAAGATAAATCATGAGTAGTGAATCCCCCTTCTCTACAAAGACTCTTCCTTTTTTGTGTTTCGCTTGTAAAAAATCTAGGCATTAGGCTAGGAAATGTACATCCAATGTGTCTAAGGTTGAAGCTAAGTCGACTGTCAAGGATACCAAAATATGGAAGGAAAAAACTTTGGATATCCCCTTGGATGATGTTCCCTCCCTAAACAAGGGTGAGATGAATAATTTTGGGGATGGCCAGGATAAGAGTGAGGAGTGCTTGAATCTCAATTTGGGGGCTAATAATGATGAGGAGCCCGTGAAAGGGAATGTCTCTGACAACCTTGAAGCTTCAAAAGAAAATGATAAGGCTCTAAGAGAGAGCTAATTGATTTGAGAACCAAGGGGTCCCAAGGAGAGGATGAAAAGATAGATGGAGGGAGTATTGGTAAACCTGATGGAAACATGAACTCAACAAATATGGATCTAGACTCCTCTGGTGAGTGTTCAAAGGAAATATCTCGTACTGGCCACAGGGTAGGAAGTAAATCAAGTTGTGAGGATGATTCTATGGCAGAAGGGGTGAAGACTCTTCCTTATTCTTTCAAGGAAGGTTCTCATAGCTCACTGGAGGTAGTTAAATCTACTTTTGGGGATTTTCTGGACACCTGTAAGGAGAGTAATGACCTGGGGCATTCTCTAATCAACAAGGTTGCTACAGGAAATGATTTAATGGATGGTCAAGAATTTATGGGACTTGAGGACTTGGACCTTGAAGGGGATAGTTCATACACAAAATTTGAAAAGAAGAAGAGTAAAAGAGGGAACAACACTGTGGGGGTTTCTACAAGAAATAGGACAAAAGTGGACTATGGTAACCAGAGAAGTTTAGATAGAAAATCAAAAAAGTGGCATAAAGAGTAGGATGCATCCAAAATATTGTTGATGGGATTCAAAGAACCATCCCAGATATTTTTCGAAGCAACACCCCATCAAAGAAATGAAGTTCATGTCATGGAATGTTCGGGAGCTAAATAGTTCCCACAAACAAGATATTTTGTATAATTTTGCTAGGAACCATAAGCGTGATATTTTAATTATTTAGGAATCCAAGATGCCTAAGGATAGAGTAGAAAGGATTAATATTTTCAAGAATTTTGGTGTGCAAGGTAGGATTTCGAAGGGCACATGTTAAGGTTTTGTGACATTTTGGAATCAACAGCATCTTCATGGTACTCCAGTCTGGAAAGATACTAACCATGTGGCAACTAGATTTAGGCATATTAGAGAAGACTTATGTTGGATCTTGTCTAATATCTATGCTCCAAACAATAAATCAGCGAGAAGGAATTTTTTGAAAAGACTTGAGTCTTTTAGGCTAAGTTTCCCTAATGAGAACTGGATCATTATGGGAGACATCAACACCTCGTTGCTTGTGTCAGAAAAATTTGGAGGATCTCAGATACAGATGGATAGTAAATTGGATTTGATGGATTTTATTAACTCCCAATGTTTTCATGATGTGGATCTTAAGGGGGCAACCTACACTTGGTCTAATAGGTAGGTTGGAAATGATCTTATTCAAGTCAAACTTGATAGGGCTTTAATTTTGAATAATTGGATGGTGGATTATTTCTGATCTTTAACTACTCTCTCTAGGATTGGGTCAGATCACTTCCCCATCAGTTTTGTGGCAGACTTTGTGTCAGCTAAGAGGAATTTCCCTTTAAGATTTGAAAGAATGTGGTTTTCTTATCCTCAAATCTTTAATTTCATTCAATAATGGTGGAACATTAAGGTTAGTGGTACTGCTATGTTTCGGGTGGCCAAAAAGCTTAGTGAGGTCAAAGCTAAGGTTAGACTTTGGAATAAGGAAGTTTTTGGGAATATATTTGGTACGAAGTCTACCATATAGCTTGAGTTAAAGGATATCCAAGATAGAATTTAGAAATATGGTTATGTGGAAGACTTCCTCTCTAGAGAAAACAAAATTCTTACAAGCTATCATGATATTATCTCTAAAGAAGAAGAATTTTGGAAACAAAGATCAAGATTGGTGTGGATTTTTTCAGGAGACAAGAACACCAGGTTCTTCCACATGACAACTCTAAAACATAGGGCGTCAAACCGTACGACTCATATTATGAAGAATGGCATCAAAATTCATAAAGAGGATGAGATAAGGAGTGAGGCTAATCAATTCTTTGCTAATCTCTTAGCTGCGGAAGAAAGGATGCACGTAAACTCTCAAAGACCTCCCATTGATGCTATTGCCAACATTCTGAATGAGAATCAAAATAGATCTTTGAATGTTATTCCCTCTTTGGAAGAGGTTAGAAAGGTCATCTTTTCTTTTGAAGGTAATAAGGCCCCTGGTCCAGACCAATTTTTGATGTTCTTCTTCCAAGTTTTCTGGGAGATAGTGGCTGAGGATGTAGCTAATGCGGTCAAAGAGTTCTTTTGATCAAGAAAACCGTTGAAGGAGCTTAATTCTAATTTCATTGCTCTCATCTCCAAGTTCCCTAGTGCTGATGCTTTTGACTCTTTCTGCCCAATCAGCTTATGCAATTCCTTTTATAAAATAATTTCTAAAGTTGTTACAACAAGGCTGCTTGGTGTTCTTTCACTTTTGATTTCTCCTCAACAGAATGGATTTGTCCCTGGCAGATAGATTTTAGATTTTATCATCACTTTTCATGAGAACATTCACTCATTAGAGATTTTAAAGAATCAAAGGTTTTCTACTAAAATTGGATATGTCCAAGGCCTATGATAGGGTGGATTGGGGGTTTTTGCTGAAGGTTTTAAGAGCTTTTGGGTTCTTAGAGAGATTTCTTGAATTGATTTGGGAAATGATTTCCACAACCAGCATTGTTGTTATCATCAATGGGTCCCCCTCCCACTTTTTCAAGGCTTCAAAAGGGGTGAGACAAGGAGATCCTGTTTCTCCAATACTCTTTACTCTAATGGTGGAGAGCTTGGGAAGATTACTGCACAAAAAGGTGACGGATGGAAGTTTAAAAGGGTTAAAACCGTTATTGACTAATCTTGTTTGTTCTCATCATAAATTTGTTGATGGCATTATTCGTATGGGAAGTTCAACAATTGGAGAATCTAGAAATTTGAAGTGATCCCTTTTTCTTTATGAAGAAGCTTTAGGGCAGAAAATTAACAGGATGAAAAGCTCCCTCTTCTTTTTAAATACTCCTAAATCTAGGCAAAGGAAGATGTCTGATATTCTTGGTTGTGTTGTTAACTCTATTCCTTCCACTTATCTAGGGCTTCCCTTGGGAACAAAACCACCTGATTCTTTTTGGATTTCCCTTGTGGATTGATTTAATCAAAATTTGGTTGGCTGGAAAGGGACCCTCCTCAGTCAAGCAGGTAAAGTCATGCTGCTAAAGTCTTCCCTTCAGAATTTGCATATCTATGCTCTAAGTTTGTTCAAGATCCCTTCCAATTTGTTTGAAATTATAGAAAAGATTCAAAATTCTTTCTTTGGTCCAGGGTTGAGTAGAAAAATATAATTTTGCTAGTTTCTTAGGATAATGTGTGTAAACCCAAAAATATGAAGTTCCTGGTCTGTGGAATATTAGAGTCTTTAATAAAGCTCTCTTGGTGAAGTAGGTTTGGAGAACCTTTGTTGAAGACCGTGAATGGAATGCTATTTGGCACAAAAAATATTTGCATGGTGTCATTTCCTTCAAGGAATTTCTTAGTTCTCAGAATCTCTCGCATGGCTCTACTCTTTGGAATAATGGCATTAAGTCTAGGGATCTAGCTGGGAAAGGTGCTTTCTGGAAACTTGGAAATGGCAGAAATTTTTTGTTTTGGGAAGACAAATGGATTGGTAATGAGCCTTTTGTGATCATACTATTTTTAAGAATCATATGGACGAATGCAAAACCAGATTTGGTACTTTAGTTGGGGATTATTGGAGGAATGATTAGTGGGTTCATATTTCTTCAATTAGTCTGGACCTTTCCCCCTGCAATCTCTTCTAAACTCTGTTGTGTTGAGCCCGCAAGGCGAGGAGGATTCTATGGTTTGGAAAATGTCATCTACAGGGGCCTTCTTTGTGTCATCGATGGTGGCCTCTTGTTATCATTACTCCCCTTCTCCTATGTGGGCGAAGGCTTGGGTGCATAACCTTATACCCAAAATAAATATTTTTTCTTGGATCCTCCTTCAAAATAAAATTATGACTAATGACAATCTTTGTAAGCATGGTCTTTCTCTTCCTAATAGATGCTATCTTTTTTGTGCGAAGGTTGAGACTATTTCACATCTTTTTCTCCTTTGTCCTTTTACCTATGACATTTTTGCAGTTGTGGAACCTCAGCTAGGTTTTTCCTGGCTCTATCTTGGACTTCTATTTCCAGTGGAAGTCTCCCTCAAAAAATTAGGTGCTAAAGCAACTCTAGAAGTATATCTTTCCACACCTTGTGTGGGGTATATGGAAAGAGCGTAACAATATAATTTTTAGGGATTCTGCATTTTCAAAGGAAATTGTTTTTTGTAAAATTATTAGAGTTGTGTGAGAGAACTTAAATTGGCTTAACTGCAAAACTAAGGCAAAAGGAAAGTTCAGGTGTCAAGATTATGAGCTTAGATTCACTGATGCTTGGAAGATTAATGTTGACATATCTTATCCCCTTAAACCAACAAAGGGACCCAAAAATGGCATCCATCAGAACTTTCCTCCTCCTGGTTGGGTTAAAATTAACTTTGATGGGGTGGCTAAGGCTAATCCTGGGTCTAATGGGTGTGGGGGAGTGATAAGGGATGAGAATGGTATTTTTATTTCAGCGGTGGCACTCCCCTTGGGAACCTAGACCAACCACCTTGTTGAAGCCATAGGGGCTTTCCAAGCTTTAAATCTTGCCTATCAACTAAACTACAAAAATGTGTGGCTTGAAGGGGACTCAAACAATATCATCCAATGTATCAAGGGCCTCCAAAAGCCTTCATGGACCATAGAAAGTTGGATTAATCTATCCAAGAGGATTATAAGCTCTTTTGAAAAATGCTTAATTTCCCATGCTTACCGGGAAATTAACACAGTGGTGAACTTCTTTGCCAACAAGGGTGTTCAGGCCAATGAAAAAATCATGTGGCAAAGGGGTGATAAGTTGGAGGTTGATGTCATAGCCTTATTAAGGTAGGATAGAATACATGAGAAGGCATCAAATTCCCCTATTAATTAATGATTATGGGAGATGAGTGTCAATTCATGCAGTCTTGGAATTGTTGTTCAATAATTTCATATCAAAGGCCAAGGTACCAAAGAATTAATAGCCACTCTAATATTTTTTTTCCTCGCATGCTTTCTAGGTATTTTGGCTATCAGTTTATGTGGCTTTCTTCAGTCTTTTGAGCGAGCTTGTAACTCTGCCAATATGGGTGGTGAGAATCATCGTGTGGAACCAAAGGACTGTGAGGAGCTGAGCAATAATGCTAAGGTGTGGCAACTATTGGAGAAGGGTGGGCTCACCTCTTATATTGAAAAAATCCATGGCTGGAACCAGAAGGTTACTAGGTATTTTGCTAAGGAATGGAAGAATGGTAAAGTAAATCTATTTGGGAGAAAGGTTTCCATCAATGAGCAGCTAATTGCTGAGGTGATAGGGCATTCCATGGAGGGTCTCAAATTTTATAGGGAAAAGAAACTCTCAGACCAGGCTGTGAAAAATTTTCTGAAGACGGAGAAGGAAAAAGAGGACCTGCACAGGATTTCTAAAAGCAGTTACGAATCCAAGAACATTAAATTTATCTCATAGGAGGTGTTGAAGGTGATTATGGAATATATCACTCTGGATGGGAGATACACTAGGTTCTTTGGCTACCACTTCATGTTCCTCAACCATTTCCAACATCAAGTAAGGGTTTCTTTCCTTTTCTATTTGTCCACCTCTTTGAATGCCAACCTTAATGACCATATCATGAACCCTATTAGATACCCTATCCTTCATGAGGGCTTGCTTGTCTTAATTTTTGAGCATTTTAAAGCTATGTCGACTCTCTCCCAATTGTCCCCTTCTCCCCTTTGTTTCTACTAAGGATGAATTGAGCATTAGTTACATGGAAAAGGAGGAATGGGAAATAGATTTGCAGGATCAGGTTGGACAACCCTCAAAGGTTTTGGGGAAGGGTAGTAGCAAAGGCAAGGTGAAAGCTAGCGCTCCCTCTAAACCTGGCTCTTTGATCTCTAAAGGCAGAGTTAAGGTTCTTTTCCCGGGTTCTGAAGATGTTAAATCTAAGGCGAAAGGAAAATCTATAGTCTCCCCCCAGGAAAAGGTTAAAAGAAAGGATTTGGAGGATCCCTCATATGATACTAATGAGAAGGATTCTCAGTTGGCCCCCTCATTGGAATATTCTAGCCACCTCACCACTGGCAAAGAGGACAGGCCTTGTTTTCCTAGTGATCTCAAGGTAGATGACCATTACTTCAAAGTTGAACGTGAGTTTCCTATTGACATCTTGCCATTGCTCGTAATGGGTTTGTGGATTTTTTCAAACTGATGAGATGGATGTTTTTTGAGATTAAGGAAATTAAGCTGAAACAGAGGGCTATGAACAAAAATTTGGAAGGGCCTGATCTGATTGACCACACAACAACAAATAGAGATAGGGCCACTAATTTATGGACTGAGGAAGAAAATAAATACATGGTGGATTGCCTCAAGAAAATGGTTGAAGATCTTTAGTAATTTAAGAGTAACCATGATGATAAGCTTTTTGCTATGGAGGACAAGCTTAAGAATATAAAAGCTATCCAAATGGTGATGAACATGAGCCAAAATATATTAAAATCTACTGCTAATACAATGAATATGATGGTTGATAATTTGGAGAATGTTTATCAGGAGAAAACTATTGTGGATATGGATGCTGAAAAAGAACAAAGACAGGCGAAGGATGTTGGTCAAAGAAAAAGAACTAGAGAAAATCTAAAGAGAAAGGCTGACAAGGCCCTTGTAAACATTTAGGAGATAAAGAAATTAGTGCTAAATATGAACAAACTAGAGTAGGAGCTGGTAGACATCTTGAGGAATTTGGCCTAGTGGCAAGACTATTGTTGGGATTTTGCTGGGTTTTTGTGGCGCTGCCCTTGTGCTGGTTCCTTTTTTATCATGTATAAGCATGAATTTGCACCCCTAACACAAATTCCCTTTTACCCCCTTTCACTTTAGAAAATATAAGGCATAGGCTTAATTCCACTTAAGCCCACTGCTCGTATCACACTTGGTGCCCTATTTGTGTGTTGGTGGAGGCATTTCTGTTGAGGACGCCCGTGCAGTGCGTAGATGTCCCCGTGGTGCGCTTACGTCCTTAGCAGATTCCTGGGACTGGAGTCTGTAGAGACGTTACACTTTCTATTGGAAATTAAAGAGTAACGCCTCCCTTCGGCTGGCTGACCCGAATATGGTCATTTTTTATCATTTCCTTCATATTCTTGACCATTCCATCCATTCTCAAGTTTTGGGAGATCTTGAGTTCATCTCTACACATTTTCTCCACTCTTTCAATCATCCACAAGCTTTGTAGCAACACTTCACACTTCATTGCAGCAATCTACCACTCCATCACTCTGATAGTGCAAGCACAAGATAAACACCATTGTAGCAGAGGCTTGGGTTCCACTCATTTTCTCCTCCACAAGCCTTGAGCGCTTTAGACAAAGGTGGTAATCTCCTCTTATCTTCTCTATCGTCTTTGGTTGAGTAAGCACTTACTGTTTGTAGTGTCTTTTGTTTACGTAGCTTACATTCCCTTCTTTATCTTTATTCCTATCGTTGAAAACTTGGTTGTTCGTGGAGGTGGAAACACCAAAATGGGGGTCTAACTGAGGCAAGCCCCTAAACAGCCCCAACACTTCCCCCTTTTTTCTGTGTGTAGGTGGAGAGATCTCAAAGCAAGCTGGCGAGAGGATTGTTGTATGAAATTATCTTTGTCACCCTTGTGGTAATATATTTCTTTCATCACATTTATATTTATGTTTCATTCTTCTTAATCTCATTCTGTTGTTCAAAAAAACTCTAAACTAGGCTAGTTGTCCTTTCTTGAGGATTTAATTTCGTCTTTTTGGTTTTTTTGGTTATCCTCATCATTCTCATCCCCCCTATCCTAATCATCCTTGCAACTAAAGTAAGTTATGGAAGCCTTTCTGCTCTTGGCCTTTCGTGACCTGGGGCCTTGCAGTGGTTGGTCCCCCTTTCTTACATTTTTGGTGAAACCGACATGAACCATTTTGGTTTCATTTTGTGATACTGAAAGTTCCTCTCCTCGTATCCTAGGAGTGTTGTAGGTGTGAGTGTTGTGAGGCTTTCACCTCACAACCCAACCTCTGACCCCTAGTAGGTGTAGTGGGAAGGTCTCGATAGTGTTGTACAATGAAACCTTAATTGGGTCACTACCTTATCTCATAAACCTCATGAAGCTCTGTAAAAGTACTATTTGGTGTGCACGATGGCCTCTTTCTTAAATCAACCTATTCACTCTATGCAGATTGTGAGTAGTGGTACTAGCATAACCTTCACCTCAGAGGACCTGCCGATGACCTTTAATAGGGAACCATATCTTCTTTACATTTTGGCGAGGATAAATGGGAATATTGTAGCAGGTGTTCTCATTGATCCGACATCTCAAGTGAATATCATAACTGAGGAGATCATGTTAATTAACTTCATACATAAGGATGGATATGATGCACCTGAAAGTACCATTTGCACCCACGACGAAATTTTTGTACCTCCTATAGAAAGTATTGTCCTATCGGTCCTCATAGGACCTAAATTTGTGAGCCTTAAGTTTGACATCATCCCATGGTCTGAACTCTTCAGGGTGAAGCTAAACATCCCCTGGCTGGTAGCTATGAATGTAGTCCCCTCAGTTGTACACAAGTGTTTGAAGTTTGTTCATGGAGGTTTGGTACACATTGTCCATGACACTAGTTATAGACAACCGATTGCACGTGGAAACTATACCTTAGATTAATTTTGGCACACATCCCTTGGTCCTCTCCTGCCTAGGAAGGACATCCTATATCGCACATATCAAAACTATAAGAAAGGGCACACTAGGCCGAAAGTAAGATATCATCCTTTGCCTTATGTTGTTTCGCATAGAGCCTACCTAAAGTTTGACAGTGATGCCACTAAGGCACGTAGAAGAGAAGAAGAGAAGTGGTCCCGAGATCCTCCTTCTTCCTCTACCGTTGTTCAACCTGATGCTTCCTCTAGCTCTGCCACGGTGTTGGATTCTTCTGTTTCATGTTAGTGAGAGAATCCCATGGTGCTTGCTTGGCGAGAGGCCAAGCATCCCACATTCGATCTTCCTATCTTACCCATGGAGCCTAGACCTATTTTGTATGGTAGAGAGAAAGCCCCCTGTGGAGATTCCTCTTTGTCTCGGCCTCTATGGCCTCCTACTATTCCTAAGATGGTGAACAAAAAGAGGCCCACTGTTGAGGCATTGGATTCAATTCCTCTTGACGTTTCCAAGCCTACTTCTTATGCTCCCATTCAAGAGTTTGTCCTTCTATAGGAAACAACCGTGGAGGACACTCCCATGGTTGAGCAGAACCTTTCCATCCCTTCGCAAACCTCGGCTTCTGGTTTGAAGAGTCGTAGAAACTACCTCACGTGCGAGCATAAGCGCCGGTGAAAGGCTCTCCTAGCTGAGAAAGCCTCCTTGCAGAAGAAGGATAAGGAGATGACCACACCTCCTACCATGCCCTCCTCTCTCCCCCCTTCTTCCCCTATCCAAACTAGCTCTAAATCCCTTTTGACTTTCACTGCAAGCGCACATGTGCCTAGAAAGGTGTAGGTGTTTATCACTGCTTCCATGGATCCACCCTTGTTGACTTCCACCCCAAATGTCTCACCCTTTCCAAAGCCCATGGATATGGATAATACTTTAGTTTTATCCACTGTGGTTATATCCTCTTCTATCCACCTTCCTTCGTCTGTGGGGAGTTCGCCTCCTCTGACGAAAAAGAAAGTAGAGCGAGATCCCTCAAGCAATGGAGGACGTAAGAAGAGCCCACCTTCTCTGAAAGGTGGTCGCATTCTTCCTTGTTCTATCCTAGTGACAGAACCAGTTCCAACGTCCCCTAAGTTTGTCACCACTCCTGAGTCTCTTAGTGAGCTCAACAGTGATCCTCGAGTGCAAACTCCTCTGTGTAGCAAGGTGAAACATGGCGCTCCCATTAAGTGCATGTTTAACTCGGTGGATGAAGTTCTGACCTTGTCAGTAATCTTCGCAAAGTCATTGACCTTAGACCCACAAGAGTTGAGTGATGGAGACCTCACTGGTCCATCTGCCTTAGCCCTTGTTGCATGTGAATCACAAGCTCCTCCCCTTAATGTTACACCGTTGCAAGCTCGTCATCCTTCCCCCTACAATGATCTAGAGTGGGAAGCTGATGACCTCCTGGTCGACCAGTGTTAGGGGAAGATCCTCTTCTTGATATTTAGATTAGAAGTGTGTGTGTTTTGTGATATGTTCCCTTGTAATCATTCTATATGTGCTTGGATGACCCTCGTCACCCCTATTCATGCTTGGATAAAGGCGTGGTGTTTGTGTTGTAAACCTTCTTCTATATGTATCTCTATTCTTCCATGTTCGTGATTGAATTTCGGTAAATTGGGGACGATGCAAAGCGTCAAGAGCATTTAGACCTCCTTCCATGTTGACCCAATTTTTTATTTTTACTTTGTATTTTGTGCATTCTTCCTGATCTATTTGGGGATTGATGATATTTCGCCTCTCATCACGATTACCTACTACTTATAAATAAAGGAAGATTTGACCCCATAAAACTAGATCCCCCTATGCCCTTTGTGTGTGATCTATTTTCTTTTACCTTTCTCTTTATCTTTCTCTCTTCTTTGATTGAGTTGTCCCTTTCATGTGTGACAACATTACTTCTACATTGCATGATCCTTAGAAAATACATTTTTTGCCAAATGAATCTTTTCTCTAAGATCCTTCACACTTCTTTGTTAGAATTGCATTCTTGACTTGAAACCCTAACGGAACATGTTTCCTTAATCATGGGTTCATAAAGAAAGGACTTGGAAACCCTCCTCCGAAGCCAGAATGGTCTTAGTCTTCCCCTCACATGGGCACACCTCCTTCCTTTCGAATTCCTTGATGAAGTGAACATCTTTCGAAAGGATTCCATGATGATAAATCAATTCAGGAAAGAAGACGACAGCTTTTGGATAGCGAGTCCCTTGAGTGGAACCATCCCTTTCACGTTGGGTTCCCAAGGGAGCCCTTCAAAAACTTTCAGCAAATTTATATGTTGTCTAGCTCGGGGGCAACTCGACTAGACTGGTTTCACATCCTTGCATCTAGCTCGGGGTCAACCTGACTAGACCGGTTTTAATTCTTCGTGTCTAGTTTGGGGGTAGCCCAACTAGGCCTACTTTGCATCCTTACGTCTAGCTTGGGGGAAGCCTGACTAGACTTCAATTTTTAAAATAGTGTGTCCCTTGAGTGGACCCTCCTTCCTTTTGAAGGGTTCTCGAGGGGCCCCTTTGAAAGTCTTACAAATTAGCGATGGTTTGTGTGACTGTTTGTTCACTAGCCTGTGCGGTCGCTTCTTGATGTGTTAGATCTACGGGTAAACATGTCGCTATCTTTGACTCTGCGGAGTCCCCTTTACTCAGTCTCTCTCAAGTGAGAGTTCTTGGGGGATACCTCCCTTGTAGGTCTGCGGGTCTGTAAGCTGCTTTTCCTGGTTTCCTTCATGTGAGAGTTCTTGAAAGATACCTCCCTCACAGGACCGTGAGCCTGTGAGGAGATTTCATTCTTTAGCTTTGTAGTTCTGCAGAACTATGAATTCCTTTCCTACACTTCTGAGTTTTCCAGACTGTTCTCTTCTTCCTCGTCGGTTCAAGTATACATCTCTTACTTTGTTACTTCCTTACTACTCTACTTTACTAAAGCACTCATCAATACTCATGCTTGCTAAAGTGGGGGGAAAATGTATAAGTGTGAATTTGCACACCTAATGTAAATTCCCTTTTACCCCCTTGCACTTTAGAAAAACTAAGGTGGAGGCTTAATTCCACTTAAGCTAGCTGCTCGCATCACACTCGGTGCCCTATTTGTGTGTCGGTGGAGGCATTTATTTCGAGGACACTCGTGCAACATGCAAACATCTGCGCAATGTGCTTACATCCCTAGCAGATTCCTAAGGTTGGAGTCTACAAAGATGTTACACTTTTGATTTGAAGTCAAAGAGTAACGTCTCCCTTCGACTGGCCGACCCGAATATGGCTGTTTTACATTCTTTCCTTCATATTCTTGACCATTCCATCCATTCTCAAGGTTTGGGAGATCTTGAGTTCATCTCTACACATTTTCTCCACTCTTCCAAGCATCCAAAATCTTTGTAGTAGCACTTCACACTCCATTAAATCAATCTACCACTCCATCACTCTGATAGTGCAAGCACAAGACAAACACCATTGCAACAGAGGCTTGAGTTCCTCTCATTTTATCCTCCACAAGCCTTGAGTGCTTTGGATGGAGGTGGTAAGCTCCTCTTATCTTCTCTATCATCTTTGGTTGAGTAAGCATGTACTATTTGTAGTGTCTTTTATTTACGTAGCTTTTATTCCCTTCTTTATCTTTATTCCTATCATTGCAGACTTGGCTATTTGTGGAGGTGGAAACACCAAAATGGGGTTTGATTGAGGCAAGCCCCTAAATAGCCTCAACACTTCCCCACTTTTTTTTTGTGCAGGTGGAGAGATCTCGAAGCAAGTTGGAGAGAGGATTATTGTACAAAATTATCTTCGTCACCCTTGCAATAATATATTTCTTTCATCACATTCATATTTAGTTTCATTTTTCTTAATCTCATTTTTCTGTTCAAGAAACCTCTAAACTAGGCTAGCAGTCTTTTCTTGAGGATTTAATCTCAACTGTTTGGTTTTTTGTTCGTACGAATGCCAGTGCGCCTATGATGCTAGCACATCGCACTGTCATCCCGGAACCGTGCTTCTGTTCTCTGACAAAGAGATACTTGAGGCGTAGAGTTGACCTTAAAAAGTGACTCACCTAGTCCCCCTTAAGTTCTCGAGATTGCAGAGTGATCAAAGGACACATAGTCCTCATCATTCTCATCCCCCCTATCATAATCATCCTTGCAACTAAGGTAAGTTAGGGTTGCCTTTCCGCTCTTGGCCTTTCGTGACCTGGGGCCTTGCAATGGTTGGTCCCCCTCTCTTATAGATCTTTTTTTCTAGCAGCTTACTATTCTTTGATCTATATTTTTTCATGCTAAATCTATCTCTTCTTTGTTGTTAAAGGGTTTCGAGACCCCTTCAAAACCTTTTTTTTCCTTAGTAAAAAACATAAGCAATAAAGCCAAAAGTTACCATAAACTTCCATTTTTGCATGATTTTCTCCTTGATGTATTGGAATGTGGACCTAAATATCACCAAATCGATAACATGTACCTAGCTTGAATGATAATTGATTGATTTTGGATGAAAGGATGCTTCAATTTATAGATTTTGGGAAGGGGAATGAATGGAAAAATATTTTATTGTGAGATCAAGGGTGTAGAATGGTTGAGAGGAATTCCCTAAGGTCTAGGAGAGGATGAAGAGTGGAGATGAGGGTAGTTAGAATATGAATGACTAGAGTTAACTTACCAAATTAAGTAAGTATTTGCGAGGATGATGAAAATTAGGGACATGCATATCTAAGAAGGCTATAACTTTAGGATGTGTTGAGAGAATAAGGGGAACATAAGGACAAGTGTTCCTAGGTGCCCAATATGCTTGGAATGTGTTGAGAGAATAATGGCTTAATTAAATAATATTATTACTTAATTATTTTAGCCACATCAGTGAGATGGATAATAGGTGGAATATTTAATTAATTATTTATTTATTTGTGAGGAGATGGAAAAGGGTGGTTAATTAAATAATATGACTATTTAATTAAGTTATGGACTTTAGGTGAAAGGGATATGTCCTAAGTTAATTAGTCAATACATAGGCCTAGGTGAAGGAATTTAGTCAATTAGGGATTAGGTGATAGGTTTAATGACTATGAATATTCCTAGGGAATATTTTATGTGTCTACAGTTTCAACTAACATAAGGAAAAAGAGGTACAATCAAATTCAATTCAAGTCTAAATGAATCTACAAGTTGTCTTTTAATTTTTATTAGTTTGATAGAATATAAAAACCATAATATTAAAAAACCTTCAAGATAGATAGAAATAAATACAATTACCACCAATAATTCTATTTCCATCCATGTATTTGATTATATTGACTCAAGTTTGGGATTAGTATAAGTGACACTCATAGAATTTCCCCCAAAATCTCAATCCTTCACAATCATAAGGATCATAAACTAGAAAAGGTTGGAAACTTGCTTTGTTGACTCCCAATGTTAAATATAAACAACCTAAACTATATGATCTTATAACTCCTACAACCATCCAAAGTTAGAAAAACCTACCTAAAACCTTCAAAAACCAAAATATAAAATAGATGATAACTTTGTTGTTAATATTGGTCAACATAGTTGAATAAATAACAATTTTTAGAAAAATAATCCTAAAAATATGAGTAGATTATTATTAATTGATAAAAATGAGTAAGAAGACATCAATGAAGATGCTTAGCATCACATTAGCCTCTCACTTTTTCATTATTCATGTTTCATTGTATTGTCATAGATAACTTGTAAATAGGGCATAAGGATCAAACCTTTATCAGATAGAGATTATCCCACACACATAAACGATGAAAGGCCAAAGAGAACCCATTATAGAGAGGGTCCTCATCAAACATAATGACTTGATAATTCAAATCTCTTACATCATGAGTTGAGACATGGGTATCAAGGAGATTCTATTGACAATATAATGGCCATTAATTTTATCTGGCTTTCTAAACTCTCTCTAGTCATAGCCCCAAACTCAATTTTTTATGACTAATAAAATAAAATAAATTCATCACACCCACATGTCTATAATATCTAATTTTAGTCCCCATCCATGTGAAATAAAATTGATAAATATGTTTTACCCCTACCGCTTCTTTTAAGAGTATGCTCTCAATTGATTCCATTATCTTGTTAGGATTCAATTTGGTGCATAGAGTGAACTCATATAGACCCTACTATAACTAAAGAAAGGTAGGATAGCCAACCCACACACCTACTATTATCTCCACTATATTTATAGTGGTTCCTACCAATTGTAGAAAGGGTGAGCCTATTGCCCATCTTAGTGCCCAAAGGACAATATTAAATTGTATGGGGAGGTTGAACTCAATGAAATAATTTCATTCTTATTTCTTTTCATATGGGGTAAGAAGCTTACTTTCCCAACATTAGAAAGGTAGGGTAACTCAATAGGAGCTAATTATATAAATTGTGTTCTCTAGTTAAAGATGCCCCCACCAAGATAGAGATAGGGCCCCAACTATCTATAGTTAATAACATCCATGAGACATTAAAGAATGGTGAGGTGAGTGTTACTTGGCTTGCACATTGAGGTACCGTCCTCTAATTAGCCATTCGTTCATTGATAATATCATATCAAATAAGTTGAGTCATGCACACAATAAGGGATAGTGGACTTATCTACTCTTTCTTTAGTTGGGGGGATGGTTCAAACTATCCTTCAGTAGATAAATTTATTTATGCCTCTATCTCCATTGAAAAAATTGCTAAGTTAAGTTGTTTAACCTTAGAGAAAATTATATGGTTAAGCATGCTTGAGTTGGAGTAGTACTAGGATGGGTGACCTCTCAGGAAGTCCCAATGCTTCACCTTTGTGAGCATCACCTAGATGCAATGAGTGCTAAGTGGACCATTCACTATCATGAGAGATGGGTTCTTATGAACCATTAATCATGAAACATGGGTCAATGAGTTTGACTCGTAAAACTACATAGTTGAATCCTAATAGCAATATCACAAAATTGATACTACCGATCCCCTAACTCCCCTCTTCTATAGTTCCCTCCACTCTCCCATAGATACTACAATGATCATGTTTATGACTAGGTCACTACCACTTATGCTAGAACTCAAGTTAACAAAAACTTTAAAAAATAAAATATCAATATAAAATAGGTTAAAAATTGGACTAGGATTGTTTGGCATCTAGATAACGAATTTTAAGGCTAATTAATTGATCAAATTTATCCTAAAACATGCCAAGTGCATGGATACTGCTTTGGATAAATTATTAATTTGGGATTTGTCCCACAAGTGGGACAAGTTTGTATACTTCTACCCAAGTGTGTGGGAGAATGTTTAAGGGACACACATATGCATGTCAATAATTCCATTTGTGATGGACTTGAACTAACTTTTCTTGTGTCCTAAGATTTGGGCATATTATTTTGCATAAATTTTTAAATCAATGTGTTCCACAAGTGTTACATGCTTTATGTTTCTACTCGAGTGTTTGGCAGATTTGACTCAACATAAATACTAATTGATATAGAAACACTAGAGAAACAAAACAATATGTGTTATTATACTATCTAGAAGGTATACCCTTGAAACAAAGAAAAGGGGGGAAAAGGTGAAAATAGGAAGACCTAAAAATGAGGGATCTGTGCCAAAAAGAACAAAGGGAGTGTCCACATAATAAAAAATCCACCATTTTCATGTTCATTAGGAATATGGAGAGTGTCACAAATGATTAGAACTGACCTACAACCCTTAAGGCG
The DNA here is from genome assembly GCA_007115665.2 of Sequoiadendron giganteum. Lineage (NCBI taxonomy): Eukaryota > Viridiplantae > Streptophyta > Pinopsida > Cupressales > Cupressaceae > Sequoiadendron > Sequoiadendron giganteum. The sequence continues at coordinate 634,323,353 of CM021104.1, read as the reverse complement.
AGTCAACCCCATGTTTGGACACTATGTTGCGCTAAACTTCCTTATGACATAAAACAAAAAAATATGACTGAACAATAGTTTTGGGAGAAGAATAAAAGTGCATTAATAATCCAATTTATGCAATCTATCACTTAAAACATGAAGTATTATGATAACACTATCAAAACAAAAATCAACTAGCAGATCTGAGAAGGTTAAGATGGTATGTACCCATCTCCAAAAGTGTTGCAAAGTGTCCTACCATGACTAATTCACCCAAGGGCGAATAGGTCTTTGTATCGGTCTCTAAAAATTATTTTTGCAGTCCTCAGATTTTGGAAAAAAGCTTCTGATTCCCCCAAGTTTGACTATCAAACATTTAGAAATAAAACATGTAAGTGAGTTTTTGTATCTTAACAAATTTGATGACAACTTTGACAGCTTTGTAAAATTGTACTTTTGATCCAATTCCACTCCTTTTTCACCTGTAAATCTACAAACACACAAAGAGGAGAAAAATATTAGTTTTTGGTGTATAAGGGTTTGCCTTGGTCAAACCCTAGTTTGGTAATTAAGCCTCGATAATGAAGTAATGAAAAAATGAAGGAATTGATGAATGGACAATTTTATTTCACAACTCACCAAACCCTTTAATGGCTATCCTAGGATTGAAGTCTAACACATCACTCTAAGGATTAGATCTTGCATGAAATGGCTTGATTTGATACTTGAATGCTTGAAACCTACATCACAATGTTAGCTCCAAAAAAATGTCTGAACACACATAAATCTTGACATCATGATAGGATCTTGAATGCTACAATAAGTGACTGATAAATCTAATCTCCAATGCTTTTGACAATAATATTTTCTCTTATGAAAGTTGCCTCTTGCTTGTTAGTTTTTCCTAGACTTGAATTGATAAAAAAAAACCTTGTATTTATAGGTGTTTCCTTAATTTCTCAACAATTAAACATCATGAGCCAACCTTTGCAATTTGAATTTAGATCATTAAAAAATTTCCAAAAAAATATTAAAAAATGGATCCCGAGACTTAAGGAGGACCCATTCGCCCTTAGGCGAATGGATCCTAGGCCCTAAACCTAGGGCACATATTTTCCAAGATGTGTAATCAAGTGTAGGCATTGATTAAATGTGGGTTCCCCTTTCATAAAATGAAATTAATTAAGCTTGTGAATGCATAATTGAGCCAATTAGAAGCTTAATTAAGTCCAACTATTTAAGGGGTTGCAAACATAATGTGAAAATGTAAAGGAGTACATTTTTCTACACATGTAGTCCCCACTTTAGTGAGAGTATGAGCTTGCACTCAAACTCACACTAAAGTAGAAAAATAGGTCAAGAGAGGTCCAAGTGCACAAATGTTGATGGAATAGGATGACAAAGATCAAGGAGGTGGCCAAGCCCCAGGGATAAAGATCGCATGGAAAACCAACATAAGCACAAAGAGACACATGCTTGCAGTAGTAACACAAGATGCACAATCATGTCATGTCAAAATTAATGCTAAAAGAAAAAAAAAGAAAAAAAGATGGACTAGCACTAGAGGACCCCAAAAGTTGAGAAAGGCACCCTAAAAAAGACCCAATCACCCAAGTGCAATCCAATCCTACTACAACACTCAAAACCTACTTTTGGTGACAGGTTATCAATATGCAACTTCCAAATCCACCCTCAAATTACTATTTTTATTTGTTTACTTTTGACAAATTACATTTATCATGTTAGTTCATTTAGTCTAATTAGGTTAATCATTTCAAGTCATTTCCAAATCATTCCCAAGAATCAAAAGGATCAGATCCAAGTTTGATTGACTCACCTTGGAGGTTGAAATTCAAACTATGCACCTTGTTGATTTGCATCCTAATAAAATCCTAGAAATGATGGAATGTACCCTAGGTTATGAGTACTAAACTTAGGGATACCCCACATTTTTATGCTAACACTATAAACTTTTTGAAATTGGAAGTCCTTCAAACCCTAGATCTAAGTTTTGTATTGAATTGTTTACATTTATCATTTAGGGTTTCATCTTTGCATCATAAATTGTGCATCACATATTGTGTTATAGGTTGCATTCGAGACATATTTAGATCAATTTTGCATTAAATTTGGATTCATTAAGTTTTTGAAGTTTTAAATTGTTGATTACATTTAGATTGCATCTTTCATTTATGCCTAAAAAGGTGAAAAATTGCATTATTTTGCTTCAAGTTTACATCAAATCATAATTATCAAAATTTTACATCTTATAATCAATCAATTTTTGCATGATTAAGATCTAGAAATTGCATTCAAAATTTTCATTTATTGTTGCATACTTGCATTTGAATTACATTGTTTTATATTACATAAATTATAAAAACAGTCACTATTAAGTCTGTCTACAAACAAAAATAGAAAACTTAAACAACTTACACTTTCAATTTTTCAATTTTCAGAACCCTGATCAAAGACTTGGATGCCCTTGGGTGACCCTATCCTTGTACAGGGGCTTCAACAATATTATTCACTGTTGTCTATCTTTGTTTTCTTAGCTTTCTTGTACTTATAAATCTATGTTTGAATGTCATAATTGTATGTTCTAAAGAATTTTGCATTTAGTTCATTTGGTGAAAGAAAGTGTGTTATTTAGGGTCAAAATTTGCATTCAAAAATCATCATTTCCAGGTTTTTGCATCTTACAATCAGTCAATTATGGCATTTTGGATCTAAAATCTAAATTTAAAACTTGTTAAAATATTTTCACACTTGTATTTTCAAATACATTGTCCTAAATTGAGAAAATTTTAGAAAAATGTCTTTTGTTCAACCCATTTGCAACTAGAGAGAAACATTAAACAACAACATACAACTTCATTTGTGTTAGTTTACTGAACCCTGATCAAGGACTCAGGTGCCCTTGGGCAACCCTATCCTTATACAAGTGTCTCAAGAAACTTTTGTACATATTTATGTCTCTTTATTTTCATGTTGTTCCTGTGTGTAGATGTCTTATTTGAAATTATGAGACCACGCTATTGCATATGCAATAAAGCTGTCATTTTTCTTGATTTGTTGTGAATTTGGGAAAAAATGTTGAATTTCATATCTATATGATAATCATTTACATCATGCTCTCATTACAAAAAACTTGTGTTATCATAATTCATGTTCTATTTATAGATCTTGTTGAAAATTTTAAGGGATTTTTGTTACAAGCATGTGAAAATAAGTTCATTGCCCCTCTTTTGTTGTTTTTCATTTATCCCTCTCCCACTATCCCTCTTATGAATGAGACTAGCTTAGTGAAAGAGAATAAATCTTGGACAATCATGGCAATCACATTTTCTCTTCTCTCAATATCTCTCCTATTTGTAAAGAAGATATTTTGGTGTTAGAAGATCGAATCATCGAGATTCATGAGAATCTTGTTTCTTTCTCTCCCCTACCTCTCTTACTTGGGAAGATATTATTGGATAAGAGGATGCAGTCATATACAATCATGAAAATCATAGTTTTCCTTCTCCCAATACCTCTCCTACTTGCGATGAAGGTATCTTGGTGAATGGAGATCCAATCGTCAAGAGTCATGAGAGTCTTGATTTTCCCTCTCCCAATGCTTTTCCCACTTGAGAGGATATTGTTAGACAAGAGGATGATATCATTGATACGTGTATTTCAAAAGATAATAATATGCCTTGCTTATGTGAAGATGTTAAGGTGATATTAGACTCCCCTTGATAGAAGAAATTCAACAAGAAGTCAAATCCATTGAGGTTATGAATGCACAATTGGCCATTAGATCTCCCTTGATTAGCGAACCTCCAAAAACTCCTTTTGGACCTCCTAAGAGTCCTCTAATTATTGGACCTCCTGAGTCACCTCCTAAGCCACTTCTCATTGTAGGACCTCCTGAACCTATAGCCATATCCTAAGCTTTACACAACAACTTACTAGTAACCATGTTTCACAACAACCAAGTTATCACACTGTACCTCACACATATAACACTAGAAACAATAAGCAACCAAGAAAAACTCCAACATCCATCCCATTGCCTCAACCATATCTCCCACCTACACCTAATATCCATCAACATAGTGGTAAAGAATATGATCTTGTTGAACAACTTCACAACAATCCTGCTAAGATATCCTTGTGGGATTTGATTCAAACATCACTAGCTTATCATGACATGCTTCAAAATGCTTTGCAAAAAGTTGTTCCTCCTAGTGTGCAACCAAACGATGTAGCAAATTTGATTGAGAATATGAATTAACCCAATTTGGACATTGTCTTTCATCGAAATGAATTACCTCATTTGGAAAAGAAAAAATAAAATGATGCTTTGATGATATTAGTTGTTATTAACAAGGTAGGGATTAGGCGTATCCTTGTTGACAATGGTTTAGGGCTTAATGTTTGTAGTGTGAACCTTTTGGATAGAATTATGGTGGATAAGACTAAAATTCAACCAGTTGATTTATCTATTTGTGGTTTCAATAATGTGGGGAAGCAACTTTTAAGTGCGATAACATTACCTATCAAAGTTAGATATGTCACTTTAGAAACTCCTATCCATGTCATGCCCAATGATATTTCATATAATCTCCTCTTAGACAGACCATGGATTCATGAAATGAATGCAATGCCTTCAATGCTTCATCATCTACTAAAATACACTTTAAAAAAAGGTTTGTATGATAAAAGCTGATCCAAAATTCAAAAATTATTTACAAACTGAGAAGGGAATGCAAAACCCTTTGACAACATTGACACCAATTGCAAAAGTTGAACCTTTACAAATTGATCATAATCCTAATTTTATTTCATCTGTGACAAAGTTGTTGGATGATGATTGGGATTTTACACCTACATTCATGGGATAATACAAGATTACACACAAATAAAAAAAAGAGAGAAAGAAGCAACAATGGTATCAACAAAATCTATCACTAAGTCATCAAAAACATCCAAATCCATAAGTTCTAGCAAGGAAGAAAACACAAATTACACATCCACTTATGATGAAGATGATCATGAAAAGCCACCTTCCTAAAAAAAATGGAAAAACTTTATAGAAGAGGTTATCAACTTTTGAAACAATTTGGCTATAATGGAAAAGGATGCGGTGTAAGAGAACAAGGTATCTGTGTCCCCATAGAACCCAATATGCAAGAAACAACAAGAGGTCTTGGTTATTATCCTTCAATTGATCATACAAGAAATAAATGCATTAGTTGTTGTTCATTGCCATGTGGTAGTTGTAGTATCATAGCATATTCTCTACCATGCATGGGGCTACAAACTTGGCTTTATGTAATTATATTTCCTTTTTGCAAGGAGCCACATATCATCATCCATTTGGCTCACCTTTTGTCCTTAAACTTGGGGGGCAAGGGGTTAGGTAGCCTTGTCTTAGGCACATTCCTTCTAGCAAGGGATACCTGTGTATCTCCTTAAAATGTTAGCATAGTAAGTACACTAACATTTTAAGGGAGGGCATATAGTCCCCTACTTATTGTTTGCATAGGAAGTAGTCCCTTTTTAGTGATAATGGAATACATCTCCTAGGAAGTGTGACCTTGTAAACCAAAGTGTGGTCTTATCAATCCATGTGAAACATCTCCTTTGTGGTGATATTAGACTTGATGCCCTATAAGAGTGTGATCTTTCTTAGCATATGACTTTCTCCTTAGTGGTAATACTATGGTTGGTATTCCCTAAAGTGAGATTTTATATTCCTCGCCTAGTCCTCTTTTGGTGGTGATGTCATGTGTGATGTTCCCTAAAGTGTGACCTTCATGTATTGATAAATGCCCCTTTGATTGTTGTTGATAAATTACCTCTTATTTTTTAACCTTATCCTGATGTTGTTTATGCACCCGCTAAAGTGAGTTTTTTTTGCACCCCTTGAGGTGAGTTTTGTTTGCATCCTATGAGGTGAGTTTTATTTGCACCCCCTGAGGCGAGTTTTTGTTTGCACCCTCTTAGGTGAATTTTTTTTGCACCTCCTAAGGTGAGTTTCGCATTTCTGCTTCACTTTTTTCATGAATGTTGAACCTGGTGTGGCATTGACATAACATGGTCGCCCAACATAATACAACCTTGCTTGGGGCCATGTGTTTCATGATTTTTTAGCATAATATAGTTTGCTAGACTTATGAACCCTATTATATTTCATGGAACCTAGCATAATATAACTTGCTAGCCATGTGGAATCTATTATGTTTGCATGGCCACTAGCATAATACAAATTGTTAGCCAATACCCCTTTTCCTTTTTCTTTGCATTTATTTTGACATTGTATGTTTGTGTGTCTTGTCTTGTTGCATATCATACATGTGTGTTCCTTTGTGCTTTTGTTGGTTTATCATGGTATCTTGGATCCTGGAGGCTTGATTACCTCCCTTGATCCCTAGTCATCTTATCTTTCTACCATTTATATAATAGAACCCCTCTTGACATATATTTATCTACTTTAAGTGTGAGTTTGAGTGTAAAATCACACTCTCACTAAAGTGGGGGCTAAATGTATCGTAGAAAATTGTAACCTTTACAATTTCACACTATGTTTTGGCCCCTTAATTTATTGGACTTAATTAATCTTCTAATTTACCAAATTATGCATTCCAAAGCCCATTTTTACCATTTTCTGAAGGAGGGCAAGCATTAAATAAATGCATCTAATCATTAAATTGTCCCCAACTTTGAGTGTCCTAAAAATTTGGGCTAGGACCTAATTGCCCATTGGCAACTGGGTCGCCCTTCTTAACTAGGATCCAAATTCAAATATGGTGTTGGTGGTATTTTACTATCCAAATTGAAATATGAAGTTTTGGCTTTTGGAATCATTTTTTTAGGAAATTAGATAAAAACCTATAAATAACTAGTGATTTTATCATTTGAAATCTAACACACATTCACTAGAAAATACTATTGTCAAGAGCATTCAAGAGAAACATTTTCAAAGCATTATTACAATTCAAGATCCAACATCATGTCAAAGTTTATGTGTGTTCATATTATTGTCTTGTGAAGGCTAACATTGTTATAGGTCTCCAAGAATTAAAGCATTCAAGCCGTGTGCACGACTATAGTCTTTCAAGGAAGTCATTGAAGGGTGGTGAGTTGCAACCTTGTGTTCATTCATCATTTCCTTCCTTTCCATCAAGGTTTTATTATTGACATTACTGTTGTGGAAGTGGGAACACTTACACGAGGTTTGACTGAGGCAAGCTTGTATATGGCATATTTCCCTCTTTCTGAATGTGTAAGTTATAGGTTTGGAAAGGATTGAAAAGATCTTGAAGGAAAAATTCTCCATTGTTACATTTATTGTCATCAAGCTTGTCAAGACACAAAAGCTCACTTACAAAATTTACTGACGACATTTTGACAGTGGAACAAGTAGAAAATAGAAGCTCAAATCTAGCACTAGAGGACCCCAAAAGTTGAGAAAGGCACCCTAACAAAGACCCAATCACCAAGGGGTGACCCAGTTCTATTACAACATTTAGATCCTACTTTTGGTGATAGGTACATATCAGCCTACAACTTCTAGATCCATTTGCAAATTATTGTTTCAGTCTATTTACTTTCAAGAAATTGAATTTATCATTTTAGGTCATTTAGTCTAATTAGGTTAATTATTTCGTCATTTTCAAATCATTCCTAAGACTCAAAATAATCAGATCCAGGTCTGATTGACTCATCTTGGAGGTTGAAAACCAATCTATGCACCTTCTTGATTTGCATCCTAATGAAATCCTAGAAATGATGGAATGTACCCTAGGTTATGAGTACTAAACTTAGGGCTACCCCACATTTTTATGTTTCATTAGGTTAATAATTGTTGTTTATGTTTACTTGTTTTCTTAGTTTCCGGATTTTGTTTTCCTTATGTTTTAGGTTAGTTTATTTTGTTTCCTTTTGTTTGTTGGTTTTTTTGTTTTGTTTTGGAGGTCCTTATTTTTTTGAAATGTTTGAATGAGGTAAACCTGCAACTTTCAAAACTACCTGATTTCTTTAATTTTGGAAATACGAGTAATTTTTTGTATAGGTTTGTAATTTTAGTAAATTTGGTTTGTTTGATATGCCTCATAAAGGTCCACTTAACATGGAATAACATGAAACATTGAAGGAACTATAAATCTTCACACTTTAAAGTTCTTTGAGCTAGTTGGGGGTAGTGGATATTTGTATTAAGCGAAAACTAAAGGTTTTCCTTTGTTACCACTATAATTTCTAACATAATAGTGCAAGTTTCATTATCTGTAAGTTGAAAATGAGCCATGAAAAGAAATATATAAAAGAAAAGATAAAATAGAAAATATTGAAATTCAAGAGAAAAACAAAAATCTCAACTTTTTAGGCTATCCAAATATCTCCTCTAGCAGGGCTATGGATGTATGTCTGACAGTAGAGTTATATTTGGGGAAATTATAGAGATAACCTTTTCGGGGCTATGGATGCTTGACTGGTAGCAAGGCTCTATCCAGAGAGGCTTAAAAGGTCAAATCAAACTATATAGCTTAATACAAACAATTGTTATATTCTTAATTTTCCAAGAGAGTGAATAAGTCATTTCCACACACTTAAATTTATTTGGAAAATTCTATTATATTTGTTAAATTTACTGTTTTGTGGTTGGCTTGATAACAAGTTTGAATTTATTGAAATTGGAAACTTTGTTTAAATTTTCATTTATTTCTAGAATTTTTGAAAATTTGTTGGTTATTTTTTGTTGCTAGTTGTTGTGTAGTCTTCACAACATACCCCATTTTGCTTTTGTCAAAATAAGGACCCATTTCTTTCACTTAGGTTTTAGTTTACCCTATAGTGTTGGTAGTTTCTCTAGGTCCTCCAAGTCTCAAATTCAATTATCTCAATAGTCAGTCACTTGGAAATTACATAAATCCGCAAAACCAAAAGTATTGTTTCCAAATACTTGAAATTCCACCATGGATGAAAAAACGCCAAAAAATAACTTAGTTCACCTTATGGAATTTCTTTAAAATACCCAAAAATGAGAAAGTTATTTACTTGTGAGATTTAGGTGTCCATCTAGAACAAGCTAGTTTTCTTGCAAGGTGCAATAGAAAAGATGCAGTAGCAAAGGTAGATCTGCAAAGGTGCAGTATCAAAGGTGAATATGCACTTGGACCTATCTGACCCATAATTTCCAATCAAGGCCAAAATCTCACTTTTGCTTGGATTTTTGCCCCAACTAAACACAATACTCCATTAAGAGGTGAAGATGCACTTGGACCTATCTAACTTGTAAGGTACACTTTGATCTAGTTTATCTGCATAGGTACACTTGAAGAGATAATTCCTACGAGGAAAATTCAAAAGGTAAAATTAAAAGTAAGATTCAAATGCAACTTCAATTTCAACATGTTCAAATGCCAAGGTAAGTTCCACATATCCAAATGTGAATGTAGGTTCTACAAGTTCACTTGCGATGTGAACTCCCATATATCCATTTGTAGATAAGAATCTTGCGAGTTCACTTGCAACTTCAGCTAAAGCAAGTTCTACATGTTCAGATGCAAAGGTAAGTTCCACATATCTAGATGTGAAAGTAAGTTCCACGTGTTAACTTGTAAATGTAAATGTCTACTTGCAATACCTAATTCTATAGGTCCTCATGAGTGACTTTTTCGCATGGTTATTAACCTGATCTAAATATTTGTAGAAGTCCAAACCCTTGCTGAACCAAACCATTTTGAACATAACCATTTGGTTCACTTGACATTTCTGTGTCCGTACACGAATGATGTCATCCATACGTCATGTTGGTGTCACCAATTCCAAAGGCTAACTAGGCCATTATTTCAAGAAAAATGACATTATATTCTTTCTTAATGATGTCATTATCGAGAAAATTTGGTCCAGTGAACCCGATTAACCGAATTCGGGCCAATGCACCACGAAAATCTGCAAATCCCATTAACAACCCTATTTTCTCGCATTTGCGGAAAAATAACCTCCATTTGTCCTGATAAGATATGTCCTGAATGCTCCGCAATCAAAAATTCCCGCAATGTCTACAGCACGTTGAATTCGCGCAATCATCAAAATTCAAACGGAAGCTTCTTGCGGGGAATTTTACCCCAAGTGCATTTGACGGAACCTCATTTGTAGGGAAATCAATGTCATTTGAACTTGATATCAATTAAAGATGCCTTGCAGAGATTTTGGCTCCATCTGAACCTGATAGATGGGAAAGGAAAAATGAGGCGGATGAAAGCCTGCCATGTTTTAAAAGGAAAGTTTCAGATTTGCGGAGATATTAATGCCAAGTGAACCAAGATAAAGTTTGGATCCCTAATTGAACCTTGATAAATGATAGATGTGATAATGTGTTGTTGGGGTTATGGTGGAAAATTCTCCATTCTTTGGAGAAATTGTTTCAGCTAAATGTGATCTGGAGGAGGCTGTGGATATATGAGAGTTCAGTTTTATTTTATTTTCTCTTAAATGTGATTTTGAATGATTGAATTTTGTTCCAAAATTTTATTTTCTTTCAAGAGAGATAAAGTTGTGAACTAATCTCTATAATGTGTGACTAACATCCACAACAACACCAATTCTTGATTTTATTGGTGATGAAATTCTTGATTTTATTGTATCTATATACAAAATTACTACTCATTGAAACATAGAATGGACAATACAAGAAGAAGATTCATCTACTAAGGGAGAGGGGCCCATAGTGGAGCAGGGTCCAATAGTGGGGATAGAAGTAGTCCACAATGGGCCTCATAGTAGAGCATCTTAATATCCAATTGCAAAACACTTTTTATCCATAAAATACACAAACTAACAAATCATGTGATGCCACATCAGTGCACCAATAAAACATGACTTAGTGCACCACTATCAGTCTCACTTTTTTTTGGCACTTTTTGGATACCTCAACAAAAAGCATGTTGATGTGGCATCATATTTGATGATGTGACCCTAAAACGAAATATAGAAGCACATAAGAGGCCACCCTCAAGTTCCCATATAACTACTAATTTATTCCAAATATGTAGCTCCACTTACACATAATTCACAAAGTTGTTCTTGATGCTTTTATCATCCTATCTAGAGGGCTTGTTTACATCATATCATTAAATATTGTTGGTTTTTAATTTACATATTTCAATGTGACACAAAAGAAATAAATGTGCAATAAAATTGCTCCTCAAATTAGAAAGGGAAGTTCCACGTAAATTAAAAACTAAACTAAAACTATACATTATGTACTTGTAATTTGCACTTACAATGTTCTTTGAGGTGATTCAAATTCATACTAGATAAATTTTAAATGTGTATTTTTATGGTTTCCAATGTATTAAAGGCTGAGATGCTCTTTCAACACAAGGAAAAATATTTATGCTTATTGAATTAAAAATAAATCATGAAACTAGATATTTATGTCATCCAAGTAAACATCAAGATTGTGTAAAGAAAGGACATATGAATTGAATAGGCTAATACAAGAAATAATCATGGTTTTGGTTAAATTCAAATGAGATTTGATAAGAAGTCACGATATCCAACTTCAAAAAGACTTGCAATATAAAGCTTATAAATTGAGAGAAGTTATTTAATATACTTCAACACACAACAAAATATTTCAATAGATACTTAAAAGCATGATAAGTATAATGATTTCTTTTGAGAGTAATGAAATCACAATCTGTCTTGAGGAATGGTTTTCTTTGTCACATTGCTCATAGTACTTGTTTTGTTTTCATTTTGTCTTTGTTGATGTACAAGGGTTCAGGCCCTTTCACTCTCACTTATCAATATCATAAAAAAATTTAACATGATGCTAATATGATAATTATCATCGATTCTCTTGAAGCTAAGTACATAAAGACACATATATTGTTAAAAATATTGCATGCAAATAAATGAAAATTGTATTTACTACTTCTATTCTAAATAGCTTCATTGTATGAATACAAATTTTATTACAATATTTTTGGTCCACTACTAATATAATTATTAATTTGATTGATGATTACAATTATTACAAATATTCTTTAAAAACTCTTGTATCTTGTATAATGAAATTGTTAGTGTTTCTTAGATCAGATTAAACAACGAAAGCACTTAATAACATTGCAACATATAAGACAATGAACACAACAAGATACCCTGGGAAAACCCTCCTCTTGAGGGAGAAAAAACCCAGCAAATGAATCTCTTATATAAAGTAGAACAAGAGCAGAAATCTGCTTACAACTTAGGCCCAATAATGGCCAATACTTGATACAAAGAAATCGCCCTTCTTCTAGATGCAAACTATGTAATGAATATGATATCTTCCTTGAATCAAATTTGCTGCTATGCAAGTGTGAATTCTGCTCTGCTCTTAATTGCAAACTTGCTTGAATTGAATGGATGAACAAATGACAAATAAGACCTTGTATAAATACAAGAGAGGCGCCTCTTCAAGTTAGGTCGACCCTCTTAGGAAAAACATAAATAAAGATAAATACAATTAGGGTCAGCCCATGCAACAAATAGTAAATGTGAATCATATAGGGTCGGCCCTCTCCATTTAATAAAAGTTGTAGTCATGAATTAAATAGCCGAAGGCTACTTATTTAATTCATGTTCTTCTCCTTGGAATTTGTGCAAAGGAAGTGCAACCCATAGTTGCTATAACATCAACACTCCCTCTCAGCTAGGGATGAACTTCCACCTGCACAAGACACATCATATCAGAAGGAAAACAAAATAGAATATCACCTCATCGTGATATCAACCATTATGGCTACCTCCATAGATGGTATGAACAAGTGCTCATCACTTAATGTGATGTTGTCACCTCAATGTGACTTTCACCATGGATCTCCCAGAGGGTGATACACAAGCACGAATAAATCATCACGGATTCCCTCATGTGATGTTGTCATGGAGTCACACACATGACATCCACCATGGCTCTCCTAGAGGGTGGAAACAAGGGCTTTCACCTCAAATCTCAAAGAGAAATGCATTAAAAAAATCATCACAGATTCCCTCACATGATGTTGTCATGGAGTCACACACATGACATCCACCATGGCTCTCCTAGAGGGTGGAAACAAGGGCTTTCACCTCAAATCTCTCTCAATAGAGAAATGCATTATCAAGGGCTTGCACCTTAAATCTCTCCCAATAGAGAAATGCATTATCAATCAAGTATCACTGATACTGAGACTCTTTCTTAGTTAAGGCTGCATTCTCCACCATACCAAGCTTTTCTCGAAAGTACACAAACTTGATCCTGGAGAGAGGCTTGGTGAGAATGTCTGTCGTTTGCTCTTCAGTGCTAATATACCTCAACTATATAGCTTTTCTTTGTACCATATCTCTAATATAGTGGTACTTGATCTCAACATGCTTTGTTCTGTCATGAAACATGGGATTGACAGAAAGCTTTACACAACTATGATTATCATAGTGTATAATGGTAGGCTCCATTGATTGTCCAAACAATCCTGCAAGGAGCTTACGAAGCCACATTGCCTCACGAGCTGCCACACAAGCTGCTATGTACTCTACCTCGGTTGTACTCAAGGCCACTGAAGACTGTTTCTTGCTACACCAAGAAATCATAGCAGTCCCCAAACTGAAGCAACAACCAGAGGTACTCTTCTGATCTAAGACACATCTCGCCCAATCAGAATCAATAAAACCATGCAGCTCTAAATCCACACCTAAAGAGTATTTCAATCCATATCTAATTGTGCCACATAAATATCTCAGGATATGTTTAGTTGCTACAAGATGTATTTGCCTTGGTTCACACATAAATTGGCTAAGTGCACTCACTGCATAGCAAATGTCAAGTCTAGTGTTAACTAGATACATCAATGAACCAATCAACTATCTATACATCGTAGAATCCACTGATTTTGAACTAGCCGTAGCCTCTTTCAACTTATCTAGATTAGTCTCCATAGGTGTAGACATGGGTTTGCAGTCAATCATACCAAACCTTTTGAGAATGTCAATGGTATACTTGCCTTGACTTAGAATCATCTCATCTGGATTTTGCCAAACTTTTAAGCCAAGGAAGTAATGCATGAGACCTAGATTCTTCATCTCAAACTCTAAAGCTAACTCCTTCTTGCATTTTAGAATTAGATGTTCTTCACCAGTGATAATTAGATCATCAACATATAAAACCAGAATCAAAGCTTCACCCTTTACTACCTTGAAGTAGAGGTTAGAATCTGCATCATTCTTTGAGAAACCTAGGCTTGATAGATACTGATCAATCCTTTTGTACCAAGCATGAGGAGCTTGCTTAAGACCATACAAGGCCTTCTTCAACTTACAAACATGAGACTCCTTCCCATGTACCTCAAATCCTTCGGGTTGCTCAATGTAAACCTCTTCTTCTATTACACCATTTAGAAAAGCTGTCTTTACATCCATTTGGTGAATCTTCCATCCTCTAGATGCGGCAATAGCAATGATGGTTCTGACAGACGTATATCGAGCCATAGGAGCAAAAGTTTCTTCATAGTCAACTCCCTCTTTTTGTGAAAACCCTCTAGCCACGAATCTTGCTTTGTGCTTCTCAATGCTCCCATCAGCTGCATGCTTGATCTTGAAGAGCCACTTAGAAGACATCACAGATTTGCCTTTGGGTCTAGGAACTATATCCCAAACATCGTTCTTAAGTATGGACTGATATTCCTCAGACATGGCATCTTTCCATACTTGTTGACTAGAAGCTTCTTCGAAACTTGAAGGCTTTGACTCAATAATTTGACTCATTAAGGCGACATAACTAGAGAACTTGTGAGGTTTCTTGCTTTCTCTGAAAGCTCCTCTTGGGGCTGCAAAAATTTCTGCCTCCTGCATTGTCCTACGAGCCCAAAGAGGTTTTTTCTTTCCCATCACAATATCTAGAGGCCCATCAGTAGGATCCAAGGGTTCAACTGGATCAACATCTTTTTTAGGTTCTGGAGCCTCCTTCAGGTTCTCTGGAATATGGTCAACTTCCATATCTTGAGGAGGTTCTTCTTCATCGATCTCCATAGGAGTGCCCTTGGACCTTCTGAATGCAACATCTTCCTCAAATGTGACATCTCTACTAATCTCAATGGATTTCTGTCCTGGTATGTATATCCTATAGGCTTTTGATGTCTCACTGTAACCAACACGAATTCCTTTCTTCCCAGAAGGTTCTAGCTTTGTTCTCTTTTCCTTTGGAATATGAACATAGATTGGACAACCAAAGATCCTCAAATGATTAACTTCTGGTTTCACCCCTGAGAATGCTTCTTCAGGAGTTTTATTCTCCAAGATCCTGTGGGGACTCCTGTTCTGAACGTAGACGGTTGTCCTTGATGCCTCAGCCCAAAGAGAGGTTTGCAGATCTTGATCATGGATCATAGCTTTTATTGCTTCCACAATAGACCTATTCTTCCTTTCAGCAATAAGATTTTGTTGTGGATTATAGGGAACACTGAACTCCCTCTTAATCCTTTCTTCAATACAAAAATCTCGAAAGGTGCCAGAGGTGTATTCTCCACCATTATCAGATCTCAAAACCTTGATCCTTTTCCTACACAGGTTTACAACCTGCGCCTTGAATTCTCTGAATCTTTCTAATACTTCTTCAAATTCTTTAGATCTCAAGAAATAAATCCAAGTCTTTCTAGAGTAATCATCAATAAAAATAATATAATACAAGAAACCACTAGAAGATGCAATGGACATTGGACCACACAAATTAGAATGAATGAGATCAAGAATACATTTAGATGTACTTTCACTAGAATGAAACGTACCATTTGTGTTCTTGCCTAGGGCGCATCCCTTGCATGTACCTTTGTGTTCTTGATTGAATTTTGGAAGACCGGTGACCATCTTCTCCATGATAGGTAGAGCACGAAAGTGAATCTGAGCCAATCTTTGATGCCATAGATCACACATGCTGGAACTGTTATGCACAAGTGCTTGAGGGGTACGAGTGCATAACCTTGTAGAGACATTCATGTCTAACACCAATTACTTGAGCAATTTTGAAGTTGGAGTTTTTTGCTCATATAAGAACTTTGCCTTTAGAAAAGACAACTTGATAACCCTTGTCTTCTAATGCCGAAATTGAGACAAGGTTCCTCTTTATCCCCGGAACGAACAGTACATCATTCAACTCCAATGAAATCCCAGAATCCAAGTGAAGAGTGGAGTTTCCAATTCCTTTCACAGAATATCTAGCATCGTCTCCAATAACGACTTGATCACTAGAGTTGCTCTCCACTAAGTTTGAAAGGTGACCCCTGAAACTGGTGATGTGCCTAGAAGCACCACTATCAATCAACCAAGTGTTGGAGTCAGTAGATACATTGCTTGACAAGGCTGAATAGAACAGATAATCATTGGAGTCCTTTTGTGGAGCGATTTCTTCAACATTTGCAGTGGCAACTTGTTGCTTAGGTCTTTGAGGACAATCCTTCGCAAAGTGACCATACTTATCACAACGAAAACATTGAATCTTGGAAATGTCTCGTTTCCTTTTGAAGGCAGGAGCACCATCATTTCCGTTTTCTCGATTCCTCTTGAAGAACCCTTTCTTAAAGCCTTTTCCTTTCTTTGATGAATGAGAGGCAAGAACTTGTAATTCTTCATTCTTTGAACTTTGACCAATGCCCCTAGCTGTTAGTCTCGACTCCTCTTGGATACAGTCAATTCTCAATCGATCAAACTTGGGAAGTTTAGATTTTGCACTGATTTCTTGAATAAACGATTCCCATGAAAGCAGAAGACCATTGAGAGCAAGCATAATCAAATCTTTGTCATCAATCATGTGACCAATTGTAGAGAGCTGATCTCTTATCTTTGAAATCCTCATGAAGTATGTAATAACAGATTCTCCTTTCGCCATTTTCACATGATGAAGTTGTTGCTTCAGTGCAAGAGCTCGACTAGTGTTGTTGATTTCATACATCTCTTCCAAGGTTGTAAACATCTCTCTTGCCGTATCCAACTTGAAGACAATCGGTACAACATGATCCTTGATGGAATCAACCAACACTTTCTTTGCCCTAGTATCTTTCTTCCTCCATTGCAACTTCTCTTCTTCCTCCTCAAGTTTGGGAACTTTTTTTTTCACAAACTCAACCAAATCATTCTCTTCCAATGTGAGCATGATCCTGAACCTCCATGATGTGTAGTTCGAAATTCCTTCGAGTCTATCCTCAATTTCCAGACTGTTCACCATCTTGAGAAATTTAGAAGATAGACTGAAAAAGAATAAGGTGAGTGTTGCAAACTAAATCTGATCACGATCTTTTTCACACCCACTCTGATACCATGTTAGTGTTTCTTAGATCAGATTAAACAACAAAAGCACTTAATAATATTGCAACATAGAAGACAATGAACACAGCAAGATACCCTAGGAAAACCCTCCTCTTGAGGGAGAAAAAACCTAGCAAATGAATCTCTTATATAAAGTAGAACAAGAGCAGAAATCTGCTTACAACTTAGGCCCAATAATGGCCAATACTTGATACAAAGAAATCGCCCTTCTTCTAGATGCAAACTATGTAATGAATATGATATCTTCCTTGAATCAAATCTGCTGCTATGAAAGTGTGAATTCTGCTATGCTCTTAATTGCAAACTTGCTTGAATTGAATGGATGAACAAATGACAAATAAGACCTTGTATAAATACAAGAGAGGCGCCTCTTCAAGTTAGGTCAGCCCTCTTAGGAAAAACATAAATAAAGATAAATACAATTAAGGTCGGCCCATGCAACAAGTAGTAAATGAGAATCATATAGGGTCGACGCTCTCCATTTAATAAAAGTTGTAGTCATGAATTAAATAGCCGAAGGCTACTTATTTAATTCATGTTCTTCTCCTTGGAATTTGTGGAAAGGAAGTGCAACCCATAGCTGCTATAACATCAACAAAAATAAACTCTAAAATTAAATACGTTAAAAATAATAGAAAGCTATAACACCTAATAAATAAATTGAATAGATTTTTCATTGATTGTGATCATATAACGGATATTTTCAAAAAAAGTAAAAAACAAAGAGTCTATCTCTTTGAATTAATGAAATTGTGAACACCATAATGCTTTAAATTTGAAAACTCACTTCATCCACCAAAACAATGAGAAGTGCAAAACTAAATATACACTTACAAAAGAATGTGCAACCTTTATGTTTCCTCATACCTTGGTGCAATTCCTTGACTCTAATAGTCACTCTCATATGCTTAAATTTATTTTGAATTTTCAATGCTAATTTCTTATTTTTCATTTTTTATTTTAAACAAAATTAAAAAAATAGTTTTGATTTTTCATTTTAAAAATTTAGAAAAAATAACATTAAAAATAATTAATAATGGTTTATAAAACAATTATCCAGTGCAATTTAGAAACATTTAAGATATACTTAACAATTATTTTTAATTAAAAAATATCAAAAAATATTAAATAATTTAAAAATACTATTTTAAATAATTAATTTAAAATCAATAATAAACTATTAATGATTAATTAATATTTAGAATAAAAATTGATAGAAAATTTATAGACACTCAACAATTTGACATTTTGAATTTTGATAATATGACTTGTGATTTGATCAAATATTTGACTATTTTGAATTTATTTTGACAAAAAATTAGTCACAAATGATGATTTGATGATGGTATTTTATTTATGTATTAAAATTGACTTTCGGATCGAGTATGAAAAATATCCACCTTATTAAAATGCTCATTCCCTAATTAGAAGGCAATGAGGTTAGGCTCAAAGCTCTATTGCCATATCACTTGTTAGTACATAGTTATAAGTTGCCTAAGAGATGATTTCATTTGATTATCAATGAACTTATTTTATAAACAAAATAGACATATAGTTTTATCATTGTTGGTGGATTAACAAGTTTGAGTTCTCACCCAATGATATGAATTATAAATTCGGAGACAATACCTAGCATGCAACCTATCGGTATTGTGAGAGTTTTCAATAGAACAACAAACTCCAAAAGAGATGTATCTAGCTCCAAAACTAAATTTTGTACATAGCAAAGAGAATTTCAATAGTCACAACATTGTTTGAAATTCAAAAATGGAAAGATGGAAGAATAAAAGATAAAAAGTTCAAAAAGCTTGTATTTTTTTCTACCACAACTTGGCGAGGTCATAACTCCTAGCCTAGTGATTGTATCCTAAACTTCTCTACCTTGTTGGAAAGGTCTCATGCTTATGTTATTCCATTTAAGGGACTAGTGACACTTTCCACCCCAAATTCTACTTCGAAGACCTCCAGAAACATGATTTACTAAAATGTAGAAAATATTGAAAAAATTGAATTTTCAGTATTTTCCATCTCTGCTTGAGCTAACACCTCTGGATCACCCCTAGACTGTTTTGGATCAACCAAGCCCGAATTTATTTAAATTGTAGGGTTAAAAATCTAAACACATGCAAATATGCTACAAAACAACAATAGGGTATCATGTAATTGTTAATTGTAGTTGTTCCCAAGAGTTGTCCATTTGTTTTGCAAATGGTGAAAAAATCTTTAATCACACATTTCTAAAATAATTGGAGGTCTTTTTCAACTTTGGGGGTCTTATCTTTCAAAAAGGGCACATGTAACAAGATTTAGGTAACATGTTCATGCATGTAAAGACTCCCCAAATATAATCACCTCTTTCATTTTTATCATGCTAACAATAATCTCCTATGAGATCCCATTTCAAAAGAAAGCATGCATAAATGTGGTTTGTACATTTGATCTAGTAATAATGAGTTTATGGGACACAATCTTCATCAACCATCTTACCCAATGTATAATACACTAACTTGATATGGGTATTCTATCACACCAATCACTCTTAATGTATCATAAGTGGTCTAGAAATCCTGTTGTTATATTAAATTGATCTAGTGTGTTCAAGATTTATTTATTTATGTACTTTATCATTAAAATGGTTAATTTAAAACTATATTGATCTTTGTATAAACTTTATTTAATTCATTTTAGAATCAATTAATTAGCAAAGTGTGCAAATATATTTTATTGTAATGGGACTATGTCGTGCAATATTTTTAACTAGAAGTTGTGATGAATATGAAGGGTGGAAATTGTCACACAACAATGTCAATGTCCAAATAAACAAAGAGTAGTGAATTACAAGATTTAGTTGGTAGTTTTCACAAGGGTCACTAAGGCTAGAGTTTGATATTGAGAGTCTAGTAGGTTTATTTTCCTCTCCTTGTTATAGGGCCAACAACATTATTGGTTGTTATAAATTCCTTAACATTGATATCAAAGTGCAAGTTATTGCATGATCGGTTTCATTGTTTCTCATATTTAGAAATAGTGATTTGTGTCTTTCATAAATTTGGTTTTGTAGTTTGTCTTTTATGAAAGAACTATTAGCCCCATGAAGTTATTTTTAACTACATATCATATTTTTATTCTGCAAATAAAAACTTATCTCAATTGACAATTAGTAGAAGCTTTTGATTTGTAATGTATTTCTCTTTTTTAAGTTATCTAGGTATTTTTCTGCCTTTCTAATCACTTTGGATCTCCCTTTTTCTTTTCCTCTTAAATTTTGTTTTATTTTCTTGTTACTTTTGTATATTCAAATAAAAATGCATGCTTCCTATCAAATAAGGTAGTTTCCCTCTTACAAAGATTTTCCTAGGTACTATTATGGAATGTGCTACTATGCATTAGATGAATATCTCACAATTTGCAAAGGATTGAGTTAATAAATTCAAACATTAACATGAGATAATAATATTAATATAAGTGATGAAGCTAGATGAGAGTCTTGAAGGAGCGAACATTGTTAAAGTTCAACAAATGGAATGTAGATTTTGTGCTATAGAGTTTAAATAAAATTTGATTGTTATAACCTTCAATCAGACCTAAATTCCTAATCCACATACACACAAAATTTGAAGTAAAAAAAAAAAACTTAAAATCAAAATATATTTCCTATCTAAAAAATAATTATATTATTCTAAAAAAAAAAATTAAGCACAAAAAATATGGACACAAAAAGTAATCAATAACCCACAAACTTAGCATACTAAAAAGTCTTTATTTTATTAAAAAAAATTGTAAAAAAATATCCCACCATATCCTAACTCCCTAGAATAAAGAAATTAAAGAACATTTTCCTTTTAAACATCCTTATCCCAAGGAAACCTACCTAAAACAATCCTTTAGTCATTTGAAATAAAAGTAAAAAGGCCTTAAAAATATATTTGAAAACTATGCCCAAAATATCTTAACTTGAATGCCTACAGGTAAATGATTTTGCAATTATCATCAAGACAAGAACAAAGACTATCAATAAATATTTGAATGCTAAGAAAAGTTGCAATGTTGTGCCTATAAAAGTATACAGAAAAAATAAAGTAAATTCTAAACTTTCGAACCATTGCACTTACACCCATAACAATTGTTAAATGATAAACATAAATTCTAACATTTCCTCTTTGTAAGGAAGGGTGTTCTCCTTTAATCTTAACTTATATGTCAATAGTTTAAGCTTCTCTTTGGATAGGGGCTTTGTCAAAAGGTCTACAACCTACTCATTTGAAGGAAAATACTAAAGAAAGATAGTTCCGTTATGAATTGTCTTTGAGAAAACGGTAGTAAATATCATCATGCTTGAAGAGTTTATGGGGGTTTTAAATAGCTTAATCCAACTTTGATTGTCACAATACACCATGGTCAATTCCAACATCTAATCACTAAGCTTTGTAGTCATCTTGCAAAGCCAAGTAGCCTCATAACTAGTAGAAAAAGTTGCTATGTACTTTGTTTTAGTTTAACTTTATGCAACTACAATTTGTTTCCTAATGAATTGAGATAAGTAGCCTCATAACTAGTAGAAAAAGTTGCTATGTACTTTGTTTTAATTTTACTATATGCAACTACAACTTGTTTCCTAATGAATTGAGATATCATGTTTGACCCAAGCTGAAACAAAGCTATGAAATGCTCTCTCTAGCACTAGCATCAACTTCTAGGTCTACACAATCATGCAACTTTAACTCTTCATTTCCAACATACTTAAAGGTTTTAATTTAAGTATATGAGCACGTGTTTTGCAACAATCTAGTGAACTTGTTCTGGCTCAACCATAAATTTAAGTATATGAGCACATGTTTTGCAACAATCTAGTGAACTTGTCCTCACTCAACTATAAATAGACTTAATGTGTTGACTATGAAACAAATATCAAGTCTAGTATTTACTTAGTACATTAGAGAGCCAATCAACTACATTCTTACAAATGGACCCACTAAATCATATTCTAAATGAATAGCCCAACATTTTAAATATTTTTAAAAAATTCTATAATATATCTCCTTGCGAAAACTCTCTTGTAGCTTGCCATACTTCAAGACCTAAGCAATAATGCATTTTAATATTAAATTCATAGGCCAATTCCCTCTTGCACTATACTATGTGCTTCTCACTACTTCCAATAAGAATATGATCCAAATAAAATACTAAAACCAGCAAATTAAATTTATCAAATAAATAATACAAATTAATATGTATGTTAGCTTTAGTGAAATGCAAACTTAATAATTACTCACCAATCCAAGAGTACCAAGCATGAGGTGCTTGCTTGAGCCCATACAAAGTCTTTTAATCTGCATAGATGGGTATCTCACCGATGCACCTCAAATCCTCTAGGTCGATTTATGTAAATATCTTTATTTCTATGTTGACATTCAAAATTGTTGTTTTTACATCTATTCAATATAAAGACCAACCATAATGAGAAGCAAGAGACATAAGTACTCATATAGAAGTAAACTTGGCAACTAGAGAAAAAGTTTCAACATAATGAACTCCCTTTTTTTGAGAGAACCCATGTGCTACAAATCTAGGATCAAATTTCTTTGTGCTCCCATATGTTGCATGCTTCACCTTTGACAATCATTGACTTTCCTTTAAGTCTTAACATAATCATTGACTGTCCTGCCATACTCATTTTTTCTTTGATTCTTCAAAATTAGATGGCTCAACATCAATGATGAAAAACAATGTAACTGAGAAATTTCTTTGGTGGATGACTCACCCTAAAACAAGTTTTTTATGCCCTAACTTGCTCTTGTTCCTCTTGCAATTTTCAAGTTAGTTACTTAAGCTTCCTACTTGCTTTAGAAGAGGTTGAAGAGTCTTCTTCCTCATTAGAACCTAGCTGATCCATAGTGGGACTGTTTGTACTTTACTAATTAAAACTTGGAACATGTTCTTTCTCCTCAACCTTAATGGCAGGCCCTACGGCTTAGAGGACCATGCATCCTCATAAAACTTAACGTCTCTACCCATTGCAATATTTCTTTATGACAAATCATGAATTTTTTAAGCTTTTGAAAGACTCACAATAACCCACAAAGACATCCTTCAAGCTAGAAGGTTTAAACTGTCCTTTTATCTCTTGCTCGTGAATATAAATTAGGACTCCCAAACACCCCAAAGTGAGAAACATCAGGCTTCTCTGCAATATAAATTTCTTCTAAAGTCTTGTCTTTCAACTCTTTGTGAGGACACATGTTTAAATATTTCATAGTTACATACTTCAATCCAAAGATACATGGGTAGATTTGAAATAAACATAACAAAAAGAAATCTAATAATTGATCTGAAAATTGTGTCCAAAGTGTCCTAACTCCAGCACCTAATGATAAATTGATCTTGCACTTATCATTAGGACATAAACAAAGACCATCAATAGATTTTTCAGCATCCAGAAAAGCTACATAACTGTATCCAGAAAAGCCTGTCAAAAATAAAGTTTCTAATTTTAATTTTCTAACTGTTTTGCCTATGTCCAAAACAACTGCTGACCAACCAGAAAAAAATTATACAAATTTTGGCTAACTCATTATCTTAGACCAGATAAAATAAATATTATGAACAAAAATTAGGTCACAAACAAGCCAAGCACCAATTTGACGTATCAGCTCACATTGTGGACTTCCATTTTGTAGTCGGTTGAGAGTGTAATTAGTCGGCCAGATTTTGTTAGTAAATAAGACAATAGTTAGTTTGCAAATATTTAATATTCTTTTGTTACATGTTTCAGGAAAGTTAATTCCCCGACTAATGATTAGTTGTAATGAAGCATCACGATGTTTGGTTTCTCAACCACCGCCAATGACTATATGTACTTGAGTCATTACAGTTGGGAAGGTTATGATAGTGACTCTGACATTGTGCTAAATTATGTTACATTCTAATATTATGTTCTAGTATGGATGATTGTACTTGGTTACAGTGAATCAATAAATGAAGTACCATTATTCTGTGCAATATGTGTTTATGAATATTCTATACTTGTCTATGTTATGTGAATTACATTGCGTTTACTCTCGTAGTACGTGAACCTACCCCAGTGAGTAAACACATTTCCATACTGTGGATCTTACAAGCCAAATTGTTGCTTGGCTTAGACGTAACCTAAAAACAGTTTTTGAATAGTTACCTTGTTTGTTTGAGAGTTGTAAATAGCTTCATCCCTTCCACAAATATTACGAAACATAATATAACTTTACCTATGAACCACCAACAATTGACAATAAAACAATTTTATTCTAGAATCGTCTCATGGAAAATTGTGACGCTTATAACGCATGTCACCTAATACAGTTTGATAGATTAAAGTGGAGTAATAAATTAAATAATGTCATTAAATTGATTCTCACACCTACTTTGAAATAGGAAAAATGCAAATTTGTAGTAAAATTATTTAGACAATTACTCGGTAAACTCTTGTGGAAATGGGAAATCTCACAACAATAACATTTTACTGTTTATTTGGAAAAAGGGCTTTACAAACTAAGACTAATAAAATGTCTAGCAAATTGCTTGTATATCCACAAAAATACAAACAGTTATATCTAGACAAGAAATTATCTAAATACTTAAGAATAAAATTTGAGTATTTTGTTTGTTCTTACTAATGCTAGTTACTATTAAATATATGTAGATCAGACATATCACTTCCAGTAAAATTTGGCAGCAAGTTCCAAGATAACAAAATCAGCCATCTGATACGTGATTCAAAATATGATGTCAATGTAGACCAGTAGTTTGCAGTTAAATCTTTTGCTGCACCATTGTCTCGACACATTTATCAGTTTGGAAAACATGTGTTCCATATGAAAAAAAATTGAATTCTTACTGGAATCTTTGCCATGTTAAGCTTGAGGCAGCTTCAGACATAAAAACATCTTATTGACTGTGTCTTCTGGAACAAAACATACTTTAAATATCACTCAAGATTTTCAGTCTGTAGTTATATAACAAACAATTTCAATCTTGGTGAAATCCACAACCATGATTCTCCCAAGAATGAAATGATCTTAAAATGTGTTTGATCACTGTTCAATTTGATTATTCTAAATAATTCTCATACAATGTAGGATTGCCACTAAATTCTCTCAGAAATGTTTAACATGGCGATATCATTAACAATATCCTTTTCAGAATTAGATGGAGATTGATTTGCACTTAGGTCTTGATGGATGCCTATAAATTTTTCTTCAAGTCTTTTAACCTGTAAATCATGGAGAAGTCATCAAAAGCCAGGTCCAATAGAAATTAAGTTATTAACATATACAATATTTTAAGAAAACATGGATGATTATAAAGAAGGAAAGTTCAATTCAAATATACTTGAGGAAAATTAAAATAAATATATAGGATTGGAGGAACAGACCCTTTGGAGCTCAATCTCCAAATCCCTCTTTCGATGTGTTAAATTTTGTCTTGCATATGCCACATCAAATACGTTATCCAAGCCATCTTCAAATGCAGCCTCTAAGTCTTCACACAGAAGTGCTGGAAACTTATCTACTACTGGCATAAGGAAGAAGCAGTTAAACTGCAAGATGGTACTTGATGTTGTTAGCCCATGGACTAAACTATTTAATTTTAAAGTTATTCTTTGAACTCCATAAAACAAGAAATATTTGACTTATAACCATGTGACAATGACAAGCTGAAAGACAAACATTAGTGCAAATTAAAAATGATCATTTAAAGACAGTTGTACATAGCAATCTTCTTGAACGGGATACTATATATTGCCTAGACAGGCCCCAACACAAAGCTCATTCTCCCTAAAACTATACATTAGGTGGTCTATGTCATGTCCCTTTTTCAAAATTTTCCAAAAATAACAACTTACTGAAAATAGTAAGTCAACAACCCCAAAATACCAAATCAAGATCAGTTGATAGATTAGGAAATATAATTAATTTTGGTGGGTTGGTTAACAATAGTTTATTATTTAATCACCAAATATATTTTATTTTAATTAGTTTTCCTACTTGGACAAAAGATTCCCAAATAACTTATTTTCGGCATTCGGTGACCATGACAATTCAGAACAAGTGGCACAATGCATGAGGAGTGGAAGAAATCAGAGGACACTTGCTACTAGAGGTTACATGCGCTACATGCAAGGGAATTTCTCTCCTTGGTCATGGGTTTAGGTCTCCCAACTTGGAATTGAACTGGTTTCACATATATGCATGTTTTGGCTTCATTTTGGATGATTCTTTGTTGCAGATTTAACTAAGCTTTGTTTATTTCTTCAAAGGCTGATAAACCGATGAAGAGGGATCTCCAAGACTGACAAACCAAGGGGATCAGAGACTCAAAGGCAGTGATCTAGAGGGTCTTCAGGTGCAATTTCATCCAAAGATTGCCAATGTGCTAAAGGGTTTTCAAATTTCTCTATTTTTCCAACAATTTTGACAAGATTGTCAGGATTATTTGGGATGTTTACTTTGGATTTTGGATTTCAGTTGCTGTAGCTTTTAAAATCAGCATTGCGGCTATACACTGCTATTATTTTATATTTCAAACTGATGTTTGATCATTTGGTAAATATTGAGTGCTGGGTGAGTTTTCATTAAAAACTAGTGTTGTTCGAAAGTGCCTGTTGGAACATATTTTGGCTTCAAATTTGGATAATAGTTACAAAATTCTTTTGATAGTCTTTGAAAGATACCCTCTCAATTTTTTCTTGATTTTCAATATCAAATACAATGCAACGATGCACCCGTTAAGGTTAGCTGAAAACCAAAACGATGCAAAAAAGAACTCTAACCAAGAATGTGCCCTAAAATCCGATGAGGGAGGGGCGGTAGGCATATGGTCAGAGGATCCCTAGGATCTAATTAACTCCATAACTAAATTGATTACAATTGAGAGAGAAGAACTAAACTCAACACCAAGAATGTGCACACAAGATCCTTTAGAAGGCGAGGTGCTAACATATGGTGGAGTACTAATTACAAAACTGAAATCAAAGACTGAAATAATTCTGATATAAAATCAGCAAACTGAGAGTTTGAACTAGCAAACATCAACTCACCAAAAATGTCAAATCTCTTACCACACTCCACATACTTGAACCAAACTGAAAGTGTCTCTCTTCTATGACTAGGCAACCAAGAAACCACCACTTTCCAACTTTCTAACTCAGTAAAACAACCAACACACATTCCAAAGCAATAAATGAATGGTATGGCCCTAGGAGAGGGTCAACCTCACTTATAAAATCAGCCAATTCATATTAAATTTTGTCCTTGCACCAAAAGGGGCGCCTCTAGCATATAGATGGATAGAAACAATACCCATAGGCAAACAAAAATCATACCAAAAGCTGTATATGAAAATCTCCTTCAGTCGAACAATAACCAGCAACATGAAAACTTAAAATATTTCACCAAAAATCCACAATAATGCTCAATATGTACTTTTCGATGAAGTACACTCTTAGATCACCATCTAGGGAACCATAGTTTCATGTCCGAAAAATGGAGTAAACTTGCTAAGCTTTTCCTTAGCCGGATTCTGGATTTCAAACCAACAACATAACTTTACAATATTTTTCAAAGATGAGCATGAGCAATGCATCAATAAATAGACTCTTCAGCTGGAAAATGAATCAACTTGAAACTCCCACAAGAAACTCTTCAACTTCCTCCAAGGGATGCCACCTCTCAAGTATTTACTTTTTTGAATTAATAAAACATTACTTTTCATCCTCTAGGCGTCCACCTTTAATTTGCACAATAAAACATTTAATATAAATATTAAATGCTCAAATCAACCCCTTTATGTCCCCTTTTTAAAAACAACTTGAAGTCATCAAGCCTAGGCATGGGGTACAACTTCAAAACATAAAAATTGACTAAGTTTGGAACTCAGTCCATGGAGGTATAGAAGCCAAAGCCAAAACCAACACTCAAACTGATTCTGCTAGAAATAGAATGATGACCTAAGCTGGGTCAAACTGGAGATGATGCCACTACCACAATAGGCTTACTAAAAATTGCAAATGCCAAAAATAGTAAGTTAACTTCAAATTCATCAGAAAGCCAAACTATTCAACCACACTGAACTGCAAATGATTGAGCTGCTGCTAGAATGATACTGCTAAAAGATAAACTTACCAAAAATAGCAAACTGCTATAAATAGTAAGTTTGCAAAGCTTCATTTGAACATCAATTGAGCAGTAATCATGACTTACTATAAATAGTAAATGTTTCCAAACACCTTTTGAATACAAACCGGGAAGCCAATATGACTTACTATAAATAGAAAGTGCCTGAAAAGGTTGTCAGATGGAGATGCATGTTACACCATTTTGAAGCTCTCCAAAAAACCAAAAAGCTCCACCAGACATGCATCAGAAACTCTCGCATGCAAGCCCTCAAAATTGCATCTGAAACCTCCTAAAAAATAGGAAACCCTAATTTCCAATTCTGCTTAGCCTATGAGTTTCCGAAAATAGGCTAAAACCAATTGAAGAGCGTAGAGCTAAATCGGGGACATTACAGTTCGCCCTTCCCAAAATTGCTTG
Organism: Sequoiadendron giganteum; assembly: GCA_007115665.2. Lineage (NCBI taxonomy): Eukaryota > Viridiplantae > Streptophyta > Pinopsida > Cupressales > Cupressaceae > Sequoiadendron > Sequoiadendron giganteum. Next base: position 634,294,473 of record CM021104.1, on the reverse strand, counting down.
TCCTCAAGCAATGCCACCACACTCTGAGAAAAAAGTTTGATCCTTACTATGCCAAGTAGGATCCCAAGGTCCCAAATCCATCTCTGTAAAGACCCACCATGCTAACACTGCACCACACTGATCACATAAACATATCCAATATTCCAAGACTGCTCTAATCTTTCTCGTAACCCCGAAGAGTCACCGTATCTGAGATCCAAACCGATAGGCCTGGAAGAACTGAAATCAAAATCTTGCAGCATCTCATGTCCTGAAAACTCTGAGGAATTAATATCATCAATATTAATGACTATCAACATTCTGGACATAAGGAAAAATGATCTAAGTATCTCAACAATATTCTTATCAATGAAACTCCTCAAAGCATCAAACAAAGTCATAACTCCTTCAAGGCTTTTTGCAAAGAAGGAAACAACTCTTTGCAAAAGCTTAACAGTCTCATCCTCAGAACTCCTCAAGGATGAACAATGCCTCCTCCGAATAATTCTGATATATCCAAGAAGGCTTCTGAAAACTTTCACCAATCTCCCTGCAAGAGTTTCAAATAGTCGAACCAAATCAAGCATTGGTTTGCTGTCCCAAGCATATGTACAAGTAAATGTAAAAAGATAGTCACTGAGATGAACCTGATGTAATGTTCCCGATCTAGCCCTACGCTCTACAATTGGATTTAGCCTATTTCCAGAAACTCGTAGGCTAAGAAGAATGGGAACACTTACTATTTATAGTAAGTAATGATACTGCTTAGTTGGCATACAGATGTGGTTTTGGCAAACTTACTATTTATAGCAATATGCTATTTTTGGTAAGTATATTTATAATAGTATCACTCTAGCAGCAACTCAATCTTTTGCAGTTCAGTGTGGTCGATCAGTTTGGCTTTCTGTTAAGTTGAAATGAACTTACTATTTTTGGCAGTGGCTATTTTTAGTAAGTCTAATCTTTGCAATATCATCATCTGCAGTTCAGCTCAGGGCATCATGCTATTTGTGGTAATCCATCAGTTTTAGTATTGGCTTTGGTTTTGGTTATCTCCTTGGACTAAGTATTATACTTAGTTAATTTCATGTTTTTAAGTTGTACCCCCATGCCTAGGAGTGATAACTTCATGTTGTTTTAAAGAGGGGACATTAAGGGGTCATGTTGAGCATTTAATAATTTATTAAAATGCTTTATTGTTGCAAATAGAAATGGACACATAAAGGGAAGGGAAATAATGTTTTATTATTTCACAATAAAGTGAATGGAAGGTGGCATCCCTTGGGAAGTTGAAGTGATTCAACTTCTTGGAATTCAAAGTGTTTCATTTGCCCATTGAAACTTATATATTGTTGCATTGTGGAGAGTTGATTATGTTATGTTTTTTAAAGCAAAGTTATGCTGCTGGTTTCAAATCCAGAATCCGGCTAAGGGAAAGCTTAGCAAATTCTATTCCACTCTTCGGACTTGAAACTATGGTTCCCTAGATGATGGATTGAGAGTGTGCTTCATTCAGAAGTACATATTGAGCTTCAAAGTGGAGAATTGTAGTGTGCTTTTCAGATTTCAAGTTGCTGATATTTAGTATTTACACAACTGAAAGTTGAATTTGTTAACAGCTTCTTGTATCATTTTATTCTTGTTATGGGCATTCAATAATATCATTGCTAAGGTCATGGCGACCCTTCTTAGCAAATTCCAGATTTTACTTCAAAGTGTATGATTTTTACTAGCAAAATCGCCCTTGCTAGTGCCGTACCTTCTTGTTTGCATTGGGAATTGTGCCAATAAATAAATGTTGGGTTTTTGGAGCTGCTTCTTCATCATGGCATGGGCGCCTATCCTCCAAAGGTTCATTGCACTTGGTTTCACACAATTCGGAGGTAAATTGATTAAGATATAAGCATTTCATTGATTCATAGGTTGCTGATTTATAGTTTCAGTTTGCTGATTTTAATTATCAGACTTCAAAGAGATCAGATTTTAGCTTCCTTTTCAATGTTTAAGAGCTTTCTAGATTGAGATAATCATTCTTCACATTGTGGCTTTGTTTATAATTGTAATACTCGTAAATTGCAGATTATTGGATTGTAAAGTTGTGAATTAGTAGTACTAATCCAACCATATGTTATTGCTGCATTTACTTGTAATTTCTTAAGCTAACATTAAGTACCCCTAGATGGTTTACCGCCAGTGTGGAAAATAAACTTGTATCTCTCATCTTACCCACTGTAAAGTGGAGAATTCCCACTCTTGAGTGGATGCCTGCCGCAGCAGACGAAATGTTTAAATTGTAATCTTTTCCCCCAACTGTTTGGTGGTACTGAGGAAAGTCTCTCATGGCTGGTTATCCACCTATGTGCTTTCAATTCAGCAATTAGCACTCCACCATATGTTAGCACCTCGCCTGTTAAAGGATCTTGAGTGCGCATTCTTGGTGTTGAGTTTAGACTCTCTTTCAATTGTAATATTTGTAATGTTGATTCAGTAGATCCTAGGGATCCTCTAACCATATGCCCGCCCCTCCTCCTCTAGTGCTTTTAGGGCGCATTCTTGATTAGAGTTCTTTCATGCAACGTTTTGGGCTAAGCTAACCTTAACGGGTGCTTGGTTACATTGTATTTGTTATTGAAAAAAAATAAAAAATTGAGAGTATATTTCACCTGAACACTATCTAGATGCAGATTCAAATCACTCCAAATCTTCATTTCTCCCACTTGGGACCAAAAATCATGGCTAACAGGAGATTGGAAAGTCTGAAAATGAATGCGCCAGCTGCTGAACAAGACTGAAATGGTCAACTTGAGATCTGATTTAAGGAAAATCAGCATCCAAGAAGATAAACAACTGCTGCAAAACTGAAAATCAGCATCCAAAATATTACATCCGCTCATATCCATAGCTGAAAACAACCTTTCTGAAGATTCCATCACAGAAAAGAACCGTTTATTGCTCAAAATTTCTCTCCAATCCATTTATTGATGAACAAATGGATCCATCAAGTGGTTGGTAAGGAAGGGAACATCACCATTAATTCTGAAATTTTGATCCTTATCCCTCCAAGGAACCCTCCTACCATAACTCAAAAGATTTTTCATTCCACATCGAGGGTGCCAAACAAAGATACCTGACCGAGAATGATCCACCACACCCCTAAAGAAATTCAGAACACATTCTTGAGTGCCAATCAACTCCAAATGCACACTCAAAAAATTATCAACTTCTTTAGTGAACCATTGAAGTTTATTCAAGAAAGCTTCAAAAACAAGGGAGCCTGAAACAAAATTTGTCTTCAAATCCATCTCCCAAGACAAGTTAGTGTGAGCATTAATCAATCCAAAGAATAAACTGTCAGGCATGTAAACAACATGTTTTATCAAAACATGTTTTGACAACACCTTGGTGTCAAAAATGGGGAAGTCGTCATGAATCAACACTTCCCATATGGAGACTGAATTCTCTAAACCTCTTATGCATTCACTTACAAGCAAGCTTGGAGGATTATCAATCACAGAGTAGAATTCGTCCTCACATTCTCTGAGATGTTTGAAATCAGCTAGCTGGTCTACAACCTCCATTACACCCAACTGAGCATTCTCTAACATGCACTTTGTTGATTCAAGCTCAAGGGTAAGCTTATCAACCTTTCTTTCACTTCCTTGAAAAACACCAAAGTTCTTTGTGAATTCGTAGGCGTAATCCCGATCTTTAATCTAGCATAAATACTCTGATTTCATAATCACTAAAGAGTCTTTAATAAATTGCAAATTAAAGAGAGTGAATCCATCCCAAACTCCTTCCTGTCTCTCTTCAATCACACTATATGAGCGGTCAAATCTGAATAATGCATGCACCTCATCCTCAATGGACAACATGAATTGACCTTTCCACTCACAAAAGTGCAAGGATGGTGAACTGCTGATCAGCTGTATTTCAAAATCAGAACTTTGTTTTTTGTCTTTGCTACCCCCATAGCTGCTCCAAGATTCTTGTCTTTCACCACCCACCAACTGAAAATGCTCAAAGTCATGAACAAAATCAAATCCTACCAATTCTTCGGGCCTTTATTTATAATCAGCTTCATGATGTGGTAAATCTGATTTGAATTTGATAACCTCTTTAAAATCTTCATCATCAAGGGCCTTGTGGTCTTCAAGCTCCATTTCCACTTCACTATCTCCTTGATTATATACTGAAGAAGCCCCCAACTTGAACAATGAGTCATTATTGATAACAGTCTTGAAAGTTTTAGCAGCAACAAATTCTTCCTTAGTGGCTGCAACCATCTTAAAGGATTCATTATGGGGCTTACCCATGCAAGCTTCTTTGTCAAATAAATTTTCTCCTCCAAGGGCCATATCAAAGCTTGCAATGAAATCAAAATTTTATTCTTTATTGGGATCAAAGGGAAATTTATCCCATACAAATTCATTAACAAAATTAGCTGCCTTCACACCCGGATCCCAAATGCTGAAAGGCTGATTATTTTTATCAAAAGGAAACTGCCCTTTGAACTTCACTTGAAATGGTGACTCTTTGAATGAGACACCTCCCAACTCAACAAAGCTGACATCTTCATGAGAATCTTTCTTCAAGATCTTAGTTTGATGACCAAACTCAAAACCACATGAATCTTCATTATTATAATGAAGTAAGGAATCATCACTATTAGCTGGTTTGAAGATTATATCCTCCTTACCTTCAATAAGAACTTCATGTGAAAGTATAATATTGATCTCTTCATTTGTAGACTCCTCATGGGTAATCAAAACTGTTGTTGCCTCTTTGCATTCATCCTCAACTTGTGCGGATAACTGCATATCAATAGGTACTTCTTGGGATACAACTTTAGAATCATTGAGAAACAATATTTTATTTCCACCTTCTGCACTAATAACTTCCTCTTTTTTTTGCTCTGTCTTCTTCAAGTGTAGCTGCAATTTTCTCTCACACTAAATGAATAAATCTCTGATCAACATACCAACAGTAGAGGAATTCTTTCCTTCTTGTTCATGAATGTTTAGTAGAAAGGATAGGATGTTTTTAGGAATATCATCCATCTCATTGATAATTAAGATCAAAATGTTTCTCATTGCTGCAACTACATCCTCCTCTTGTTCACTCCAAGTTGAAATGAAGAGGTAATGAATCAAATAATATATTTGATCTTGCATACCCAAATCTATCAGCAACACACTTGTTTTGAGTTCCGAAAATATCTTCAGTATAGCAACTCTTTTGGAGTACTAATTGCTATCAGTTTCATCAAGATCTTGAAAACTTTCCAAGAACATATGAAGAACTCTATTCATAATTTTATCATCATAGGGCTCCAAAGGTGCCAAAATTCTCATCACTTCACCGAAGCATGAAGTAACCAGCAAATTTACTTCTTCATCAAGATGCCTCAGCCAATAGAACTGATTCAAAAAAGTCACTGAAGGAGCTAATGCCAACTACATTTCCTCCGAAGGTAATTGCTTCACTTGCCTCAAACACTATTCTAACAAATGAAGAATGTTCTCTTCATTCTCCTTTGACTGAAATTCTTTGTCAAGACTCTTTCCAGCCATATAAAGTGTCTCTGCCAAATTCATCTCTTCTTGATTAGCCATACCTTAATTTGACAAGACAATGTTTTTCAAATCACTGAAAAAGTGTCAACTTCAAAAACTTTTGAAGCTGAAACTAAACTCTGTTCTGCTTCCAGATGTAGTATTTGTCTTCTCTGACTTTCATCTGATAACCAAAGCACTGAAACTCACAGGATGGCAGGAAAACAGGCTCTGATACCACTGAAAGATACTCTCTCAATTTTTTCTTGATTTTTAATATCAAATACAATGCAACCATACACCCATTAAGGTTAGCTGAAAACCAAAACGATGCAGAAAAGAACTCTAACCAAAAATGCGCCCTAAAACCCGATGAGGGAGGAGGGGTGGGCATATGGTCAAAGGATCCCTAGGATCTAATTAACTCCATAACTAAATTGATTACAATTGAGAGAGAAGAACTAAACTCAACCCCAAAAATGTGCACACAAGATCCTTTAGAAGGCGAGGTGCTAACATATGGCGGAGTACTAATTACAAAACTGAAATAATTCTGATATAAAATCAGCAAACTGAAAGTTTGAACCAGCAAACATCAACTCACCAAAAATGCCAAATCTCTTACCGCACTCCACATACTTGAACCAAACTGAAAGTGTCTCTCTTCTATGGCTAGGCAACCACGAAACCACCACTTTCCAACCTTCAAACTCAGCAAAACAACCAGCACACATTCCAAAGCAATAAATGAATGGCACGGCCCTAAGAGAGGGTCGACCTCACTTATAAAATCAGCCACTTCATATTAAATTTTGTCCTTGCACCAAAAAGGGTGCCTCTAGCATATAGATGGATAGAAACAATACCCATAAGCAAACAAAAATCATACCAAAAGCTGCATATGAAAATCTCCTTCAGCCAAACAATAACCAACAACATGAAAACTGGAAATATCTCACCAAAACTCCACAATAATGCTCAATATGTACTTTTGGATGAAGTACACTCTCAGATCAGCATCTAGGGAACCATAGTTTCAGGCCCAAAGAATGGAGTAAACTTGCTAAGCTTTCCCTTAGCCGAATTCTGGATTTCAAACCAACAGCATAACGTTTAAAAAAAATTCAAAGATGAGAATGAATGAGCAATGCATCAATAAATAGACTCTTCAGCTGGAAAATGAATCAGCTTGAAACTCCAACAAGAAACTCTTCAACTTCCTCCAAGGGATGCCACCTTTGAAGCATTTACTTTTTTTAATTGATAAAACATTACTTTTCATCTTCTAGGCGTCCACCTTTAATTTGCACAATAGAACATTTAATATAAATATTAAATGCTCAAATCAACCCCTTTATGTCCCCTTTTTAAAAACAACTTGAAGTCATCAAGCCTAGGCGTGGGGTACAACTTAAAAACATAAAAATTGACTAAGTTTGGAACTCAGTCCATGGAGATATAGAAGCCAAAGTCAAAACCAACGTTCAAACTGGGTTTTTCCCTTTTTGCTTTATGATTGATGTTTGGCTGCCATGTACATGCTCGCTCGAAATTTTTGAAAGGAATAGAAAAGCTAAGTCTAGTTGCTACCGATTGGAAAAGTCTAATTTATTTTGTCAGTCTGAAACCCCTTGGACGCCATTTTTCTGAAGGTTTTGAGAGCTTTACTCCTGGTTCTTGTCTCGACCGCCATAGGCATTTCCTGTAGAGCTTCTTCCATGGCACAAACAGAAACACAGCTGCTTTGTTAACAATTTAAAATCCTTCATATCACTGGCTACAGCAAAATGTATTTTTCTGTTATTTTTCTTGCATTCAAATATTATTTCTGCTGTGTGAAACCTCGAACCTCCATTTTAATGCTGCATTTTGATTTTTTATACAATTTCTGTTGGTAATCTTCAGCATTTTGTTTTGAGTAGCTCTTTTTTTACATTTCTGTGTTATCCTCAACATTCAGGATGGAATATTCACTTCTCTGTTTGAGTATTCTATGCAGGCCGCCATGTACATTCTGGAATACTTCATTTCCAGTACTATACTTGAAGATATTTTGAAAAAATAAGTTGATTTTGCTGTAGCTCCATTAAAATGACAGCAAACTAATCCATATCTTGATACTTCAAAATGAATATTTTCGTGTGCGTTCATTTTTGAATATTATTCTTACTTGCATTCGCACTTGCATTCATATGTCATGAATTTTGCAAAAATCTGCAAAACACGATATAAATTTCACTTGATTCTTATTGCCTATCTTTTGATGAGCTGGGCTCAACCCTTGTGAGAGCCACATTTTACTCCACTCATTCTGATTTAAGTTATAGCTGCACCTGTAGCTACACATGAAACAAACAGATTAGAAATAAAATATTTTCAAGATGTATGATCATTTCCTTCTCTCTTTTCGCTTGTCAGGAGTGACTTTTAGCTTGCCTGATACATGTAAAAGACAGTTTATACATTACTGGATGGATATGTATGTAGGATTAGAGATTGTTTATTGCTTAGAGTTCAGCTCTAACCATTGCAATCTCTGTTGGTGCAGGATATGAAGACTGAAAGTTGCAGAGGGCACAAGACAAGCAAATTGGGGCCGAAAATCTCACAGACGGGAGACCCAAAACAGCCATCAGGCAATAACCGGTCTCCCTTCCTATATATGTATCTTATATTTCCTTTCCATCCATTCTTGTATAATCTGCATTCTATGCATACAAGACAAGCTAAATCTCACGGCTTGTGTGAGATCTTTTACTTTCAGTATCTCAATTCATTTAATCAGTTGTAAATGAAAATTGTACGTATCAGTTTATGATTTATAGAATGAACATTATTCTTCTTCCTTTTGCTCAGAATAAAATGACTGGAAATAGAAATGAACTGAAAGCAGATGTATGAGAAATGAGCAGCTTTGTGAATTCTTGTGCAATGTTACCATTTAAAATAAATTTCAGCATGTGTAGAAATTTAGTAACAGTCATCATTTTCAAAGACCTAAAAATTTGTAACATCGTCCGGAATGGATGGTATTGACGAGAGTTCCACCATGAACTGGCTTATGGATTCCATAGCTAGTGGCTCTAGTGAGCTGGCTGCTTGTGCCAAGGAATTTGCTACTTGATTATTGGATCGGTTCACAGACTGGATATTAAAAGCGTCAAAGCTCTCGATCAGATCCCACACTCTATTACGGTAGTGGGCTAGTCTTTTATCATTGCAGACATATTGTTTCTTTACTTGTCTCACAACTATTTTTGAATCTCCGAGAGCGTGTAGGACTTTTGCTCCTTTCTTTAGCGCCAGTACTAATCCATGAATCAATGATTCATACTCTGCTACATTATTTGTGTAGGGGAACTCTAACCTGTGAGCGGCAAGATAGGCCTCTCCTCTTGGACTGGTCAACTCAAAGCCGGCTCCAGCTCCTTTCTTGGATTGAGATCCATCGAACCTCAAGGTCCAAATTTGTTCTTGCTATGGCGGGGACAAAGGATGTGCTTCCATGTTTCCCTCTTGCTCGATCTCTTGTACCATAACAGATGTAGAACCTCTTATGTAACTAGCCTTTCCATTATATGAAAGACTTGGCACCTGCGGCATACTTCTCCATACTTGTTCCATTGCCTTGTGGCACATCTTGCACACAAACTCAGAATGTGCAGCGTTGTGGATCCGGCACCAATTAGGTAACAGTAAATCATGAATGTGGAGGTGTTCGTGTAATTCTACTTTCAGCTAAACACTCCTCAGGACAAAGTTTCGGAAACTTTCAAACATTTCCTCATTATCGTCTTGAAAATCTTGGGATTCTTCTACACATGTTTCCGTAAAGTTGATCGTCTCATTAACATTGTGGGTTGACCCATGTAACATTAATACTTCATTTGCCTTAGGCCTGTAAGAGCCTAAGTCAATCTTGAGAAATAATATCTCGTTGTTCTTGCCATATTCAGTGATCATAAATTTCAATCTTGGCGTACTATCAATCCTAATCTGGTTAGGAACTCCCTTCCAAGGTAGCCACAATGGGAAAAGTCCGTGGAAATATATCCGTTCAATTTTCTAGTCCAATCCCTGCTCAGAAGCATGCCGTAGCCATCTGGAATATCGACAACTGAGATGTCAATACAACTCTGCATTCTTGGGTCTGCTGCTAATTGCATGTGGATATTATTTAACTCTCCCATCACAGGAACTTCTATCTTGTCCAACTGGGTGACTTTCTTGTTAGTTCTTGCGGGTACAAGTCCTAATCTTTGACAGACAGCCAGTGGCATTACATTGCTTGAGGCACCAGAGTCCACTAAGCAATTGTGCAACATCTTGCCAAATATACGAACGGATAGCAAGAATGGAGCAGGCTCGTCTTTCCCTTGGTAGAATACCACCGGGTGCTTGTCTGGGTTGTTGACACCTTGACTTCTTTCTCTCTGTGTTCCAGAGCCATATTCTAGCTTCTTCAGATTTTGTGGCAACTCGCTAGCCAAAACTTCTTCTCTAAATATATTGGAGTCCCTCAGAACTTTCTCCAGTGTTGTATCATTCTGATTAAGGGCTACTGAAGTGGATTGTGTTTGTGGCCTGTTGCCTGATATCTCCCATTCGGTGACATTGGTGTTGGCTGGAGTGTTGACTGCTCCTCTATTTGGCACACTTTGAGAAATGTTCCTCGGGGCAATAGCTTCGGTTAGACTACCCAAAAGTGTCTCCCGAATTTTGGGAACTCTCATTAGTTCTATTAGGGGTAGATTGACCTTGATCTTCTTGAACTCTTCTAATACATATGAGCTCAATCTCTTTAACTCCTCTCTGGAACGATCTTTTGTTTGGGCCGGTGTCTGCTCCATCTGAGGGTTTGTCGGTTGCCTTTGTTCTGCTTGTGGAACAACAACTTGCCTTGTCCCATTTGATTGAACGTTCTATTGGCGATATTTCGGAGAATCTCTTGGAGGAGGCGGTGCATTAGAAGCACCTGGATTTGGCAGAGTCTGAAAATTATTTGGAGGAATAGACGAAGTCAAGGGTTCATTTTGGCGAACGTTCATTTGGTATACCCTTGGTGGGTTTCCAGACATTTGTTGAAATGCTTGAACTTCTCTTGTTCCTTCCACTAACACGCTGTTGTGTAATGGTGGAAAACTATACCCATTGTTTGAAGTGGGCTGGTCGGCTGGAGTGTAATTCTCCGTTCCATCTTGATATTGCAAGGCCTCTGCTGGACCATTTGCTGATGTCGGTGGAAATCTTTGACCAGGAGAATATGGTGGGTATTCCTGAGATGAAAATCTCACATTCTCAATTATTAGGGCTTGGTCGTACCTTGGCGCGGGAACTAGCTCATATCCGGTTGCTGGCGGATCTTCCGCCTCTGAATTTCTTCGTTCACTTCTGAAAATATCTGCCGCTACTTGGAATTCACGACAATGTAACTCGGAGTGTTGGTCCGTGTTGTGTAATCGACACCAACCTGATAACATTGCTTCGGCCAAGAATACTTTATCTGCAGGACGATTGTCCGTAGGTGGATTGTCCAAGGGAGATGGTACAGTACCGTTGTTTGGTCCTGTATTCCAAGTCTTTTTCTGAAAGCCCGAATTGTTATTTCGGAATCCCTGATTATTTCCTTGGTAATTTTGGTTATCCCTTGTATATCCGGAATGATTTTGACTTTGGTGATTATTTTGCGGTGGCTGGTAATTTCTTTCAAAATTTTGTATTTGACTTGTCTGACCCTTTGGATAGGTGACGTCGGTCGACAATTTTTTAACTTGATCAATTAGCTCCTTCATCTCATCTCTCTCCTCTTGACTTCTGGTGGAAGTTGTCACGTTTTGGAGGTATACAGGTTGCGCTGGTGGTGCTTGAGACATCGGAGCTCCCGGGTGCAAAACCAATTGATTGTTGCTGGTGGGAACTGGGTTCATCATGGGCGTCTGGTAAGCCAGAGCACGATTGATGTCTTGCACTTGATTTTGGGAAGCTGAATTCCCTAAATATTGGAGTGAACCTTGGGGAACACCCACTCCGAGACCATTGTTCGCTGTTACTGCTGCACCATATGCTTCTCTCAAGTTGGTGGGGGCCGGAGTTTTAGATTTCACGAACATGTCCGTGAGACGATCCAAGGCCTCATAATAGATGGGCAATGCCGCAACATTGTCCAAATTGTAAGGATCTCGCAACCTTGTGTACGCCCTCTGAAATCGGTTATTGAAAGTACTGATAGGCTCGTGCTCTTGTCTCTTTACTTCCACGAATTGCCTGTATAGATCAGTTGCTGAAATTGGCACTCTGAATTTCTCCAAGAATGCCGCCTTCATCCCTTGCCAAGTGGTAATGGAGTTAGCTGGTAAATGGATATACCAGTAAGACGCTTGATCATCGAAGGTATACGGAAACAACCGGCATGCAACATCTTCCTCTTGGATGTCTTTGTTTTGAAAGAGATCTTCAAACAATTTGATGTGCTCATCCGCAATGTGGCTTAAGTCGCCGCTGTGAAACTTGGAATAAAAGTGTTCCGGATTTTTAGGCATATCATGGTATGCGGCGAACGTCATGGGGGACGCGTTAGTTGGACGCCATGCCATTGGAACGTTTGGTTGATTCGCTAGGTTGGGTTGGATCGACTGTGCCAACTGGACGGGTTGGATAGGCAATTGTTGATTGCTAACAGGGACGGCTCTTGAAACTGGAGTGCTTGGTGGCGAAGTTTGGAAGAAACCGAAAAGGTCCTCGCTTGATGCTTCTTTGCCAAGATTGACTCCACTTGATATTCCCTCCTGAATTGTTTGAGTTCTTCTCCTCTGCCTAAAAGGCGATAGCTCCACAAATTCTTTAAATGAATTCGATGTTGACCTAGTAATCCTCCTTAGTCTGTCGGGAGAGAAAGAATTGATACGATCTAGTGTATCTTCTTTTATGCTTGTTGAGGTGGTGTCGGGGCTGCTTCTAGAGCTGGAGGATTTGCCGGTTGCCATTGAAGAGCTTCGAATCTTTGGACAAGCAAGTCTTGTTGAACACGAAATTCAATCCGCTAGGCAATTTCTTCTTCTTCTTCAAGGATAAAGCGCATACGCATCCAATCAGGGGCATTCTGTTTCAATTTCCACGCTAAGCTGTATAATTCTGTTATCACGTCCTCTTGTTCATCGTGGAATCCTAAGTCAGGCTGCAAAATTGGATTAGGCTCCTGTCCGGGAAGAGGAAGGCTGGTCGAAAGTACCATTCTTCATCTTACGAGTAAAGCCTGATCTTGTCAATGATCCGAAAGCAATTGCGTGTTCAATATAGTCAAAAGCTCACTTCAAGCGGTTGATCTTCTGCCTCTCAGGTGCCTCTCAATAGCTCCTTCGATGAATTCTCTCTTCTCGTCTTCTCGAGTAAGAACGTGACTTGTTTGCCTGAATTGGGCGCTATTCACTTGTGTCTGCCAAGCTAGTGAACGTAGCTGACCAAGTATATCTGTCTGACCTTGTTCTGGCTGTTCAAGCGGCACGTCAAACGGGAACTCGTGCGGTAACACCATACTTTATCATATCTACTACCTTCAACTCTGCAAACAATTATGTCCAAATAGCCTTTGTAAGCCCTCCCTCTAGCGCCAATTCTGTTGGTGCGTCAGGAGGAGGCGAGCATATAACAACACTCAATTCAAACCTTCCTTGCAAAAGAATTTCTCTATTTAGCCCTCCTTCTAGCGCCAATTCTGTTGGTGTGTGTTTTGAGTACACCACCGAACACAGAATAAAAATGCCCAAGGACACTTTATCCTCTCTTGAAAAGTAATTGCAAATACCTAGAAGATAATACAATAACTCCAATGTTTCTTTTGGTCAGGTTATGACATATGGACAAGGTCAGTGGGCGTTGTGATTTGCTAGTAATCACAAGGGGACTTATGCTAAAATCTATTTGCAAGTTTAGGACTTAGACAGTTTTATCATTGAAGCTCTTTTGATGGGTATTTTAGATTTCCAAAAAAATGCAAAAAGGCAAGGGTTTAGAAGTCTAAGCTACTCCTAAGAACTCAAGAGACGGTAGTGACGAGATAAAATAGGGTAACCGCACTTTGTTTCACCTCCTTTGGAGAACTACGCAAAGCGGGTGCAATCTTCAACGAAAGTGATAATAATTTTCATGTTTGAATCGATTTAAAACAAACAAAAGTTAAGCATCCACAAATTAATGGCTTAGACTAACTTTACACATTGAAAGCAAATCATCCATCCAACAAAAGTATGAGCTTGATTTTATCTACCACCGCTATCAAATCTATCATCCACTAATAACATGTAAATGAAATACTAACTTAATTATACTCTTAAGTGTTGAAGGAGAAATATTAAAACCTTGCACACTACTTGAAAATAAAAGTGGTTCTTAGCAAATCATGCACAAGAGCTTTTATAAACGGAAATAGTTTTATCGCAACAATCTTATACAACTCACTTCACAAATTGTAAATGAGAGTAAATAAGTTTATATAGAGTTTACAAAATTGAATAAACGGCTCAGATTAAAACTGAACCAACGGCCAAGATTGAACAATTAAAAACTCTAATTAGGATTTCCCAAAATATCTTCAGTAAACAGAGTTGACAAGGTGATGTGGCCCTTGGAGCTATTTTCAAGGAATTACATCCCGATCTTCCCGCGTTACCATGCGTTCGATGAATCTGGACACGATCAAGGCAACTTCATCCATGGTGACCTGAGGAAGCATTCTAGTCCTGAATTCCAGTCCGTCCACACTCTCGGCGCATCTAACGGAGGTATCCTCCCACTCTGGCTCAGTCTTCTCAAAGGTCTCTCAGATGCTCAGGAAGTTCGCCAATTTGGTCCAATCCTGCTTCAAGATAGGTCTAGTGATAGCAAAGATATTCTCCTTGACCTTTCCCTTCAAGACCTCCAGCTGCAAATCCCTCTCTCGTAGAGCTTCTTTATCCAGGACACCGGAGATCATGTTTAGAATCCTCATCTGGACTTCCTTAACCTGATCCTCCAGCTTGAGACCATCAACCTTAACCCTTTCCAAGACTTCACCCCGTGCTGTTAGCGCCCAATACCAAGTGTGGAAGTCACAGGTTGCACCTGCTGCAATGACGCTTCCGTCTATTAATTCTTGCTTTGGAATCCCTTTCAGAATCCTAACGCAAGGAATGATCCTATCCTGCACATCTAGAAGGCTCTCCCATACTTCCGCCAAAGCGCCTAGTCAAGAGAGCAGTGAAGTGGCCTAACCGTAAACCAAGGTCAACCTCTCCATGAATGTCTCAGCTTCCGTGCCCTTGATTGCTATCCATTCTTTGGCCTCTTGAACTGTGACCCTGTTTTCTTCCATCTCCTTGGCTACCTCCTGTGAAGAGTTTTGGAGAAGAGGAGCTGCTGTGTTATCTTGATCAAGTGGCTTGATCAAATGCTGGATATATTCTTCCAAGCGCTCAATTTCTAATAGGCACTCTTTCCTCTTGGCTACCTCTTTCGCCAACCTTGACTTGATAGTGGACATAGAATTGTCCAGATCTTCAATTTCTCGGCCCTTCGTGGTTGGACCCAAGTCAATGGTCGTGATGGCATAATCCTGTCGAGCCATATCCTCCTATGGCTTGTCCACTGTAGGCACGGCAAGCTATATGGTTCAGTTGCCGGCCTCATCTCTTTGTATGCTTGAGAATTTCCTTGCCAGTTTCTTGGCTGCAGTTTGTGTAAGCCTGGCTAAGAAATCCGCCGTATCATCTTCTTCTGGCTCCTGTATTGGCACTTGTACTTTCAGCCTTTCCCTCAGCCAGTCCGGAATAGTGGGTTGTTCCACGCCATCTTCCTCCGGCATGCCTTCTTTGTCAGGAACGTCCAATATTCCCCTAAGGGCTGAAATCATTCCTTCTTGGAAATCCTCATTTTGGGTGTGCACATTATCATCATCGGACTCCAATATTTCCGTACCCGTAGGAGACGGTGGCGCATCATTGTCCGGCTGAGGTTCAATATTGTCTTTAGGAATCGGAGAAGGATCCCTAATGTCGACCAGTGAAGCATCGACAATAGCCAGCATTTCTTCAATATTCCTAGACGCAGCTGAGTGTGAAGGCTTTAGCTTTGCCTGCTTCTGAACTGGCTCCTTATCCATAGTTACCTCCTTCCTTTTCTTGGAAGTGGTGGCCTCCATCATTTCTACACCCTGGGATGCATCCGCATTGGAAAAAAAGGATTCAACCTCACTTAATAGATCATAAGTCAAGGTTATCCTTTTTCGCCTCAGCTCCTGAATCTGTTGATCAACCCACCACTGTGTATACTTGATGACAGGTCTCATCAAAGTATTCAAATCAGCGTGCTCTGGTTCTGACCACCTGACCACCGGTAAAGGCAAGCTCTCATCAAGGTGCGGCTATACCTGTTGTCCATCTTCTTCCAACTGATCCGGCACTTGGCACAGTTTTGTTGCCCTGATCACGCTGACAGGCAATCTAGACCACATCCTTCTCCTAACTTCAAACTCATCTGCAGCATCAGCCCGGAAATCCTCCAGCTCAACCCTATGCTTGTATCTCCTTCCATCGACTGTCTTGATGTGATGATGCGGGTCGAAGTGGCTAGCAAAGGGGTAATGTTGTATCTCGAGCCTAGCACTATCTGTTGCCTGCGATGATGGACAAGACTCTAACATGTTCCCTATAAAGAAGGGAAAAGTTACTACCACCTTTTGCTTTGTCCTTTGAAGGCCTTGAAATTCCTCTAGCTGCCTTAGTACTTCCAACGGGACCATCTTGTTAGTCGGGAAGATGGGCAAACGATATGGGCTCCCGGTGAATCCTTGGATTTTGATGTAAGTATATCGGGGATACTGGATAAACCAAAATCCATATTTGCCAATCAGCTTCTTGGCCTCAGGAGTCGGCCGTTGATGTGTCCCTCCCTGGAGTATCCTAGTGATATACATAAGGAAGGCGTCATGAGCTCGCCTGAAGTGAGCCTTCTCTTTCAACTGCAGCTGTGGGTAACAGTCATATGCCTTCAACTCGTTTGATCCACTGCCGACCGTGCCTTTGCATATCAAGCCTACGTACTTGTAAGTCCTAGCCAACATATAGATGACATAAGAACTCATATAAAACGTTTTAGTTTTTTCCAAGTTGACAAGCTGCTCGTGGAGGTTGTTGCTTATCATTCGTGACCAGTTAAACATCTTCACGCCCTCTGTGATGTCCTCAATAAAATAGTACATCCACGGCTCGAACGGCGCCCCCAAAAGACTGCCTGCTATTCTGTTCAACAAGATAATGATGTTTCCATAGTCCTCCTTGAAGTCTGTACGCATCAACTTCTTGGGCATTTTCTTGACCGATGGCCTAGGCTTGTCCAGCCATGACTTGTTGATGTTGGCGGCACAAAGGTCAGGCTGTTTATCATACAATCTCTGGGCGTCTTCCTTAGTTTTGTAGGTGGTCTTAGGATACGTAGGAATGCCAAAGGCTTCTTGTATGGCCAACTCTCGCAGATGTGCCAATATTCTCCCGTTAGGTGCCACAATTTGTCTCAACTCAGCATTATAATGAAGCGCACACTCAACCATTAATTCAGCACATTCAAGCGCAGGCGGAAATCCGGCAGCTTGAAAAATTCCATTCCTCACCATTCTTCTGGCAGCAGGCGTTGGTAAAGGTCCATTGTGCCCATATATTCTTCTCTTGAATTCATCGAGGCCTATATGGCCAAGATTGGTGTCCGAGATGTTCTTCCATTTTGATTTTATTTTAGTCTCTGGCTACGATCCCTTGCTCGCGAATTTCATTTGTGCTTGCCTGGACATCTCTGCTTGATGGACCATCAACCTGCAAGTACAAAATACTTAACATTAATACAAGACTTTTTAAAATTAATTTACTCTGGGGTGTTTGTTGGATAAAATCGCACTTTCAGCTTGTTTAAATTAAAATTTCTGTCAAAAAGCAAGCTGAAAGTAAATAAATTCGCCAATCAATGAATGAAACTCGTGCCGGAAAGAAAGTAGAAGGCAGAAACGAGGTAGAAACATATTGCCAATCAATTTCCAAACCTCAGAGATCGAATTCTGGCTGCAAACGAATTAAAAATTCTGAAAATCTACCAGAGGAAGTGCGCCAATATGCTGGGAAGTACGATTTTCAGCAAAGAAATGATTTATTTCTTTCTAAAAATCACGCCTGTCAACAAGAAATTACTTCCTTGATTCTCACAGCAACGTTACTTTCATGAACTTTTCCTTCGCAAACAATTCCTTGAAGAATCGAGAGAGATAGCTTCTTCTCAGTCGAATTTGTGAAGAAATGAGTTGCTGAAACTCATTTTATGGCTGAGAAGTGCAATTTTCCTCAAGGAATTGCTTTCTTTTCTCTGTTTTTCATCCAATTTTAGAAACGTTTTTCTTCTTAGATTGGCAAGTTTCTAATTTCACTTTCAGTCGTTGAGGCGGGTTTCCAATTTTTATCTCTGTGCCACCTCTGTTTGAGATTTTCGAAGTTCTTAAAAAATTGCCTAAGTGTTGGAGAAAATATCAAAAAATTTTAAATTAATTGTTTAAAATTAATTTTCCAACATACTTTAAATCTTCAAATCATGGCAAATTTAAATTTAGCTAAGGCAAAATAATTTAATCTTCCAAATAATCTCCGTGCTTCGAATTAAAATTTCCCAAGTGTTGGAAAATAATTAAAAATATTAAAATATTAAATTGCAACCCGTTTAAAAATTGATACATGGTTAAGTTCGTTTGTCCGCGGCCAAATATTTTACCTTCCAATTGCCTGCCTAGCCAAAATGTGCTCAATAATTTGTCTGCCAAATTTCAACTCTCTGGGCGGACTTCTGACCCCTCTGGACATTTTTACTTAGCCAAACAATTCATTTTCTATCTTTTTGGGTTGGGCGACCTTGGAGATTTCTCTACCACTTTGTCATTTTTTTATCTGTGCCTTAGGAATTTTTTTCAAGCTAAGAGGGGCGAACTTCACACTTTCTCTGCCAAACATTCTTCATTTTGTGCCAAAGAATTTCATTTCATTGTGCCGAGGAGTGATTTTCGTGCCGGCCAAACCTCTTCTTCCTCCGGATATTTCTCCTTTTTTTCATGCCTTAGAAAAATTTATCTTTCAAAGTTGGACGAATTTCTTATAATTCCTTGCCAATGGCGTATTTTATCCTCCATTTGTCTAAGGTGGACTTCACACTTTCCTTGCCATGGCGAGTTTTATTCTTGCCTTGTCCGATGGCGAATTAAACTTGTAATTGGCCATTTAATTCAATACATAGCGAGTTTTCCTTGTAATTTCACCCCTTTCCAAACATCTTGGAGCGAACCCCTTCACACATCCATCCTTCTCCAACCTTCTTGGGGCGGACTTCACATGCCTCTTGCCATTTTCCTTTAGGCTGGGCGGACTTGCTAGACTTCATGCCGTTGACCTCTTTGGGCGGACTTTGATTGTTTTGCGCCATCTACCTTGGGGCGGACTTCCTCATGACTTAGCCACTTTTCACCTTGCTAGGCAGACTTGGTAGCCTTCTTGTCCTTGACTTTTTTGGGCGGACTTCGAACTCTTCATGCCAAGGGCGGACTTGGCCTTCCTTGTGCCATGGGCGGACTTCATGCTTGGCTCGCCAGTGGACTTCACACTTTGTCTGCCATTCTTTTTTCATAGGCGCCTCTCTCAGACTTCGCCATTTTTCCAAACTTTTGCCATTTTCTTCCTTGATTTTCATGATTTCTAGAGGTGTGTTGGTTTCGTGCTTGATGGGATCCAGAAATAGAAACTTTCCAAAAATAGAAACTTTCTAAAAATAGAAAAAGCAAAAAGCATCCCTAAAAAATAGGAACTCCAGAATGGCCTAAAAAGCCGAAAATCAAAAAAGCAGAATCCCTAAAAAATAGAAAGTGTCAGAATTGACCGAAAACAATGGCGTTCCTCGTCTACTGGGTCTTCTGAGCATTTCCATGACGTTTAAGCATTCAAATGGACTCAAAATTACAACTTGGCCGAGCTAACTCTCAAAATTTATTCAAATTGACCTCTTAAAGACGTTGCGCGGAGGGCGGAACCAAAACTTGGGGGTCCCCATTTGCGATGGGGTGATGTGTGAAATAGGTAACAACATCTGGCGACTCCACATAGGGGCTGCCTCCTGTGAAGAGTTTTGGCGAAGAGGAGCTGCCGTGTTATCCTGATCAAGTGGCTTGATCAAATGCTGAATATATTCTTCCAAACGGTCAATTTCTAATTGGCACTCTTTCCTCTTGGCTACCTCTTTCGCCAACCTTGACTTGATAGTGGACATAGAATTGTCCAGATCTTCAATTTCTCGGCCCTTCGTGGTTGGACCCAAGTCAATGGTCGTGATGGCATAATCCTGTCGAGCCATATCCTCCTGTGGCTTGTCCACTGTAGGCATGGCAAGCTATATGGTTCAGTTGCCGGCCTCATCTCTTTGTATGCTTGAAAATTTCCTTGCCAGTTTCTTGGCTGCAGTTTGTGTAAGCCTGGCTAAGAAATCCGCCGTATCATCTTCTTCTGGCTCCTGTATTGGCACTTGTACTTTCAGCCTTTCCCTCAGCCAGTCCGGAATAGTGGGTTGTTCCACGCCATCTTCCTCCGGCATGCCTTCTTTGTCAGGAACATCCAATATTCCCCTAAGGGCTGAAATCATTCCTTCTTGGAAATCCTCATTTTGGGTGTGCACATTATCATCATCGGACTCCAATATTTCCGTACCCGTAGGAGATGGTGGCGCATCATTGTACGGCTGAGGTTCAATATTGTCTGCAGGAATCAGAGAAGGATCCCTAATGTCGGTCAGTGAAGCATCGACAGTAGCCAACATTTCTTCAATATTCCTAGACGCAGCTGAGTGTGAAGGCTTTAGCTTTGCCTGCTCCTGAACTGGCTCCTTATCCATAGTTACCTCCTTCCTTTTCTTGGAAGTGGTGGCCTCCATCATTTCTACACCCTAGGATGCATTCGCATTGGAAGAATAGGATTCAACCTCACTTAATAGATCATAAGTCAAGGTTATCCTTTTTCGCATCAACTCCTGAATCTGTTGATCAACCCACCACTGTGTGTACTTGATGATAGGTCTCATAAATGTATTCAACTCAATGTGCTCTGATTCTGACCACCTGACCGTCGGCAAAGGCAAGCTCTCATCAAGGTGCGGCTGTACCGTTTGCCCATCTTCCGACTAACAAGATCGTCCAGTTGGAAGTACTAAGGCAGCTAGAGGAATTTCAAGGCCTTCAAAGGACAAAGCAAAAGGCGACAGTAACTTTTCCCTTCTTTATAGGGAACATGTTAGAGTCTTGTCCATCATCGCAGGCAGCAGATAGTGCCAGGCTCGAGATACAGCATTACCCCTTTGCTACATATCCATCTAGGAGCCACTTTGACCCGCATCATCACATCAAGACGGTCGATGGAAGGAGATACAAACATAGGGTTGAGCTGGAGGATTTCTGGGCTGATGCTGCAGATGAGTTTGAAGTTAGGAGAAGGATGTGGTCTAGATTGCCTGTCAGCTTGATCAGGGCAACAGAACTTTGTCGAGTGCCAGATCAACTAGAAGAAGATGGACAACAGGTACAGCCGCACCTTGATGAGAGCTTGCCTTTGCCGGCGGTCAGGTGGTCAAAATCAGAGCACGCTGATTTGAATACTTTGATGAGACCTATCATCCAGTACACACAGTGGTGGGTTGATCAACAGATTCAGGAGCTGAGGCGAAAAAGGATAACCTTGACTTATGATCTATTAAGTGAGGTTGAATCCTATTCTTCCAATGCGGATGCATCCCAGGGTGTAGAAATGATGGAGGCCACCACTTCCAAGAAAAGGAAGGAGGTAACTATGGATAAGGAGCCAGTTCAGAAACAGGCAAAGCTAAAGCCTTCACACTCAGCTGCGTCTAGGAATATTGAAAAAATGTTGGCTAGTGTCGATGCTTCACTGGCCGACATTAGGGATCCTTCTCCGATTCCTGAAGACAATATTGAACCTCAGCCGGACAATGATGCGCCACCATCTCCTACGAGTATAGAAATATTGGAGTCCGATGATGATAATGTGCACACCCAAAATGAGGATTTCCAAGAAGGAATGATTTCAGCACTTAGGGGAATATTGGACGTTCCTGACAAAGAAGGCATGTCGGAGGAAGATGGCGTGGAACAACCCACTATTCCGGATTGGCTAAGGGAAAGGCTGAAAGTACAAGTGCCAATACAGGAGCCAGAAGAAGATGATACGACGGATTTCTTAGCCAAGCTTAGACAAACTGCAGCCATGAAACCGGCAAGGAAATTCTCAAGAATACAGAGAGATGAGGCCGGCAACCGAACCATACAGCTTGCCGTGCCTACAGTGGACAAGCCACAGGAGGATATGGCTCGACAGGATTATGCCATCACGACCATTGACTTGGGTCCAACCACGAAGGGCCAAGAAATTGAAGATCTGGACAATTATGTGTCCACTATCAAGTCAAGGTTGGCAAAAGAGGTAGCCAAGAGGAAAGAGTGCGAATTAGAAATTGAGCACTTGAAAGAATATATCCAGCATTTGATCAAGCCACTTGATCAGGATAACACGGCAGCTCCTCTTCTCCAAAACTCTTCACAAGAGGCAGCCAAGGAGATGGAAGAAAACAGGGTCACAGTTCAAGAGGCCAAATAATGGATAGCAATCAAGGGCACGAAAGCTGAGACATTCATGGAGAGGTTGACCTTGGTTTACGGTCAGGCCACTTCACTACTCTCTAGACTAGCCGCTTTGGCGGAAGTATGGGAGAGCCTTCTAGATGTGCAGGATAGGATCATTCCTTGCCTTAGGATTCTGAAAGGGATTCCGAAGCAAGAATTAATAGACGGAAGCGTCATTGCAGCAGGTGCAACCTATGACTTCCACACTTGGTATTGGGCGCTAACAGCACGGGCTGAAGTCTTGGAAAGGGTTAAGGTTGATGGTCTCAAGCTGGAGGATTAGGTTAAGGAAATCCAAACGAAGATTCTCAACATTATCTCCGATATCGTGGATAAAGAAGCTTTACGAGAGAGGGATTTGCAGCTGGAGGTCTTGAAGGGAAAGGTCAAGGAGAATATCTTTGCTATCACTGGACCCATCTTTAAGCAGGATTGGGCCAAATTGGCGAACTTCCTGAGCATCCGAGAGACCTTTGAGAAGACTGAGCCAGAGTGGGAGGATACCTTCGTCAGATGCGTCGAGAGCGTGGACGGACTGGAATTCAGGATCGGAATGCTTCCTCAGATCACCATGGATGAAGTTGGCTTGATCGTGTCCAAATTCATTGAACGCACGGCAATGCGGGAGGATCGGGATGTAATTCCTTGAAAATAGCTCCAAGCGCCACATCACCTTGTCACCTCTCTGTTAATTGAAGATATTTTGGGAAACCCTAATTAGAGTTTTTAATTGTTCAATCTTGGCCGTTGGTTCAGTTTTAATCTGAGCCGTTTATTCAATTTTGTAAACTCTATATAAACTTGTTTACTCTCAATTACAATTTGTGAAGTGAGTTGCATAAGATTGTTGCGATAAAACTATTTCCGTTTAAAAAAGCTCTAGTGCATGATTTGCTAAGAACCACTTTTATTTTCAAGTAATGTGCAAGGTTTTAATATTTCTCCTTCAACACTTAGAGTAGAATTAAGTTAGTATTTCATTTACATGTTATTAGTCGATGATAGATTTGATAGCGGTGGTAGATAAAATCAAGCTCATACTTTTGTTGGATGGATGATTTGCATTCAATGTGTAAAGTTAGTCTGAGCCATTAATTTGTGGATGCTCAACTTCTATTTGTTTTAAATCAATTCAAACATGAAAATTATTATCACTTCCGTTGAAGATTGCACCCGCTTTGCGTAGTTCTCCGAAGGAGGTGAAACAAAGTGCGGTTACCCTATTTTATCTTGTCACTACCGTCTCTTGAGTTCTTAGGAGTAGCTTAGACTAAACCCTTGCCTTTTTGCATTTTTTTGGAAATCTGAAATACCCATCAAAAGAGCTTCAATGATAAAACTATCTAAGTCCTAAACTTGCAAATAGATCTTAGCGTAAGTCCCCTTGTGATTACCAGCAAATCACAACGCCCACTGACCTTGTCCATATGTCATGACCTGACCAAAAGAAACATTGGAGTTATTGTATTATCTTCTAGGTATTTGCAATTACTTTTCAAGAGAGGATAAAGTGTCCTTGGGCATTTTTATTTTGTGTTCGGTGGCGTACTCAAAACACACACCAATAGGTAAGTTTGGTGAAGTTTGAAATTGATTTGGCAATCAAATCCCCACTTTGAGTGCATAGTTTGTGAGATTTCTTGTTAATTCTTTATGGGCAGTTCAATTTATTTAAGAAATCAATTTTATTTGGGTATTTGAATGAGAATTAAATTTCACTTCTTGGCCCTTGCTGGAAGTTGAAGTTATTGCAAAAAAAAATCATATGGGACATTGCATCGGTATCAAAGTTATGATCTTGCCAACCTAAGGGTTTCAAAGATGCAACCCACTAAATCTAATTTCTTGAAGGTCGTTACTTTACACTCACTCAATCTTCCAACCCCATAGAAGAAGTGGTTATAGATCTAGCTGCTATGAGGGCTTCATTTAACAATATGGATGAGGGTTTCAGGAATTTAATCCCCTTTGATGACTTTCTAATTCACATGCAAGGTATGCTGGAATTAAGAGGTTATGATCTACACCAAAGTCCTAGTGAGAAAGAGCCTATGGATATTTTAGAAGAGCCTATGGATATTTTAGAAGAAGTTTCAGAAATAAGGGAGCAAGAAGAACAAATGAATATTGATTCACAAGACTTAACAAAAAAATTTCATGAAGTTGAGGGTATGTATGAAGAAACGGACCAAACATCAGCTTTGCGTCTAATTTCAAGACTATCAAGTGATGTTTCTAAGGTTAATAAATTTCATGATGATACTTGTGTATTTTCAAATGAAGGAAGAAATCATGATGATGTTTTAAATTTTGAGCGCAATTCATGCATGGAGTATGGCACTGATGATTTTTATGAAGATCCGGAAACAAAATCAGATTTATCACTACTTGAAGCTGATTCTAAGCAAGGGCTTCATGTGATTAATGATCCACATCCTATTGTAGAGAATTTTCCTCAAGAGGAACAAACGATTGTCGAGCATTTTTCTCAAAAGGCACAGGTGATTTGGGATAGCTATGCATTTTCTGTTGATAGGTATGATAAACTATCTGATTTTTGTGGTCATCTTTGCAGCAGTCCACTTTCCATGTTACCACAAACTTCTTGTTAGAATAGAAAGCATGCAAAGGAGGTAGATCATTTTCCCAAAGTTGTTTGTATAGAAGAATGTGGGATCCAAGTGAGAAGGTAAGACGAATAAAGGCTAAAAAAATTTATGTGTTGAATACCACATTGATAGAATCACTTCATGGCACAAGACTATCAAATTCCATTTGTATTAAAAAGTCACAATGGAAGCATATTGGTCTCTCCACAACTTTCAGCTTGGAAAAAGAGGATGAATTCCCTATTAGCAATGTATTTTCATATTGTTGCTTTCCTGTATGCCAATACAAAAATCTTGTCGCCAAAAGCAGCATACTATGAGGGAGATTACAGTAAGAGATACGGTTTGTAAACTTGGAAATGTGGATTCAATAGTACCAATTCAAGGTTATTCTTGCAAATGGAATCCAAATGATGTTATGAGGATCAAACCCAATGGAGGATTTAATGTTGCAAAGGAGTTTCCTAATTTTCTCATCTATATTGAAAGAAAGTCTATATGGGTTATCTTGCACTCTAACTATGTTGTGAAGGACTAATGTTTACAGTTCATAGATCAATTTTTGGAGATGAACCCCAGAAATGAAGACAAGCTTATGAATGATTGCCTTATGGAGATAATCACTTTAGGGTGTTTGATGCTACAAGTTCGTGGGGAAGCAATTTGCTTGGTTTTGGAGACCGTGCATAGCATTTTGGGGTGTGGTAAGCAATGCAATCTTCATTTTGACTTTAAGATGTTTTTAAATCAGCAAAGGAGATTTTTTAGATATGTGCTACTAGGACCATATAAGGAGTGGAAATTTCAGCATGCTATTGATAATGAGCACATCAATGTTGCTTCATTTATTCAGTTGGTATCAAGCTACTTGTTGATAGTGATTTGCAAAGAACACATAAAGTTCAAGTTTATGCCTCATAGCTTGAATTACCAATTAAAGGTGAATCAGGAGATGACAATACAAGAAGTATGGAAGGGTAATGCAAAGGTAATAATCTCATATCATGTGCTAAAGACTCCATTTATATCATCTGCGTTTTCTTTTGAGTATGGAGTTTCAGGAAAGAGCAATATTTGGTTTTTAATGCAAAGAGTGCATTTCAAGAAGTTTGATAAAATGAAGTTCAAAGTTTCAAAAGTGGGATTACAAATGATGATGGAGGATGACTTTTCCAGAATGAATGCTTCTTGGTTTTTTTTCTTCCTTCCATAGAGGTCATGGTATTTACGTCCTGGTTTATTGTTTTAATGATGTTTTGGACACTAACATTTTTAATGGAAATGTGAAGAATGTCAAGTTTGTGCCGAAGGATTTTCAGGGGTTTATTATCTTCCAATCAAAAATGTTGTTGTTTATCTCTTGGGCATTTAAAGTATCATGGAATGAATTTTGTTGCTGTATTATTACTCTTTTTCTATATTTTGGATCCTATAGTCCAATACAAAAGGCTGAAAATGTCTACTCACAGGTTGAGGTAATGTTTGGGTCTTCAATTATGCATTTCCATGTTATATACCTCAACAACATTAAGGAGAATGAGAGGTATTTTTTCAAAAGATGTATTGTCTGTGGCATTGATTGCAAAGGATGTTATAACCATCCCAATAACAGCAAGAATCAGACCCATAAAATAAACAAATGTTTAAAAAGTTTTAAATTCAAGTTGTCAAATGACAATGCACTTCTAGCTAGAAATCTAGGACACTATTTGTATTGCAATGGGAGATTGTTTTGGAAGTGTCTCAAGGTGGAAACTATCAAGCATGTCAATAAGTTCTATAACATGGTTGAACATGTCATAAAATTATTTTCTACTTTCATTTTTAAAAAATTAAATGGAGATTAGATTGTGCTTGTGGAAGGATTCAGAAAGTGCATAGTCTTCCATAAGAAAGGCCTTTGTGTTGCAATATCAATATTTAGAGTTGGTGGAGTTTGGAATGTTGTTATGTAATGACATTTGTTGTTCTTCATATGTTCCATTGCTGTTCCAAATCAAATCCTAAAGTTGTATCAAGCATCTTTCAAGCAGAGGCGAGATTGGCAGCAGTTTGTGATACATCCTATAGGAAGTGTCTCCATGATTCCAAGGTGATAAAGGAAATTGTTTCTAAGATTCGTATCCACTATTATGGAGGATTTATTTTTTGTTGTAACCATCCTCTAGGCTGCAAGAGATTGGTGACAGTGCACATACACAACTCTGGAAAGGAGTTGAAAGGAGGAGGTTATTGATTGCAAAAAATGGAAGGAGCACTATAAACATCAGGTAATATGAAGTAAGCGGTTGCACATTGAAATTCATATCCATGAAATTACAAAGCACAAATACATTTTGTTGAGTATTTTGTCATTGATGTCAAGGTGCTTGAACTACTTGGTTGCTTCCTTGAGCTTCTTTCTTGCTTACTTCACCTACTTGCTTGCTTACTTTGTTAGCATATCTTGCCAAAGTCAGATTGCCATGTCATTAGTTGAATTGTCAAAAAGTTGATCTTTTGGTGCAACGACAAAGCCATTGCAATAAATGATATCAAAGCTCCTTTGTTTGATGGTTCTAACTATGCTTTTTGGAGCATTCGTATGCGTACTTATTTCATGTCTCTTGGATTTGATATATGGCAAGTTGTGGTAAATGGATACACAATTCCAACAACTCCTCCAACCGATGCAATTGGAAAGAAAGCTTTTGACAATAATGCAAAAACTATGAATGCTATCTTATGTCGTTTGTTAAAAACCAAATTTGTGAAAGTTATGCAATGTGATACAGCTCATGAGATTTGGGAGAAACTTTAGAAAACATATGAAGGAGACGATAAGGTTAAGAAGGCAAAGCTTTAGACACATAGAAGACATTTTGAGTCTCGGAATGCAAGAAGAGGAAAACGTTGCTGCTTCTTTTTTGTGATTACATGAAGTTTTCAAAACCATCATAGGCCTAGCCAGGAGAGAAGGTTGAGGAGTCTATGGTTGTTCAAAAAATCTTAAGGTCTCTTCCTTTGCGTTTTGATGCAAAGGTTTCAGCCATTGAGGAGATGAAGGAGCGTGACAAGTTAACCGTAGATGAGCTTCATGGTATTCTTACAGCCTATGAGATGAGAACTACTCTTGATCAATCAATCAAAAGGAGGTTGCCTTTAAGGTTTTGAAGAAGGGAAAAGACAAGGAGCCTACTACCAATGATAGTTCAGATGAAGATTTGGATTCTAATGAGGTGCACTTCATAAAGAAATTGAAGTAGGGATCAGGAAGATACGAAGGCAAGTTGCCTTTCAAATGCTTGAACTGTGGTAAGGTGGGACACTTTATAACCTAAGTTACCGATTCGTTTTTGGATTTGGGTACGGGTACGAGTACGCGAATCCAGTACGAGATTCGGTCAAAAATAAATTTGGGGTTGGGTACGGCTTGGATACGGCAATACAAAAAACATATAAAAAGCAGAAATATATACATATTTGCAGCAATAATTGAGTTTAGAATACACCACCATATTAATAGACTAATAACATAGCAAAAATACATCACCACTTTCATAGTCACTAAGTCAAATATTAAAATGTCAAGTGTTTACAATCAGCTATTATTGATCAATGATCAATCTGAATCATATGGGTCATCAAAAAAAGCAGCATCATTAGATGATACATTTTGTGTAGAACCACAAACAACATTAGTGGCACTGGCACAAGCACTGCCACTAACACTAACACTACCACTCTCATACTCAGTAGTTGCTTCAGGCTCATACTCATCATCAATACCAAGTGCAGCTAAGTGACTTGTGGAAGCATCCAAGTCAAGCTGCTCTGACTCAATATCCCACCTCCTTGTGTCTCCTTCTTTGTAGGAACTTTGCTTGTGTGTAAGGAGGCACCAATTTGAATGCACATACACCAAATCCTCTGCCTTTTTTTAATGTAGCCTATTGCGTTTTATTGAGTGGATGAAGGAGTATGTGCTCCAATTCCTCTCAGAAGAAGATGAACTAGCAACCTATTAAGACCAAATTAAATAGTTAAGAGTTACAAAATTAATAAAATTAAAAATTAAAATTAAAATTACAAAATATAAAACTTACTTGGGATAAAATTTTAATTGCAATAGGTTGAAGGTGCATGTATTCTTGCCCATGGAAGTACCACCAACTATGAGCATCCACCCTGACCTTGTCTCGAAGAGCATCCATATTCTGATCAACACTACCGGAGCATGCAAAAGCCATGAACTCAACCCTCACTCGATCATGTTGGTCACAATCACTCAAGATTCTATGAAGTGTTGCCTTGTACCCTTGAGCCACTTCAACATCCCTATATGGAGCAACTCTTGATGAAGTAGAAAGTATTTCAAGACTATAATATTTGGGACTCAATGCAAAAGCGAGAAGATGCAATGGAGTGGTCATTTTGTTCCATCTATCAACCATGATTTCCTATAGCTCTTTGAAGAATTTTTCTTCAAGATCTTCCTCTTTTGCATTGATGATGGTTTTCATATTCTCAATCATCGAGTCAATACCATCATATACTTCTCCCAAACAAAGTCTATCCATGTCTGTGTAACGGATCATGCTCAATATAGGCTCAATGAAACTAACTAGGTACTCAACACGATCCCACCAACTATCATCTAGTATCCTTTGCTTGACCCTATTTGCCCTTTCACTTCTAGATTGCCTCCATATGGACCAATTAGGGCTGATTACCATGGTACAAAGTGCCTCACAAACCTTTATAAGTCATCTCAACACAATTATGTTGGAGGCAAAATGGGTCTCAGTAACATGTTTGGAAATCAAAATTAAAATTAAAATATAATTTAAATTTATAAATACTTTACAAAATCAAAATTTAAAATTAAAAGAAAATTTAAAATTTAAATTTTTTGAGAATTAACTTACCTTCAACAATTCCAATTTTGAGAATTGTCTGAATATTCCTTGTGTCATATGGTGGTTGGTGACAAAAATTTGGATGTCTTCGCCCTCAACATAAAGTTGTTTGATCCACTCAATTTTGGATCCAACTTTTTGTAGCATTAGATTGAGGGAGTGAACAGCACAAGGCGTCCAAAAAATGTGGGGATACTTCTCCTCAATCAATAACCCTGCAGCCCTACAATTTTTGGCATTGTCGGTTACAAATTGCACAACATTTTGATGGCCCACTTCTTCAATAGCTTGGCAAAGGATGTTAGCAATAAATGGACCATCTTTGACCTATTCCTCACAATCCACTGCTCTCAAAAACATTACCCCTTTAGGGGAAATGGCAATAACATTGATCAATGGGTGACTTTTCGCATCTTTCCATCCGTTAGAAACGATGGTCACCCCTGTTTCGATCCACGAATCCCTTATGGGCTTCAAAGAGTTTGCAACATCTTTCACCTCTTTCTCCAATAAGGTGCAACACACCTTCTCAAAACCTGGGCCCTTATACCCCTTTGGAGCCTCATTCATAGATTTCACCATTTTTTGCCAATATGGTGAACAAACAACGTTGAATGCCAACCCATTGGCATAGACACATCTTGCTATGTCTTGATCAGCAATATCTCTTGCCTCATTCTGAAATGAAGCTTCCAACGGTTCCTTAGATCTTTTATTTGATGAGGGCATGGTTTGCTCTTGAGGGATGTTCATAAATGGATGGCTTTGTGTAGGTGGAAGATAAGTAGGTGGTGGTGTAGGGGGTTTGTAGGTGGTGGTGTAGGGGGTTTCATGGATCGAGATCCTTTCCTCAAAGGATGGCTTGTTTTAAGACTACCAGCTTTTTACTCTGCTTTTTCTTGCTCAGCAATATATTTCAACACTACATCATCTATAAGGCTTTTGCCATCACCTTCTAGAGGTCCTAGACAAGGTTTGATGCCATTATCAAGGATCTTACACAAGTGGGCTTTCACTCGACTGTATGAGCTCGTTTATAAAACTTTGCAATGACTACAAATCCAAATAAATACTCCACCACCTAGACATTGTTGAACCATTTCTACATATTTCCAAAGGGGAGAGGTTGCATTTGTTTTGAAATGAGATCGGCCTAAGGAGTTAGAAGTGGATGCCATTGTAATACCTAAGGCACAACAAATTGAAATAATTTTGGTATTGAAATTTGAACCTAAAAAACTTAAAAGAATGAGAACAACCAACAAAAAAATAAAAACAAAACAAAATAGTTCATTTGTTAAAAAAAATGTAAGAAAAAAATTTAAAAACTTCAAAGAAACCTACCTCTTTTGAACAAATCTTGCTCTACGATCTTCTTGGCAACGAACGGACACTTGCAAGTGCTTAGGAATAGCACAACAATCAAAGTTGAACAACCAATGATCTGCCTTCAAGTCTATTCAAGCTTGTGCAAGCAAGAGAGAAAGTTCAGCAATGGAGGCAAAAAAACTTGTTTTTCATTCACAAATTGTTAAATGAGATTGTTTTTACCTATTTAGTGTGTTTGGAAGGACGAATTAGGGTTGCAATAAATATTAAAATATTTAGAGGTAAACATTCGGTCAAAAAAATGATTAAAAAATGAAAAAAAAAACACTTTATTCCGCAAACTGTGTCATGTCTCGATATTCAGGCATTGCTTAAATTAAATATTTAAGCATCAAATAAAAGACAATAAAATTGTTTGCGGCGTTTAGTCAAATTGAATGATAGAGATAATTACGTATGTATTAACATTTAGATAAACATATATTATTAATAAATACATTATATTAAATAATATAATTATATGAGTATTTTAATATAATGAATAACGAATATTATTATATTATTATAGTTATAATAATTATTAAATATAATATATAATATATATATTATATATATAAATATAAATATAAAAAAAAGTATAAACATTAGATATATTTACAAATACAAAATATATATCTATAAAGTCATAAATCTGACTTTATCAAATTTAGCAATGAGTGAGATTCATAAAAGACAAAATAATATCTAAACTGAGCAGCGATTAAAATCAGCAACTAAAAAGGGTCATTAAACTATTAGCAACGGTTGGGGTATGACATGTGAAAAGCCATGTCACCCTTCACAAGGGACAATCTAAGGCTATTTAAGGAATATTCAATAAGTCATTATTTCGAAAAGGGCATCAATCAAGGAAGAAGATACAAATATATTCTAAAATCAGAAATCGCTGCAAACTGATCGAGACAAAAGGCTACGTAGTTTCTGTAATAAAATAGATAATTACAAAATTGTGTTGAAGACTAATCAAAGAATGAATAAATGATAATAAATGAATTGATTAAGAAGTTAGTAAAGCTTAGTATTTGAGATATATGTTTAATATATTTATCTAAAATAAATATAAATTAAATATAATATCTTCACTGTATATATAATTCATATGATGATAAATATATTTTGGTAATTGATTACTATATATTTATATGTATATATATATATATAGATTGAGACTCATAAATACCTCATAGAAGGTGGACACATACAAATTATACATATAATATATATGTAGACATATAATATATTGTTTACAGTTATCTAATAATAATGCTTGCAGCAATTATCAAATCTTATAATCAATAATGACTCTATTCATTCACTATGATGATGAATGGTATAATAGAATTCCATCTATGGGATCTTGAAAGATGTTAATATCTACCCTAATGTACTTATGAAAATATTATCGAAGAATCATTCATAGTGAAGGAAATGAATAATCCTTTGACAAAAAATGAAATCTTTATATCATCTTTGACCTTATTAGATATTATCACTGAAAATTATTGATCTCTAACATTCTTAATGTCTCTTTGAGGAACACTTTGATTGCAAGATTCGGGTTTAAGTGATTCCACCAGAAAAAGGGACATTACAGATTGGGCATTTTCACGCCCGGATTCGTCGCGGATTCTCCTTGGATTCGTTTTGTTGTATCCTGGTTGAATCTGCAGGCACCCAACGAATCCAGCTCGAATCCGCAGGCACAATTCCGTATCTTGGTCGAATCCAAGACGTACTATACCCGAATTTTGTACCTGATACGTATCGAATCGTATCCAGGGTCGTTTTTTGGCGAATTGGTAACTTTGTTTGCAACCAAATGCCCTTATGAGAATAAATAGGACAACGATTGTGAAAAGAAATCAAAACATTTCAAGAAGGGGTATCAAGGTAAGAAGAATAAGTTTAAGAAATTTGCAAAAAAAAATTATTTGGAAGATCACAATAGTTCAACAAAAGATAGTGAAATGTCTTAAGTAGATGAAATTTTATTTATGGTTGAACAAGTAAATATGTCTAAGATTGAAGACAAAGATATTGAAGATGAGCAATATGATGAAGAAGGAGAAGTAGATCTTGAAGCAGAACTTGTTAGTGCACTAACTGAAATCAAAACACTTATAAAGAAAAATCAGAAGTTGAAATTACAGTAGCAAGAAAACAATGATTCAAAGATCAAGATTTCTCAAGCACTTGAAGAAGCTGCAAAACTAATTATTGATTTGAAGGTTCAGATCGAAGAGGCCAAAGGATTGAGGAAGAAATCAAAAATCAGCTCAGAATTAAAAAAGAGAATGCAGAGAGACTTGAAGCTGAAATAGTTTCACTCAGAAATTTAGACAAATCATTGGCACAGCTGAATGATGAGAAGATAAATCAAAAAAGTTCTACGTCTCAGGACAAGATCATTAGTGCATAGAAATCTTCAACTGATAAAGGTGGAGTTGGATTTGAAAAAGCTCAATGTTTCAAGCCTGAAAAAGAAGAACAACAAAAGAGCTGCTTTGATTGCATAAAAGGTACTCAATCAAAAATCAAAAACAACACTTTCAGTAGACCTCCTACCTCAAGGCAAGATTGCATGACCAGGTTTAACAATTCTTTCTTTTGTGGCTATTGTTTTTCATGCAATCATTTTGGTCACAAGGCAACAAACTGTAGAGTTTATGCAAGAAATGATTTCAGATTTATGAATAGAAATCATTTTGCTCCTTTGATGTATTACAATGTTATCTATTACAAAATCAATAATTTTGGTCACAAGGCAACAAACTGTAGAGTTTATGCAAGAAATGATTTCAGATTTATGAATAGGAATCATTTTGCTCCTTTGATGAATTACAATGTTATCTATTACAAATGCAATAATTTTGGTCACAAGGCAACAAACTGTAGAGTTTATGCAAGAAATGATTTCAGATTTATGAATAGGAATCCTTTTGCTCTTTTGATGAATTACAATGTTATCTATTACAAATGCAATAACTTTGGTGATACGGCAAAGACTTGTACACGCAATTTTGTAGAATCTTTGAAGCAAAGTAAAAAGAAAGAGGAACAATAGAAAAAGAGAAGTTAGGAGTGATTTCACTCCCTCCTTGAGATGGTGTTTAGACTCAAAGGGAGCTTTCATTGTTAAATTTTATCAGCAGGTTGGTTCCAGTTTTGGTTTCAAAGTCTTTCAACCTTCAGGAAGTGTTGCCAGGTTTAGTATTGGTTTTGGTTTCAGGAGGTGTTGCCATCAATGACAAAACCTCAGATTGTTAAGTATTTTGTCACTAATGTCAAGGTGCTTGAGCTACTTGGTTGTCTTCTTGAGCTTCTTGCTTGCTTACTTCACCTACTTGCCTACCTACTCTATCAACATATCTTGCCAAGTCATTAGTTAAATTCTCAAAAGGTCGATATTTTGGTGCAATGGTAAAGCCATTGCAATACATTCTTAGAGAAACTATCAAGATGTTTGAGAGGAAAGTACAATGATTCACGGGGACAAGATCACAATATGTTTTGTTGTATGCAATGTTTGGTTATGTTGGGTATCATGATTTTGGAGCATCATTATTGCAATTTCTTGCGAACAAGAAATTCTTGGAAAGGAGGACTTGTCAATGTCCCTTTTTAAAAAAATTCTAAAAATAACGACTTACTCAAAATAGTAAATCAACAAGCCCAAAATAAAAATAGTAAGTCAATAAGCCCAAAATACCAAATTAGAGCCAGTTGACAGATTGGGAAATATAATTAATTTTGGTGGGTTGGTTAACAATAGTTTATTATTTAATCACCAAATATATTTTATTTTAATTAGTTTTCCTAATTGCACAAAGCATTCCCAAATAGCTTATTTTCGGCATTCAATGACCATCACAAGCCAGAACAAGTGGCACAATAAATGGGGAGTGGAAGAAATCAGAGGACACTTGGCATTTGCCATGTCCCCATTTCCGATCGGGACCTAAATTCAAAATGGACAGGAAACAAAAGCGTTTTTAAATGCTAAATGCAAATTCAATAAATATTTAAAATTAATATTAAAAAATAAAATAAATTTTAATTATTAATTAATCATTTAAAATTTAATTTGATAATCTCTGGCTGACGTAGTTGGGAAGGCGTTTATGAATGCATATATATGTTGATTGCTTATTTGGAGTTCATCATCATGGATTTGGACAAACTTTGTCATGACAATCTGAGGGACGAAAACCCCTACTAATGACTTCAAGGTTGGGAAGTTTGCGAGATTTGGCAGCCATTGCAGGCCTAAGTAATCGCATGATATTCTATAGAGATCTGGCCGAACTGTAGGCTCTGGCCATTTCCACCATCCACACATTGCCTTCACATCACCTGTGTGATCGATCTCTTCCTCATTCCTTGAGGGAAACTCTGGCAACTAGCACTAACGAAGGAAGTTCCGAAAGTCGAGGTATCAATATTCAATCAACTCCTTTCCCAACACGAATTCCTCAAGCAATCGATTATTCCCATTCCGCCAAGAGCGCCAATATCATCTGACGTTGACCATTTATTTGGCACTCATGACATAGTCGATACATGAGAAGCCATCACAATCAATCACGCTAGAATACTCTAAGTGCAGCGTGGCAACCGACCAAACGAGACCCCCACTTCTAGGTGGCTAACACCAATTGGGTGCAGGAAGCTATCATCTAATCACATAAGTCGGGCAAGTGATGTGCCATCCTTGATAAGGACGGGATTTGTTTAATTATCGATTTTTGGTTACCGAGCAATCATTCCTGTAATTAAGACCAGATCAAGTCGGTTTTGCTAACTAGCGCATCTCTCTGTGATTGCTTATCATATTCTTGACTAAATCAGAGTTGGCGATTGTCAGCTATATATTTCTTTTTGTTTCATGTACAAATCAGTATTGTTTACCAATCAATGCTATTTATTGTTTCAACTGCATTGGGTTATATGATCAATCTGTGTCACAATTAGTGTTGTTATAACATCATTCAAAACTTCAAATTTTGTTTGATTCCACTCATTTATTAGTTGTGCATATGAGTCTGCTTGTTACAAATATGAAGGATATTTATAACAGTATTCTCTCATTGCCTGAATTTTAAATGCAAACTCTTTGTTTGTATCCGAGTAGGACATCTTACATAAATCCGGGTGCAAGGAATAATTTTCTGTTTACACTCGAGTTTAGCATATTATAGTGGTATCAAAGCTAGGCTATCCTGCCAACCTACAGGTTTGATTTTGAAAATGCATATTTGCAATGGACACAGGAATGGAAGGAATCCATGGAAAAGAGACATGAGTTGGCAACCCACGTTCTTACCAAAGAAAGAAGAAACGAACCTGAAACAATAGCTCCTAGAGAAATATCGTAGCAGCCTCAGAACTCTTGAGATGTTCAATGAAGCACTGAAAGATGACTTCATTCAAAGAGTATTAGAGGATCAGCTACAAAGAGATGAGTGCAAGCTTGTTGCCTACTGTCATTATGTCCAAGAACATGCTGCTTATAGGCCCATTGTCGGCTATGAAGAGTACTTGAAGATATTCACAGAAAATAGAAGAAAAGAAAAGGAAGAATTGATGAAGGAAAAATTGAAATTACAAGGAGATGTTGAGGTAGAAATCAGGAAACATGAAGAACCAACCATGGAGCACGAGCACGAAAAAGAGGTCCAACAAGAAGAAGAGACTTTCCACCCTGAAATAGAAGGTATGAAAGTATTCAAGCATTACAATGATAATAAACAATTTTGGGAAAAATTGGATGATAAGGATCATTCTACCATGAGAAATGGTGAATCGGCAGTCAATAATTAGCTCATAGGTAAACAAGGGTCTGAAGGGAAACATGTTGAAGTGGTCCAAATATTGCCCTCCTATGATCAGCTACATGGAGATACATATGTCAGTTCTGAGAGGGAACACAACTTTTGGGACAGCCAATGAGGACAAGCAAGAATCAACTATTGCACCCACTAATGCAGAACAAATATGTCTTCATGGCAACCACAAGGTTGAAGGAAAGGCAGTTCTGAAAA
Organism: Sequoiadendron giganteum; assembly: GCA_007115665.2. Classification (NCBI taxonomy): domain Eukaryota; kingdom Viridiplantae; phylum Streptophyta; class Pinopsida; order Cupressales; family Cupressaceae; genus Sequoiadendron; species Sequoiadendron giganteum. Next base: position 634,257,270 of record CM021104.1, on the reverse strand, counting down.
TTGGCAAACCAGCATTGATTGATTAACTATGTGGAGGTATGACTGCTACTAATGTTCCATTGTGCGAGCCTAGCATTGCTTCACAAACCCTACATCTTATCGGTAAGGAACCAATGTGTGTTTGGGATAACTTGGATACTAATGACGTTCATACATATGAAAACAATACAGAAATTTTGTCATGTAGTGAGCAAAGTAACTTTGATGAAGTTGAATTGAAGAATCACCTTATGAGTGTGCATACACCCTCTAGACCAGCAATCAAGGAGGACCATGAATCTACTTGTATCTTGACACCCTACTCTTATGATGATTCCTCTATTGTGCATAATGATGGTGATTCTGTCCATTGGGGAGAAGATTATTCTACTCACTACTATGATGAGGATGCCTTGATGGAATTCGGGGTTGACCTAGCCTCAAAACATGAGTTGTGTGAAAAAGGCGTCACAGGGGCAGCTGATTTTGAGATGCATAGTTGTAAATATAAATCAGAAATGACTGATCAGATTTATGATGGTGATGATGAAGACAAATCGGAAATGCTACATGGAGGTTTTTTGTCCCATAAGTCACACACTTTGGAAAGGCAATTGAGGATGAATAATAGTCAAATTATGGCCCCTAAGTGGACTTGAAGGACTCAAAGTTGGTATATCTCTTGATAATTTGCACAAACTCCAAGAGATTTTGGTGGTAGAGAAATCAAACTTCCTACAGCTACTTGTAGATAGGCATAGTCTCCTTGCACTTGATGAGATTTATGTTGGTGCCTTGAGAAGGAAGGAAGATGAAGTGGATAAGCTCACCCTTGAGCTTAACGGCAACAGGAAGAGGGCAAAGAGCCCAAACATGGAGGAAGGACTCTATGATGAAGACATTGTTTGCAGCCATGAGACTAAGTTTGTGACACATGATTTGCACTTTGAGGCATTCCGTGAACCAGCATTGGTTGATAACCATTCCCTCATGGGAAGAGAATTGATTGAGAGTGAGGAAGACATCACATTTGAGCATGAGGTAAGGACTGACTTTTTCATGTATGACAGCAGTCTTTTATTTCCAAATTTTCATGTCATGACATCCAAGAGGATCGGCCTTAAGACCCATAGCTCTCATGGAGAAACTCATATTGGGCCGACATTTGTTGGAGAGCATGAAACGATGAGGAAGGAGAGGCTTGAGATGATTGAAGACACTAAGGAAAGATATGATAGCTGCTCTGATTTTCTGGTTTTGAACAACAGTCTTTGGATTTTCCTTAATTTTGAGTTGGCAGCTCCTATTCATAAGAACGTTAGTAAGAAGTATTCTTCTATTGTTGGCACTCATTTGGGTGACAAACTTGGGGTCTTATTTGTGTGTCCAAGTCGCAAGAGAGCCAAATTAGTACAGCACGTCATGACAGAGGCAAAAACGATTCAAAGCAGGTGGCATATGAGGAATGAGTCGTGCATGGAGGCCAACCAAGTGGAACAATCAGATCTGGGGTATGTTTCAGAATTCTTGGTTTATCTACATTACTTGCTTTATAAGAAATTGGTGTCACCTCTTGTAGGGAGCCACTTGTGGGCCCACAACAAGCACTTGGATGGCATGATGGAGCACACATGTTGTGGATCAGCCATTCATACCACACCTTAATATGTAGCCGGAGAGAGGGGTGACTCAGACTTGATTGAGTTTTTGATCATTTAGGAAAAGCTCAAGGAGATACAATCCCATCATGAGGCTGTCCTACCCTCAAGACTTATAGCACAAACCATGGATGCAATTACTTTTGATTGGTGCACACTTGGAGGAATAAAGCTATAGTTGATCTATGATCTTAGGTATGAAGATATTGTTTTGATACTTTGTAATGTCCCTTACCCAACCTTGTCTTAGGGCTCGCTTGTTTGCCCTAGAATTCATTTGTTAATTAGAATTAGGGTTTCTTCCTTCCAAATGAGTATTCTCATAATTCCATAACTCTAGATTGGGATCCTCTATTCATCCATATTGACACATATCCATTAGCATCAATATCTAGATATCAAAAATAAGACAATCATAATGCAATTATGCAAACATAATCATACTTGCAAATTGAAAACATAAGAAGAGTCACTCAGCCCATCAAGAGAGGAGAATCCCTAAGGGCCTACGGTCTACCACCTTCCAATGCCCAACCCATATCTCGGGCTTGTGGGACAGAATGCCTAGGTGGAACCCTCACCCCTCCATGACCCAACCCTTGCAATGGGCCTGTGGGGCAGACTGCCAAACCCTTGTTATGGGCCTGTGGGGCAAACTGTCCAACCCATGGGCCTGTGAGGCAGACTACCCAACCCTTGCTTTGGGCCTGTGGGGCGGAATCTGGGTGAGGTTTTTAGACGAACCACTTAAGTTATGACTCAGCTCTCCTGGCGGGATTACAAACACAATTCAGACAATCGATATACAGTCATTAGTATTTCATTTGTATTTACACATTTTAATAAGAGATATTTAATATGATCAAACAATTCCTTGAGTCCTAATATGAAGGTATATCAGAATACAAAACTAAATTGAGAAATATTCATGTCTACATGTTCATTATGTTCTTTTGCAATTCAATACATCCTGCAAGTCCAATATTTGCAAAAATCAAATATAAATGTAGATTAATCATTATTAAAGCCATATCTATAGAAGATAAACCATTTGGTCTCTGAGTAGTCAAAGACTACACAGTCCGCTTAAGTTCAATGCCAATTTCCAGTATAAGGAATCTATTTCCAAATTCGATATCAAGAAGACATGGTTCTGACACATCAAAGGGGGACTATGCACATTCCAATGAATAAAGCATACTAATTATTTTTAATAATACATAGAATTGTTGGGCATACAAGGTTCATGCAACATTGTTATGTTAGATTGAGGACAACTAAATATTAAAGCTAAGTGAGTAGTCTCACCTGATTGGCTATGTCTTCCCATGACTCATTATTCCTTAATCATCTTCCTTCAACCTTATACTGGATTGATCATAGGATGAGGACAAAATATGCATAATCTACTTATGTTTATATTAAAGAGCCATCATTATTTATAAGGCTTAATAATTGTTGCAAGTATCATTATTGTATATTCACCAATGATTCCCCTATCTACTTACCCATATATATATATATATATATATATACATATATATTCTTTCCTTATTCATATATATTCTTTATTCATTGATAATGATATTATTCATTATAAGATTTATCTATATCTATGCATATATACTTGTATGCCTATCTATTAAATTATATATATATTAAATGACTCTATATTCCAATGCATAATAATCATTGTTGCTGCTGTTTTGTTTCTCCATGTTTTTCCCTCTTCCTTACTTTCCTTCCTTCTATTTATACCATTCAAGGCAGGCGACTCATGGGGGGAATGTATTGTTTGGTGAAAGAGGTGACTTTTCATAAAATATATCCCTTTGTTAGATTCAATTGCTGCCCTTAAAGACTTATTATCACAATAATATCTATATTTGAAAATAATATATGACATTTCAGATTTATATACTTATTTTATTATTTTATTTTGATGTTTTATTGAACATATTTTAATATTGAAGTATAATAATAAAACCAATTTGCTAATAGCTTATTATTATTTTATTCTAATGCATTACAATCTTTGATGTGTAATGATTATAATATTTATTTATTGTTATTATTTTTGATATTAAATTATTTAATACTAGAATGTAATAACAATAATTTGCCTATATATTATTATTATATTTGTTATTTATATATGTTTATATTGATATGGTACACATTTATTTTATATTTAATCTTAATATTTCTATTTATTTTATTTATTAATTTATTAGTATTTTAACACTTGGTCTTTTATGGTATTTGCTATTTTGGGGACATGATATACTTGGTTTTGAGGTGCAAATATTTGTGTTTTAGCTTGGCTATGAAGCATGGAATGAGTGTATGCACGGAGACATTGAGGTTCCAGCCCTAATTCACTAGTCTCCACTCTATGCCTTGATGAGTGTAACTGTTCTACACTGTTACACATGGCTTCCCTTAGAAGTACTTGGCAGACAACAGTTGTCTGGGTGATTTGGAGAGTTATGGATCATCTCTTTAGAGGTTCGCATCATGTCGAGGCACTATCTTCATTAGTCATTAATGGCACCTCTTGCATCATCATAAGTCTAATATTCTGATTTTGGGGTGCTGTATTGACCCACATCAGCAACCTAGGATGGACTAATATGCCTTTTCATGTATCCCTGATGGTTGTTTTGCACATTCATGGGAAATCTTTCGGAGTCGGGGAGTTGGTGTTGGATGTGATAGCGTGATGAATTGGGATCCAGGTGTTGTCAAATTTGGTGCACTATTCCAATGGGTTCATGACGAGTTGCCTCACAAGTATTGGTTTGTTGACGTTTGCATCAAAGTGGAGCAACAAAAGATTGGATTTAGAGACAATATTGTTCATCACTGGTTGATCAATGCAACATTCAAGGACACAAGCTTGCAATTGCTTGAGGGCAAGCAATTCCGGCAAGGGAGGATTGTTATCTCCCCATTTCTAGTTGGGACCTAAATTCAAAATGGGTGGGAAACAAAAGTGTTTTTAAACGCTAAATGCAAATTTAAAAAATATTTAAAATTTAAATTTTAATAATAAAATAAATTTTAATAATTAATTACTAACCTTTAAATTTGAATTTGATAATCTCTGGCCGACCCAATTGGGAAGGCATCAATGAATGCATATATATGTTGATTGCTTATTTGCAGTTCATCATCACGGATTTGGAAAAACTGTCATGACCATCTGAGGGACAAAAACCCCTGTTGATCGACTTCAAGGTTCAGACTGAAACCCCTTCCTTGCTGTTCATGATTTTTCTATTCACCAATTCCAATCCATTGCAATCTAATTTCCAATCTTATCTTTCAATCTTGATTATCGTTGATTTACATAGCAGGGAAGTTCGCCAGATTTGGCAGCCATTGCAGGCTTGACTAATCGCGCGATATTCTATAGCGATCTAGTCGAGTTGTACGCTTTGGCAATTTCCACCATTTTGCACACTGCCTTCATGTCGCATGTGTCATATATCTCTTCCACATTCCTTGAGGGATGACTCTAGCAGCTAGCGCTAATGGAGGAAGTTATGGAAGTCAGAGTATCAATATTCAATCAACTCCTTTCCCAACACGGATTCCCCAGGCAATCGATTATTCCCATTCCGCCAAGGGTGCCAATATCATCTAACGTCAACCTTTCATTTGGCACTCATGACATAGCCAAACATGAGAAGCCATCGCAATCAATAACATCGGGATACTCTGAGTGCAACGCAGCAACTGACCTAACGAGACCCCCACTTCTAAGCGGCTAACACCAATCGGGTGCGGGAAGCTATCATCAAATCACATAAGTCAGGAAAGTGCTTTTCCATGGCTGATAAGGACAAGATTTGTTTAGCTATCAAACTCTAGTTATTGTGCAATCATTCCTATAATTAAGAGCAAATCAAGTCAGTATTGCTACCTAGCACGTCACTGTGTGATTGCTTATCATATTCTTTAGTAAATCGGAGTTGGTGATTGTCAGCTATATATTTCTTGTTGTTTCATGTACAAATCAATATCATTTACCAGTAATTGCTATTTACTATTTCAACTGCACTAGGTTATATGATCAATCTATGTCACTGTTAGTGCCGGTATAACATCATTCAAAACTTCAGATTTTGTTTGGATTCCACTCATTTTTTACCTATGCATATGAGTCTGCTTGTTCCATATTTGAAGGATATTTATAACAGTATTGTCCCATTGCCTGAATTTTAAATGCAAACTAACTCTTTGTTTGTATCCGAACTGAAAATCTTACATAAATTTGGGTGCAATGAATAAATTTATGTATACACTCGAGTTTGGCATATTACAGCACCAGAGGTTACATGTACTACATGCAAGGGAATTACTCTCCTTGGTTGTGGGTCTGGGTCTCCCAACTTGGAAATTAAGTGGTTTCACATATATGCATGTTTTGGCTTCATTTTGGATCATTCTTGTTGCAGATTTTACTAAGTTTTTCTTATTTCTTCAAAGGCTGATAAACCAATGAAGAGGGATCTCCAAGGCTAATAAATCAAGGGGATTAGAAGCTCAAAGGCAGTGGTCTAGAGGATCTTCAGGTGCAATTTCATCCAAAGATTGCCAGTGTGCTGAAGGGCTTTTAGATTTCTTTGTTTTTCCAGCAGTTTTGAGAAGATTGTCAGGATTATTTGTGATGTTTGCTTAAGATTTTGGATTTTAGTTGCTATAGACTTTTATAATAGCATTGTGGTTGTACATTGCTGTTATTTTATATTTCAAACTGATGTTTGATCATTTGCCAAATATTTTGTGTGTTGGGTGAGTTTTCATTAAAAAATAAAGTGCCTACTGGAACATATTTTGGCTTCAGATTTGGATAATAGTTACAAATGTCTTTTGCCAGCTTTGAGGCCGTATATTTGTTGTCATTTAATATATTTCCATGATATTTTGTCATTAATAATTTCTTCTTGAACTTTGGTGAATTTATCCTTAAGTTTGTGAGCTTGCAGTGCATTCCAGGCTTCAAATTCGCTCACTGTTTTGGGTTAATTTGTAGCAAAAGCATCTTATTGTTTAGATTAGCCTTGAGGCCGTGGGTTTGCTGAAAATAATATGTATTTTCATGTTCAGTTTGGTGAAGTTTTGAATTGATTTGGCAATCAAATCTCCACTTCGGGTGCATAGTTTGTGAGACTTCATGTTAATTCTTGCTGCAAATTTAAATAATTTTAATAAAAATCATTTGAGACGTTACAGTCTGATATTCCACAGTATACACCATACAGCATATAGGAAGTCAAATTCTTGCAGAGAAGGTCCCAATTAATGGCTCAGTAACACCTAATATGAGGCCTTTATATATCCAAGAAATCCACCCAAAACTTACACAAGTAACATCTATAAGAATTCCTTTAAACAAGGATTCAAATAGCATGGTTCATACATGGATTACCCTATGGAAAGCCTTTTATTCTCTTGTTTGGTCACCATAATTATGTTTTCCTTTTGCTTTCTCTATATCTTCTCAACTTCTTTGCTACTGTTCAATGTTTGTCACTAGTTTACATGATCTAATGTTCACAACTTCACACAAGCTCCAGTTCGATTCATTTTTCATCTTCTTGTTTTAGTCCGTTTTCTTCCGAGTCCTTGAACCTCATTTCTGGAGCAAGTCACATTTTCATCTACCATCATTTGTTTCTCAACTAGACTGCCCACATCATGCACACCTGCTGTATATTCTCACTTGACATTTTTCTTATCTTTGGAAGCTATAATATTATAATACACAAGTTGTTGTGTCTCCTCAATCCTTAGCAACAATATCAAGGAATCCTTTTATGTTTTGTCCAAATACCAAGAGCAAGAACTGTGTAGTCAACATGATTTACTTGATGCAAGTGTTTTGCACTGGATTTTCTATTGATGTTTGTGGGACAAATATAGAAAGCGAGAAAAGAGCAGTTGAATAGTTAAGATAACGTATCCATGAAAACTGCCCAACCATCCCATATGGGATATATTAATAAAACTAATGATGTGATGTAGTATATCTATCTTATTGCATTATTTGCTCAAGAACACATATTAGGAAGTTGTGAAATATCACAAACTTCATAGAAGCAAGTGATTTGGTAAACAGATGTGTTGCTCAAGTAGGGCACAACGAGAGTTGTATATTATGATATTGAACATGCTCCCAAACAAGTTTCAGCACATTAGACTTTTGAAGTACAGGAGTGTATGTTACGTCTCTACTATTCCCATTCCTGTCAAAATGTGACAGCCATAGTGCCTCACAGACAACTCCCTCTGTGGCACAAGACTTTGCCTTGGTGGAAGATTTGAGAAATTGTGTGGCATGCTTCTTATTTCCCAAGAGATTGGACTGGACCCCATAAAGAATGTAAATCCTGTCATGTCCCCGAAATAGCAAAACTATAAAGACCAAGTGTTAAAATACAAATAAATTAATAAATAAAATAAATAGCAATATTAATATTAAAATATAAAATAAATGTGTATCATATCAATATAAAAATATAATAATAATATATAGGCAAATTATTGTTATTACATTCTATTATTAAATAACTTAATATCAAAAATAATAATAATAAATAAATATTATAATCATTACACATCAAAGATTGTAATACATTAGAATAAAATAATAATACGATATTAGCAAATTGTTTTATTATTATACTTTAACGTTAAAATATGTTCAATAAAACATCAAAATAAAATAATAAAATAAATAGAAATCTGAAATATCATAATTATAGTAATAATATATTATTTTAACAATAGATATTATTGTGATAATAAAGGCAGCAATTAAATCTAACAAAGGGATGTATTTTATGAAAAGTCACTTCTTTCACCAAACAATACATTCCCCCCATAAGTCACCTACCTTGAATGGTATAAATAGAAGGAAGAAAAATAAGGAAGGGAGAGAAAACATTGACAAATACAATCTGCAATTTAGAACAGCAGCAACAATGATTGTTATGCATTGGAATATAGTCATTTAATATATATATATATAATTTAATAGGCATAGAAGTATATATGCATAGATATAGATAAATTTTCTAATGAATAATATTCAATAAATAAAGAATATATATGAATAAGGAAGGAATAATTATATAAACATATATATCTATAAATAAATACTAATGGATATAAGTAAAAGAATAATTATATATATGTATATAAAGTATATATATATAGATATAAATACATATACATGATTATGCAATAATGATACTTATAAGTAATGACGACTCTTTAATATAAACATAAATAGATTATATATTTATGAATTGTCCTCATCCTATGATCAATTTAGTATAAGGTTGAAGGAGGCGAGTAAGGAAACATGGAGAGATATAGTAACTCAGCTGATGTACTCACTTAGCAATAATATTTAGCATATTTTGAATATAAGAAATAAATATAGCTAGTTTGTTTATTTGCGTAATTCTTTCTTTAATATTATCGTGATGATAATGATGTTGATATTGACTTCAAGAATTAGTAATAAAAGCAAATGTTTTTTATTGCTAAAAGATTGTCTTCCTTGTGTTTGCAAGCTTATTGGGAGGAAGGGTGTGAGGGAAGTGGTGCTTAAAAACCCCACTTAAGTCCGCCCCTGGAACCCAAGGCAGGGATGGGCCCTGGAGGGGTGGAAATTCTACTCATAGTCCGCCCAATCCCAAGGCCTGGGTGGGCCATGGAGGGGTGGGGGTTCCACTCATAGTCCGATGCGACCCTGGAGGGGTGCTAGGCCCGGGCCACTTATCCGTTCCCCCGACTATCCCCAATAAGTCAAGTGTCTTCTGAGGTGCTGACATGGGTAGAGAAAGTGTAATGTCCCTTACCTGGTGTGCCTTAAAATCCACATGTAGATTAGGTTCAAGGTTTCTTCTTTTCCAAATGAATGTTCTCCTAATGCAATAACCCTAGATTGGAATCCTGTGTTCATCATATTAACAACATATTCGTTAGCATTAATATCCAGCTATCCAAAATATAAGCATAATCACAAAGTAATAATGAAGATAGAAGAGGAGTGGCATGGGTAGATCCTCCCGAAGCTATCCATCTAAGCCCAAGGGCACAAGCATCCCCTCAGGACAACCCACCCCTTGGCTCTGAGTTGAACATCAAACTAAGACCATTCCATACTTGGAGTGGCGTGCTTAGTGGAAACACTGGTACCTGCTTTCTCTACCCATGTCAGCACCTCGGAAGACACTTGACTTATTGGGGATAGTAGAGGAAATGGATAAGTGGCCCGGACCTACCACCCCTCCAGGGCCGCAGCGGACTATGAGTGGAACCCCCACCCCTCCATGGCCCACCCAGGCCTTGGGATTGGGCGGACTGAGTTGAATTTCCACCCCTCCAGGGCCCATCCCTGTCTTGGGTTCCGGGGGCGGACTTAAGTGGGGTTTTTAGGCACCACTTCCCTCACACCCTTCCTCCCAATAAGATGCAAACACTCATGAAGACAATCTTTCAAATAATCAAATATACTCACATTTATTGAATATTAACTGCATGGCTATAATCAATATAATATTAAGGCAAAAACAATATCACTTCATAGAATTAAAAATCATGAAATTTCACATTGGTAATCACATCAAAGCAATCCCTTAGTGCAATCAATTCTAAGCTAGATAAGAGTTATATGAATTTCTGTATAATGTTAGTCTTTCCAAGCCTTTCACTAAATACCAAATAGGAAGAAGGCCATTTAGAAGTTCAAAAAAAAAACAACTAAGTTCAATGATTAGATTCTAAGGATACCCTGTCTATATTTTTTATGCAATTGCCTTTCTATTGAAGTATGAATGCAATCATCTAGTAAGGGATCAGTCATCAAAGAGATTTCATTATCTATTTCTGGAAGACTAACAGGATCTCAGTTTGCCATCGATTTGTCAATATTATCAATTGAGCATTGTCAAGGAAGTGCTATAATATTATTGCTAAGTCAGATCAACTCACCTAGGTTGTTGTGACCCTACAGAGTCCATCGCCTTTCTCTCGTTCTTTTCCTGGTTGTGGTAATCTTCTATTCTATTCCTCCCTCATCGATTTCTTATTATTATTTATCCCCTTTGAATCGAGAGGTTGTGCCTTTTGGGAATGAGACGTCCCTTCACCGCATCCCTCAATCGAGCTTCGGTCACTAATTTTAGATTTATTATTATTATTTATTTTTTTAACATAGCGACACCATTTATGAGTATTGCTTGTTGTCTTTGGGTTGCGCCTTCAGTAGTACTTACCAGGTCGGCAAATGTCGGGTCAAGCTTTAACGCGGCTTGGATAGCTTTGACTCCCGTCACATAAAGCAATGTACCTACACAAGGATGGCGACCAGAGCATTGGCGAGATTGCATCCCTCTTACATCCGTCCCTGTGATGGCCATTCGAAGATTTGTTTTTCCCGTCCACAATAACCAGAGTAGCAGCGGTTGGGAGGTGTCGTCAGTCCTCATACCTTAGATTATCGATAATAAATATGCTAAGTATCGAATAATTAAGAGGACGATTGGTATTAGAGTATTATGTCTCTTTTATCCCTTGTAATGATAATTCATTTGAGATTTATAGTCTTGTATGTTATATTAATTTTACTATCTTATGTGATTTTAAATATTTATAATGTAAGTTGTTCTATTTGTATTTTTAATAATTGATTAGTGTACATTTAATTACATTATAATAATGTTTATAATAATGTAAATTTTAATATACTTGATTTGCTTATTTATTCATATTTTACAATTATAATAATATCATTTGATAATTATAATTGATTATAGTTATTATAATAATATTATGTTGAAAATATTTACATTTATAATTTAAATATATATTTCCATTTATTTACTTATTGTCTAATATCATTTATTCTCATTCTCACCGATTCGGGGACATGACAAAAAGCAAGTACCAGTGTTTCCACTAAGCACGCCACTCCAAGTATGGAATGGTCTTAGTTTGGATGTTCAACTGGGAGCCAAGGGGTGGGTTGTCTTGAGGGGATGCTTGTGCCCTTGGGCTTAGATGGATAGCTTCAGGAGGATCTACACATGCCACTCCTCTTTTGTTTTCATTATTAGTTTTTGATTATGCTTCTATTTTGATATCTAGATATTAGTTGTAACATATATATTGTTAATATGGTGAATACAGGATTCCTATCTAGGGTTATTGCATTAAGAGAACATTCATTTGGAAAAGAAGAATTCTTAAACCTAATCAACAGGTGAACGCTAGGGCAAGTCGGGTAAGGGACAAATTGGTTTTCCCATCATCCATAGATCTTATCCATGTAACCAATAAAATAAGTTGTCATTTTGCTTACAATCCAAGCTATGCTCCATCTGCCAAACATACCTCTGTAAAATGCACCCTCAATTCGCCCTTGTTTTTTTTTGTTTTCCAGTGTTTGAAATGTATTTTGCAATAGTTTTGTGATGCTTTGAGATGATAAATAAAGTGCAAAAAGTTAAAGTAACTTGCAGCAATGAATAACAACTCAAAAATTGCAATTTTCAAAATTACAATGCACATAAAATTCTCGATTTGAATTACAATCAGAATATTGAGTTTTTCTCAAGTACAACAACAACCCAATCATAATATGTCACTACATATATAAATCCAACATACCCAAAAGAGTTGGCAACTTTGACAAAGGGCTGTAGTTGCAACCAGCTAGCTCAGACCTCTGAAAATGGCTTGAAACCACCTCAAAACCTGCTGTCACGCTTCCTACTAATATTGTTGAGTGTTTTCTGAATTATGGTGCCCCAAATTGATCAATATGTAGCCCACAAAATCCTACACTAGGGTCCTTATCCCACACACCTCCCTACACAGCTGTATGGCCCAGCTGAAAGTGTACGGCCAGCAAGGGAAAGGAATATCTAAGGTGAAAGTAATGATCTTCAATCTGCTGTTCACCTGTCATGTCCCCGAAATTTTAACACTGAAATATGAAGTATTGAAATGCAATTTACTAAATACCAAAAATATAAATATAAATAATTGTAATTTAAATATTATTATAGTTATAATTATCGTAGATGATATTATAATTATCAATATAAATTATTAACAATATACAATAAATATTAAACAATTTAATTATTAACATAATTATAAGCATCATAATATAATAAACATAAAATAAGTTCAATTTATATTAATATAAAACATGATAATATATATATATAATTAATATATTATAATAAGAAAACGTAATATATTGGTCATAGACAACACTTATAAGGCAGACTTTACACTAATACAAGCAGCATTACACACTAAATGCAGCGATTGAAAAGCAACCTGTAAAAATAACATATAGGCAGCGATCCCTTAATAAAAGGACATGAGTTTAGAAAGTAATGATTAATATGTTAAGGGTAGCGATCCATCTTGAAAAAGACATAATTAACAATAAAATAAAATAAAAAGCGTTTTAAGTCATTAATGTGTTAAGGACACGGCTTTGAAGAGAGATGTCATACAGAGGTGACTTTTCCCCTCAAACATTTGAAGTTATATAAGAGGAGTAAAATCATTTGAAGAGGGCATGAAGGAATCAATTAGAAATCTACATAAAGCATGAGAGATTTATTTGAATAAGTGTTATCGTTAAGATTTAAGAATATATTATTCGAGAATTATTGAGCCTTATAAGTAATTACGATCTTAACATAAAAATGAATAAATGAATATTTATTTATATATGTTTTTATCCTATGATCAATCAATTGAAGGCGATTAAGGAATAAAGAGACATGGGAAGTCACAGTAGATCAGGTGATGTACTCACTTAGCAATAATATTTAGCATATTTTGAATATAAGAAATAGATACTGCTAATCTGATTATTGATATAATGCTTTCTTTAATCTTGTCATAATGAGAATCATTCTAGGAGATAATGAACTTAAAGAATCACTGATACATGAAAATATATTATAGGCATGAAATAGATCTTGGATGAATGCAAATATATCTGATTGTGTAAAGATTGTCTTCTCCGTGTTTGTTACCCTATTAGGAAGTGGTGAAGCAAAGTCCAAGTGGAAAGCCTAAAAACCCCCCTCTCATGTTCATAGGCCCATGAAACGGGAAAGACATAGGGAGGTGGCGGTCCCACCATAGGAAACTACATTGTTATAGGGGTGGTAGGTCATAGGCCCTTGGATCATAGGGTTTCACCATTCCCTCCTAATAGGGCAAGTGTTTTCCAAGGTTCTGTCGTGTATGGAGAATGTAGGTACTAAGTCGTTGGGAAAGGAGGATTGTGAGGTGCAACCTCCCGTGCCCAACACCAAGGCTTCAGGGCGGATCCATACAAGGCACTCCTCTTGTTTGTTAAAATTACATTTATGATTACGCTTATATTTTAGATATCTAGATATTAATGCTAATGGATATATGTGTATGTGGAAATGTTGTTAATATGGTGAATACAGATTTCAAATCAAGATTGCTTCATTAACAAGGAACATTCATGGAGAAGGAAGAAACCCTAAACCTAATCAACAAATGAATTCTAGGGCAAAATAGGTAAGCGACATTACATCACCTTATACAATTTGCTCATTGAAATTAGACCTATAACTCCTAAAAATCTTCAACAATATGGCTCAATTGTGATTCTTGTGTGAAACCACCAAGAAACCCTCCAAATTGGATCTTTCATTGAATGAATGAATGAAGACTTTTAATAATGTCCACGAGGCCAAACAACCTATGGGACCCATGGATCAGCAGCAAAACGGAACACCACAACCTGAAAAAGAAACCACAACCCAAAAATTACTTGATCTCCCTTTCCTTCTGAATTTTGGATCTTCTACTATGAATTTTTATCAAATAATCAGCACTTTTCGATAAAGGATGTTGCCTGCAAGGGATTTCATCCTCACAAACCCTCCTGAAGAAACGTCTTCTCCAGCTTGAAGAAAAATCAAATATCCAATACTAGCGTAAACCAAATGAAAGCCCCACAACTTCTTTTATACCTTTTTCGCAACTTTTTCGAAAAAAAACGTTTTTTGTTGCTTTTTCGTTGCTTTTTTGAAAAAGGGCTTTTTGCTTTTTCATTGTTTTTACAAAAAAAACACTTTTTAATAACTTTAGGTCCCACTTAAGTTGCACAAATATTTACTTTTTTAATATTTTCCCTTATGTCTCCCTTGACCTCCTTTTATAAAGCAACTTTATAAAATAAATGCACCAAACCATTTAAATATTAAAATATTGATATCAACTGCTCCCACTGACACTTCTAAAAATAGCAAGATAGACAACTGGGTCCGTCAGTGCCCAAGAATAACTTACTAAAAATAGTAAGTATGGGAGAAATCACCGGAAACACTCCAGAAAAGGGTGTTACACAAATCTCAACCACACCATGCTGGATAAATTGTCACCAAAGTTCCCTAACCATAAACCCGTTAGCCTACGGGACTATTGAATAGGCTAACTCTACCAAACTGCTAAATAGGCTAGGAAAGGGACGGCTCTAGGAAAATTCACTGCCAATGATTCACCAAGGGAAAATTCACCGCTAGCAATTCATCGTGGGAAAATTCACCGCCATGACAATGCCAATTAAAATTCACCCTAGCGGAAAATTAACTGCATTATATAAATCAATTTTTAATATATTATAATGTTAAAAACATTCATATCAAAAAAATATTAATGCGGTTAATTTTCCCCCACAATGAATTACTGGCGGTGAATTGTTGGCTGTGAATTGTTGGCCGTGAATTTGCCATATGCTGAAGGGGACATTACAACCTCAAAATCACCTTCCAATACCTGATACCTAGTGTAGTATAAATCAAGTAAATAAGACTCCCAATCAATTGATGATATGAGTAACATCTACTTGAGTTGGTGGATCTATATGGAATCTTATTTCCATGGGTGTGGGCATGGACTTGCAGTCCTTAATTTGAAATGCCTCAAGCAATGGTTTCACATACTTCATTTGTAGCACAAAATATTAATTTTTGGATTAACATTCCTCTAGCACAAGACTACAATGTAAGAGCGAAAGATCAGTCATATCAAACAACTTCTTAAGATCAGGCTTTGTTGCCTCGACCATATCCTAAACGCTATTGATGATAACCATGTTATTGACATAAGCTATAAAAATCATGATCTCCTTGAGGTACAAGTTAGGATCATGTAGATGCTTAGTGAAACCATGCTATAGTAGATGTTCATCAATCTTCCTATACTAGACTTTGGGAGCTTTCTTTAGACCATAACATCTTTTGCTTTTGTCTAGGTGTGACAAATCTATCTAACTATGTTATGTAGACTTCTTCCCTGAGATCCCCATTAAGAAAGGTACTCTTTACATTTATTTGATGTACTTGACGTCTAAACTATGTTGCCATAGCAAGAACTATTTTGATAGTTTTAATCTTCGTACTAGGAGCAAAAGTTTCCTCGTAATCAATGACTTCCTTTTGTGTGAAACCTTTTGCTACAATTCACACCGTGTACTTGTTTGTTCTTCCATTTGCTCTATATTTGATCTTGAAAACTCATTTGCATTCAATTGCTTACTTTCTAAGAAGATGATCAACAAGTACCATGTATTATTTTTCATTAAGATACTCAAAATCCTTACCATAGTCCTCCCATGACTTTGACTCAAGTGACTCTTGAACTATTGCAAGTTCTAAATTTTGAATGATTGTGCACTTGAGGGCCAGATTTACCTCTCCATGTGTTTTGCTATGAGTCCTTGCTACTAAAGTTGACATATCTAGAATTGCATTCAATTTCATATCTTTCATGGTATTGATATACCACTTGGGTCTTTGTTGCATAGTAGTTGCAAATGGAAGTAGAGTTAGGTGGGCAGAGTCTTCATGACCACCATCTTCTTCAACTTCTCCATCTTGGGGCATAATTTGAGAAGTGTCTCAAGCAAGAGATTGTGAGGAAGATGTTTTGGGCTCATCTTTCTCACCAAATATCACATCTCTATTTATGTACAACTTCATCATATCAAAATCCATGAGTCCATACCCTTTCAACTCAAAATTGTACTTTATAAAGATGCATTTTAGTGACTTCTCATCCAACTTTATGTGTTTCTCTTTGGGAAAATGCAAATAGGATGTGCATCCAAACACTCAAAGGTGTGAAATAAGGGGCTTATGTCTAGTTCATGCTTCTTTAGCCATGATACCATCAAGAGCCTTTGTGAGTGCTCATTTCAATAAGTAGACAATTGGATGGACTACTTTCACTCAACATTATACAAAGAATAAAATATATATGTTATAAGTCAATGAAAATGGTTATGTTTCAAAGGCTGATTGAATTAGTTTTGGGTAGTTGCTGATGGTTGGAGTTCCTTGGCAACCATCAGAAAGTTTATATACTTCTATAGTCAAGAAAAGGGACCATGTTGTTGGAAAATCATTCCCTCCCCTATTTTTGTATAAGAGCATTGGAGCATTGAATGAATAATGAAACTATTATATCTTCCAAAATACTTTGTTATTCTCATATGAATCAATCATGTATGTATAGACCAGTTTACTATACTTAAATCATTGCATATCTAGATAGTGAGTAAACATTTGACACTGTTGCCTTCAAAGAAGATGGGTTAAAATAGCCATATAAATGGGACAGCTTGTTGAAAAACCCATACAATCAAATCAAGAAAGAGAAGATGAACTCACAGTAGACTTAATAAACCTGTGGAACATATTTGTGAAGGAACATGTGTGCAAGAAAACCAAACGAAGGCAAGTTTCTCAAAAGGTAATTTGTGATAACCTAAGAGTAAGTGAAGAAGTAGACATACCCCTCAATCATATGCCAAGACTCTTGCAAGGCATCTCTTAATACTTAAAGACTTGCATGCCGAACAAGATCATGAAGTATAGAGACAATAAATAATGCAATGCTACGAGGATAGAAGCTGACAAGAGTAAGAAGAACAAAATAGAGATTAGTCTCGGATTCCCTAAAATTAATGCCCTTATACCCAAACAAGAATAGGAAGTGTTGAAAATATTGTTCACATTGATGTCAAGAAGGAAATCGCATGAGGATACAATGGCCAAAGGCCACTAAGATCATAAGATGGCCCTCATCTTGGCACCCAAAAACCTTATTAATTCCTCATTCATGCTAGCTGACCCTCCTCTACATTGGCGCCTTGTTTGTAAAATAAAAAAATAAATTTAAATTGAAATGATAATGGGCCAACCCCATCTTGGTGCCCATAAATAAAGACAATAAGAGTCATGTCATGTCCCCATAATTGTAACCCCAAATGTGAATATTTAAATACAAATAAAATAAATATGAGAAACATAAATATAAATTGCAATTTAATATTATTATAAGTATTATTATCAAAGATAATATTATAATAATATTGTGGATACCAAATTATAGATATTGAATATTATAGAAAGATAATATTGTGATTACCAAAATAAATACTAAATATTTATACATCAATATAAAATATTGCAATACATTGAAATAAAATAATAATATATTGTTATTGTACTTTAATCATTAAAATACAAAATATTAAATACAAATAAATAAACATCAAAGAAATAAAATAATAGATATTACTTTGACTAAGATAAACAAATATGAAATATACAATAAAGTAAACAAATAAAATAAAACAAACAAATATTAATGGGACCAAGCACCGATCCCTAAGAATGACAACTAAAACCATTTTAGAGCTTGGTTGACCACCATTTAACAAAGATAAGAATATATTAAAGTGGCTGACTAAGCATGAGAAACTACAATATAAAATCTGGCCATAAATTAAACCTTACACAAATCATCAAGGTCCAAAGAAATGACTAATTAAAGAGTGTCTATGAAAGGCATCGCTTAGACATGGGGAGCGATTGATAATAAACAAACAATCATAAATGCTGGTCATTAACTAAAAGACATGGCTCCTCAAAAAGACGTGGCCTTCCCATTATGACATTAAGATACAAGAGTGATAAGAAGGGGAGAGAGAAAAAGGGGGGAATTTATAAAAAGGAATAGATAATGGTCTGCAACAGCCCTTATAATATAATAGGGGAGATAGGAGGGCTGGCTGGAAATTATAATAATGATTGCAGCAGTGAAGAGAATAGAAGTATACATTAACTGTAAGTTAAATATAATAAATATAAAGACATATATATATAAATATATGTATTCGTGTAAAGAAATAATTGTAAATTGAAGTCAATTGGAAATATATATATATATGGGTAAGTAGATAGGGGAATCACTTGTGAATATACAATAATGATACTTGCAGCAATTATTAAGCTTTATAAATAATGATGACTCTTCAATATAAACATAAGTAGATTATCTATATTTCTGAATTGTCCTCATCCTATGATCAATCCAGTATAAGGTTGAAGGAAGACAATTAAGGAATAGGGAGACATGGCAAGACATAGTAGATCAGGTCAGACTACTCACTTAGCTTTAATATTTAGTTGTTCTCAATCTGACATGACAATGTTGCATGAACCTTGTATGCCCAACCAATCTATGTATTATTAAAAATAATTGATATTCTTTATTCATTGGAAGGCGTATAGTCCCCCTTGATGTGTTGGAACCATGCCTTCTTGATATCGAATCTACAAATAAACTCATTATACTGGAAATTGGCATTGAACTTAGGCGGATTATGTAGTCCTTGACTGATCAGAGGCCAAAGGGTTTATCTTCTATAGATATGGTTTTAATGATGATTAATTTGCATTTGTATTTGATTTCTGCTAATATTGAACTTATAGGCTATCATGAATTGCAAACGAACATAATGAACATGTAAACACGAATATTGCTTAGTTTGGTTTTGTATTCTGATATACCTTCACATTAGGATTCAAGGAATTGTTTGATCATATTAAATACTCTAATTGCATAATATGTGTAAATACAAATGAAGTACTAATGACTGCATATCGATTGTCTAGATTGTGTTTGTAATCCCGCCAAGAGAGTTGAGTCATAATTTAAGTGGTTCGTCTAAAAACCTCACCTAGGTTCCGCCCCACAGGCCCATAACAAGGGTTGGGCAGTCTGCCCCACAGGCCCGAGATATGGGTTGGGCATTGGAAGGTGGTAGACCGTAGGCCCTTAGGGATTCTCCTCTCCTGATGGGCTGAGTGACTCTTCTTATGTTTATCAATCTGTATTTTTGATTATGTCTGATTTTGGATATCTATATATTAATGCTAACAAAAATGTTGTTAATGTGATGAATACAGATTCCAATCTAGGGTTATTATATTAAAAGGACATTCTTTTGGAAAGCAGAAACCCTAAACCTAATCAACAAACAAATTCTATGGCAGACAAACGGGTTTTAGGGCAAGTTCATGTAAGGGACATTACAAGTCACCTCCTTTGGAAAAGAACGAAATCATGAAGGGTTGCCTCTCTTCATAAGATCACACTCCTCTCCAAGTGATATGAAAATATAAAAATGAAATAAGAAGGTTGTATGGAAAGTAATTGTGGAGAATAGAAGATATATCATGCAAACATAGGCAGATTTGAAGAGAAGAAAATATCAGAAGATCATTAAAGCAGATTTTGAAGCAAATTTATCTCAAGAAGACAAGAATTTATTGGGTTAAAGGTTGGTGCCTCTCAATAGAAGAGATTGGTGTCTCTTGCTAAGTTGGTGCTTACCATTGGGGATTGGTATCTCCAGTGGGTTGGTGCCTACAAATATTTGAAAAAAGTATTTTATTGGTGTTTCTAGTAGGTTGGTGTCTCGGTGTCTCGATTTTTATGCTTTTCGACAATTTATGCAAGTCAGGTGTATTTATGGCTTTAATTTAATTATTTTTACTAAAGTTGCTAAATTTATTAAAATAATTTAATGGGCACCTTAGTATAATAGCTCATTGGAATGAGAATTGAAAATTTTAAATGTTAGAAGTTGATAAAGTGACTTTAAGTGACAAGAATGTTTTGTTGATGTTATAGCAGCTATGGTTTGCACTTCCTTTGCACAAATCACAAGAAGAAGCACATGAATTAAATGAAGTAGCCTTCGGCTATTTAATTCATGATTACACTATTTAGTAAATGCAAAAGGCCGACCCTTTATGGTTCGCATGCCTTAGTCATTACTTGGGCCGACCTTATTATAATTGTTATTTATTATGGTTCTTTTATGTGGGCCGACCTATCTTGAAGAGGCGCCACACTTGTATAAATACAAGGTCTTATTTGGCATTGCAACACATTCGATTATTCAAGCAAGTTCGCATTTTCTTCAAGAGCAGAATTCGCACTTCTTAGCAGCAGTCCGATTTCAAGGAAGATCATATTCATTTGTATCTAGTTCATCTAGGAGAGGTGCAACTGTGTTGTGTACATTGCTGGACATTGTTGGGCCTGAGTTGTAAGCAGATTTCTGCCATTGTTCTACTTTATATAAGAGATTCAATTGCTGGGTGTTTCTCCCTCAAGAGGAGGGTTTTCCCAAGGTATCTTTGTGTGTTCATGGAATTATGTGTTGCAATTATATTAAGTGCTTTCATTGTTTAAATCTGATCTAAGAAACACCAACATGGTATCAGAGCGGGTGTGAAAAAGATCGTGATCAGATTTAGTTTGCAACACTCACTTTATTATTTTTCAGTCTATCTTCTAAATTTCTCAAGATGGTGAATGGTCTGAAAATCGAGGATAGACTCGAAGGGATTTCGAACTACACATCATGGAGGTTTAGAATCATGCTCACATTGGAAGAGAATGATTTAGCTGAGTTCGTGAAAACAAAAGTTCCTGAACCTGAGGAGGAAGAAGAGAAGTTGCAGTGGAGGAAGAAAGACACTAGGGCAAAGAAAGTGTTGGTTGATTCCGTCAAGGATCATGTTGTTCCGATTGTCTTCAAGTTGGATACTGCAAGGGAGATGTTCAAAACATTGGAAGAGATGTATGAAATCAACAACACCAGTTGTGCCCTAACCTTGAAGCAACAACTACCTCACATTAAGATGGCGGAAGAAGAGTTTGTCATCACCTACTTCATGAAGATTTCCGAATTGAGAGATCAACTCTCTACCATTGGTCATATTGTTGATGACAAGGATTTGACCATGATTGCTCTCAATGGTCTTCCGCTTTCATGGGAGTCGTTTATTAAGGAATCAGTGCAAGATCTAAACTTCCCAAGCTTGATCGATTGAGGATTGACTGCATTCAAGAGGAGTCGAAACTAACGGCAAGGGGCATTGGTCAAAGTTCAAAGAATGACGATTTACATGTTCTCGCCTCTCATTCATCGAAGAAAGGAAAAGTTTGGAAGAAACGATTCTTTAAAAGGAATCGAGATACTGGGTCAGATGGTGCTCCTGCATTCAAGAAGAAGTGGGACCTCTCTCGTGTTCAATGCTTTAAATGTGACAAATTTGGTCACTATGCGAAGGAATGTCCTACAAGGCCTAATCATCATGCTTCATTTGCGGATGTGATTGAGATCTCTCCCCAAAATGATTCTAGTGAATTTCTACTCTAGTCATGGGCCTATGTTCAAGCTGTGAAGGTTGTGTACTAAGCGCAAGAGCAACATATCATATGGTGTCCACCCTTCAAAATATTTAAGAGATAAGTATTCTTTGCTTTTGATTGTATTTACTATTCTAGGCTAAAAATTCAATTCGTTGAGTTATGCAAATCTGACATTATTTACATAGGATTATGTGTGACTAGTAAATAGTGATCACTGTGATAAGATTCTTTAGATTTATTCATTGCAAGTAGGATCATGCTAATTTGTGAAGATTGTCTTTTGCTTTGCTGAAAAATTTGAAAGAAAGACATGTCATGATTGATGAATTAAGTATCTATTACTTAGGAGATTTTGAAATCCATGAGATAAGTATTGCATGGTTGAAAAATGTCCATGAATTGCTTTTGTAATTATTAATTCATGCTATAACATTGAGTTAACCTAAGCATCAAGCAATCTGCATTTGGAAAGATTAGATATCGAAGTCATACCGAATGAAGAAATGATCAAGCTTGGAGTCACAGCTTGCAATCATTGGACTATATTGATGATGGGAGATATCTCTCCAAGACAAAGTACCTTTCAAGTCGTCATTGTGTTCAAACTGTGAAGGGTACGGATTGATCCGAGCTCAAGTACAACATATCACACTATGTCCAACATTTGGAGCTATTAGAATAGTTAAAAAGATAAGTATTCTTTGGTTGCTGAGTTATATCATTTATTTATTCTTTGGATCCTGTAATTAAGAGAGATAGTAGATTCTCTTGAATTGTGTTGTGTTCACTAGCATAAGATCTTTGGAAAAATTCCATTCATGATAAAACTTGTACGATTCTAATCTTGATATTTCTTTGGATAATTATGGACTGTTAGTAATCTCTATCTAAAATGCTTCCTAGACAAGTTTAGGGGGAAGAAGATGATAAGAGATTACTTAGTGATGAAAAGCTTGAGGTATCTTGTGAAGAAGTCATGTCAACCAAAGAAATGATCAAGAGGGAGTAAACACTAGAGGGACTGAGTTGGTGGCTAGAGAGAGTACATCTCCAGAAGTCTTCTTTGCAATCTCTGAAGCCAGGATCGAGAGGGAGTCTCAGTATTAGTGTTCCTTTGTTTAATGAGTTCTTCTTGAGAGAAGTTTGAGGTGAAATCCCTTGATAATGCAATTCTCTATTGAGAGAGAGTTGAGGTGCAAACCCTTGATAAAGCAATTCTCTATTGAGAGAGATTTGAGGTGAAAGCCCTTGTTTCCACCCTCTGGGAGAGCCATGGTGGATGTCATGTGTGTGACTCCATGACAGCATCACGTGAGGGAATCCTTGATGATTTTTTAATGCATTTCTCTTTGAGATTTGAGGTGAAAACCCTTGTTTCCACCCTCTGGGAGAGCCATGGTGGATGTCATGTGTGTGACTCCATGACAGCATCACGTGAGGGAATCTGTGATGATTTATTTGTGCTTGTATATCACCCTCTGGGAGAGCCATGGTGAAAGTCACATTGAGGTGACAACATCACATTAAGTGATGAGCACTTGTTCACACCATCTGTGGAGGTAGCCACAATGGTTGATATCACGATGAAGTGATATTCTTTTGTTTTCATTCTGATATGATGCGTCTTGTGTAGGTGGAAGTTCATCCCTAGCTAAGAGGGAGTGTTGATGTTATAGCAGCTACGGTCTGCACTTCCTTCGCACAAATCACAAGAAGAAGCACATGAATTAAATGAAGTAGCCTTCAGCTATTTAATTCATGATTACACTATTTAGTAAATGCAAAAGGCCGACCCTTTATGGTTCGCATGCCTTAGTCATTACTTGGGCCGACCTTATTATAATGGTTATTTATTATGGTTCTTTTATGTGGGCCGACCTATCTTGAAGAGGCGCCACACTTGTATAAATACAAGGTCTTATTTGGCATTGTAACACATTCGATTATTCAAGCAAGTTCGCATTTTCTTCAAGAGCAGAATTCGCACTTCTTAGCAGCAGTCCGATTTCAAGGAAGATCATATTCATTTGTATCTAGTTCATCTAGGAGAGGTGCAACTGTGTTGTGTACATTGCTGGCCATTGTTGGGCCTAAGTTGTAAGCAGATTTCTGCCATTGTTCTACTCTATATAAGAGATTCAATTGCTGGGTTTTTCTCCCTCAAGAGGAGGGTTTTCCCAGGGTATCTTTGTGTGTTCATTGTCTTATGTGTTGCAATTATATTAAGTGCCTTCATTGTTTAAATCTGATCTAAGAAACACTAACATGTTTAAATAATAAAATAATCACTTTTTGGAGTAAGATAACTTATTTAATTTATAAAGTGATTTTATATTATATTTTCCGAAAAGCTTTCAGAAATGTTTTAAAAGGAGTTTTGTGAGCTCATTTGTATTATGCAGATTATTACATTTTCTCTGGTAAAACACTTGTGGTTTGGGGATTGAACACAGTTCATCTCAATACTTCTTTAAGACGAAAACCCTCTTGAAGAATATCATCCACGATGATGAAAGATCTTCCCTAGTTGATTGTTGATAGATTAATCCTAGGTCTATCTTGGTGCTTCATTGTTGTGATTTTCAGATTTGATCAAACGGGTTTTATTTGCAGAATCCTTCCATAAATGATTTTGGAAGACAAGTTGCTGGTATGATTGAAGATTTGCAATTTTGTGAAGTCTTGCAAGAAAGACAAAATTGATAAGAGTTTGAAAAGGGTTGCCGGAAAACAATTTATCTTTTATTTTCAAAGGTTTACAGGAAGATTACAAGCACCATGAATGGAAAAATGAATACAAAGTGAGGAGACTATTTGTCTATGATGCCATTCTATTAAGGTTATTGTTGCTGAGCATAAATATTGTTATGGATGGGCATAAGAGTTGATTTTAGAGGAATTGTGGAGCCTCCATTCCTAGGCCCTTCACCTTGAATACCAGGAATTGTTTGGAGTTGTGACTAAGGCATTTGAGGTTGTGTTTGCTGGCCGCCATCTTTCCTAAGGGAGTTGTGGGTCGAATTTGGAGTTATTTGTAGTTGTGTGAGGGTGTGGGAAGTCTAAAATTTCATTCTTATTGTTGGTAATCTTGGGTGATTGAATATCGATTGTAGATATATAAGTTCATTGCAAATTGTATGAGTTCAGCAAAATAATTAAATTTACCTCTGCAATCTATTCTTAAAGCAGCCAGTGCATATTTTATATTTTTCGCTTTTTGTTGCAAATGGAGTGTAGGACAAGCGTTTGTTATAATGCCTTTCGAGTATAATGAATGTTTATTGTATATGAATGAATTGCAAAGAGCATTTTATATGATTCTATTACATACCTAAACACTACCAAAGCAAACACATTCAGAATTTTACAAACAATGAACCCCATGTCAAGTGTTGATGAAATGCCAAAGGAAAGAAATCAGAAGTTTTAAGAAAAAATCAGACGGGTCATTACAGATTGAAAAAATCATTTGAAGAGGAGTGCAAACTACTATGGGATGATAATGAAATTGTAAAGGAGATTCTCTAAAGGGTAAAACTCTTAAGGATTGGTGGAGTTATTTCCCTCAGAATAATATTGAATCATGAAATGTCTACAATTCTACTTTCTACTCCTGAACTACTTGTTTTTTAAAAGATAAGTAGCATTTACAGGATGATATACCCTTTACACAAAAAGCCCAAAGGGCCGAAGCAAAGCATAGTTCAAACAGAACTTGAACGAGAAAAAACAAACAAAAACAGCTGACCGTCAGCTGTAGAACAACCAAAAAATGAGACAACCCTCGAACCCGAGGGATCTAAACTAACTCCCCGAACCCAAGGCCGAGAAGAGGTAACAGATTTGGGGAGACCCTTCTTCTTCCGCAGCACAACCGACAAGGAAGGCTCGGAAACGAGAGCCAATGACCAAGGCGAGGGGAGTGAATCCACAATAGTCAACCCGAGAGAGGAGCCACCACACAGCGAGGGAGACGGCAGTGAAGCAACGGAGATCTGACAAAGGCCCGATAAAGTCGATCAACAAAGATCGGGTAGGTTCTGACAAGAAAACGACAACAAAAGGTTCTGATGGAACAGAGACAACAAAAGGTTCTGTAGCAGGGACAGCCGGAAGAGCGTCCTTGGTAGGTTCAGGAAGGTCATCCTCCTCAAAGGAACTAAACTGCTTGTTAAAGATATTGTAATGTCCCCATTTTTGGCAAAATTTATTCATGAACTTTTCTACAGTTTCTAAGTTTTCTCGAAGCAGCTTGGGTGTGTTGGAAGAATTGCAAACTTCTTGGAGTGCTCAAGGTTAGTTAGCAATGGATTTGGTTCTTGGTAATGAGTTCAGTAGGCAGTATGGATCAATATGACACTTTTCAAAGTGAATTTCGACTTTTTATGCCTTATCCAAACTTCTTGTAAAGACCATTTATTTTTAGTGAGTAACTCAGTTGGCTCCAACTGTAAATGTAATCAAATCTTATCAAACTAGGAGCCTAAAAATCCTAAGGAAATTCTACGTGTGAAATTATGTTCTAGAATTCCAAGTCAGATTTATTTCTATTATATTAAATGTGTTGATTGCAGAACATCTATCAATTTCGATATCTTGCAAATAAGGGAATGAAGTCCCATTTATATGAGGGACACGCCTCAAGGAGAGACACGTCCACTCATGCGACGTGTCCCTTGGGCGCGCGGGTTCCCTTAACAATTGAACCATTTTGTGTTAACCATAGATGCATGTATTTAACAAACAGCAATCACTTAACATGAATTCCGATTTATCCATTCAATTATCATCATCTGACATTCAAATCTTATTTGATGGTTTTATATTTTAAGAACAATTTGGTTAATTATAAATGATGATGATGCATGAATGCAATCATCATTTATATTTGACCGAAGCTATCTCAAATCAACACTCCCTCTTAGCTAGGGAAGATATTCCAAATCAAATAAGTGGAGATATCACCTTCACACGTCATATCGAAGATATGATATGTTTTCTCAATATTTTCAAGTCACGTGACATTCTTCATAATCACATCTTCATTATGGTATGTGCACTGACATCAAGTCACATGATGTCTACCATAATAATTCATGGCATATCCACGGATATATAATTATCCACCATGATTATCTCTTAAGGATCACAATGATCTTCAAATAACATCAAGTCCCATGATATCCATCAAAGTGTCCAAGAGATACTATCATGACATGTCCACAGCTATCAAGTCACATGATATCTATCACGATAGTTCAACTCATCATTGTAGAGTCGTCACTTTACAATGTCACATACAAGTGTTCATTATTAGAAAGATCGGCACCTTTCAATAATGTACACAGGGGGAGGGGGCCCATAAGGTCATGGAGTCATACACATGACAAAAGAGATTACACATTAAACATCTTTAAATATATTAGTACAACTTCTAAACAATTTTGAATTTCAAACATAATATCAAATTACATTTCAACCATACCAAGCTTCTTCCTGAAGTGTTCTACCTTGATCCTGGAGAGAGGTTTGGTGAGAATGTCTGTTGTTTGATCATTTGTACTAATATACTCCAACTGGATCACATTCCTTTCTATCGTGTCTCCTACATAATGGTAGGGGATCTCAATGTGCTTAGATCTATCATGGAATACTGGATTTATAGAGAGTTTGATGCAACTTTGATTATCACAATGAATGATAGTAGGAGTTAAGGACTAGCCAAAGAGTCCCACAAGCAATTACCTGAGCCATACTGCTTCTCTTGCCCCCATAGAGGCTGCAATGTATTCAGCTTTTGTCGAGCTTTGAGCTACTGAAGACTATTTTCTGCAGATCCAAAAGATCATAGTCGATCCCAAACTGAAGCAACATTCTGATGTGCTTTTCCGATCGGTTACACTTCCAGCCCAATCTGAATCAGAGTATCCATGTAGATCTAGTTGATTAATTTTGTAAAGAAGGCCATATCCAATAGTGCCTTGAAGATATCTCAATATATGTTTCACAGCCATAAGGTGAATTTCCTTTAGCTCACACATGAACTGGCTTAGGGCATGCACTGCATAGCAAATATCAAGTATGGTGTTAACCAAATACATCAAAGATACAATCATTTGTCTATATAGAGTGGAATCTACACACTTAGATTCTGTTGTTGCTTCTTTTAGTTTGTGAAGGTTGGTTTCCATAGGTGTAGACATGGGTCTACAATCCAACATTCCAAATTTCTTTAGAATATCAATAGTATACTTCCCTTGATTTAGTATGATGCCATCTGATTTCTGCCATACTTCCAAACCTAGGAAGTAGTGTACGATGCCCAAGTCTTTCATGTCAAACTCTAAAGTTAGATCCTTCTTTCCTTGAGTAATGAGGTGATCTTCTCCTGTTATCAGCAGGTCATCAACATATGTAGAAACCCCTTGTTCCCCCTGTTTCCGATACTGTCTGTTTTCTGAAAGTTTTCTAAAGTTTTGATTTTTTTGTGGTTTTTGGGTTTTCTCCATGAAATTGAGAAATTGCGATTTTGATAATAAATGATATAAAATCTAGATAAAATGCTAAACAGACAATATAGATAGGAAATGCAAGTTCTATTGAAGGCGCATCTTTTATTGCTCAGATAGAATCAATACAATAATGATCTGGTAGCATGCAATAAAGAAATAGCAATATTTTATTGAAAGAACCTGGTAATCAACAACTGGTAATAATTGGTACGGCTGCGAATGAACTTCTTTCTCCCTCCTTCTAAAGATCCAAATTAGTGCCAGTGATATAGGTGCCCAAGATGGAAGTGACAGACTGATCCCAAGTTAGGCGTTTTGCCTCAAGGAGAAGATACGTCCTTTCTGAAGGTAGTACGGCCTGGTACAAAAAGGTACGGCCTGATACACAGCAGCAATAAATAAAATGTACGGCCCTAAGGAGAATCTCCAGGTTTGTTGAATATAGGCGCCTCTGTGCAATAACCTCTGCTGGATGAAGTGCTAATCAAAACCCCTGAGTATTTATTAACTGTGATGCTCTGCAACTTCCTCTGAGTGAAGAAATTTCTCTGCTGGCAATAAATCAGGTGATATCTCACACCCTCTGAACTGCTTTCAATGGAGATGGCTCGTTCCCCAATGAATTTCGAGTTTCAAACCCTAAGGTTCTGTGCTCAGACAAAACTTGACCAATTTCAATATCAATAATCACATAATGGCTCGATTTCCAATGCAAATGGCTTATACACTTGAAAAGTGCGATTTCCTTAAGAATAGGGAATATTAAAATAGTTCGTACTTTTACTTTTAATTTTTCAATAGTCCTCAGCCAAATTTTTATAATAAAATATAATCGCCAATTTGGCCCCCTTTCATGATGGGCGACCCCTTTATCAAAATCACTTAAGTTATAATTAAGTATTATAACTTTATATTATAATCCCCAATTAATTAATATTTAATCAATTCAATTAAATATTAATATCTCTCTCATTATTCATCCGATGTCCGATCCGTCTGAAGCTGATGTACACTGAAGTGATTCTGAACACCAACAATCCATACTGCTAAAAATAGCAGGGGTCCCACGCTGACTGCCAATAAATGCTAAAAATAGCAATTTATGCAAGACGTGTCCGAACGAGCCCGAACGAAAGCCAACTGATCAACAACTGCCAACTGAAGCTGAGCCAAGCTCCAACATGACCCTCTATCCAGTCTATCAGCCTACGAGGGTCGCATGATAGGCTAATCCTGTGCTCGGAGAGATGTCAACCAGAAAGGGACATGACAACATATAAAATAATTATTAACATATCACCTTTGATTACCTTAAAGTAAAGATTTGGGTCTGCATCATTCTTGGAAAATCCTAGTCCCAAGAGGTAGCTGTCAATTCTTTCATACCAGGCCATGGGAACCTGTTTCAATCCATAGAGAGCTTTCTTTAGTCTGCATACATGTGAGTCAGGTTTATCTATCACAAAACCTTCAAGTTGTTCTAGATAGACTTCCTCTTCAATGGTTCCATTTAGGAAAGCAATTTTCACATACATTTGCTGGATCTTCCAGCCTTTAGTTGATACAAAGGCTAAAACTGCTCTCATAGATGTGTGACGGGCAACAGGTGCAAATGTTTCTTCATAATCAATGCCTTCCTTCTGTGAAAAACCTCTTGCCACAAAACGTGCTTTATGTTTTTCTATACTGCCATGAGCAGCATGTTTGATTTTGAAGAGCCATTTAGAAGAGACAACAGATTTCTCTTTTGGTCTAGGCACTATATCAAATACATCATTCTTTAGAATGGACTGATATTCTTCTGTCATTGCATCCCTCCATACTTGATATCTGAAGGCTTTTGTAACACTGTCGGGTTCTGACTTTATGATGTTATTCATTAGAGCAACATAGCTTGAGAACCATTTGGATCTTTTACTTTCCCTAAACGTTCCTTTGGGTGTTGCATGATTCTCGGCTTCTTTGATCATCTTTCTAGCCCAAAGTGGCCTCTTTCTACCATTGTCATTTGGATTCTCATCTGAAGTAGATTGAAGTTCATTTGGCATTTCCTCAGGATACTCCCTCTAAATCTCAGGAGCAGATTCCACTTCTAATACTCTAGGGATATAAGTTTCTATCTCACTAGAACTTCTTGCCCTTTTGAAAGCAATGTCTTTTTCAAATATGACATCTCAACTCAATTCGATTTGTTTCTGCTTGGGTATGAATATCCTATAGGCCTTCGCGGTTTCACTATATCCCACAAATACCCCTTTCTTTCTGAAAGGTTCTAGTTTGAATCTCTTCTCTTTGGGCACATGAATATAGACAAGGCAACCAAAAATCCTAAAATGACTAATATCAGGTTTTATGCCGGTAAAAGCTTTTTTAGGAGTTTTGTTATCTAGATAAGAATGGGGACATCTATTCTGAATGTAGACAACAATTCTAGAGGCTTCTGCCCAGAAGGAGGTTTCTATGTTCTGGTCAAGCAACATTGCTTTTGCAACTTCTACAATGGTTCTATTTTTCCTTTCAACAACCCCATTTTGTTGGGGGTTGTATGCTATTGTAAACTCCCTCTTAATCCCGACATTCATGCAGAATTCCTTAAAAATTTCAAAGGTGTATTCTTTCCCATTGTCTGTCCTTAAGATTTTTATTTTCTTCCCAAAGAAGTTTTCAGTAAGAGCTTTGAATTCCTTGAGCCTTTTAAGGATTTCTATTGATTCTTTATACTTAAGAAAATAAATCCAAGTCTTCCTAGAGAAATCATCTATAAATATGACATAGTATAGGGAGCCTGCTTTGGAAGGTACAGACATGGGCCCACATAAATCAAAGTGAACCAGTTCTAATACATTTTGGGTTTTACTCAAGCTATTGTGAAAGGATCCCTTTGTATTCTTTCCTAGGGCACAACCTTTACAAGTTCCCTCATGAGTTGGTTTTAACTTCGGTAATCCTGTTACAAGTTTTTCTACAGAAGGTAGGGCACGGAAATGAAGGTGTCCTAATCTTCTATGCCAAATTTCATTTCAATCAGAAGTATCAAGGGTAAGGGCTTGCTTGACTTCAGTGCATAGTTTATAAAGATAACCTTGTCTTATACTTATGGTTTGGGCTTTCTTTATAGTAGAGTTTTTAGGCCATGCCAAAACTTTCCCGTCCATAAAGGTAACTCTATATCCATTGTCTTCAAGAGCAGAGATGGATCTTAGATTCCTTTTTATTCCAAGTACAAATAAAACTACAGTGATTTGAAGAGAGAGATCAGATTTCAATATGATGGAGCAAGTTCCAACTCCCTTTACAGGGTGTGCAAAATCATCCCCAATGGTTACTTCTTCATCAGTCTCTTCAGACATAGTGTCTAAGTGTTCTCTGAACCCTGTGATATGCCTTGAAGAACCACTACCAATTACCCAGTTGTGGGTATTGTTAGATACTTGACTAGATAAGGCTGAATAGAATACAAATTTCTCAGATTCATGGTCTGAATTTGACTTTTCTACTTTAGAAAAAGATGCTTGTTGCTTTGATCTGTCAGGGCACTTCATTGTATAGTGACCATATGAATCACATCTAAAACATTGTACTTGAAAGATGTCTTTCTTCTTGGAAGATCCTTTTCTATTGGAATTTCTCTTTCTTTTAAATGATCCTTTCCTATAGGAGTTTTTCTTACTCCTTTTATTAGATGTTGCATTGAGCACATGAATGTCTTCATCTATGTTCTTTTGTTTGTTTTCTTTTGTTGAGAGTCTTGTTTCCTCTTGTAGGCAATTTGTTCTTATTGCTTGAACAAATGACTCCCATGAGTTTGGTAGGCCTCCTAGTGCGATTAGAGTTAACTCTTTGCTATCAATTTGATATCCAATTGTGGATAATTGATCCCTTAGTTCATTATCCTCATGAAGTATGCATTAATGGTTTCTCCTTTGTTTATTTGGACATTGTTGATTTGCCTTTTTAATGCAAGAGTCCTACTGGTGTTGTTTATCTCATAGGTGCTCTAAAGAGACTTGAACATTAGATATGCAGTTTCATGTTTTGCTAGGATGGGCACTATATGATCCCTAACTGCATCTACTAAGATTTTCATGGCCTTTTCATTGTTCTCAATCCATTGAGTTTTCTCAGGATCATCCTCAAGTTCCCTTTTGTTTTCTCTCACAAATGAGTCTAACTTATTTTCTTTAAGAATCATCATGATTCTGAATTTCCATGATGTGAAGTTGTTTCCTCCTTCAAGGCGATCTTCAAATCTGATCACACTTGACATTATGAAGAATGTGATGTAAATTCGATTTCTCAAAAATGCGAATTTTTTCGAAGTAATCTGATATCTAGATTTGATTTTTATTCACTCAACTTGGCTCTGATACCATGTAAATGTAATCAAATCTTATCAAACTAAGAGCCTAAAAATCCTAAGGAAATTCTAAGTGTGAAGATATGTTCTAGAATTCTAAGTCAGATTTATTTCTATTATATTAAATGTGCTGATTGCAGAACATTTATCGATTTCGATATCTTGCAAATAAGGGAACGAAGTCCCATTTATATGAGGGAGACACGCCTCAAGGAGAGACACGTCTCATGAGAGGACATGTCTCCACAAGATGGAGACAGGTCCGCTCATGGGACGTATCCCTTGGGCGTGCGAGTTCCCTTAACAACCGAACCATTCGGTGTTAACCATAGATGTGTGTATTTAACAAACAGCAATCTATTAACATGAATCCTGATTTATCCATTCGATTATCATCATCTGAAATTCGAATCTTATTTGATGGTTATATATTTTAAGAACAGTTTGGTTACATATAAATGATGATGGTGCATCAATGCAATCATCATTTATATCTGACCGAAGCTATCTTAAATCAACACCAACCATCATCCCAAGTCTTCAAAATCGTGTTGGTATGATTAGAGTCCAATTCCAATACAATTTCAATGTTTTCCGCAACTTGGGTGAGTTATTGAATTATTGGTTAATATTTCACTAATGTTGTCTAATGTTGAGAAATAATAAAAGGACAACTTAGAATAATAGCTCATTGGAAAAGGGATTAAGTGTTTGAAAAGTTGGACGTCTAGAAAAGGGGACCTTTGCACATGAAAATGTTTTTATCATTTTAAAAAGGTCTTTTTGAGGGAAATATAATGAATCATTATATTTTTAAATTGTATTGATTCCCTCCAAAAAGCTATATGAGGAGCTGGTTGGACTCATTTTGAGATAGATTTTGGGAATGAAATAGATATGTTGTTGGAATGAACCCTGGTTTTTCCAAAATCTTTTGAGGACGAAAACCCTCTGAAGATTTCTAGTTTCGGGTTTGAAAGATAATCCCTAGCTAGATGGGTGTGATTTCATCCGAGAATCACCATTGCTATTAATTGTAACTTCAGATTTTGGGTTGCTAAGATGACCTTTGCAGTATTTTAAGTGCAGAATTTGGTTAGCTTGTGAAGTTTTGAGGGGGCTATTCTGGAGATTTTTGCTGGCCAAACTTCATTGATTGCAATACCACCTACGCCTGGCCATATATGTTCTTACCGTACCTGTGAGTTCCCTATTCTCATTGAATTTGCTGCTGATTTAGCCATTGTTGCAGACTGTACAAATCTGAATAAGACGTC
This sequence comes from Sequoiadendron giganteum, assembly GCA_007115665.2. Taxonomy (NCBI): domain Eukaryota; kingdom Viridiplantae; phylum Streptophyta; class Pinopsida; order Cupressales; family Cupressaceae; genus Sequoiadendron; species Sequoiadendron giganteum. The sequence continues at coordinate 634,222,880 of CM021104.1, read as the reverse complement.
AAGGGTTGCAGGAGATTGAGTTTTCTGATTTGCAGGCAATACCAATCATCAAGGCTGGCCATACAACTATTTGGACCTGGTGTGTGAGTTCTACTTCGAAGCGATTCACATTTTGGGGGTTATCTCTGCTTCCTGGGTCACTTAATTCAATGCAGCACTCTTCTACCATTGCAAGGTTGGAAACCACGCATTTTATGTTGTGTTAAGTCATATGGGAGCGCCCAGGAGTATCCTACAATTCTGGTCTGAGTCATATCAGACATGATTTGTTATTTAATTGGTTGTTGGGTGAGTCAATTCATCATAGTTATGCTATTGAAAAAAGTCTGTAGTGAATATGCTGTTTGAGGTCGTGCATTTGCAACTTTGGATTGTGAGCTGAGTAGTTACCATCATATCAAACTCGTTTAGACCTCTTACCAACAAGAGATTTGTGTTAATAGACCTGCAACTTATCATCTTTATCTATCTAAGGTATACTCTTCGTTGGGAGTAGAGTTTACTTGATTATTCATGTGATTTGGCATCTTTTGGGGTGTAACAGCAGTTTATTTTACATCAGCACTTCTTCTGGCAGCTAACCCTCTTATTTTGATACTTAAAATGCATATGTGTTAACATTGTAATGCTTTGGATGGCCATACTGCCGAAAGCCATCATTCGTCATGTATTCTAAATTGTAACATTGGAAGGTAATACCACTAGTGAGTTTGCTCTGGTTAATGCTGATACTTACCCCACTAAACAAGCAAAAATATTGTAATAGCTCACCATTGGATAACTGGAAGAAGCTGTGTTTCATCTTCAAGTGTTGTATAAGCCTTCCTACTAATAAGTGTATGTGCCCTTGTAATTCCCCTTGAATAAGTGGATGTTATTTCTTTCATATACTGCATATGCACTCCAATGAATAAGTGGTATTGGTTGGTTTGCCGCCTAGTGCTAACTTTCAGCTGCTGCAACTTATTTTGACATATAGACCCTTTCACTGTATGCTCACCTTGCCCATCACGAGAATTCGGTGATCAAAAAGTGGAATTCATGGTTCATTGTAATGACTCTTTAGTTGATGTAATTTTCAAAAAAAAAAAAAAATCTATCGTGGTTATTACAGATATTGTTCATTTATTTTTGCATGGAAGGTCAAACACTTCTAGGGCTGATGCTTTATATTGGGTTACAAAGTCACAATTACATATGACACAACATATAGAAATGACAAAAAAGATATGATATTTAACAATTGAAGATGCTTAAAAATGCCTCTCTAAACTCCTAGAAATCTATATACAATGCATTAAAGTGTTAAGACACTTATCAAATCAGTATTACATTCACATCGACAAATGTGGCAACAGAAAACCCTAAGCCAAGAACCTATCACACTTCGTTGCCTAGAAGTTTCCCTAAAAATCTACAACTAGCCAACAAGACATTCAATTACAAATATTTGCTACAATATAGATACCTCTTTGTGATTTGCACGACAATTTGCTCTAATGGTGATTGGACATGCAAGGATTGAAACCCTAGATCTTGCACAACGTTGCAATTATGTGAAAATGAAGGAACGACTAACCTTTATTCTCAAAAACTAATTGGTATATATAGCACTTTGTTTGGTCATTGAATCCTTGTTGAAATCGTTTGAGAATAGGCTATCATCAATTTGGTTTGTGGAACAAGTAAAAATCCCACAAAACATGTTGAAATGGTGGCCTAGAGCTTGTGTGAAAATCATTCACGTAGAAACACAACCATTACACTAATGGCAATATGGTGTTCCTCATCCTCCATCACTTAAAGTATATTTGAATGCATGCCCTTAAGATGGACAACTATTTCTAGTTTAGAAAATCCCCTTGGAGAAGTTGTGGCATCAAATTTAGTCATTAATAATGATATGGTTCATGTAGGGATGTAGATGGGAGTGAATATACAAAACGCAAGAGTATTAAAGTTTCAAGGTTTAGGGGGGTCGAGGATACCACATAACCAATGTTAAAGACAAGCAAAAAAAATACACCCGCATCACCAACTCAAAAAATATATATCAAGGAAATTATTGCGAGTATAAAGGTCAACATATTATCCATACAATTTGTTGGCAAGGAGATGAGTTCATGAACTTGAATACTCAACAGTAATTTTTCTTGTCAATATTCAATTAGCACTTTTGGCTTGAAGAAAACCTAGGTTTTCAAAGGTTCAGGAACCTTCATAGCATCTGCCACTTTACTTATCGACAAATCGGGAGTTTTAGAAATTGGGAAAATATGCAACAAATGAAAGAAGCCCCACTTGTCAGGGATTAGGAGTACTCCATACGTTATGCCCAAAGAAAAAAAATATATATATCTATGCATCATAAACTCCAAAAGATACATGAAGGGAACTATAAAAAGTTGGAGATTGGGGATATCAGGAAACTCATGCCATAAAGGGTGTGGGTAAAGAAGAGAATAAAATCACAACCCCTGCAATAAAATAGTGATAAGGATTGAGAATAAGGTATCAAGGATAACAAGGAACTCATCCCTCAAGGCATGTGTCATATCCCCGAACGGACCCTGGGATAAGAAAGGCATATTTAAAATATTTCGAAATCATAATAATTATAATTGTTGAAAACAATATTATAATTATAATAAATATTATAAAATAGATATTAATAATATTATGATCATTATGAGATTAAAATAATAGAAATATTGGCAATTTATATATATATAAAACAATAAAATCAATTTATAAAATATAGTATAAGGAACATATAAATAAAATAGCAACATAAAATATTATAATGCCTGAATATGAAATCGTAAATATTAATCGAATCTCCTCGAGGCCTCTAGAGTTGGGCAAATATGAATAAATGATTGGGCAAATATGAATAAATGATTCATAAATATTAAGCTTCGGGGGATATATGATTGTTGGGCAAATATATATATATATATGTATATATACTAAGTAGCCGGTTCGGGGGTTCGGTTCGCCGGTTCGGCTAAATTTTTTGGGGGGTGGGTTCGTTAGTACAAAAAACATGTAAAATATATATATATATATATATGCAGCCTAGAAGCATGAATTAGGATTAGAATATCACATAACATCATATAAACAACAAAACCACCATAAACTTAAATGGCATTCATATAAACTTCAATTATGTTGCTGTTGTTCACCTTTTCCAGCATGGCATGATGATACCAGGTCTGGTCGTTCTCTCAGATGTCTGATTTCTGATGGCTGGAGAAATAATCTGAGTTGCTTATATTTTATGAGTCTTAGTTTAATGTAAGCTTGTAAAGGAGCATCAGGAAATACTTTGTAACAGATTGAATAGCCAGTGTATACGCATAGGCCCTGTTGCTATAGTCCATTCTATTGAAAACATATTGTCATTAAGTGCTAAAACAATTCCTGAGTTGGTTGTAATCTGATATTAATTTCTGAGCATAGTATATTGCAAAAACCAGTCTTATATGAGGCCAGAAATAATCTAGTTTTGCTTGCCAATGATATATATGCATGTTCTTAGCTGTGTCAATCAATCTACCTCCGTCTTGTGTTATGTTTGATTAAATAGAATATCTATCAAACTGGAAAAAAATGCTCAAAAAACCACTTTTTGGATGCCTAGGCATGTGGGTTCTCTCTTGGTTCGCCTGGGTTTTGTTTGGGTTCTGCCCAGGTTCTCTTGGGTTCTACCTGGGCGAACCAGACCCAAAAGTGAAGGACCTTGGTCGAACCCATAGGCGAACCGAACTAGGACCCGAACCAGGACCGAACCAGGACCAAAACCGGGAGTAAAATAGAAGAACCTGGTAACTTAGATAAAATACATCAAAATGAGAAAACGTTAGATAAAACACAACATAAAATGAATACTAGAATATAAACATTTTAAGTATTACTAGGGACGTTACAGATTTATTTAAGGATCGAGCATAATAGTATTTATCCTGAAAGATAATTTGATTCACCGTCACAATAAGTATTATCAAGGCAACTATGATATCGGGTGAACGATTTAATACGGATCATTGCTCCAATAACCACAGTATTAAAATAATATTTATTATTTATTTAATGCTCAATAATGTTGTAATTTATTGTAATTTTAGTGATAAGATCATATCTGATCTTCGCTTCAATTTCTTTTTAGAAACTTGCTTTATTTGTAAATCCTTGTAAATTATTTATTGAGTGTTTTGCTCAGTGTTAATACATTGAATATTTTATCAATTACCTATGTAACATGGGTATCATAGCACGAATTAGTTTTCGGGGAAAAATTCAAATAAAAATTCGTACTAAATTTTTCTGAGTTTCGAAAAAAAAAAATTGTATTTTTCAAAAACGTTTTTTTTTGGTCTGAAAATCGCGGGTTTTGTATTCTGGAGATCAAGGCTTTTTTATTTTGATTTTTTTGCGAGTCTTCCTCACAAACATTGTGACTCTTGTTAAAAATCGCAGGCCTCTTGAAAACGCATTTTTTCCCTACTCGACACGACTTTCAAGTTGTCATTTCTCCGTTTTTGGGCCTGTTTTCCAAACTTCTCATGCTGTGTATTATTCTGGCACCTTGCCCGCGTGATTTTCTGTATTTCTCAGGCGTTGATAGGAGTTTATTTTACCCACGTTTTCTTTCAAGATTTGTTCTCGCGTCTCTTTGAACCCGTTGTTCTTTTTGCAGAAATCTCTTGAGCACGATTTTTACCACTTTCTGGATTCGCTTCCACCCACGTTTTACATCTATGATGGGATTTTTTCCCTACGCGTGTTTGAAGCTCATGTCAGCTCTCTGCAATCTCTGGTTTCTAGAATCTTCAAAGTCTAAAACTCATTTTTTGCAACCTAGGGTTTCTGAGATTTTTGGCTAGACCTCTCATTTCAAGCAAAAAAATTATTCTGATTGCAAATTATTTGTGGGTTTTTCAAGTACTTTTTTGGGTTGCATTCAAATTTTTTCGGTACCTCGAGATCTATGCCTCGACTTTTGTGCCAATAGATTTGCCTTGTTTTTCGTGCCTTAAGTTTTGTGCATTTAGCATCTTTTCAGTACCATGTTTTTTGTGCCTCAAAGCGTGAAGATGGCTTCTTTGAACAACATTATGTTGGAAGGCAGTCAGCGATTTAACGGCAAAAATTATAATACCTGGAAGTAGCGAGTGATGACCATCTTTGAATATCGCTGCCTTGATCAAATGATTCTAGGCAGCAACACTACTCGTCCCACAACAATAGATAAAACCCAAGAAAAGTTTGACGAGCAAAATCGTGAAGCAGTGATGCACATTAAGCTTTCAGTTACAGATGATCAGCTACCTCAAATTCCGATTGGCAAACTAGCAATGGAGATTTGGGATCATCTTCAAGGTCTTCATGAGACCTCCGATAAGAGCCATGCGTTCTTCCTAAAAAACATCTTGTTTTCCATCATGATGGATGAGAAGACAACTTTGCAGGCGCACCTAAACAAGATCAAGGAGATCTGAGATCAATTGGAGGCTATTGGTCAAAAAATGGAGGAAGCCATGGTCGTGATCACTTTGAAAAGTCTACCTAAGTCTTATGAACATTTCATCGAGACTCTCAACATTACATCTATTAATGTTGATTTGAGGTTTTCAAATCTGTGCTCTCCATTCTTCTACAGAGCAAGCTTTTGCAGCCAAGACTTAGTTTCAAAACAAAAGGAAAGGTCAGCCTTCACAGCAGAAAGGCTCAACACAACCTCGAGACAGCTCTAAGAAAAAGAACATTCAATGTAATTATTGCCACAAATTTGGTCACATGAAGAAGGATTGTCGTCAGCATTTGGCTTCTGAACAGAAGAAGCAAGGAGGGTCTCACCAAAACGCATATGTTGTTGAGCACACTAAGCAAAAGCAATTTTCCTTTTACGCCTTTATGGCTAAAACGCCTGCAGATCATGTAAAGTCCATTGTCTGGTAAATAGATTCAGGTGCTTCGCAACACTTCTCTCCTTTCACTGACTCGGTTATTTTTGGAGGAGGGGAAGAGTATACCATTGTCGGTAAGGGAACAATTCAAATTCAATCTAGTGGGAGGAATTTCATATTCCTCAATGTCTACTATGTTCTTGACATGGAACTAGACCTTCTCTCAGTCAGTCAGATTATGCAGCATTCTCCTCAATTGGATGTTGTATTCAGTACTCACAGATGTTCCATTGTTAATCAGGAGACTCGCACCACTGTGGCTGTTGGTCCTGAGGATCATGGTCTTTACAAACTTGTGGATACAGGTGATTCTCCGGAGTTAGCCATGGCAGCTAGAAACTCTGCTATTACAGTCTTTGGCATCAGCGGTATGGGCACTTAAATGTGCACTATCTCTCTCAATTAGCTCAGGAGGGACTTGTAACCGGTTTACCCGACATCCAAACTCAACATCATGGCATTTGTGGAGCTTGTCAGGCTGGGAAGCAGCATAGCACACTGTTCACACATGGTGACTCATGGCGAGCCTCAAGGTACTGCAATTGGTTCAAGGTGATGTATGTGGACCAATAAATACACCTTCTCTAACTGGTTGCACATATTTCTTGCTTTTTGTTGAGGATTTCAATCGTAAAATGTGGGTGTACTTTCTTAGACAAAAATCAGATGTGTTTACTGTAATTCAAAAGTTTAAGGCCTTAGTAGAAAAAGAGTCTAGTTGTTGCATAATCACTCTTAGGTCAAATAATGAGGGGGAATTTTGTTCTACTGCATTCTCCAACTTCTGTGATACACATGGAATCAAATGCTAGTTAACCACATCCTACACTCCTCAACAAAATGGTGTTGTCGAGTGATGCAATCGTAGAATTGTTGATGGCCCGCTCCATGTTACAACATAGGAGTGTACCTAATAAATTTTGGGTAGAAGCAATCTTCACTGCAATCTTTCTCCTTAATCGGTCTCCTAAACATGTTGTTAAGGGGAAGACTCCTGAGGAAGCTTGGACTGGTAGAAAAGCTAGGATCAGTCATTTGAAAATCTTTGGCTCTTTAGCATATGTATGGATTCTAGATGCCAAGCACTCAAAGTTGGATTCCAAGAGTCAAAAGCTTATGTTCACGGGGTACAATGACAACCATAAGGCTTACCGGTCGATTGATATAGACACTGATCCTCTTGTCTTCAGTTAGGATGTTGTCTTTCATGAACAACGAGGGCCTTTTCACATTCCCTCATTTGTGCAGCATTTTGAGGATCAACCTTTGAAGGCTTCTGATTTGGGTGTCTGCCTTCCATTAGGTCCACCTGATGGGAGGGATGATGAAGATTTTATCTTTCATGATGCTCAACCTGATTTTCCTCTGGTTGATATTGATCTTCCACCTGATGAACCCGTTCCAGCTCCACAACCAGTTCCAGCTCCTCCTATTGCATCTGATGTTGGCACTTCTCCTCACAGGCCTAAATGGTGGGCTAAGACTATTGGTGATCTTCATGATGATGAGCTCGTTGATGGGGGATCATCCAGAAACAAGAGCAAACAGTAACATACAATTAATTTTGCTCTCATGGCCAACATTCACAGTGTTTATAAACCTCAGACATATTCAGAGGCTAAAGGAATTCTTAAGTGGGAAAAGGCTATGGAGGCTGAATACGAGAGTCTTCAAAAGAATCACACTTGGGTTTTTTCTGATCTTCCTCCAACGAAGAAGCCCATTAGCTATAAATGGGTGTATAAGGTGAAATACAAGGCTGACGGAACCCTTGACAAGCACAAAGCTCATCTAGTTGCTACGGGGTTCTCACAAAAAGAAGGCATTCACTACAAGGAGACATTTGCTCCTACAGCCAAGATGAGTACCATTAGGCTCATCCTTGCCTTGGCAACCCAGTTTGGTTGGAAATTCCATCAAATGGATGTTAAGAGTACTTTTCTCAACGATGAGTTGAAGGAAGAAGTCTACATGTCGTAGCCTCCAAGGTTCAAGGTTGTTGGTAAAGAACACAAGGTGTGCAGGTTAGTCAAAGCACTTTATGGCCTAAAACAGACTCTTCGACTTGGTAAATCAAGATTGACAAGTACCTCACAGATCATGGCTTTCAGAGGATTCCATCTGACTCAAATTTGTATGTCAAACATACTGGTAGTGATATTCTTATTCTTGTTGTCTATGTGGATGACCCGATCATTACTAGCAGCTTGACACATTTGATCGCTGAGATCAAACAGGATTTGTGCATCACATTTGACATGAAAAATCTGGGAGTTTTGCATTACTGTTTAGGTGTTGAGGTTTGGAGGGCCGAGAGCAATATCTTCATCTCCCAGTCCAAATATGCTTGAATTCTACTGGATAAGTTTTGAATGCAGGATTGCAAACCTGCCTCCACACCCATGGAAAAAGGGCTCAAGTTGTTAGCTCAGTCAAACTCACTTGTAGTAGATGAATCATTGTCCAGGCAACTAGTGGGCAGCCTCATCTATCTCACTACCACTAGAACTGACCTCAATTTTGCAATGAGCTACATTTCACGCTTCATGACAGCCCCCAAGGCCAATCATTGGGTAGCAAGGAAGCGTGTGTTGCGTTATGTGAAGGGCGGTTCTGATCATGGACTTCTTTACAGTAGGAGTCAAGATTCTAGACTCAATGGTTTCACAGACTAAGATTCGGCAGGGTTGGTTGATGATAAGAAATCAACATCTGGGTATGTGTTCAATTTGGGATCTGGTGCAGTCACATGGACTAGTAAGAAGCAGCAAGCAGTGGCTCTCTCCTCGACAGAAGCAAAGTATCGCGGAGCAGTTAAGGCAGCTTGTGAGGCAGTTTGGCTTCACCGGATGCTTGCAAATATGCAAATATCTCAAGCAGGTCCGACTCCCTTGCTCTATGATAATCAAGGAGTTCTCAAACTTGCCAAGAATCCAATCTTCCATGAAAGAACCAAGCATGTGGAAACTCATTGTCACTTCATTCGAAAGCTTGTTGAAGATAGATCAGTTCAGTTGTTGTATGTTCCGACAGAGGATCAGAAAGCATATCTTCTCACCAAGTCGCTCAATCCAAATAAGTTTGTAAAATTCAGGAGGCATCTTTGTGTAGTTGAGAGATTGAGCATTAAGGGAGGCTATTAAAATAATATTTTATTTATTTAATGCTCAATAATATTGTAATTTATTGTAATTTTAGTGACAAGATTGTATCTAAACTTCTCTTCAGTTTCTTTTTATAAACTTGCTTTATTTGTAAATCCTTGTAAATTATTTATTGAGCGTTTTGCTCATTGTTAATACATCGAATATTTTACCACACATCGAATATTTTACCAATTACTTGTGTAATACACAAGTATTGCTTTCCGCCGCCATTTATATCTCAGTGGCTAACATGTTAAGATAATGTAGAAGTCTTGTTGTACCCAAACCAAAAATTTTGCTTCATTAAGGCATTTTGCTTAAAATGGTCTAAATCTTGTTAAAATGATGTCAAAACGTAGTTTTTGGGCACTTCAAGTATGGGCTTTGAGTCAATGTCATGCCACAGAGATACTGGCAAAATCTGAAAAAACTGAAAAATTAGGGTTTCAGAACCCTATTTTTAGATTAAAACCCTAAAAATTGAAACTTCTCTGAATTGACTGAAATTTGTTTTGATTGGTTTATTTTGCTTCATGATCACAGTGGTGAAGTCAATTTCAATTAAGACTCAGTTTAAGCCAGGTGGGTAGTTTTCGGTTTTTTTTAAGTGAGAAGTAAGCTTTTCTAAATTCATCATTGGCAGATGGCCAGGGGCCAGGTGTCAACAGCTAAGCTCAAAACGCTTCAGTGATGTTTCTATGGCAAGTTTCGTCCAAAAAGTTACTTCGTCTCGGAGGAGATTTTCAACGAGGTAAAATACTGTAAAATTGACTAAGTCTTCATTGAAAAAGCGCCACTTTGAGCTTGGGTCGCCCATCATTCTGGAAGCTTTATTCAACTTTTTGTGACTTGTCTCTACCAAGATGACTTCTCCAGATTCTTGATAGCTTCACAATGAACCAACCAACCAGTGCAACGGAGGAGTAAATCACCTGAAACCAGAGATTCAATGCAGAATGAGGGAAATGCAAAAATGATTACCACTAAGGTCAAAAGCGCCCCTGGAGGCCAAGGGCGTCCATCTTTTTGAGACTTCTGATAAAGTATTTTGATCAAGTGACACTCAGGAAGTTTGTTTCCATTTTTGGTCTAGCTCCGCAACGCATCTGTCAGTAGGTGAATCTAAGTTACCGTGTTGCCATCATCAGTGGTCAAATTTGGGGTTTCAGACTTGATCAAAAACTGTTCAGAAAGGACAAAAGCGCCCCTAGAGGCCAGGGGCACCCATGATTTAGGAAGGTTAGATGATGGTTTTATACGAAGTGTTCTCCAAGAGCCTTTGCTCAGAATTCAGCCTACTCTGCAGTGAGCCAGTCAGCATATTCTGAAATTTTGCCAAGTGCCAGGAAACGTCAAGTGAAATATGGTCAAGTTATCAGTGAAAATAATGAAAATGCCTGAAAATATTCTAACACTGAGGTCAAAAGCACCCCTGGAGGCCAGGGGCGCCCATCTTTTTGAAGCCTCAAATTTATGAATTTTGGATTATCACCTCAAGGAATCTTCTTGTCAGATTTGGTCCTGCTCTTCGATGGAACTGTCAGCCAGTTGATCTGACGTAGCAGTCAATCAGAATCAATGATCGAACGTGAGCTTCATTTGAGGTTTCTAGATTCAAATTTTCAGAAAAATGTCTAAGTATGGAAGGATGCCTAAAGGTCAAAGGTTGACTTTTAAATTCAAAAATAGAAGTTTGCATAAGAAGAGTTTTCAGTTTACTAAATTTAGATCTTCAGTTGAACTCTTTTCAAGTCGACTTCTGGTAAACTTATTTTTGGTCATAACTGGCTAAAATTAGTTTACATGTATCAGTTAACTGAATTTTTCAAAATGGCGCCCTAATTAGGGTTTACGGTACATCCAGTTCACTAAGTTTGAAGCCAAATATAGGCCATGCGTGAGTTTTGAAGCACCAGTTGTACTTCAAGCGCAATTTCCAATGCTTAGCATGAATTTCACACGCCTTAGAAGATATTTTTCTATATATTTTGCTAATGGCGTCCAATATTCTTCATCTTATTATTCTTAGAAGATATTTTTCTATATATTATTTTTCTTGAGCATAGAATTGATTTGCAGGTGCTACAGGTGTTAGATTTCGGTGTTCTTCGTAGCTACAGATTCAGATTGTTCAAGAGACGATTATTTCAAACTTCGTTTTCTATTTGCATGCAGGTGTTATCGGTTCTACTTCTAGCATAGGCGAATTTTTACAGAAGGAAAGAGAAAACAAACAAATAAAACTTATATTCTTTTGTCTTATTTTCCTCTATTCTCGTCTTAGATTTTCTTCGCATGTCAAAGAAAACGGCAGATTTTTCAAAAAAGCATCATCTGGGTTCAACTATGTTAGCATCAACAACAATACCCATGTCTTAGATTATTTTGTGAAAATTGCCCCGTTGCCTCTTTTCTAGAGCACTGTGCTTTTTTCTAGAATTTTCTTTGCATGTGGTCCTAAATCACGTTTTTTCGCAAATTTGTTGATCTAGGTTGTTTCAGGATTCATTTCTACACAAAACCCATGTTCCAGATTTTCGCGGGAAAAATTGCCCCCAGTACCCCTAACTGCCAGTTCAAATCTCAATCGAAAACCTTTTGCATGCAAGCCTAAATCCCATTTTTTCGCAATTCTAACAATGTGTGGCGCATTAGAATTTGATCCTGCACAAAACCCATATCTTAGAATTTGTCCGAAAAAATTCACTTCCCCTTGCTATTTTTAACCTATCCTCGAGTTTTTTTAGTTTTTCCGAAATTGTCCAAACATACCCGACTTTACAGTCAAAAGTCTAGTTCTTCAAAATGCAGTATAATCCCATAGACTATAAGGCCAAATAGGTCTTTCTTCATAACATTTTGAAAACTACCGATACGGACTTAAGTCATGTTTTTCCCATCATCAATCTGAACTCATTGGAGGGTATCAGCAGTACTACAATCAGAAATCTTGAATGTTCAGGGATACTTGCAGCGGCATCCATTCCTATTTCAGTCTTTGATCTCGAGTTCGTACTTGCTTGTGTCAAGCATTATGACTCGTCCACCAGACAAATCAGGTCGACAGATGGAAGGATTATTTGTAGCCTTAAGCCGAGAGATGTAGAAAAATTCTTTTCTATTCCTCCACATTCAGATAATTTTCTTGTATCCATTTCAGATTGTGACAGAATATGGGAGGAGGACAAGGATAGATCACAGAAAAAAGTAGCTCAACGGTGGTTGAAAATTCAGAAAACCAACATGCCAAGGAAGATTGCACGTGGTGATTTCAAGGAAGAGATTGCTATTTTGATAACTTTCCTTAACCGGTTAGCAGGTTTTGAACACGCAAGCGTTTTCCGAACATGGATGTTCTACCTCATCTCACGAGTTATTGATAAAAAAGAAACCTTTGACTAGGCCATGTTTATCAGCGAGTGTCTTCATCAACAAATTACAGAGTTCCTAAAGCTACACGAATTCCACATGGTGACTTTTTTGGTTTACTTAGTTGCATTTCAAGGCAGCTTTAAATTATTAAAAACCAATGGAGTTCTGGGCATTTAGGGAGTGCACGACCCTAAGTTGGAGTTTTCGAAAGCTGAACAGGACTTTACAACAGTGAATGATCACTTTCTTATGAAGACAAACAAAAATTTGGATAATGAGATGCATGTGAGGATTTCTGCAGAGACACAATCAGCAATGGAGAGTTGGGCAGATTGGTTTATCCAATTCCCGACTTTCACATATATTCGTGTATATGAATATACAGGAGAGCCTCTGATGCTACCGAGGTACCCATCGAATAAGGTTCTTTTCATGGAGTTCATGAGACAGGCACATGAGGTTCACACTTTTCTTCGCAATCGACATAACCCAGCTTTCACCTTTCCGTTTGAGTTGGGTATTTACAAATGCAAAACAGCTGCCGATAGCAAGTTAATGGCACACGAGTTAGAAAACTTCAGCTTGAGTGTTTTCCTCAGAAGCGTACCTACGATCCGTTGGGTTATTATTCAGCAAGGTTGGAGCAATATGTTTCACATTCAAGAACGCTTGAGGACTTTTGGGTCAATTGTGAGGATGAATTTGAGGTGCGTCGTCATCATTATTGTAGGCTTACTATTCCACAAATTGCCGATTTCTTCTCGGAGGATGTGGAAGGCTTGTCTGATGATGATGGCGAGATACTTCTTCATTCATTCATTAAAGACCAAGTTGCTCGCCAGCCACTTCACCAACCTGATTGGTATGTCCCAGTGAATACTTCAGTGAAAGACTTATCCAGGTCTGTTATCAAAACCACCATGTACTTTTTTGAGAGCAAGCGCAAGCTAAGGGTGATCCCACTTACAGAGCTGCCAGCAGTGGTGGTTTCTTCTATACCTTCTACTTCTAAGGCTAGACCTTGAGTCAAGGTTACCATGAAGCCGCCTAAAGGGGTTAAGATGGGGGTTAATTCAAAAGGAAAAAGCATCACCAAAAGGAAACAGGTTGAGAAAGAGCCAACACTTCCAATTGTAGAAACAGTACTTCAAGAGCCAGCATTTCTAGTTATAGAGCCAGTTATTTCATCGGAACCAGCAATTCAGGCTGAGGTCGGTTTGTCATCTCCAAGTTCACCTTTTTCACCACAGTCGTCTCCTATAGATATTGATTCGGATCCTGAGTCTCCGATACATGAGACCTTTATACTAGTGGATCCGCCAGCAGCTGATACAGTAAAAACAGCTCCACCTCGAGAGGATAGTATTCCTTATTCATCTTGGCTCAAGAAGTCATTGGGAAGAGAAAGGCATATGCTTTCGTATGATCTTGATTTATCTGAGTTTGGTGAACCCTATCAGAACAGGTTGAATAAGAGGGTCAGAAAGCAAATTAACATTGAGAAAAATCCTGAGGCAGAGATAATCATAGAGGTTCCTACTCCTCCAAAAGGCAAGTACTTGGACGAAGTTGATGTTGGTGATTTTACCTTCATCAAAACTAATCTAGGTAAGAATACTCGACACACCGACGTGAATCTGTTCAGGGTCGTCGCGAGTAATCTAGAGGAACGCGTCATGAACGATGGTGAGGATAAGGCAGTTCTCAAGGCTAAAATCAGGCAACTCCGCAGGTACATCTCGAGTTTGCTTCATGGCAACGAGGGGCAAGCACCTTTACTCCCACAGCTTCGAGAGACCGCAGCAGATCAATAGAGGATTCAACACTTGGTTAATCGAGGAAAGTTGTTGGATACCTGGATTCAGGAATTTATCATTGTTGGTCGACACCTCTTCACAGAGCTATATTAGTTGAGGGTTGACGCACATAGTCTTCGCCAAAGAATTCAGGAGCTCGAGATTTTCATAGCGGAGCATAAGCCGAAGGACCTGATTCTGATATCACAGCTTGCAGGAATCTATGATGCAATTGAAGCAGATCGGGATCAAAAGAAGGTCTTCACTTGGAGAGAGTTGTATCTTTGCAGGGTGGAAACATATGACAGGATTTCTGCTAAGATGAGCAGGTTTGAGGAAAAGGTTGTTGCAGCTCTTCGTTTCATCAGCGAGTACATCACTCAAATCCCATGTCAATATCGGCATGAGGATGGTACATACACGGAGTCAGAGGCAGTTCAAGCTGAGTTCGAAGAGTTAGTTCGTGATAACCTATGTGGAGGGCCAAAGGTGTCCAAAATGGAGGAGTTTACAATGCTGACTATCAGTTTCAAAAAGGTGACCACAGAGGTTAGAGCTAGTCAAAGGGAAATCCGGGATGGAGACAAAGAGTTTGACAAACAGTTAATCATCGTGGACAGCGTCAGAGTGCCAGATGATGATACTATTGATAAATTCCTGGAGGAGATGATAAACTTGGAGTAGACTTTCAATTAGACCATGCAGTTGTTTACAAGGATGAGTCATATGAAGCAGTTAACTCGAGGCTTCTTTCCGAGTTAACTTGCTGTGACACATTACATGCATGTCTTTCTTGGAAACATCTACATACACTTGGAGCTTAGATTAGATCTTTCAGTTGACTGATGATAGCATTCCAGTTGACTTGCTTTCAACAAGGACGTGCATGTTGCACCTTGTCCATTTAGGTTAGATGTTTCAGTTAACTGATGATAGTTTCCCAGTTAACTGTATAGTTTCATTCAATTAGGGTTTAGGAATAAGATCTTGCGTGTCTTGCAAGACTGTAGTTGACGCAAGGTGATTTTAGGGTTTCCTACACCTTGAAGTCTATAAATAAGAGCATTTAGCTGATTTGTATTTCAACTTTTGCTTGATAGCATACATGCTGCGCCTAACTTGCCTGTAATATTGTCTTGTTGGATTTGTTCACAAGTATTTGTTTTGATAATTAATTGTTATGCCACTCGAGTTCCATGCAATTATTATGATGAATGCTAGCCTTAGTTAGATATAGTGGCTAGTTCGATCGTGGATTGTATGCGTCTCTCACCTATGCAATTTGCTGTCCTAGTTGGCTATATTTTGTGTTTTGTTATCAATATGCCCATTCGAATTAAGCAAATAGTTGCGCCCGCCTTGCCCTCATGTTGAGAATTTGTACTTAAAGCCTATCGTATGAAGTGTGTCATAATAAGCTTATTCAGCCGAGCAGATAGTTGTGCCCACCTTGCCTTCATATTGCGAATCTGTACCCAGCTTATCGTATAAAAAACCATTCCTGCTTCAATTCCTCGCGCTCTGTTTTCTTGAGGAAACTAGATAGATTTTAACGAAGTTAGCTTAGTTGTAGTTAGATGATCTGCGAAACCAAAAAATACTTAGCTGCAACGTTCTAGGTTTTCTTAACCTTGTGCCTCTACCAGCTGAGAACAAAAAGATAGGATTTAGTTTAGTTTTCTACTCCATGCATTCCAGCACAACGCGGGAGCTTCCCCTCCTAATTTGAAGAGCACTCATTACGCAGTGTGCATAGCTGTACGTACAAACTCACACTCCAGAGGTGTTAGTTCTTACGCCAACAAGTCTTATTCCTATTTATATACGAACTATGAATGATATCCAATGACGCACCAATATCCGCACCAATATGTGTTGCTTACTTGAGATAGCTTTCTCCCAGGAAGTGTAAACCGATACACCAAGAATGTACGCAAGCTCATACCCACGTATTATATCAAGGAATTGGGAGCTTATGCATGTGTTATTAAAAGAATAGTTGATGATGCTTGACGAATCACTATCTGACCACTCCAACCTTGTAGCAATCGTTTGTCTCTAGTTGGAGACTACCCACCCGATCACTTTGACTCCTAAATAAACCTCCAATATTTAATTTGAAGAGACGGCTAATAAACTTTGATCACAATTTATAGATATGAATATTGAAGATGTCAATCTCATTTCCTTCAACAAAACCTTAACTCATGCTCTAAATAGGGACCAATCTTGTTTTAGCAACAATTATATAAGTGATAGTTAAAGACAACAAATATCGAAAAGCGGCGCTAGGAAGCCAGCAAACTAATCACGCTGATCGCTTAAATAAACTACATGTCCTTCTAAAGAGACATGGCCTTTCAGATTAGGCATCAAAGCTATAAAGGTGTTAAGGGAATAAAGAAGGAAGGGAGGAGTATCGAACTATGGAATTATGGAATTGTGGAATAGAGTGGAATCTAGCAGATCACATCGACACAACAATCAATCAATCATTCTCAAATAACATGCACAGCATATCTGGAGAAGTTCAACAATTCAGGTAAAGTAATTCACTTAGTACTAATGTCTAGAAATCCAAGTTCAGCACTAGAAAATCATACTATGATGTCATTACTAGCAATAATATTTAGCATTTCAAATATGATAACAATTAGCACTCTATGCATTAACATCAAGGACCTGCAACAGATTTCCTCCACAAACCAATTCATCGGACTCTTTGCTGCATATAATCTTTGAATACCTCCATTGCATATGAATGAACCAGGAAGGTGCAAACCCCACATATTGTCCATCATAATCTCCTCATTAAAGTTATTGCATTTATGAAAGGGAAAATCCTGATTTCTGCATCATCTTCCTTAGCAAATATATTCTCTGGGTGTTCCTTATATATCAATAAGAAGACTTATAGTAGGACTATGCATAAGTAGATATAGATTGTTACTAACCTGATTATTGATGCAAATTCCCGCTTGGATACATACCTAATAAGACGTTACTAATCTGATCATTGGTGCAATGTTTTTCCTTTGACATTATGGGAATAGACACTGTTGTTAAAGGAATTCTATAATAACTATGACTGCATTTAGAGTAGATTGATATTGGATCTCTTATTGGTAGAATGCATTGTCATTGGCCTCATACATCATTGGCAAACTGTGGATAGAAAGAAATGTGATAAGTACTGACATAGGTGTGTGTATATTAATGCTGCTTCATATTACTTTTGCATTTTGATACATTTCCATGATATAGCTGAATTGGTTACACGCTCATGTTAGTATTCTCATAAGCATAATGGATGAATATAGATAAAGCAATAATGAATGCATATATATATATATGATTGCGTAAATATTGTCTTCTTTGTGCTTGTAACCCTATTAGGAAGGGCGAATCATGAGTACGTTGGTTTGCCTAAAAACCCCACCTAGGATTCTGCCCCGCACGCCCGAGACAAGGGTTGGGTCATGGAGGGGTGGGGGTCCCACCTAAGGTTCTGCCCCACAGGCCGAAAACAAGGGTTGGGCAATAGGAGGTGGCAGGCCTTAGGCCACTTGGACTCTATGATTCCTCTCCCCTAGTGGGACGAGGGGCTTCTGAGGTGTTGCCATGAGTGGAGTATGTAGGTACTAAACCACTAGGCAAGAAGGATTGTGATGGACAACCTCTTGAGATTTATATGAAGGCTTCAAGGCGGATCCACCTATGGCACTCCTCTTATGTCTTCATTATTGCTTTATGATTATGAATATATTTTGGATATCTAGATATTAATGCTAACAGATATGTTATTAATATGGTGAATACAGATTCCAATCCAGGGTTACTGCATTAGATGGACATTCATTCGGGAAGAGAAAACCCTAAACCTAATAAACAAGTGAATTCTAGGGCAAGGCCGGGTAAGGGACATGCAAGCAAAAGGATGACTGAAACCACAACTCCAAAAGGTAACTTAGTTAAAGTGTCAAAATATGGGGGTTTGAGCGAAAACATGCACGTAAGAAAAAGTTTGAAACTCCGGAAAGCACAATGGAAATAGCTAGGCTCAAGGAAAAGGTATGCCAAGATGGGAAATTCCAAAACTCCAACAATTAGCACAGTCTTTGGAATTTGAATAGAAAACCTACACACTTAGACCTTTTTTGGGTTTTGGACAACTTCTAACACAAGATTGACATGTAATGTCCCCTTTAAAGGAAACCCTAATTCTTGTCTTAGAACACAAGTGAATGCAGTTATGGTCTCGATCTTATTGATTAAGTCTTCTGGGAGATTGATCTTATTTTGTGCCCTACGACCATGTTAGATAATGTGGAGTCTAATTTAATAGCCAAATAAACATTCAAACAAATATCTTCATCTAAATACACAATGAAATTACATAAAGCCAACCACGTCATATTCGGGGAAGTTCAACCATAATAGGAATTGGATGGGAGAAGATAAGTTTGCCCGAAGCTATCAATCTACGCCCAAGAGCAGATATATTGTCCCTCTTGGCCCCAATAGGTAGACACATGGTCCTTCAACCCGAGGTGGCATGCTTAGGGGATACACTTGTACCTTCTTTCCTTATCCATCCTAATCCATCCTCAGTATGATTGAGACCTCCCCCTAAAGTCTATTCCAACAACCAACAATGTGTAAGTTGAGGAGAAGGTTACCATAGGAGGCTTGTAGACATCCTCTCCCTAAGCCCAAGAGCGGATATCACCCCCTTGGCTCCCAATGGCATGACACACAGTCATCCACCCTAGGAGTGGTATACCTAGAGAGAAGTCTAGTACTTGCTCAACCTAATGGCGTTTCCACTCAACGTTCCCCTATGATTGATTGTCAATGATCCTAAATAACAAGATGTATACAATTGCATTCAAAAGTCCAATAATTAGATGTCCAAAACATACTTAGTAATGTTACAAGAATAAATAGTATGCATAATCTTGCTACTTCAAAATGCCATTAATCAATAACAAGAACCGGATGAATATCTTTAAATGTAAATTGTATTTTGCCCCATTGTTATTTAAATTCATAACATATATTTACCCATCATTATAATCTACATTCCCATTGTATTTATAAATATTGTTAATTAAATATATAGGGCAGTCATCCCTTCCTTATTTAAGTTTAATGCATTACTTTATTGTCTACCTTCCTAATATATTCATAAGCATAAACTATTATTCCATAAACTGATAATTAATTAATCTATTAAATTCTGACTGAGATCTTTACTCACATCCTTAACATATTTATTGAGTTAATTATTTAAAACACTAAATACCTACCTTTATTTCTGGTTGAGTTTACAGAACCTCCTATACTTCTCAATCTACAGAGATTCTTCTTTGGTTCCAGCCACGATAATATGAGTATAAATAATAAAATACCACAGGTTGCAGAAATCAGAAATATATTTATGGATGGTTTGCTAGTTTAGAATATGTGCCAATGTTCCACACTCTTCCTATCCCTAATCGCCCCTATTTAGTTGGACTGGTCTTTCCTTTATAACCCGATCTGCCAAGAGTCATACCTATTTTGACTAGGGACGTGGCATTTCAAGCGAATCGCTGCATTAGAGATTTGTTTAGGAATAATCACTGCCTTTAGGAATCGATACTTGATACTTTTGTTGCTAATTTAGTTTATTAAATATTCCATGTTTGATACATTGTTATTAAAATTATTATTTTTTATATTGTTGCTATATTAATATTATTTAATATAATTTTCTTGTGAACAATATTTTTGTTATTATGATATTTACAATCAATAAGATTAATTGTTCTATTATGATAATTGTGTAATTATAATATTATCTTGATAATTACAATTATAATAAAATTGTTAATATATATATATATATATATATATATTTATTTATTTATTTAATATGTATTGTATTTATGTATTTGTATTTCAATGCTTAGTAATTTTAGAGTTCCATTTCGGGGACATGACACGGCACATAGGGGGCAATGGAGAACAACCCTTAGGCAAATTTGACAAATGGAAACTCATATAAAGAGTTCTTAAATTGGTTATGTGATTGGTAAAATAAGGCCTAAATGCACAAAGGGGCTAGGAATAAAGCAAAATTTGGCACTATTAGATTGAGTCACACACCTTCCATGGAACGAATAATCATAATGCTATAAATTGTCCAAAGATGCTCTCCATGATGTAATTCATGGCTTCCTCCAAGTCAACCTATTAAGGATTCTCAAGCACCCTACAATGTATTCATGATGAATCCAATGGCAATTCTATGACAAGATATATTCAAAATCGACCAATTTGTGTTGGAGAGCTAAATAAATTTAATGATTATACCTATTTATGGAATCAAACAATTGTGAAAGAGCAAACATTTGAAAAGAATTAAGTGCACAAAGAGCATTTATGAGAGAAGTAATCTTTGGTGTCTTATTTTCAAGAGCCTACATCCACTCCTCCACTAACAAATCAAGAGGATGATTTAAATTTCTTGTTCTCGTCTTAGGCCTTGCCTATTTTCCATAATGAAGGACAAACTTTTGTGTTCAAAGAAATTGCATACAATTTGTTTCTTGAAGATAAAATCTCCCAAGTGTTCACTAGGCATGATGAGGATCAAGAAGGCCTTGACTATATTGAAGATGAAGCATTACAGGAATTCCCCTTTTCATTTAAGCAATTATTTGAAGAACTTGCACAAAACAAAACTAAATAACTAGGAGTTAAGCATTCAATAGTTGTCAATGAGATGATGTTGGGTTCACATATGCTTGAGGAGGGAAAATGATAATTCGATGAAGATAGCAGCTTTGAAATTAATGATAAAGAGTCAGTTTCATCCTGCTTAAGAGCATATGCTTTGAAGGTGGTTGCATTAACAAAACTGAAAAGACCCAACCTATCCAAGGCCTCTTTCTATGGGATGATGTTCAATGAGGATATTTTCCATCAAGACGTATATTTGATAATGATATAATGTTTTGAAGTAGACCTAGATGGGTTGACAAATAGATTTAATCCATGAAATTGCTAAAGAAGTGTTGCATAGTTGATACCAATTGTTGATGTTATTGAGCAGCTTCGGTCTGCACTTCCCAAGAAGAAAAGAATAATGTAGAAACCCTAGTTTTCCCCTGATACTGATTCTGACTGAGTTTTTAGATTTTTCTGACGTTTTTGGTTTTTTTGCAATTTTTGAGTTTTTTTAACCATAAATGAAATGGTACGATTTTTGCTTGGAAATAAGAAATAAATTTAAATAAAATACTTCTACTTCTGATAACAAGAATATCTAATGCCAATAAGAATACCAATCTATTATTTGTCCTTCTGGAATGATTACAAAAATGTCTACGGACATGCAATATAAAAGAATGATTTTTATTATAAAAAGAAAAACCTGGTATTTCTGCCACAGCTGAAGGTACAGATCTGTACGGCTGAGATAATAAATGCCCTGCTCCCTCAGAATGTTGATTCCAATTGACTCCCAGATGGTTGGCGCCTCCAGTGATGAAGGATTGAAGTAGATCTAGAAGGCGTTTCTCAAAGGAAGAAGAAACACGTCTCTTGAACAGGTACGGCCTGACAGCAGGTACGGCCTGTCAGAAACAGCATTAAATGATGTACGGCCCCCTCAAAATTCAATGTTCCAGTCTCCAGAATAACAAGAATTATGCGCCTTGATGAATAGAAGGTATTCTGAATGATTGGATATGCTGAAGCTCTGCAAAACGAATAACCTCTGAAGCTCTGTGATTCCTCCTGTATGAAGAAACCTCTGCTGCAATAAATCAAGTGGTATTTCACACCCTCTGAATTGCTTCCAATGGAGATGGCTCGTTCCCCAAGGAATTCGAGTTTCAAACCCTAAGGTTCTGTGCTCAGACAAAACTTGACCAGTTTCAATATCAATAATCACATAATGGCTCAAAACCCAAGGCAAATCCTCTAATATGCTGAAAAGTGCGATTTCCTTAAGAATAGGGTTTTAATTAATATTTGACTTTTTAATTCTTTTAATTCTCCATAGTCCTCAGCCAAATATTTAAATCATAATTTAATTGCCAAATAGGCCCCTTCTGATGATGGCGCACCCCTCAATGAGAAATCACTTAAGTTATAATTTAATATTATAACTTTATATTATAATCATTAAATGATTAATATTTAATTAATGCAATTAAATATTAATATCTTCCTCGATACTCATCCGATGACTGATCCGTCTGAAGCTGACGAACTCTGAAGTGATTCCGAATACTGCCAAAGCCATACTGCTAAAAATAGCAGGGGTCCCACACTGCCTGCCAGGAACTGCTAAAAATAGCAATTCTGCAAAAAGTCTCCGATCGAGCCCAAACGAAAGACTACTGATCAAACTCTGCTAACTGAAGCTGAGCCAAGCTCCGAAGTGACCCTCTATCCAGTCTATCAGCCTACGAGGGTCGTGTGATAGGCCAATCCTGTACTCCGAGAGATGTCACTGAGAAGGGGACATGACAGTCCGCCCCTCCTGAAATTGCTTGTCCTCAAGCAATCTCAATGCCGGATGCTGCAGAATCTCCTCGCTCTCCCATGTCGCATCCTCAACCGGCAAATCTCTCCATTTCACCAGATATTCCCTGATAGTCCTCCGACGCAACTGTCTCTCCCTGTACTCCAGGATGGACTCAGGTACTAAGATCAACTTTCCCTCATCATCTAGGGGGGGTAAGACTGCAGACGGTACCACACGATGACCCAACGCCTTCTTGAGGCGTGATACATGAAATACGTTGTGTACCCTGATCTCTGCTGGAAGCTCAAGCTCGTAGGCCACCTCGCCAACTCTCCTCAGGATCCTGAAAGGACCGTAATAACGTGGCTTAAGCTTCTCTGACCCACTCTTCCTAAGAGTGGACTGACGGTAGGGCTGCAGCATGAGGTAAACCATATCACCAACCTCGAAATGCCTCTCCGTCCTCTTCTGATCTGCATACTGTTTCTGCTGATTCTGTGCCTTGGCTATATTTTCCTTGAGAGCCCTCACAGTGTCCTGACTCTCCTGCAGCCAACCTCCTGCACTCGGCACTCTACTGTCACTCAGTAGCAAATCAAGGAAGCTCGGCGCCTCATACCCGTACAACGCCATGAAAGGCGACATCTGAATAGTCATATGGAATGTCGAGTTATAGCAATACTCACACAAATGTATCCATTTGACCCACGCCTTTGCTGCCCTGCTATGTAGTTTCGGAGGTAACCTTCCACCCACTTGTTCACAATCTTCGTCTGCCCATCAGTCTGCGGGTGGTAACTAGTGCTCGGAGTGAGCTCGGTCCCACAAAGCCTGAATACCTCCTGCCAGAAGTTACTCAGGAACCTACTATCTCTGTCGCTCACAATGCTCCAAGGCAACCCATGAAGTCTGAATACCTCGCGAAAGAATACCTCTGCTACCTGTGTAGCTGTATAAGTCGTGGTGATCGGAAAGAAGTGGGCATACTTCGTAAGCCGATCCACAACTACATAAATGCAATCACGCCCTTGGGCTTTAGGCAAGCCCGTGATAAAGTCCATCGACAGGCATTCCCACTTCCTGTCAGGAATCGGAAGTGGCTGCAATAAACCTGCCGGGTACGTGTTCTCCTGTTTGTTCTGCTGACAAACAAGGCACTCACGCACATACTGAAGAACATCTCTCTTGAGTCCTTTCCATGTGAACCTCTCCCGTATCTGCCTGTACGTTTTGAAGTATCCGGGATGTCCTGCTGTAGGGATGTCATGAAAGGCTCGCATAACAATGTTCTTCACCTCTGAACCGGGAATCAGAAATATCCTGTGCTTGTAAATCATCAAATCATTCACAAGTGTATACTTGGTATCAACTGTTGATCCCTCAACAATACTGGAGGCCCAACTATCCTTGGCATACTCTGCCACTATCATATGCCTCCAATCCTCTGAGATATGAACCATAGTGCTTAAATACGGTCTACGTGAAAGTGCATCAGCCATTACGTTCTGTGTACCTTTGATATATGAGATATCAAAGTCATAAGCTTGCAACTTACTGACCCACTTCTACTGTCTATCATTGAGATCTCGCTGCCCCAAGAAGTGTCTCAAACTGTTATGATCAGTTTTAATGCAAAATTTGCTGCCAACAAGATATTGTCGAAACTTTGCTAAGGCATGCATAATCGCGAGCATCTCCTTATCATATATGCTATACAGTCTCTCTGGTCCTCTGAGCTTGTGGCTCTCATACACAATCGGGTGCTTGTCCTGCATAAGCACCGCACTAATGCCCTCACCTGATGCATCGCACTGAAGCTCGAACGGCTTCGTAAAGTCAGGTAGTGCCAAAACAGGGCATGTGGTCATCAACTCCTTGAACTTCATAAAACACTCTTGTGCCTCAGAAGTCCAAACAAAAGCCCCCTTCTTCAGTAAATCTGTCATCGGGGCTGCATGTCGTGAATAACCATTCACGAATCTGCGGTAGAACCCACATAAACCGAGAAACCCTCTCAACTGTGTCAGGTTTGCCGGTGTAGGCCAATCAACAATGGCGCGGATCTTTTCAGGATCCATACGCACTCCATCTGCACTGATAATATGACCTAGATATAGCAATTCGGTCATCCCCAAGTCACACTTGGATTCCTTGGCGTACAAGGACTCCCTCTCCAAAATACTCAATACGCTCTCCAAATGAGCCAAGTGCTCCTGCCATGTCCTGCTGTATATGAGAATATCATCGAAGAAGACTAACACAAACCTCCTCAACAATGAATGAAAAACCTTGTTCATCGTAGACTGAATGGTAGCTGGCGCATTAGTGAGCCCAAATGGCATCACTACGAACTCAAAGTGCCCACAATGACATCTGAAGGATGTCTTCTCTATGTCCTGCTCACGGACTCTGATCTGATGATAACCCGACCGTAAATCAATTTTGGTAAAGTAACAGGCACCATGGAGCTCATCAATAAGCTCGTCAATCCTCGGTATCGGGTACCTGTTCTTAATTGTCCTCTTATTCAGGACCCTGTAATCAATGCACATGCGCAATGTTCCATCCTTCTTCTTAACCAAGACAACCGAAGAAGCGAATGGCGATTTGCTAGGTCGAATGTGACCCATAGCAAGTAACTCCTTTATTGTCTTCTCTATCTCATCCTTTAACCTCTTAGGATGCCTGTAAGGAGTTATCATCACGGGCTTAGCGCCCTCCTCGAGCTCAATAATGTGCTCTATGCCCCTGTCTGGAGGTCTACCTGGCGGAATATCACTGAACACCTTATCATGCTTAATCCTCAACTTCTGAATGTCCGGATGATATTCTATCTTTTGCTGTCCCTCCTGTATAGGTGCTAAATGACACTCGGCAGCCCACTCTACCATGTCGTGACGCATGAGCCGCTCCATCCGACGAAAAGAAATTGTTTTGATGTCGCTGTCCCGTATTGCTTTTAATATGTGTGTCTTCCCATTGACATCAAAACGGATCTCCATATCCTTGAGACGAAGAGTGACTTCCTCCAATGAATGAAGCCACTTCATTCCCAAGACCAAATCGATATCCCCCATATTAACAACATAGTAATCAGCCTTGAACTCATAATTGTTCAAGCGTAAAGGGAGATCCTTTATCATGCGTTCACACCTCAGCGTGTGCCCGTCGGCTACCTTAACTCTAATCCCTTCGAACTCCTCAGTGATGAGTCCGCGTTTTTCAACAAACCTAGCATTAATGAAATTATGTGTGGCTCCTGTATCAAGAAGGGAAACGACCCTCTGTCCTGCTAACACACCACGAATCCTGAATGAGCCCTCCTGCTGAATGCTAGATAAGCGTGCCTCCTGTATCTGAAGCTCTGACTCTATCTCTGTCTTAGGCTCTGAAGGCTCTGACTCTGAATCCTCGGAACTCTCCTGCTGTTCGGAATTTTCTGATTCTGAGTCCTCATAATATGCCCACATCACTCGATTTGCCTTGCCCTTAGGTCTTAGAAGACAATCGTGATTGGCATCATACGGTCCTTTGCAGTAGAAGCAAAGCTTCTTCCTGCGTAGGTCATTAAGGGCCTCACGATCCAAAGGTGGTGTTGCTGATTTACCTTTTGAATCATTTTTAAAGTCTAATTTTTCTTTGTTAAAATCAGATTTGTCCTTATTTCTGTTAAAGCCCTTATTATCCCTGAATGATGAAGAACCTCTGGAGTTAAATCTACTAGAAGGTGCTGCTAACTCCATGCTTCGTGCTTTCTTCATCGCCTCCTGTAAAGAAGGAGGATCAAAGGCTTTGATCCAACCTCTCAGTGGCTCTGTCAAACCCTCCAGGAAGAGTACTACCAATCGCCTCTCTGAAATGTTCGGGACCATGACTGATAACTTCTGAAAATCACCAATATAGGACTCCAAATTGCCATTCTGTCTCAACTGAGTCAAGTCTCTGAAGTAGGATTTTGGATCCTTCCTATCAAACCGCTCAACCAATCTGTCCACAAACTCCTGGTATGACGTGATCCTGTCATGCTGTAAGGTCACCATACCGTGGTGCCACCAATCGTAAGCTACTCCCTCAAGATGTAGTGTCGCATAACGGATAGCATCTCTCTCAGCCATCGGGCGTAATGTGAGGAATGTGTCTAACTTACTAATCCATGTCTGGGCTGTCACCTTGCCACTACCATCGAACATCGCTAAATTGAGTTTGTTTGTAGCATGTTTTAGGTCATTGTTCTGATGTCTAGGTCTCCAATCCTGTCATCCTTTGCGATATTCTCTCCTCTGTGTAACAAATCGGTCAAAGGAAATCCTCTCTCTGACATCAGGTGGTACTAACTCCCACTCCTCGTTCGCTGCCATAAGTGTATCAACGAACAACTCCTCATGCTCCTCATCTGCAATAGCCTCATCGGGCTCCTGTCTCACAAAAGTAGGCCTAGTGGGCCTGTCTGCTGTCCGTGAAACAGTCCTAGGTGCTCTCCGAGGTCCTGCATCACTCCTGTTATCGTCACGCTGTGGTGACGGTCTCCTCTGTATACCTAACCTCTAGATTGCCACTGCCAACTGCTGTAGCACATCGTTAGACTGCCGCTGACCTGCTCGTAAGTCTTTGAGAGTGTCTAAAACCTCGGCATCATCCTGATCTCTAGGGTTATTAGGAACCTCTGTTCTAGGTATATCTGCTCTGTCAGCCCTGTCATTCCTGTCAGCCATGTTTCCTGGCTGTCTACTCAAACTCCGTTGCCTGTCAATCAAGGCACGTCTGTGTGTATAATACCTGTATGGTTCAAACTCGTCTGGCTGCATATGATGGTTAAACCCTCAGGATGGCAGGATTTAGCTCTGATACCACTGTAGAAACCCTAGTTTCCCCTGATACTGATTCTGACTGAGTTTTTAGATTTTTCTGACGTTTTTGGTTTTTTTGCAATTTTTGAGTTTTTTTAACCATAAATGAAATGGTACGATTTTTGCTTGGAAATAAGAAATAAATTTAAATAAAATACTTCTACTTCTGATAACAAGAATATCTGATGCCAATAAGAATACCAGTCTATTATTTGTCCTTCTGGAATGATTACAAAAATGTCTACGGACATGCAATATAAAAGAATGATTTTTATTATAAAAAAAAACCTGGTATTTCTGCCACAGCTGAAGGTACAGATCTGTACGGCTGAGATAATAAATGCCCTTCTCCCTCAGAATGTTGATTCCAATTGACTCCCAGATGGTTGGCGCCTCCAGTGATGAAGGATTGAAGTAGATCTAGAAGGCGTTTCTCAAAGGAAGAAGAAACACGTCTCTTGAACAGGTACGGCCTGACAGCAGGTACGGCCTGTCAGAAACAGCATTAAATGATGTACGGCCTCCTCAAAATTCAATGTTCCAGTCTCCAGAATAACAAGAATTATGCGCCTTGATGAATAGAAGGTATTCTGAATGATTGGATATGCTGAAGCTCTGCAAAACGAATAACCTCTGAAGCTCTGTGATTCCTCCTGTATGAAGAAACCTCTGCTGCAATAAATCAAGTGGTATTTCACACCCTCTGAATTGCTTCCAATGGAGATGGCTCGTTCCCCAAGGAATTCGAGTTTCAAACCCTAAGGTTCTGTGCTCAGACAAAACCTAACCAGTTTCAATATCAATAATCACATAATGGCCCAAAACCCAAGGCAAATCCTCTAATATGCTGAAAAGTGCGATTTCCTTAAGAATAGGGTTTTAATTAATATTTGACTTTTTAATTCTTTTAATTCTCCATAGTCCTCAGCCAAATATTTAAATCATAATTTAATTGCCAAATAGGCCCCTTCTGATGATGGCGCACCCCTCAATGAGAAATCACTTAAGTTATAATTTAATATTATAACTTTATATTATAATCATTAAATGATTAATATTTAATTAATGCAATTAAATATTAATATCTTCCTCGATACTCATCCGATGACTGATCCGTCTGAAGCTGACGAACTCTGAAGTGATTCGAATACTGCCAAAGCCATACTGCTAAAAATAGCAGGGGTCCCACACTGCCTGCCAGGAACTGCTAAAAATAAGAATTCTGCAAAAAGTCTCCGATCGAGCCCAAACGAAAGACTACTGATCAAACTCTGCTAACTGAAGCAGAGCCAAGCTCCGAAGTGACCCTCTATCCAGTCTATCAGCCTACGAGGGTCGTGTGATAGGCCAATCCTGTACTCCGAGAGATGTCACTGAGAAGGGGACATGACTAGTTAGTAACCGTTGCACCAAAAGCCCGAACTGGTAGTGAACGGCACCTTCCCGCGTTAAGGGGGCAACCCCAGGGCAGGCCTCCTCGACGAGGACCCCGGACACGTGGCTGGGACAAACCGCGCGGACAGACCTACGTCACCTTCCGCTAGGGGCCCACTCGGGGACATCACAACCCACCACGCTCCGCGGGTCTCCACCTCGAGACCTCCCGGCTCTGATACCAAGTTAGTAACCGTTGCACCAAAAGCCCAGACTGGTAGTGAACGGCACCTTCCCGCGTTAAGGGGGCAACCCCAGGGCAGGCCTCCTCGACGAGGACCCCGGACACGTGGCTGGGACAAACCGCACGGACAGACCTACGTCACCTTCTGCTAGGGGCCC
This sequence comes from Sequoiadendron giganteum, assembly GCA_007115665.2. NCBI lineage: Eukaryota > Viridiplantae > Streptophyta > Pinopsida > Cupressales > Cupressaceae > Sequoiadendron > Sequoiadendron giganteum. The sequence continues at coordinate 634,193,450 of CM021104.1, read as the reverse complement.
ACTCGGGGACATCACAAATAAATTAAATGTATAGCATCTAGGCTATTTAATTTATATCATACATTATACTTGCTAAGGGCCGACCCTTATAGCTCGCCTATCCTTGTCTCACCTTGAGCCGACTCCAAGATATATTAATTGTTTATCATTTATTATGTTTTCCAAGAAAGGCTGACGTAAATGAAGAGGCACCTTGTGTTGTATAAATACAAGGTCAGTTTGTCATTGTTAAAACATTCATCTCAAGCAAGTTCACACCTTATCCTTCAAGAGCAGAAGTTCGCATTTATTGTTCAAGAGCAGAATTCGCATTCTTAGCAGCAGTCCGATCTCAAGGGAGAACAGAGTCATTTGTATCTTGTGCATCAAGGAGAAGTGCGACTTCATTGTAATTCTCTATTGGCCATTGTTGGGCCTGTGTTGTAAGCAGATTTCTGTCATTTGTTATACATTATAGAAGAGACTAATTTGCTGGGTTTTTCTCCCTCAAGAGGAGGGTTTTCCCAGGGTATCTTGTTGTGTTCATTGTCTTATGTGTTGCAATTCTATTAAGTGCTTTCATTGTTTAATCTGATCTAAGAAACACTAACACCAATTGCCAACATAGACAGCCAAGTGGAAGTGATTTAAATTTTTCCTCAACATCTTCAGCCTTTCTCAAAGGATAATGCTTTATTTGAGTTCAGGGTTTAATATGTTGTGATGAAGGGAGAAAAGCAGCAAATCAAATGTGTAAATATCATTATTACTGCAGACATGCTATAGCTGCAAGACCTTGCTAGATATCTTGAAAGGATGTGCAATATATTCACCTACTCAAAAGGTTCTCTCCTATACAAGAAGAAAATCTAGAACTAATCCACATCAATCAGTTTTTGCTATATTTTTCAGTGCATGTTCATAACTATCCACTTGAACCATGGTTCTTTGTGAAAATTTTGTACAAGCTATCAAAATACGAGTCGCCACAATTAGGATCCCAACTTAGAGAGGTTGTTACTTTTCCCAACCTATGGATGGATTTATATAGTTAGTGTGTTTCTTTCCTATCTGTTAGCTAACAGATTTGCACCTTAGAATTTATCTTGTAAATTCAACTCTTCACCCAAAAAATAGATGCAATCAATTCCCAACAGTTGAGATAATCGTTTTTGTGGGAAACAATTACTCTTTGAATTTTTAAGAGGTACAACTCCCTCTCAAATTTTCAATAAAATCTCAAACTAAAATCTAAAGATAATACTTGCTTTTAACCAGAAAGTAGGGAAGGCATAAGAATTCAACACCAAAAAGCTTTCAAGTATTGAATGTAATGAAACAGGAACAAGTGTAAGTACTCGCACAAAGACCAATAGGACATCTCATATGATTAAAGAATATCCAATTCAATATCACTTCAGAACTGAAAACCCATCATCCAAATGAAACAGCTATTCCTAACCCACAGAAATGATATAACATAGGAATTATTTAAACACACATTTTTAAAGAAATTCCTTCACTCGAATGATAAACTAAACGCACACAAACGCATTGACTCTTGAATTCTGTACTCGTATAAAATCATGGTAAAAAGAAATTAAGAGCTATTAAGAGTTATCTTGGTTCATCTTAATTACGTATATATACTAAGCGGACACATAACTTCTTCTTTTAAAAATAACTATCCAATAATTAAAAATAGTCTTTCAATTAAACATAAAGTTCACAAAATGCAACTGAAAGATCATTGGAGTGGCGCTTCACTTGCTATCATCTCGGTTGACTAAGTTGACAGCGTGGCACTTCTAGCCTGGAAAGCATAGAAAGCTTTCACGATAGGTGGCATCTCCTCACGCTAGGGAATGATGACGATCCTAGCTCTGAGGTTCCAAACAACTTTGTTCCCTTTTCCCACTTTAGCTCTCCCTACATAGGTGGCTACAAGTCCAACCAACTGAAACAGGATAAAATCAATACCACTAAATCTTCCTACACTTTCACCATTGAATGGTCGTTTGTCAGAGATGTCGTCAACCATTCTTTTGAAATTTCCTTTTCAAGATTTCTTCATGTTGATGTTATAGCAGCTATGGGCTGCACTTCCTTTGCACAAATTCCAAGGAGAAGAACATGAATTAAATAAGTACCCTTCGGTTATTTAATTCATGACTACAACTTTTATTAAATGGAGAGGGCCGACCCTATATGATTCGCATTTACTATTTGTTGCATGGGCCGACCCTAATTGTATTTATCTTTATTTATGTTTTTCCTAAGAGGGCCGACCTAACTTGAAGAGGCGCCTCAATTGTATTTATACAAGGTCTTATTTGTCATTTGTTCATCCATTCAATTCAAGCAACTTCGCAATTAAGAGCAGAGCAGAATTCGATCTTTCATAGCAGCAGATTTGATTCAAAGAAGATATCATATTCATTACATAGTTTGCATCTAGAAGAAGGGTGATTTCTTTGTATCAAGTATTGGCCATTGTTGGGCCTAAGTTGTAAGTAGATTTCTGCTCTTGTTCTACTTTATATAAGAGATTCATTTGCTGGGTTTTTTCTCCCTCAAGAGGAGGGTTTTCCCAGGGTATCTTGTTATGTTCATTGTCTTATATATTGCAATATTATTAAGTGCTTTCATTGTTTAATCTGATCTACGAAACACTAACATGGTATCAGAGCGGGTGTGAAAAAGATCGTGATCAGATTTAGTTTACAACACTCACCTTATTCTTTTTCAGTCTATCTTCTAAATTTCTCAAGATGGTGAACAGTTTGAAAATCGAGGATAGACTCAAAGGAATTTTGAACTACACATCATGGAGGTTCAGGATCATGCTCACATTGGAATAGCGTGATTTGGCTGAGTTTGTGAAAACAAAAGTTCCCGAACCTGAGGAGGAAGAAGAGAAGTTGCAATGGAGGAAGAAAGATACTAGGGCAAAGAAAGTGTTGGTTGATTCCGTCAAGCATCATGTTGTACCGATTGTCTTCAAGTTGGATACGGCAAGAGAAATGTTTACAACCTTGGAAGAGATGTATGAAATCAACAACACTAGTTGAGCTCTTGCACTGAAGCAACAACTTCATCATGTGAAAATGGCGAAAGGAGAATCTGTTATTACATACTTCATGAAGATTTCAAAGATAAGAGATCAGCTCTCTACAATTAGTCACATGATTGATGACAAAGATTTGACTATCCTTGCTCTCAATGGTCTTCCGCTTTCATGGGAATTGTTTATTCAAGAAATCAGTGCAAGATCTAGACTTCCCAAGTTTGATCGATTGAGAATTGACTGTATCCAAGAGGAGTCGACACTAACGGCTAGGGGCTTTGGTCAAAGTTCAAAGAATGAACAATTACAAGTTCTTCCCTCTCATTCGTCAAAGAAAGGAAAAGGCTTTCAGAAAGGGTTCTTCAAGAGGAATCGAGAAAACGGAAATGATGGTGCTCTTGCCTTCAAAAGGAAATGAGACATGTCCAAGATTCAATGTTTTCGTTGTGATAAGTATGGTCACTTTGCAAAGGATTGTCCTCAAAGACATAAGCAACAAGTTGCCACTGCAAATGTTGAAGAAATCGCTCCACAAAAGGACTCCAGTGATTATCTGTTCTATTCAGCCTTGTCAAACAATGTATCTACCGATGCCAACACTACGCTGATTGATAGTGGTGCTTCTAGGCACATTACCGGTTTCAGGGGTCACCTTTCGAACTTAGTGGAGAGCAACTCTAGTGATCAAGTCGTTATTGGAGACGATGCTAGATATTCTGTGAAAGGAATTGGAAACTCCACTCTTCACTTGGATTCCGGGATTTCATTGGAGTTGAATGATGTACTGTTCGTTCCAAGGATAAACAGGAACCTTGTATCAATTTCAGCATTAGAAGACAACGGTTATCAAGTTGCCTTTTCTAAAGGCAAATTTCTTATATGGGCAAAGAACTCCAACTTCAAAACTGCTCAAGTAATTGGTGTTAGACATGAATGTCTCTACAAGTTATGCACTCGTCCCCCTCCAGCACTTGTGCATAACAGTTCTAGCATGTGCGATCTATGGCATCGAAGATTGGCTCACATTCACTTTCGTGCTCTACCTATCATGGAGAAAATGGTCACCGGTCTTCCAAAATTCAATCAAGAACACGAAGGTACATGCAAGGGATGCGCCCTAGGCAGAACACAAAATGTACGTTTCATTCTAGTGAAAGTAGATCTAAATGTATTCTTGCTCTCATTCATTCTAATTTGTGTGGTCCAATGTCAATTGCATCTTCAAGTGGTTTCTTGTATTATATTATTTTTTATTGATGATTACTCTAGAAAGACTTGGATTTATTTCTTGAGATCTAAAGAATTTGAAGAAGTATTAGAAAGATTCAGAGAATTCAAGGCGCAGGTTGAAAACCTGTCTCGGAAAAGGATCAAGGTTTCGAGTCTGATAATGGTGCAGAATACACCTCTGGCACCTTTCAAGATTTTTGTATCGAAGCAAGGATTAAGAGGGAGTTCAGTGTTCCCTATAATCCACAACAAAATGGTATTGCTGAAAGGAAGAATAGGTCTATTGTGGCAGCAGTAAAAGCTATGATCCATGATCAAGATCTGCAAATCTCTATTTGGGTTGAGGCATCAACGATAGCCGTCTATGTTCAGAACAGGAGTCCCCACAAGATCTTGGAGAATAAAACTCCTGAAGAAGCATTCTCAGGGGTGAAACCAGAAGTTAGTCATTTGAGGATCTTTGGTTGTCCAATCTATGTTCATATTCCAAAGGAAAAGAGAACAAAGCTAGAACCTTCTCGGAAGAAAGGAATTCTTGTTGGTTACAGTGAGACATCAAAAGCTTACAAGATATACATACCAATACAAAAATCCATTGAGATTCATAGAGATGTCACATTTGAGGAAGATGTTGCGCTCAGAAGGTCCAAGGGCACTCCTATGGAGATCGATGAAGAAGAACCTCCTCAAGATATGGAAGTTGACCATATTCCAGAGAACCTGAAGGAGGGTCCAGAACCTAAAGAAGATGTTGTGATGGGAAAGAAAAAACCTCTTTGAGCTCGTAGGACAATGCAGAAGGCAGAAAGTTTTGCAGCCCCAAGAGGAGCTTTCAGAGAAAACAAGAGACCTCACAAGTTCTCTAGTTATGTCGCCTTGATGAGTCAGATTATTGAGTCAAAGCCTTCAAGTGTCGAAGAAGCTTCTAGACAACAAGTATGGAAAGATGCCATGTCTGAGGAATATCAGTCCATACTTAAGAACGATGTTTGGGATGTAGTTCCTAGACCCAAAGGCAAATCTGTGGTGTCTTCTAAGTGGCTCTTCAAGATCAAGCATGCAGCTGATGGGAGCATTGAGAAGCACAAAGCAAGATTCGTGGCTAGAGGGTTCTCACAAAAAGAGGGAGTTGACTATGAAGAAACTTTTCCTCCTGTGGCTCTATATACCTTTGTCGGAACAATCATCGCTATTGCCGCATCTAGAGGATGGAAGATTCACCAAATGGATGTAAAGACAGCTTTTCTAAATGGTGTTATAGAAGAAGAGGTTTACATTTAGCAACCCGAAGGATTTGAAGTACATGGGAAGGAGTCTCATGTTTGTAAGTTGAAGAAGGCCTTGTATGGTCTTAAGCAAGCTCCTCGTGCTTGGTACGAAAGGATTCATCAGTATCTATCAAGCCTGGGTTTCTCAAAGAATGATGCAGATTCTAACCTCTACTTCAAGGTAGTAAAGGGTGAAGCTTTGATTCTGGTTTTATATGTTGATGATCTGATTATCACTAGTGAAGAACATCTAATTCTAAAATGCAAGAAGGAGATAGCTTCATAGTTTGAGATGAAGAATCTAGGTCTCATGCATTATTTCCTTGGCTTAGAAGTTTGGCAAAAGCCAAATGAGATGATTCTAAGTCAAGGCAAGTATACCATTGACATTCTCAAAAGGTTTGGTATGATTGACTACAAACCCTTGTCTAGACCTATGGAGACTAATCTAGATAAATTGAAAGAGTCTGCAGCTAGTTCAGAATCAATGGATTCTACGATGTATATATAGTTCATTGGTTCATTGATGTATCTAGTTAACACTAGACCTGACATCTGCTATGCAGTGAGTGCACTTAGCCAGTTTATGTGTGAACCAAGGCAAATACATCTTGTAGCAGCTAAACATATCCTGAGATATTTATGTGGCACAATTGGATATGGATTGAAATACTCTTCAGGTGTGGATTTAGAGCTGCATGGTTTTACTGATTCTGATTAGGCAGGATGTGTCTCAGATCGGAAGAGTACCTCTGGTTGTTGCTTCAATTTGGGGACTGCTATGATTTTTTGGTGTAGCAGGAAACAGTCTTTAGTGGCCTTGAGTACAACCGAGGCAGAGTACATAGCAGCTTGTGTGGCAGCTCGTGAGGCAGTGTGGCTTCGTAAGCTCCTTGCAGGATTATTTGGACAATCAATGGAGCCTACCATTATACACTGTGATAATCAGAGTTGCGTAAAGCTTTATGTCAATCCCGTGTTTCATGACAGAATAAAGCATGTTGAGATCAAGTACCACTATATTAGAGATATGGTAGAAAGGAAAGCTATACAGTTGAGGTATATCAGCACTGAAGAGCAAACGGCAGACATTCTCACCGAGCCTCTCTCCAGGCAAGTTTGTGTACTTTCAAGAAAAGCTTGGTATGGTGGAGAATGCAGCCTTAACTGAGAAAGAGTCTCAGTATCAGTGATCCTTGATTGATAATGCATTTTTTTTATTGAGAGAGATTTGAGGTGCAGGCCCTTGATAATGCATTTCTCTATTGAGAGAGATTTGAGGTGAAAGCCCTTGTTTCCACCCTCTGGGAGAGCCATGGTGGATGTCATGTGTGTGACTCCATAACAACATCACGTGAGGGAATCCGTGATGATTTTTTTAATGCATTTCTCTTTGAGAGTTGAGGTGAAAGCCCTTGTTTCCACCCTCTGGGACAGCCATGGTGGATGTCATGTGTGTGACTCCATGTCAACATCACGTGAGGGAATTTGTGATGATTTATTCGTGCTTGTGTATCATCCTCTGGGAGAGCCATGGTGAAAGTCGCATTGAGGTGACAACATCACATTAAGTGATGAGCACATGTTCATACCATCTATGGAGGTAGGCATAATGGTTGATATCACGATGAGGTGATATTCTATTTTGTTTTCATTCTGATATGATGTGTCTTGTGCAGGTGGAAGTTCATCCCTAGCTGAGAGAGAGTGTTGATGTTATAGCAGCTATGGGCTGCACTTCCTTTGCACAAATTCCAAGGAGAAGAACATGAATTAAATAAGTAGCCTTTGGCTATCTAATTCATAACTACAACTTTTATTAAATGGAGAGGGCTGACCCTATATGATTCGCATTTACTATTTGTTGCATGGGCCGACCCTAATTGTATTTATCTTTATTTATGTTTTTTCTAAGAGGGCCGACCTAACTTGAAGAGGCGTCTCTCTTGTATTTATACAAGGTCTTATTTGTCATTTGTTCTTCCATTCAATTCAAGCAAGGGCACAATTAAGAGCAGAGCAGAATTCGAACTTTCATAGCAGCAGATTTGATTCAAGGAAGATATCATATTCATTACATAGTTTGCATCTAGAAGAAGGGCGATTTCTTTCTATCAAGTATTGGCCATTGTTGGGCCTAAGTTGTAAGCAGATTTCTGCTCTTGTTCTAATTTATATAAGAGATTCATTTGTTGGGTTTTTTCTCCCTCAAGAGGAGGGTTTTCCCAGGGTATCTTGTTGTGTTCATTGTCTTATATGTTGCAATATTATTAAGTGCTTTCGTTATTTAATCTGATCTAAGAAACACTAACACTTCATCCTTGTCTTCATTTTTCCCTTCATTCTTAAGCTACAAGCCAATTCCCGAGAAGTTCTTTTGAATTCCATCCCTAGTTGTGTTGCATTTTGTCAACACTTTACCAGATTCTTGTATACTCTGCTTAACAACAAAGAGTTTCCACTCAACACTCTTATTTCACATAGCACAATGATTATTTGCAATGTTTGTGAGAATTTTCTGACTAACAAACCTCTTGAGGCCTAATACCACCATTCCTTTAAGATTGTCGAGAGTATTTGTCCACACTATCTCTTCGAGCTTAGTAGAAGCAATATCTTTATCTATTTAAACCTTAAGGGCATGAAGAGCTTTACACACTTTCTTCATATTAGAAATGAATTGCTTCCCTTTATTCAAGATATCAATGGCCCATTCTTCTGTAGCCTTATCAAAACGCCTTGTAATTTTGTATTTTATTTACTACCTCCTTCCCTATAGATGATGTCGGCTCAAAAAGAACGTTTTTTTGGGCAATCAACTATGGGACAATGTCAAATATGCATTTCAAGCATTCAATCAATCTTGACCTGACCCTTTAGCTCATCTTTTCTTTTCTTATCCTTAGTTGTTTGTTCCACCAATCTAGTTGTTGTCACTTTAAAGTTATGCACATCCACATCCCTTATGGAAGGCCCCAAGTTCACCCTAATGATATTGAAGTCACTAACAGTGGCCTGGCTTGCTTCTTTCTATATAGAAGGGTGAGCTACCAATACACATATATTCTCAGCGCTATCATCTTCTTGTAGTCTAGATGTAGTTTTCTATTTCTTGGGCTTAGCGGTCCTCTAAATCAACTAGCCCACAAGATCTTTGTTTTGGAGCTTCACTTGAACAATTTTCCTCTTCTTTTATAGTGTTTATCTAAGCCAAGAAGGGGTGGTAGGTGCAATAGCTGACTTGGAACTAGGGGAACCACATAGCACTCTTCTCAAATGGGTAGTAACAGATGGCCTATCTTCAAGAGAAGAGGGAGGAGTAGGACCTACCCCTAGGAGAGGTGTGTGTATCCCTACCAAGAGAAGATTCGGGAGAAAAAGAGGCACTTTCCTGAGAGGGAGAAGTAGAGACATTGACTACTTCTTTATCTTCTTCAACTATTTCCTTGTCTTTGTCCTGCTAAGAAGCCTCAAGAGCATCTTTTCCGCATCTCTTCTCTGGCAACTTTCTCTCAAGAGGTTTGTTATCTCCACCACCTTGTCCTTATGATGATACTTCTTGTGAAGTAGAAGTTTGTGTTCTTGAGGTTGTAGATTGTTGGTTACCTTCTCTTTAAGACTGAGTATTTTGTGATCTCGTAGGAGGAGCTTCCTTTTCCGTATTCTTCTGCGCCACCAACTCTTGTGTTCTTCTTAATACAACCGCAATCTCGGCCTCAATAGTCTCATTCTCTTTGATGCTCTAGTCCTTGGTCACAATGGCTTGAGTTTGGGTATCCCAATTTAAATTGAATGCAAATATTTTCCTCAAGGTCAACCTCATCCAACTTCTCTTTCTTACCTCATTTTCATCTACACAGTAAGCCCAATAATCTTCTAAGTTTGGAACATGATGGAATCTAGGACCTAGTTGTAGATTATTCTTCACAAAATATTTACTATCAAAAGGAAACCTTCCATCATAGAATTGCAATGTGCATTTGACAAGGTCTCTATCAATATTAACTACATCTGACATGGAATTACAGGAGAAATGGCCAAGTCCAATAGGGAAAGGTATACCAAAGTTTTTCCTTCCCTTGCCCCTTTTGTTTACCTCTACCACTTCATTGCACACTTCTATCAAGACAAACTTATCCTTTGCATATTTACAAAGCTTCAATGGCAGACCATCAAACCCTCCAATTCCAATATACAAAAACCTTTGGAGCTGTATAAAGTGACTCCCAGAAGTGTCAATTAATTGTATGGCCTCATGAGTGATCCTCAAACCAATATACCCTTGGATCTCTCAAACCATCCTCAAGGTAAACGATCCATTGACTCTCCTATGATGATGATAGCTTTTCCCTAATTGCAGCTTATCATAATAATAAAAATTAGGAACGTCTTGACATTGAGCTGCACTTGGCCTCAATCCAAGCCAAGGTTTGGTACAAGCAATGGCATAAATCAAATAGGAAGACATGTAAAACAGCCTATCGACCTAAAAGGAGGTAATCATATGATGCACCTAGTCACTAATCAATTGTGTCCAATCTAAGAACAGATCTCCCTAAATAATGATTTGCATGAAGAAGTACATCCATTCTTCAAACTTATGAGCCCTCTCATTACCTCTTAACCTATGTAGAAGCACAATTATGTCAAAAATTTCGTCTACAAAGTGATTCCTGTGTAGATTTTTGGGCAGTTGAGATTTTCCCTTCTTTGATGTGGCAAATTATTCTTTGGCAATCACATTTTCGTACCGACCTTTCCTCTCCGAAAAAGCACAATATGAAGAAGTAAAATCGACATTTGCGTAGACTTCTCTCTCCAAGATTCTTCGGCAAGAAGAGAGAGTAGCCCTCGGAATTTTCAATACCAATCGGTTATCATTTGTTCTCACCTCTCGTCTTTGGGGGTTATAATGATTAATGCATTTCAGTATTAGGTTGGGGCATTGAATGGCTATCGGGTACGCAAAAACTTGTAACAACCCACTCTCAATTAATCTCTAGGTCATGAGTCATCAATCATCTTTCCCAAAACTCATCTAAATTTACATACGCTAGCTCTGTTTCCCCTATCTTTGGCATGGTGCTAGTCAAGCCAGACATGTACTCATAACCCTAGTATTTGTATTTCAAGGTGGCAAAAATCCTAAAATATACGCTCAATTCACAACAAAGAATGGAAAGGCTCGTGCAAGTACAATTCACCTCCCTAGGGTATAATTGTATTATCTTTCAACAAATTACAACTTAACCAGAGAAAACGGTGCCTTTTAAATGTGCCCAAAGCTCTGTTAGTTTTAAGATCAGAAATGAAAGCAATCAGAAAACACAACAAATAAGACAATGAACACCACAGATACCCTGGGTTTAAAACCCTTCAACTCGAGGGGAAAAACCTAACAAATATATCGCTTATATATTTAGGAGTAAGAGCAGAAATCTGCTTACAACTTAGGCCCAACACAAGGCTGAATTTGATACAATGAATGATGGCACCTCTCCTACATGCAAAGATACAGAATATGTTTCTCCTTGAGATTGATCTGCTGCTACAGAATGATGATCTGCTGGTACAGAATGATCTACTGCTCAAGATCATGATATGCTGCTCAAGCTCATGATCTGCTTCTCAAGATAATGCTCTGCTGCTCAAGTGAGAACTTCTTGACCTGCTGCTCAAGTCCGAACTTCTTCAAGGAGTGAATATGGTGAATGAACTTGATGATCAAATGAGAGATCACCACCTTGTCTTTATACAAAACAAAGTGTCTCTTCATGTAGGTCGGCCTCCTTATTGAATAATAATAATTAAATAAGTCCGCCACATCAAGGAAGTCGGCCATCATAATAACAATATTAAATGTGTTTTTTAATGAAAGACATATCTCCAAGATGAAGTCGCATCTCCTCATGTCGGCCTCAATAAATGTGAGTTAATGAAGCGCCTTTTCATTTGATTATAATGTTTACAATTCAAATGGTCATTAGGCTATAATTTGAATTGACTTCAACAAGTTTGCTGGTCTGGAAGTAGCAGCCCGACGCTGCTTAATAACATCAACACTCCCTCTCAGCTAGGGAGGATACTTCCAGCTATATAAGACACATCACCTCATCATGATGTCAACCCCAATGGCTACTCTCATATGTGGAAAGGAGAAAAATCACCTCATCGTGATATCGACCACCATGGCTACACCCATGTGTGGAAAAGAGCATATCACCTCATCGTGATATCAACCATCATGGCTCTCCCATGTATGGCAAATGTACATAACTTCCCATCACTCAATCGTGATATCATCACCTCATTGTGACATTCACCATGGCTACTCCCAGAGGGTGAAAAGCACAAGTCCAAAAAAACATCATCACGGACTCTCACATGATGTTGTCATGGCCTCACACACATGACATCCACCATGGCTCTCCCAAAGGGTGGAAACAAGGGCTTTCACCTTGAAATTCTCACATAGAGAGAAATGAATTAACAAAGTTTTGCACCTCAAATCTCTCTAATAGAGAGAAATGCATTAACAAGGGCTTGCGCCTCAAATCGCTCTAACAGAGAGAAATGCATTAAAGAAAATATGAAGTTCACTGATGTTGAGACTCCTTCTCAATTAGGGCTTCATTCTCCACAATACCAAGCTTGTCTCGAAAGTACACAAACTTTACACTGGCAAGAGGCTTGGTGAGAATGTTTGTCGTCTACCTATCAGTTCTAATATACTTCAACTCGATTGCTTTCCTCAATACCATATCTCTGATATAGTGGTATTTGATCTCAACATGTTTAGTTTTGTCATGAAACACTGGATTGACAGAAAGCTTCACACAACTTTGATTATCACAATGAATGACAGTCGGCTCCAACGATTGTCCAAACAATCCTGCAAGGAGCTTCCGAAGCCACACTGCTTTTCAAGCTACCAAACATCTTGCAATATACACGGCCTCTACAGTGCTAAGTGCCACTGAAGACTGCTTCCTGCTACACCAGGAGAACATCGCAGACCCCAAACTCAAACAACATCCAAAGGTGCTCTTTCGATCAGAGACACACGCTGCCCAATCAAAAATAGTATATCCATGCAGCTTGAAGTCTACACCAGAAGAATATCTCGAGCCATATCCAACTGTGCCACGCAAGTATCATATGATATGTTTTTCTGCAACTATATGTATTTGCCTCGGTTCACACATGAACTGACTAAGTGCACTCACTGCATAGCAAATATCTGGTCTACTATTCACTAGATGCATCCAATCGACTGCCTGTACATGGTAGGATCCACCAGATCTGAACTAGCTGCAACCTCCTTAAGCTTCTGAAAATTGGTTTCCATAGGTGTAGACATGGATTTGCAATCCATCATACCAAATCTCTTCAAGACGTCAATAGTCTACTTCCCTTGACTTAGAATAATCCCATCCGGCTTCTACCAAGCTTCTTGAAGTATAGGTTTGAACTAGCATCATTCTTGGAGAAGCCCAAGCCCATCAAGTATCGATCAATTCTCTCATACCAAGCACGTGGAGCCTGCTTAAGACCATATAAAGCCTTCTTCAGTCTGCAAACATGAGACTCCTTCTCATGAACCTCATAGCCCTCAGGTTCCTCAATTTATACCTCTTCCTCGATCACACCATTTAGAAATGTTGTCTTCACGTCCATCTGGTGTATCTTCCATCCTCTAGATGCTACAATAGCAATGATGGTCCTAACGGATGTATAACAAGCAACTGGAGCAAGGTTTCCTCAACGATGACCCAAACATCATTCTTCGGGATGGATTGATACTCCTCGACCATAGCATCTTTCCATACTTGCAGACTAGTAGCTTCCTCAATACAAGAAGGTTTTGACTCGATGATTTGACTCATCAAAGCAACATAGCTTGAAAACTTATGAGGTCTCTTGCTTTCTCTTAAAGTTTCTCTAGGGGCTGCAATTCTTTCTGCCTTTTGCATTGTTTGCCTAGCCCAAAGAGGTCTCTTACAATCAATCACAATGTCTGTAGGCCCATCAGTAGGTTCCAAAGGCTCAACTGGATCATCATCCTCTTCTGGTTAAATTCACAACCTTCTGGCCTCCTCGTCCTGGTGGCAAAAATACTAAAATATACACTCAATTCACAACAAAGAATGGAAAGCCTCGTGCAAGTACAATTCACCTCCCTAGGGTATGATTGTATTATCTTTCAACAAATTACAACTTAACCAGAGAAAACAATACCTTTTAAATGTGCCCAGAGCTCTGTTAGTTTTAAGATCAAAAATGAAAGGAATCAAAAAATGCAACAAATAAGACAATCAACACCACAGATACCCTGGGAAAACCCTTCAACTCAAGGGGAAAAATGTAGAAACCCCTTGTTTCCCCTGTTTCTGAATCTGACTGAGTTTTGGTTTGTTTTTTGCAATTTTTGATTTTTCGGGTTTTTTTGTGCAATTAAAGAGAATTGCGATTTTTGCAAATAATAAAGAATAAATTCTATAAAATAAATCCACTCTGAAAACAATAGATTCTATTGCTAAAAGCGATGCCAGTCTATTCAACAATCTTCTGGAATGTTTACAAATAGAAATCAATAACATGCAATCTGGGAAATATTGATTCCTTAAAAATAAAGAACCTGATTTTTGCAGCAAACTAGTAATATCCAGATCTGGTACGGCAGCATTAAAAGATCCTTTCTCCCCCAGTATAATGTTTGCAACTTGTTCCAGATGCTAAAGCGCCTCCAAAGAAGATGATAGAATGCCTGAATGAAAGGCGTTTTCTTCAAGACAATAGTACGGCTCCAAAGAAGGAAGTACGGCCTACTGCAAGAAAGTACGACCCTGGTACAGCAGATAGTACAATGGTACGGCCCTCTCTGGAATCTCCACCTTCACCAATATGATGCGCCTTGATCACAACTGCTTCCTGGATGAATGGAATAACTGATACCCCTGAAGAATAAATCACTGTGAAGTTCTATGATTTCCTCTGAATGAAGAAACCTCTGTGCTGGCAATAGATTAGGTGATATTCCACACCCTCTGAACTGCTTTCAATGGATATGGCTCATTCCCCAATGAATTTCGAGTTTCAAACCCTAAGGTTCGGTGCTCAGACAAAACTTGACCAATTTCAATATCAATAATCACATAATAGGCTCGATTCCCAATGCAAAGCCTATATCTCTTGAAAAGTGCGATTTCCACAAAGATAGGGAATCATTAAAATTCGAACTTTTAATTCTTTTAATCTTTCCATAGTCTCAGCCAAATTTTTATAATAAAATATAATTGTCAATTTGGCCCCTTCTGATGATGGCGACCCCCTCAATTAAGAATCACTTAAGTTATAATATAATATTATAACTTTATATTATAATCATCAAATAATTAATATTTAATTAATACAATTAAATATTAATATCTCTCTCGTTATTCATCCGATGACTGATCCGTCTGAAGCTGACGAACACTGAAGTGATTCTGAACACTGCCAAATCCATACTGCTAAAAATAGCAGGGGTCCCACGCCGACTGCCAAGAACTGCTAAAAATAGCAACTTCTCCGAATGAGCCCGAACGAAAGCCAACTGATCAAACTCTGCCAACTGAAGCTGAGCCAAGCTCCAACGTGACCCTCTATCCAGTCTATCAGCCTACGAGGGTCGTATGATAGGCCAATCCTGTACTCCGAGAGATGTCACTGAGAAGGGGACATGACAAAAAACCTAGCAAATATATTACTTATATATTTAGGAGTAAGATGAAATATACTCTCTCAGTTTTTTTAATTTTTAAATGAACATTTACAATGTAACCAAGCACCCGTTAAGGTTGGCATAACCCAAAACGTGCATGAAAGAACTCTAACCAAGAATGCGCCCTAAAACCACTTAAGGAGGAGGGGCGGGCATATGGTCAGAGGATCCCTAGGATCTACTGAATCAAAGATTACAAAGATTAGACTGAAAGGGAGAGACTAAACTCAACACCAAGAATGTGCACTCAAGATCCTTTGACAAGCGAGGTGCTAACATATGGTGGAGTGCTAAATGCTCAACTGAAATGAAACAAAGGCGGATAACCAGCCAAAAGGAACTTTCCACGCTACCACCAAACAGTGGGGGGGAAATATTACAATTTTAAACACTTCTTCTATTGCGGCACGCATCCACTTAAGAGTGGGGATTCACGGCTTGATAGTGGGTATGAAGGAGCTTACAATTCAATTTAATCTCACTAGCGGTATACCATCCAGGGTTGCTTAATGTGAAATTAAATAAATAATGCAGCAATGTTAAACTGAAACAGTACTATTGTTAACAGTTTGTACAAATAAAGGGAGCTGCATATTACAATGTTTTTCACCATTTTTCAAGCACCAAGCTATACAATGTTTCCATGTTAGAACATAATAAGAAATGAAGAAGAAAGATGGAAACAGCAATTGAATTAATTCTGATTTAGAAATCTACAATTCTGGAGATGAGATATCAGCAACTGCAGAAATAATCAAATGCTCATAACTCAAGCAAAATACCTCTGAATTGTGTGAAATCAAGTGCAATGGTCTATTGGAAGATAGGTGCCCCTATTGTGACGAAGAAACAGCTCCAAAACACTATAAATAATTAATGGCACAAATCCCAATGCACACAAGAAAGGTACAGCCCTTGAGAGGGGGCGATTTTGCAACTTAAAATTCTACACTTCAAACTAAATTCCGAAAATTGGTGGAGATGGTCGCCTAGAACTTAGGAATGAAATGGTCAAATGCCCAGAACAAAACAAAAATCATACACTCAGTTGTGATTGAATTCGATTTTCAGTTGTGTACAAAACAGCAATTGCAAACTAGTAAAACACTCCAAAAATTCATCTTTGAACTCTATCTACTAGTCTGGTTGAGAAGCAGCAATAATTCAATTAGGTGTTATCTTGCAAACACGAAATTGAGAATGGTACTAGAAGGTCGGCAATCCTCGAAGTGCAAAATGAGTAGTCATTTCAACAACATAAGTTTAGCATAAACATGAGATACCAAAAGTTGGAGCAAAACTTCTCTTTTAAAGAAAAAGAGGTGACTTTTTACATTCTCAAAACTCCTCCAAGAAAGAGACGCCAAAAGTTCCCTTTTTGAAATATTTAATAATTCACAAATATTAAATCCCTCATAAAAGGGTGCCACTTCAAGGCATAAATAAACTTTATTAAATGTTTAATATTTCCTTCATGAAGGCATCCCCCTTCATGGCCACCTTTTAAACACAACTTAAAGTTAATGAGCTAGGCCAAAGGGTCAATTTGAAATTAAAACATTAATGCCTTGAAATATATTATTTCACCAAATAAGGCTTTTAAGCATAGTTCCACGAGGACGCGTCCCCCCCAAAAAAGGAGCTGTCGGGAGACGAGGACGTTTCCAAGACGCGAAGACTTCAAGGAAACGTCCCCCCGCCATCTCCTGAACATCTCCTTCAAAAGGAGACTTCATCACGTCTCGGAGTCTTCTGGGTGTCTCCTCTCAGAGTCTTTTGGGTGTCTCCAAGACTCCAAGTTTCCCACGTCCCCCATTAAATAATGATTTTTTTTTTAAAATTAAATTTATTTTTTTAGTAATAGTTAAAATTTAACTTTAATATAAAAATAATATATTATATTATTAAACTTTTAAGACTTCTAAGAATCTAAAGTCAATGTAAATTAAATTTTTTGGTTTTATTTTTGATTTCACATTACCCGTGCGTGCCTATGCAAGTTGCGACTGCATCTGGACTGAGTCACGACTGCATCTGGACTAAGAAGTGCTAAACCAGAGGTATTTTGCAGCTTGCATTTTCATTTTTATATGGTTTTGTCATGTCCCCTTCTAGTTGACATCTCTCAGAGCACAGGATTAGCCTATTATGCGACCCTCGTACGCTGATAGTTTGGATAGAGGGTCTTGATGGAGCTTGGCTCAGCTTCAGATTGTCAGTATTTGATCAGTTGGCTTTTGTTCGGGCTCGTTCGGACACTTCTAGCCTGAGTTGCTATTTTTAGCAGTATTTGGCACTCAGCGTGGGACCCCTACTATTTTTAGCAGTATGGATTGATTACGTTCAGAATCACTTCTTTATTCGTCAGCTTCAGACGGCTCGTGCATCGGGTGATTATTGAGAGAGATATTAATATTTAATCAAATATTAATTATTGGAGTTTATAATATAAAGTTATAATATTATTATATTATAACTTAAGTGATTTTGGCTGAGGGGTCGCCCATCATGGAAGGGGACGTTTTTAATTATATTTTATAATTAAAAAATTGTCCGGAGACTATTGAAACATTAAAATAAAAAATTCGACCTTTTTAATGATTCCCTATTATTAAGGAAATCACACTTTTCATGAGTATAAGGCATTTGCTTGGAAATTCGAGCCATCATGATTATTGTGAATTGAAAATTGGTCAAGTTTCGTCAGAGCACGGAAGCCTAGGGTTTCAGTCTCAGAGCATTGGGGAACGAGCCATCTCCAGTGAAAGCAATTAAGAGGGTGTGAGATATCATCTGATTTATTGCCAGGCAAGAGATTTCTTCATTCAAAAGAAATTACAGAGCATCACAGATCATTCATCTTCAGAGGTTTCAGAGTAATAATCTTCCAGCAGAGATTCTTCATTCCAGGCGCCTATTACCTGAGATTTTGGATACATCAATAAAGGCCGTACTTTTCATTTGGTTGCTGCTGTTACCAGGCCGTACAGAGCTATACCAGGCCGTACCTCCATCAGAAAGGGGCGTACTTTCATTTGCAAGCAAATCACATACTTTATACTCAGTCTGCCATCACCAGTTTGGGCGCATATCTTCCTGGCCCCATTAGGGATCATCAGAAAGAGGGAGAAAGAAGTATTTCTTGCAGTCGTACCAAATCAAGTCCATTTTCATATTGCAGCAAATCAGGTTTTCATCAAATAATTTATTGCCTTATTGTTTGCATGTACTTGGATCTTTATTGTAATCGTTTCAGAAGATTGATAAATAGACTGGCATCCATATTAGCAAAAGAATCTATAGTCTTCAGAGTTGATTTATTTTTTATAGAATTTATTCTTTATTTCTTGCAAAATCGCATTATTGCATTTATGCTCAAAAACACCAAAAAACCCAAAAATTGCAAAAACAAACAAAAAAACAGTCAGAATCAGAATCAGGGGGAAACAAGGGTTTCTACAGGTTTTTTAGCTTTAGGTTTTTATTTTTAATTTTTTTTTCATTTGAAATACCCACAACAAGGGCAACACGAAACAGTTGGAAGTGGACTGTGGAACGAATTCCTCAAAGGGATGTCGCCTCTTCCATGATCTGACAGACGCCTCTTCCATGAGCTAACATCCCTTTGAGGGATTCGTAACATTCGTTCCAAACTTCCAATGAATCAATTTTTTTTAATTTATTATTTAATATTTTCTGATCTGAGATTCTCAGATTTCAAAACTTCACAGTTCACGGTGAATTTTGATATAATAATTTATAAAATAATTTAATAATTGCTTTTAGTTTTTACTTTATCAATAAATTTCATTTATATAATAATTTATTTTATAAATTTATGGTCATTGATCTGCAAAATGTGGAAGCATAGGCAAGACATGTAAACTGTTTGACTGAAATTTGAATACATCAAAATGTGGAAGCACAGGCAAGGCATGTGAACTGTTTGACTGAATGCATCTAGGGCCTTACTTTTACAGTTATGCATCTTTTCATAACTAATTTTTCAAGTACTATATGTATTTTAGTGCACCGCTCCCCCACCGCCCCCCCGTCGTTGCCCCCAAACTTAGGCCCCCCGCCCCCGTGCCCCCGAAACCCATCCCCTGCAGTCCCCCCGTCCACATCTCCGAAACTCGGTGGAACTATGCTTTTAAGCTAGAACTGAAAACACCTTATTGCTCTGACTGAAGAGAAGACTAACTGAAGTGCTGACAACTGAGGTACTGCCAAGAATAGAATTTACTATAAATAGTAAATATCGAGAAATGCCACAAAACCCTCCAAACAAGGAAACCCTAATTTGCACATCTGAGTAGCCTATGGATTTCCGGAAATAGGCTAAATCCAAATGAAGAGCATAGGGCGAAAATGGGGACATTACATAAGAGCAGAAATTTGCTTACAACTCAAGCCCAACACAAGGCCGAATTTGATACAATGAATGATGGCACCTCTCCTAGATGCAAAGATACAAAATATGTTTCTCCTTGAGATTGATCTGCTGCTGCAGAATGATGATCTGTTGCTACAAAATGATCTACTGCTCAAGATCATGATATGCTGCTCAAGATCATGATCTGCTTCTCAAGATAATGCTCTGCTTCTCAAGATCATGATCTGTTGCTCAAGATCATGATCTGCTGCTCAAGTGCGAACTTCTTGACCAGCTGCTCAAGTGCGAACTTCTTCAAGGAGCGAATATGGTGAATGAACTTGATGATCAAATGAGAGATCATCACCTTGTATTTATACAAAACAAAGTGTCTCTTCATGTAAGTCGGCCTCCTTATTGAATAATAATAACAATTAAATAAGTCGGCCACATCAAGGAAGTCGACCATAATAATAACAATATTAAATGTCTTTTAATGAAAGACGTGTCTCCAAGATGAAGTCGCATCTCCTCATGTCGGCCTCAATAAATGTGAGTTAATGAAGCGCCTCTTCATTTGATTATAATGTTTACAATTCAAATAGCCGTTACACTATAATTTGAATTGCCTTCAACAAGTCGTGATGGTCTAGAAGTAGCAGCCCGACGCTACTTAATAACATCAACAAGCTCTAAGATTTACCAACTGCACAACTTTGCCCTTTCCGCTCCACTTAGAATCTATCTCTAGTCGCTACTAAAATGAGCCTCCTGAATAGCTCAATTCACCTATAAACATCTGTAATCTAAGTCACAAGCTTCGAGTTCGAATTTGAGTTCGGTAGCTTTGAAATTTGGATGAAATTCAGCAAGGAAAAAATTCGAAAAAGTATAAAATTCGGATTAAATTCGCCATATGTAATTTATTTATTTTTTTATAAATATAAGTTAATATATCCACAAAATTGTCTAAATAGTTTAAGGAAATCATTACATATATTAAATATATTAATATAAATTTAATAAAATAAAATTGAAATAATAAAATATTTAATATTTCACATTTTATAAAATATTAAAAAACCTACTATATATAAAATAATACAATATTAAAAGATTTAATTTAAATCTATGTGAATATAGAATACATAATAAAGTAGTTAATCTAATAATAATAAAATTAAACCCAAAATAAATATTAAATCTAATACTAATTAAATAATAAAACCTAATATTAAATCTAATATAAATAAAATAAGAAATTCTATTATAAATAAAATAATACAACATTAAGTCTACTGAAAACCCTAGATTTTTCGTGCAACTTCAAAACAAAAAATAAATTGCAGAGGCGAACTACCTTGTGATGGAGCTTGCAAATCACGTTTTAAACTTGCAGAATGAAACCCGATGCAAATGGTGCCGATGATTTGCATAAAGGGCGCCGACGATTTCCAGAAAGGGCGTCGATTTTCGTCGACCTTGAAGACCTGAAACACCTACGAATACTTTGAACTGCTTCCTGTTTGCGTGCACTTTGAACGGATAGTAGAACCCTTTCAACGAAATGAGTGGTTTTGACAACCTCATCGGGGATTGACAAAGGTTTTGAAATTGTTGTACGGTTCTGAAATGCATATCTTTAACATAGTCTTTCTTGTATCGCTCCTTGGAACAAAAGATGTCTTCAAATTTGCTTCTTGTTGGGAGAAAGCATGGTTTTGACAACCTCGACAAAGGCCGACAAAGGTTTTGAAACCTTCATAAACCTTTGAAATCACTTTAACTTCATTTTTGTTTGGTTGGCATTCACAAAGATTGTGACAAGTGTTTCGGGCCCCAACACTATTCTAAAATCTTACGAAAGACCGACTTCAAATGTGAACTTTAGACTTAAATTTTAAAAAGTTGAGTGGAGACAAGTTTGTGACAACCTAAGCGAGGCCCGAAAAGTTTTTGAAAACCATAGGAAACAGCAACAATTTCAACTTAGACAAGGTTTGTACAGGTGGACACGGTTTTTTTGAAAAAGGGCAAGGGACAAAAGCTATGGTAACACTATCCATGGGTATGTAGATGTTGTCTATCCTATATTTGTGATGTTTTTAATGTATTTCACTTTCACATTATAATTTTTCTTATTGTTTTTTTAGGTTGGATGTTAGTATAAGCTTAACTCTATTGCCCATTGACAAGACATTGGTCAAAACTTACCAAAGATTGTGAAGTTCTCCTATGGTCCAAGATTATCCCATGGTCTTGGAAAAGAGCACTATTGTTACCCATGCTAGTATCTGTAATGTCCCCTTTTTGGTAAGACCCTAAATCTTGCCCTACAATCACCAACTAAAATAATTAGTGTCAATCTTTATTGGTTTAGATGCTTTAAGGAGATGAATCTTGATTTATGTCCTTGCAACCATGTTAGATAATATTGGAGTATAATTTATATAGTAAAACACATTATCTATCTAACATATCAAACATGTATAAATATCAGTGTTACAAGACTCGGACTCGCCTCAGACTCGGCAAGCCGATTTTTGACTCGGACTCGGACTCGGAGCCTAGACTTGGCAAATAGAAAAACCCTTGAAATTTAGAGATTTTTAAAGATTTAAAGCTTGTTTCATGCACCCTTTAGTGAATAAACCTCAAATACACAATAACATCATGAAATAGAAACTACTATGATCCTATACACAAACATATATCGATCACATAAGTATAAACGCAAATTTTAGCTCAAGGAAATAACACATTCAGATATAAAATATTGTCAAATGTATACAAAACTCATGGAATATGAAATCCATGGCATCAAAACAAATATCAAAACTAAAAAAATAAGTCTATGGCTCAGAAGAGCTTGCATTACTCATCCCAATATCACGACAAGTCATGCGCTAGTGTCTAAGTTAGGTCCTAGATGATGATGTAGCCATGATATTTGCTTGTGTCTCAATGATTGGTGTGTATATTCAAGTGAGGATTTTATTATTAAAATTTTATTGAAGCCTTCAAGACTGCATGTTTTGTTGTCTAATGTATGAATTTTGAAACAAGATAATCCTTGATTATGGCTTTGACTGTGAAAGATGCAAAGATACGCAACAGGGGATATGTATTTTCTAGGTTTTTATGATCATGATTCATCATTGGCCTATAACATGCTTAGACCTATAGTTTGATGAGGGTTTCGGGGAAACACCCCAACGGGGTCAAGGGGCAATGCCCCTTGCGGGGGTCTGGGGGCAGCGCCCCCAGCGGGGTCAAGGGGTAGCACCCCTTGTGGGGGTCTGGGGGCAACGCCCCCAGTGGAGTCGAGGGACAGCGCCCCTCGCAGGGTTCCGAGGCAGTGCCCTGGGCACGCTCCCTGTCGCAATACAAGGCGGGGTCGAGGGGCAGAGCCCCCACCACCAAGCCCAAATGAAGAGCTTCAAAACCACACAAACCTTCATGGCGCACACCATTTAATTAAAAAAATTGAAAAAAAGAGATTGCAATTTGTTTTAAAAAAATTTAATCAAAATGGCCGAGTTTGGAGCACGAGACTCGGCGAGTCCGGCGAGTCTCGGCGAGTACTCGGCAGCTGAGTCTCTGGGACTTGTTTAGGGTCACCTACCTCGGGACTCGCGAGTACTCGCCGAGTTTGGGCGAGTCTTGTAACACTGATAAATATCCCCATCCATTTTTACAATACAATTATACAAGGCAAACCAAATCATATTCAGGGGAGTTAAATCATAATAGGAATTGGATGGGGAAGATAAGTCCGCCCGAAGCTATCCATCTAAGCCCAAGAGCAGATCTATCATCCCTCTTGGCTCCCAATGGCATGACATACCGTCATCCACAATAGGAGTGGTGTGCTTAGGGGATACACTTGTACCTGCTTTCCTTATCCATCCTCATCCCCCTAAATATGATTGAGGATCCCTCGAGTCTAATCCAACAACCAATCTTGCGAGAGTTTGGGAGAAGATTACCATAGGAGGCCCGTAGACACCCTCTCTCTAAGCCCAAGAGTAGATATCACCCCCTTGGCTCCCGATGGCATGACATACCATCATCCACCCTAGGAGTGGCATGCCTAGAGAGAAGTCTAGTATCTACTCAACCTATTGGCATTCCCTTCGAACATTCCCCTATGGTTGATTGTTGAATATAAATAACAAGACGTATTGCATTCGATAATTAGACATCCAAAACATACCAGTAATATTACAAGAATAAATAGTATGCATGATCTTGCTACTACAAAATGACATTAATTAATAACAATAACTAGATGAATATCCTTATGTGTAAATTGTCTAAACCTTGTAAATATGGGGTCAAAACTCAGTTTTTGGGAAAATAAAGCATGGGCTTTTAGTCAGTGTGATGCTAGGAATATATTGGCAAAATTTGAAAATTTTGAAAATTAGGGTTTCCGAACCCCATTTTTAGGTCAAACCCCTAAAAAAGAGGAACTTGTCAGAATTGGCTGAAATTAATTTTGATTAGCTTATTTCACATCACGATCACAATGGTCAAGTCAGTTTCAGTTAAAAGTCAGTTTAAGGCTGGTGGGTGGTTTTCACTTTTTCAAGAGAAAGGTCAGGACCTTCGAGGTCGTCAATGGCTGTTGGCTAGTACCAGGTGTCGAAATCTAAGCCTGAAACTCAATGCAGAACGCTCTACGATCAAAGATGTTGAAAAATATGCTTTTTGACGGAGGGGATTTTTAGATTGGCAAAAAGTGCTAAAATATTCTAACTCTGGGAACTTTTCACTATGTAACGTAGTAGACACTTGCGCAATCAACGTGCAAATTAACTTTACAGTGTTCGTACATGTGAAAATGATGAAGTATAGTCATACACACACCTCGGCAGTCACAGCACTTCGACATGGTCAAACTTAGTAGCAGATACAGTGTTTGTAAAGCATAAAATGGTGAAAATCAGTGAATTCAGACAAAATCTGTGCCCCTGTAGCTCAAGAGTGCCCTTCCATTTGAAGATCAAGATGCAGTTGCTTTGGGTTGCTAATACATTCATTCTCTTTTGTTTTCAATCAGCTTTCCAAATAGCTATGGAGCAAGTTCATCTGAAATGCGGAACTTTAGCAGACGAAGGAGGAAGTAGAGGTTACGACGAGTGTACACATCATGGAGACAGTCTAGAAATGCAGATCTACACCCCTATAGCCCAGGGGCGCCCTTCAATTTGAAGGTCAAGATCTGAATGCATGTGCTTGTTGTTGGTTTCAGTCTTTGCAGAATCAATCTGGCTTTTCAACGAGCTATCAAGCGGAGACGTACCTAGTGCAGAACTTCGGTTATCAATGTCAGAAGTAGAAACCGCAAGTAGGATACATGTCAACAAAGATTGCCAAATCATGGTCTGAGCACCCCTGAAGCCCAAGGGCGCCCTTGAATACGACTCATCAGATGGATGAAATTACAGTGAAGGTCTTCTTGAGATCTTTTCCAGATTAGTCCAACTTTGCAACGCAGCAGTTTGCGAGATGATCCGATATTCTGACAGACCGTGATAGAGGTTCTACCGAGCACGTAAAACAGAGGATGGTGAAACGTACCTACACACAGCTGCATATTTGTAGTCTAGGGGCGCCCAACCTTTAGGCTTGTCAGATGGGGTTATTTTCTTTCGCAGTCTTCACAAGACTTGTGTGCAATTACTCTAGCCATTCAACAAGTTCAGCCGTCAGCCTCCGAGATTTGGTGAGCGCTCATACGTGCGAGGTCAAGATGGTGATGCTGAAAAAGTGAGAGTGACTAAAGACAACTAAAAAATGGCTAAGTATGGTGAATATGTGATGTTCCTTAATTTAATATAGAGCCTATCAACAATATACTCAAGAAAAACAGGGAAATACATAAATTATATTTATCTTGAAAGACATGAACTTTTCTAATCTATAATTACTTGACTGATTTCATTTAATCATTATGACTCTTCCTATTATTACATTACCTTAGTTGACCGGCTCTCCCACATAAGTATAGTTGCACAGGAGGGATTACATCTGGGGATGCCCTAAGAGGTGATCTTTCCAAGCCCAAGAGCAACTACGCAGGCCCTCTTGGCCCTACAATGGCAAACACGCAGTCATCCATGTGGGTAAACTACCTGGAAGAGCCTCTAGCACCTACTATCCCCGCTGCTTCCCCAGTGCCTTCCTCTACTTATGATGGATAGAGCAGAAACCAACGAATTGTAAATGATACAGTATTAGTTTACAAGTAATATTCAGATTGCAATATATCGAATAGTTTCCTAAAACAAGGCATGTTTCCAATTTGACATCTATTATATACAAATGCATTCAGTGCTCTGAAATCAAAGCAAACTTTCGTAATTGTTATTCGCAGAATTCATACTTCGGCTGAGAGATCACATACCTCAAAATGCAGCAGTGTTCTGGCCTCCTGTTTCCCGTGTTTTTCCTTCTCCTTCCGCATTGGACAAGGACGCTTTTTAAGGGCATCTTGATGAGTGACGAGCTGCAGCTCCTGGACAAGTCGCTTCCATAAGAGATCACGCCTCTCAGCCATGCGTTTCTTCCTGCGCGTGGGTTCTGAAATGCGTTTTTGCAAGGGACGCGAATATTTGTTTTCTTATTTGCTTTAGTCTTATGTCTAAAGCATGTCGATTATTTTCAGCTTTAATTTATGTGTCGATTTGCTTTTCATTTAGTTCATTAAAATATATATTTATTTATATATTTTTACAAATAATATAATTATACCTTATTTATTATTATTATTAATGTGTATATATTATTATTATATTAGTATTACAATTTACATTTTATCTTTTAACACATCATCATGTAAGGCATGAAAATAATTGTTAGATAGAATTAAGCATAGTAATAACTATTTATTATTTTAAATTATGCTTTACATGACGAGGTTCATGACAGAATACTAATCTCCTTGAAAAAGGCGCCCTTCTCTTTGAGGCCTGAGAAATAATTTTTTGGCTTCTTCGTCTCTAAAGACATCTCTTATAAGTTGACTCAACTGTGCAGAGAGACAGTCGGCACGCAAATCGAAGCATTCCAGCTCTCGGTAACAGGGGTCAAAGAATGGTGTTCAGATGAAAGTCACACTTTTGTCGAAATGGTATTTGTGTTGTCACAGAATAGGGGCGCCCATCCTTTTGGGGTTCCTGATACAATTTTCAGATACCTTACATAAAGTCATTAGATGCAAAGTACTTCTAGTCACACAATGAACCTATTATTCAGTCAGTAGGGTTCATCATTCACAGTCAACAGTAGTTTGAAGCATCAGAAGGCAATACGGAGAAATGACTAAGTCTGGAATCAGTGCATCAATTTGATCAAAGGCGCCTAATTTTCCAAGGTGTCAGATGTTGATTTTAGTAGTTATGTTTCCCAGCAGACATTTCATCCTTGTCATGCAGGCTTCGTAGTGGATATTTTAGATAAGTTGCAAGATCATTCGGTCACCCAGAAATCAGAGCTGAACATGGTCAGATGTAACTTTGCAGTCAACTATAAAATAGGAGATTCTCAAAAATCTCATAGCTCTGGCAAATGGACGCCTAGAAGGACAAAATTTGACTTTCTGGAATCAATGAAGTTTACTAAGCACATCCAGAGGCTAGTTTTAGCAAAATGACTAAAATAATATTTTTGCATGCAACGCATTAAAAAGTGACGAATTTCTTCAAAGATAAATATTGGCGCCACTTTTAGCTCTTTGCATGTTTTAAAAATTAAATGTTATTTTTAGTCTGAGACTCAGTCAGTGGCAGTTCAGCTGGTGAGGGGCCAATCGAATTTATTCACAGTTAGGGTTCCAGCATGCATGCATGATGATACAACTTTCTTTATTTAACCAAGTGTGGCGCTATTTCTCATTCACAGCTTACAAAATTCAAACTTTTTCAAGAGATAGGCGAATTTTCATCAGACAAGCAAGTTTGAAGGCGATAAAAACATTCTTTTGCATGTACAGATTCAGTTTCGGCAACAGATTCAAGACAAAGTGGCGATTTTGAAAGAAGAAGATTAAAATAATTATAAATAATAAAAAACATCTTTTTCTCTTCTAGATTTCTTCCATTTGCTCATCTAGATTCTCTCACATTTTCGAAGAACAGGCAAATTTTGGCAAAATAAAGTATTTGGATTGATTCAGAATAGCTTTCTCAGCAAAACCCATGTGTTAGAATTTTTCAAGAAAATTTGTTCCAGTACATCTGTTCTCGAAGCTTTAATTTTCTCAACTGAAATTCCTTTCCATGTCTGATTAAAGGTTCAATTTTTACATTTCTGACGTTCTGGGTTGTCTTAGAAACACTTTCTGAACAAAACCCATATCTCATATTTTTCCGTAAAAATTCTCATCCAACAAGCTATTTTTAGCCTCAACAGGCTATTTTTAGCTTTCCAGGAAAATTGTCAGAATATAGCCGTGTTCACAGTCAACAAGCGAGTTTTTCAAAATGCAATTCACACAACTCGATTTCAAGACCAAGTCAGTTTTGACTCATGACTTCATCGATTGATTCGAATCTACATAAGGTGCTTCCAGAAGCAGTTTTGGATCCACTTAAGAACAGAGATTCGATAATCAAAAACATTCAGCAGTCTGAGTTACTTGAGGCCGCTTCCATACCTATCTCAATTCATTGCATAGAGTTTGTAATGTCTTGTATTAAGCATTATAATTTTGTTGCAAGGGAGATACAGTCAGTAGATGGGCGTGTCATCTGCAATCTCAAACCCTTCGACATCGAGCGAAGTCTAGGTGTACCTCAACATCCAGATGGGTTGGTCATTTCCATGAATAAGAGCGAGGAGGCATTCATTGCTGAAATTGATAAGTGTCAAGGTAAGATGCTGGAGAGGTGGTTAAAACAAGAAAAGACCAAGTTGCCAAACAACGTAAGTCGTGGCGAGTTCAAGGATGAATACGGTATTCTGATTACACTACTTAATCATGTCTTAGGTCATTCAGATGCAAACAAATTTCACCCATGGATGTACTGTATCATTGGTAGAATCATCTCTGGGCAAGAGCATTATGACCGAGCATCCTTCATCAGCGATGTTATTCACAAACAAATCACCGATTACCTAGTTGCACACCAGTTTCATATGTGTTCCTACCTTGTGTACTTGATCGCCTATCAAGGTCAGTTTAACGGGTTGAACACAGTGGGCATCCTCAGTGCACAGGTCTATCGATATTACGATCAGCTCGAGTTCACAAAGACTAAAAGTCATTTCAAATGTGTGCAAGAGCCTTTTTTGACTTATATGGTGAGAAACTTGGACCGGGAATTGCACATTCGTATCTCATCAATTGTTAGAGCAACAATGGAAGATTGGGCAGACTGGTACATTCAGTTCCCTACATACACCTATATCCGCGTCTATGGATATACAAGAAGTCCACCTATGTTACCGCGTTATCCTACGGATAAGACAGTGTTCATGGACTTCTTGAGGCAGTTGTATGAGGTTCACAAACATTTGCACCACAAGTGTAATACAGCTGCCAACTTTCCTTTGCAGTTTGGGATATGTTCGTGCAAGACAGCAATTGATGCTAAAGTTGCAGGATAGGAGTTGGAGAATTGTAAACTCAGGTTCTTAGTTGACGCACGCACATATGATCCACGCAGCACACCTTGGTATTCGCTCTTATCACAAACCTACATTAGAGGATTATTGGGTGAATTGTGAGGATGACTTTGAGGTTCGCAAGCGCAACTATAGCAGGTTCTCTCTTCCACAAATTTTTTTGTTGACAGAAGATGTGGAAGGATTGTCAGAGGATGAGGGAGATGCACTTCCTCGGTTTTACAAAGAACAGGTTGATGGACAACCACTGCCACTAGTGAATTGGTATGCCAAAGAATTCTCATCAATGAAGGAGAGATCGAGCAGGGTAATCCAGAGTAGTATGCTTTATTTAGAAAGCAGAAGGATCAGAAAGTTATCCATGCCTAGAGTAGAGCTGCCACCAGAAGGAGATGTACTACCCTCCTCATCAAAACCCAAGCAAAAGAAAAGGAGTAACCCTCCTAGAAAGAATCCAACACCTAGTAACTCAAAGGGAAAAGCACTTGATGTGATTCCACATGTAGAGCCTGTTGTAGAAGTTGTTCGGAGTTCACCACAACCTGAGGTTCAACCACATTTACCATCGCCAACACCAGAGCAGCCTCCAATTCTAATTCACATTGATTTGGACATGGATTCACCTCCTCGCAGCGACCCTTCTACACATTCACTTTCATCAGATCATCCTATGACTAGTACAGATCATTCAAGTGGGATTAGTCGGGATTCATCTTGGCTTGAGAGTCAGTTGGGAAGAAAAAAGAGACAGCCATCTTATGTACTTGATCATTCAGATTTCGATCATGACCATCAAGATGTGCCTGAAAAGAGGATCAAGAATACAGATCCATATTGGGAGGAGAGCAGATAAGGAAATCATTGTTGAGATTCCTACACCTCCAGAAGATAAGAGTTTAGACGAGATGGAAGCTCAAGACTTCGAAGTTATCACAATCCACTTTGGTAGAAGTACTCGTCAGACAGACATTGACCTCCTACAAGTTGCTATAGATAGTGCAAAGGATAGAATGGTGAAGGATGGAGAAGATAAATCAGCTCTCAAGGCTGAAATACAGCAACTTCGCGAGTATATTTCTAGCCTGGTACATAGGATAGGGGATGTTGTTACCGCACTTCCACATATGTTAGAACCGCCAGCAGAACAGGGTCAGCTTGATCACTTGATTGCATATGGCAAGCGGTTAGACAAATGGGAGGATGACTTTGTTGTTAGAGGTCGCTTTGTACTTTCAGAGCTATTCCAGTTGCGATACAATGCACGTGAACTTTGTCTTGGACTTCAGGATGAGGAGCGTGACTTAGCTGTTATTAGACCCAGGGATGAGATTTTGATTGCTAACCTGGGGTTGTCATTTGACTCAGTCACAGACGTAGAGGATAAGGAAGATGTCTACATTTGGAGAACACGGTTAATCTTCAAGGCTAAGATAGAAGAGACTATAGCATCTAAGTTGGCTGAGAGCAAAGAGCATGTTACCAATGCACTCCGCTATGTGAGAAACTTTGGGTCTCAATTACCATGCTTATATCAGCGTGCGGGTGGTGACTATGTTGAGCTTGCTAATATTCAATCAGAGCTCCAAGCACTTATTCACAGTATTTTCAGTGGTGAGACCATTGGCTGTAAGCTGGATCAGCTTACAGTCATGTCAGCATTGTTTGACGAGGCAATCAGGAGTAACGGCGAGTTTCAGTGTCAGGTAACTAATGGAGAAGACATGCTGCATAGACATGGGATTCTTCACCAAAGCTTCAATTCACCAAAGAGTGATGCAGTCAATAACCTCGTGGATGGGTTAATTGCTTGAGATCAAGGCCAGTAGACTTTAGTTCAAAGCGTCCCACCTTTTCCAAGATAGACATTAGACACAGGAGTTAAACTCGATGCCTCTTTCCGAGTTAACTTGTTACACATTGCATGCCATGTCTTTCTTGGAAACGTCTACATACACTTGGAGTTTAGATTAGATGTTTCAGTTAACTGATAATAGCATTCCGGTTAACTTGCTTTCAATAAGGACGTGCATGCTTGCACATTGTCCATTTAGATTAAATGTTTCAGTTAACTGATGATAGTTTGTCAGTTAACCGTATAGTTTCATTCAAATAGATTTTAGGAATAAGATATTGCATTTCTTGCAGGACTGTAGTTGACTCAAAGTGATTTTAGGGTTGCCTACACCTTGATGTCTATAAATAAGAGCATTCAACTCATTTGTAATTAACTTTTGCTTGATAGCATACATGTTGCGCCTCCCTTGCCTGTAGTATTGCTATTATTGTATTTGTTCAAGAGTGATTGTTGTTATAATAAATAGTTGTGCCTACCTTGCTTTCATGTTGTTTATTCAATCTTTGTTAAATGGGGTTGCTGGTTTGATCATTATTGCATGCATATTTCGTCTATACAATATGCTGTCCTAGTTGCTTACCTTATGTTTTGTTTATAATAAGCCTATCAGAACAGTAGATAGTTGTGCCCACCTTGCCTTCACGTTGTGAATCTGTACTCAAAGCTTATCGTTTGATGTGTGTAATAGTAAACTCATTCAGCCAAGCAGATAGTTGCACCTACTTTGCCTTCATGTTGTGAAGTTGTACCCGGTCTACCGTGTATTCATTTGTTTTAATAAGCTTCTTCCCGGATAAGCAAATAGTTGTGCCTACCTTGCCTTCATGTTGTGAGCCCCGCACCTGAGGTTTATCGTGTAATACATTCTTGCTCCATTTCCTCACGCTCTATTTTCTTGAGGAAACTAGATAGATTTAAAGAAGTTAGCTTAGTTGTAGTTAGACGATCTATGAAACCAAAAAATCCTTAGCTGTGTTATACCCAAAATGAAATTTTTGGCATTCTGCTTAAATTGAGCTAAACAACGTAAAAATGCCATCTAAAGTATGTTTTAGGTCAAACCAAATATGAAATCCTTGTGGGTTTCTGACAAGGAACCTATGGTTAAAATTTTTAAAAAAATGAAAATTAGGGTTTTATGCCCCTATTTTTAAGGAAACCCTAAAAAATAGGACCTTCCCAGAAATGTTTGAAAATAATTCTGATAGGATTAATTGCCTTCACGATCACACTGATCAAGTCAGAATTATCAAAATGCATGTTTTACTCTGGTGGGTCTATTTCTATTTTTCAGGAACAAAGTTAGGAGCTCCGCAGCCATTAATGGCAGATTGGCCAGTACCAGGTGCTGAAAGCTAAACCTCAAAAGCTTCAACCAAGAAGCTATGGCGAAAAAGGATGAAAAGATGCTGTTTCAACGGAGGAGATTCTCAAAACGAAAAAGGCCAAAATTTGGCTAAGTCTGGAAGGTGCACGTTTTGTCTACCAAGGCAAAACACAGTCTACAGTGGCTAAAAGCGCCCCTCTTGAAGAAAGGCGCCCTTGGATCTCAGAGGGAAAATCAAATCAATTGGCATCTTCAACTCAGTCATCCTCTTCACTTTCATGCTGGCTCGACAACGAAACAATCAGCAAGATCATCTGATTCAGGTATCATTGACCAACCGACAGCAAAGTATGGAGGATCCATTGACGACCGAAGTGCCAAATCAGAGAGCTTCAAGGTAAAAGCGCCCCTGCTGGCCAGGGGCGCCCCTCAGTTGCAGACACCAGATGAATCCATAAGCAACAGCTCTATACATGATATCTTTCCAGCTTCCTCCCAGCTACGTGATCAATCTGACAGCAGGTTCACAGGACACGCAAAACGATCACACGCTGAGGTCAAGCAGAAAAAGCCAAAATTGAAGAACTGGAAAGATAAGCCAAAAATGGCTAAGGCATGGCTAAAAGCGCCCCTCTTGAAGAAAGGCGCCCTTTCTTGAAGGCATCCAGATTCACTCAGAATCTTTACTGCCTCCCAGGATGATCTTCTCAGCTATGACCAGTCTCGCCAGTGAAACCATCAGCAAAAAACTTCTGACAAATCAGTCATCTGATAGAGGAGATCAAAGTCAGGCAGTTCACAGCATAAGCAAAATCAGTCAACAAGCTAAAAGCGCCCCTGCTGGCCAAGGGCGCCCTTAAGTTTGAAGGACCAAAACTTGTTGTCATCAACTGAGAAGTCAGTCATCCTGAGCAAGATTGAGTTGGCTACCCGATGCATCGTCAAGCAGAGTCATCCGACTCATCCATCAACGGGAACGTCAGATCAGAGCACAGAGGGTCTGAAAAGGCCAAAACGAAGAACAGTCAATGAAAATTGACTAAGGCACAGCCAAAAGCGCCCCTCTTGAAGAAAGGCGCCCCTCATTCTGGAGGTCCAAACTCAGTTTTCTGAGTTAATCTCTCCCAGGCATATCTCATCAAGCTGATCCCATCTCAACAACGGATCCGTCAGCAATTGCCGAAGATCAACTGAGTAGCCAGGATCGAAGATCAAACAGAGGCACTTCAGCCTGCAAAATGATCAAAAATCCAAAAAGGAAGCCTAAGAAAGTCAAAAGCAAATGTTGACTTGAGTTAACAAATTTTGGAGGCAAAAAGAGGCCAAAAACTCCACAATCAGTGGAAAT
Organism: Sequoiadendron giganteum; assembly: GCA_007115665.2. Taxonomy (NCBI): domain Eukaryota; kingdom Viridiplantae; phylum Streptophyta; class Pinopsida; order Cupressales; family Cupressaceae; genus Sequoiadendron; species Sequoiadendron giganteum. Next base: position 634,159,605 of record CM021104.1, on the reverse strand, counting down.
CACCTTTTTGAACTCCAAATCAGGCTCAATCATGAGTTGGATGCCCAATTGATGCTTGCAACTCCAAATTGACATATCAAAGCATCTAGGCATCCATTATTCATTATTTCTTTGCAGGTTGAGGAGCTCAAGAACGATATTTTTCTTCTCCAACATTTTTGAAGATCTGACAGAGGGGTTTTCACCGTTCTTCATATTTTTGAAGATCTGCTGCACAGAGGGACTATTTATCAGAGTTTGCATCAAAAGGCATAATTCTTGCAAAGTGGCAGTTTATAACTTCCAATCCATCTTCTGTCTACTTCCTCTATTTCTGTCTATATTTCTTTGCATGTCACAGGAAACGACAAATAATCACAGATCTGGCCAACTGGGTATGATCAGCACAGCTTTTTCAACAAAACCCACATGTTGGATTTTTCCAGAAAAAGTAGCCCTGCTGCCCCTATTTTTTAGGGTTTCCGGAAAAAGTCATAATATTGAAAAACAGACAAACTGGGTTTGTTTGGCTTTGAAGCACGAACAAAACCCATGTGTTAGATTTTTCCGAGAAAAATCACTTTCTGGTGCCTCACTGCCTCTGCCACCGAAGGGCTCTTGCATGTCATAGAAAAACACGTTTTTTCGAATTTCTGACGATCTGGGTTTGTTTAGAGAATTATTCTCAACAAAACCCATGTCTCAGAATATTTCGTAAAAATTACCCCCGACAAGGCTATTTTTAGCAGTTCCAGAAAAAGTTGTCCGAGCAGCATCGTGTGCACAGTCAATCTTCAAGGTTTTCAGAACGCAGTTCTCCCAAGACGAATACAAGACCAAAATGGTCTTACTCCATGATTTTTTGAAAACGGCTGGCACCGATCTGCGTCGGGCACACCCAGAGGTCAATCTAGCCAGATTGACAAGCATAGAAACAAGTCCACAGGTTCCATAATGGTTTCACCTCGTATATCTGATTGCCTTCCAAGGCCAGTTTAGAGGATTGTAACCGTTGGAATTTTACACATGCAGCAAGTTCATGTGCATTTCTCACGGTTGGAGTGATCGTGGTCAAGCTTCGCGGTTTCATCGTCAAGCTTCGCGGTTTCATCACACGACATTCTTCCATTGAGAAAGATCAAGGAAAACGTCCAAGCTGCAAAAGAACGCGGAAGGTAGTCATTCCCAACACAAAGCCGCCATCGGTTAATACTACACTACCTTCCACGTCAAAATGGAAACATAGACAAAAAGAAAAGGAGTAACCCTCCTAAGGGAAGCAGAATGAAGGAGATACATACATCAAGTTGCTGACAAGCGGTAAGCTGACGATTGACAGACATGTAACGGTCTCCATATGAAGAAGTCAACGAATGAACAAAAGCACCGTTGACCAATAGTGATGAGGTGTCAAACACCTCAAGAAGGACGTCCTACCCTCCAAAGTAGCAATAAATACGACTGAAGTCAACTTGATGCCCCTTTCCGAGTTGACTCCAGATCTCCACAGATCATGCATGTCAGATCCCACTGATCTAGGATGTCTAATTGACTCCCACGATTTGTGGATCTTAGATCTCCTTTAAAGGTGGATGTCTATTTTGGAGACACATTTGTAACATAAGTTCACTTTTAGTTAGGTGTCAGTCAACTGAGGTAGACTTCCAGTTTGACTTTTGTTTAGTTTCAGTTAACTGAAGTAGATTTCCAGTTAACTGTTTGCTCACCTACTTTTAGACATAGAATAATATCTTGCTGATTGGCAAGAACTGTTTGTTAACTCAAGGAGATTTTAGGGTTGCCTACTCCTTTGAGTTTCTATAAATAAGAGCCTTAGGTTCTTTATTTGTTTAACCTTTATTTGCTAGCAAAATTGCTGCGCCACTGTTGCCAGAGTTCGCTTGTTTATATCTGTTCACTCTTGGATGAGAGTTCGTTGGTTGATCGCAATTGTGCATGATTTCGTGCCTTTGCTGTCCCGACCTTTGTAATTCTTTGAAGAATCTTAAAGAAATAAATCAGATGGTGCAAGCTTGATTGATCTAATTATTTGAGTTATTCAAAGTCTTGTTTTTAAATAGTGCATTGTTTCAATCTCCTCCTTGGACAGGTGTCGTCGCCTCCTTGGATATTTTGTCATCAATCATTATCGTTTGATGTTGTTTAATGATCTCTCTTGCAGCCTAGACTTTGGACAGGTGTCGTCACCTCCTCGGGAATCCTGTTAGAAAGGCCATCGTTCCTTGTTGTTTCCAGTGAGCTGCTTCCAAGCCTATACCTCGGATAGGGGTTCCTCCTCCTTGGCAAGTCTCAGATCCAGTTTACCGTAACGAGTGTTTGCTTGTATCGAGCCCTATCTTGGTATATATCCGAAGGTTCAGAGCCTCGGCCATATTCCATTGAGACGGAGGATTCAAGTGATCCAACCATACCATTTTGCTCCTACGCCCTCATGCTCTGTTTATCTTGAGGAGGTAGGATAGTTTAGAAGCTTAGTTAGTCGTAGTTAAGATCTGCGGAAACCAGAGAAAAAGCTTAGCTACGGCGCATTGGTTTATGCACCCTTGTGTCCTACCGCTGAGTAAAAAAGATAGGAAATCTTAGTACACCCCTTTTTTACAGTATAAAATCAGCAAAGAGAGATCTTCCTCTCTATAATCCGAAGAGCATGTACTAACACACTTGCAATAGCTGTCCGTTTCCAATAAGCACTCCAGAGGTGCTAATTGAAACGCCAACAGTTTTCTGGCGCCCACCGTGGGGCAACGAGGCATAAAACTTCAAGAAAAGCTTAACGCTTTAATGACACGAAATGGGCATCTGGCGTCCTTGGGCACCAGTTGAACCACCTGATCTTGCTCCAGCAACTCTCCAACCAGATCTTACATTCATTGAAGGAGAGCAGACGGACATCATCAGTAGCTTGCGTACTTTCATCTTTGAAAAGAATACATCACCAGCTCAATGGAGAGCCGCAGCTATTACTCTAGACGAGGAAGAAAGAAAGGCTGACCTTGCAGCTGAGAGACCAGTGTTACCACCACCCGCGTGGCAGTAAGCATCCTGGATCACCAAGTATACGTGCGGAGGAGAAATAATCCCCGTTTTCAAGAAGACATCGGAGAAGCATCCGATATTGAACAAGTCTTTGAAGAGGTTCCTGAACACTTTCTAGAAGAACACCAGCAAGAACCTCCAGCTCAAGCAATGGCAGACAACCGTCTCCATGATGACAATGCCCATAACAACGGCATTGGCAACAACGGCAATGGTCGTAACAATGGTCGTAACAATGGCCGTAACAACAGCTATGACGACAATGATGGCAATGGCAATGGCAACGGTAACGGTAACGGCAACTACAACAACGGATATAACCTATTCGGCAATGGCCGTAATGCAAGACCCGTGAGGCGCCAAGCACCTTTGCCATGGGGTAATAACATTGGCCCCTTGGCCTTACAAGGCAATCATGACCTTCCAAAGGGATCGCGAAAGCACTTTCCAAGATTTTTTGGCGACGGGGCTAAACACCCCGACGAGCATCTATCAGCGTTCACAACGGCTTGCTCCGTTCTGTCCGTGCCACATGAAGATATCGCCGTTCGACTCTTTGTCGAAACTCTTGAAGCAAATGCTTCCGATTGGTTCCATCACTTGCCAGCTGGAGCAATCAGAAACTGGGAGGACATGAGTGACAAATTCTTAGCAAGGTTCAAACCTGCCGAAGATAGTCACCAGTTATTTGCCCGTTTATCTCACGCTAAGATGGAGCCTACAGAACCGATGAGAGAGTTCGTAGCAAGGTTTAATCGCCTAGCTACACGTCTTTCTCACACACTCAACCCATCAGAGGAGATCCTGATGAGCAGCTTCGTCAACGCCCTACCCTCAGAGATAGCCTTTTTCATCAAAGGAAGTCACGAAGATGACTTACAAACTACACAAGAAAAAGCTATCGAGATCGAGGATCACATGATGACCACGGGAAAGATGAAGGGAGATGCTATCAGACCACTGGTCCAAGCGTCAGCAGACCCATTGCTACAGAAGGTAGCAAATGAGGTGACTATTCTGAAAAGACAGTCACCCAATCAAGGGCAGCAGGTACTGCCCACACCACAGCAGTACCAGCCTCAGCAACAGTACCAACCTCAACAGCAGTACCAGCCTCAGCAGCCGTACCAGCCAAAGAGGAATAATTTCCAACCTTTCAACAACAACAACAACTACAAGCCTCGAAATCAAGGACCTTCACAAAGAGGAGCAGAAGCCGAGAAATCTAATATGTTCTGCTGTTTCCATGATACAGACGAACATACCGGATCCACCTGTCCTGAGAATCAAAGGCTAGACCAGATCATGGGATATGCCGGAGATCGAGTTCCAAGCTCAAATTCAGTACCTTCAAATGCGAATGTTGTCTCACCACAAACGGACAACTTCGATGGCGACTCCGCAACGGGATACTTTCATAGCGAACCCGAAAATCAAGAAGAAGAAGATTACCGTCAGTACTCTCTTGCTGTCAACCATGAAAGCATGTCAACGCCTGTATTCACTCGCGCTCAACATTTCAAAGCACAGAAAGAAGAAGAAGACAGACGGAAGTCAAATGAAAAGGGAAAAGAAGCTTCCACTTCTAATCCCAAGTCTACACAAGAGAACGTCACACCAAACCCTCAAGATCCGTCTTCGACGAACTTTGACATTATGACGTCTATGATGAAGACGAAGGTACAAATCTCTCAGCTGGAGTATCTCCAGGATCATCCCGATCAAATCGATCGGATTCTCAAAGTAGTACAAAAGCAGGCCATCATCCAGCCTACGTTGCTAGCATCTACCGTACCAGCGGAAGAAAAGCCAAAACCCTTCTACATATCTTTGTATATGGGAGGTTATAAGCTCAGCAACTGCATCATCGACTCTGGAGCATCGGACAATGTCATGCCTTTGCAAATCATGAACTCATTGGGACTATCATGCACCGAAACTCACGACAAGTGTTATTCACTTGAATCAAAACCGGTGCCGTTAGTCGGCCAATTGAAAGACGCACAAGTAAGACTAGCGTCCTGCCCAGAGAAGAAGATCATGATGACCATCCTCATAGCTGACATTCCAATCAGTTATGGAATGTTACTAAGCCGAAGTTTTTGCAAAGATCTCGGAGGCGAGATTCAAATGGATTGGTCATATGCGACCATTCCACTAAAGAAAGGTAGTTTCAAGTTGGAACCAGAGGCTAAGTCAAAATTCACAGTGGTGAAATCTCCGGATCCCCAAGCACAAGTGCTACATCAAAGTACGGGTCCGGGCACATATGCCATGCTGACTGAAGTAACCGAAGAAGAAAAGAGGGTTGCATTTGCCACGAATACATCAAATGAAAGATCAAAGATGTGGACAATGCAATTCGATGGAAGTTGCTCAACAGCAGGCTCAGGAGCGGGAGTTGTCATTACCTCTCCTGAAGGAGTTTTATATCCATTTGCTTATCGCTTGCAGTTCGATAACACGAACAACACTGCAGAATATGAAGCGCTTATACTAGGCCTCAAGAATGCAAGGGATATGGGTATAAAATATCTTCAAGCTGAAGGTGACGCAGAGTTGATCGTACAACAGGTCAGAGACCGCTATCAAGTCAGAAAAGGCCGCCTTCAAGCTTACCGACAAAGGGTGTGGAATGCTATTGATTGGTTCGAAGCATTCAACATCAAGTACATTCCACGCGAGAAAAATAGCAAAGCAGATGCCCTTGCGGTATCCGCTGCACTCTTCATGCCTCATTCTGATTTCCGTCAGAATGCCTTCGCTATTGAGCTCGTGTACAGGCCATCTGTCCCCGACAATTGTGAAAATTGGCAGGTCTTTGATGATGATGATGACATCAAGGAGTTCCTCTGCATGGGGGACAATTACAAAGAACTATTCTTTGAAGGAAGTACCTCTCCTTTCAAAGAATCCATAGCAGATGATTTTGAAGCAACGGAATCCGGCATCATCCAGCTAAGAGGTAACAACATCCCCAAAGGCCTAGTATCCCTGGAGGATATATTTGACAAGCATGATAGACGCGTGCAAAATCAAAGAGATTCAGCTAGCAAAACATCCGCTGAGTATAGTCAAATCAACATTGGCACCGAAGGTAAGCGTCGGCTTGTCAACTTGGGAAAGGGTTGCACTGTGGAGGAAAGCAACAACTTTGTCTCCCTATTCAGACAATACAAGGATGTCTTTGCATGGACTTATCAAGATTTAAAAGTCTTCACGCCAAAGGAATTGTCTCATACAATTCCACTCAAGTCAGATATCAAGCCTTTTAGGCAAAAGCAGAGGCACTACAACACGCGTGTTCAAGATACAATCTACGCGGAGGTACAGAAGATGGTGGATGCCAAGATCATATTTCCAATCCATCATTCTACCTGGGTGTCCAATATTGTTCCTGTGCGCAAAAAGAACGGAGAGATTCGGATTTGTGTTGACTTCAGGAACCTGAACCAATCGTCGTTAAAGGACAATTATCCTTTACCTATCATGGAGCATACCTTGCAGACAGTTACCGGATCGGAGATGTTATCATTACTTGATGGCTTTTCCGGGTACAATCAAATTGCGGTGGCTAAGGAGGATCAAATCAAGACAGCATTCACCACCCCGTGGGGAACGTTCGCCTATGAGAGGATGCCCTTTGGCCTCATCAACGCCGGTGCCACCTTTCAGCGAGCCATGGACTTGGCGTTTGGAGATCTAAAGAACAAAGTGATAGTCGTCTACCTTGACGACCTTACTGCTTTCTCACGGAAGCGGCAAGATCATTTTCAACACTTAGTGAAAGTGTTCGAGAGATGTAGGTACCACCACATATCCTTGAATCCAAAAAAGTCTATCTTCGCGGTGATGGAAGGCAAGTTACTAGGCCATATCGTCTCCAAAGAAGGAACTCGAATCGATCCTGATCGGGTGGATTCTATCAAGAACCTATCTCTCCCAACCAATACTACTCAGGTGCACTCTTTCTTCGGAAAGATAAACTTCATTCGAAGATTTGTACCTGACTTCTCAGAGCTGACCAAGGATATATCAGCAATGATGAAGAAGACGGCCGCCTTCAAATGGACTGACAAAGGAAAAAAGGCGTTCGTCAAGATTAAAGAAGCCATCAGTAAGGCACCAGTGCTGGCTAGGCCCGATTTCAGTAAGGAATTCATTCTTTATTGTTACGCGTCAGAGTACACTCTTTCTGCCATACTAACCCAGAAGCTGAATGAAGAGTCGGAATCGCCAATTGCTTTTATGAGCAGTAGTTTCAAAGACAGCGAATCCCGTTACTCCCAGATTGAAAAGAACGCCTATGCTGTCGTGAGAGCTGTAAAGAATTTTAGATTCTACATCTTAAATGCTCGCACCACAGTCTATGTCACCGATCCTGCAGTCAAAAGTATCCTAACTCAGCAGGAGATGGGGACTAAAAGAGGCAACTGGATCGCCAAGGTCCAGGAATATGACTTAGATATCAAGCCGACCAAACTCGGCCGCGGGAGAGGTCTATGCCAGCTCATGGCGGAAGACGGTGATCTAAAGTATCAGGCGGCTGATGGCGTAATAGGAACAGAAACCGAAGAAGACCTTCCAATGGTCTTGTTGGTTGATTCTGCCGAGGAGTGGTACTCAGAACTATGGTATTACGCAACCTATGGAGAATGTCCAAACCACTTGGACAAGCAGCAGAAAAGAACCCTGAGGTTAAGAGCACAAAACTATGTGCTGCGAGGCAATGTTCTATACAAGCGTGGACTTGATGGAATATTCCTGCTTTGCGTCAGTAGAGACCAACAACGGCGATTGTTGGAAACATTTCACAACGAAGCATGCGGTGGCCACTTTTCATCAAGGGTCACAGCATTCAAAATTCTGCGAGCACAGTTCTTTTGGCCAACTCTGTTCCGTGACGCATATGAATGGGTGCGACAATGTCAACAGTGCCAACATTTTGTTGGCAAAATCAAGCTAGCAGCCATTCCATTGAGGCCAGTAATAATAGATGCCCCATTCCAGCAATGGGGTATCGACTTCATAGGTCCGATAAACCCACATTCCAGTAAGGGGCATGTCTATGTCCTTACGGCAACGGATTATTTTACCAAATGGGTTGAAGCCGTGCCTGCGAAGAATGCTACTTCCGAAGTTGTGTGCACATTCCTCAAAGAAAACATCATCACACGCTTCGGAGTACCAAGAAAGATCGTGACCGACAATGCTACAAGCTTCTCATCAGAGGAATTAGTAGAATTCTGTTTTGACTACGGCATCACACTGTCCCATTCTTCAGATTACTATCCACAAGGCAACGGACAAGCCGAATCATCCAATAAGAACATAGTCACGATCGTGCGCAAGATGGTTGAAACCAATCAACGGTCTTGACACATCAAGTTATACGACGCTCTTTGGGCTGATAGGATCACACCCAAGAGAGCTATCGGCACTTCCCCCTTTATTATCATATACGGCACCGAAGCGATGCTACCCATCACTTTGGAGTTGTCAGCTTTACAGCTGGCATCTGCAATAGAAGATGAAGAGTTCAAGGATCCAATCCAAAAGCGCATCTTGTGTCTGACACAACTGCAAGAAGAGAGGGTGGAAGTTGTTGATAAAATCACTCAGCACCAACAAAGAGTGAAGAAGATCTTCGACAAGAAGGCTCGGCAACGAGACTTTGAGATTGGAGATAGAGTCCTGTTGTGGGACAAGAGACACGAACCAAAAGGAATGCACGGAAAATTTGACTCCCTTTGGTTAGGCCCGTTCCTGATACATGATGTTGCAGGAGAGAATTCTTACATTCTCTCACATTCAGACAGGAGGCTCTTTCCACTGCCCTACAATGGGCAGTACTTGAAACATTTCATTCCTTCGGGGATGGGGTGAGTATATTGTAGATAAATTTTTCGCTTTATCGTTATGTTGTTATGTTTTTCCCCGTTCCGTAAAGTATTGTCGTGTTTTAGGTGATTTCTTTTAGGTAGTCTTGTTTTAGGTGAATAAATAGGTGAGCCCCAATAATGAAGGTGAACTTCAAGTTCTTATGTGAAATAGGAAATGAGTCCCGACCCCGTTACCCAACTAATAAAAGTACTGGTCTACGAAACTTCAGATTCTCGGTTCTCCTATGCCGTAGGTATCCGACATGGTCACCAGACGGAGCCTATGTTATACCCAAAATGAAATTTTTGACATTCTGCTTAAATTGAGCTAAACAACGTAAAAATGCCATCTAAAGTATGTTTTAGGTCAAACCAAATATGAAATCCTTGTGGGTTTCTGTCAAGGAACCTATGGTTAAAATTTTGAAAAAACGAAAATTAGGGTTTTACACCCCTATTTTTATGGAAACCCTAAAAATAGGACCTTCCCGGAAATGATTGAAAATAATTCTGATAGGATTAATTGCCTTCACGATCACACTGATCAAGTCAGAATTATCAAAATGCATGTTTTACTCTGGTGGGTCTATTTCTATTTTTCAGGAACAAAGTTAGGAGCTCCGCAACCATTAATGGCAGATTGGCCAGTACCAGGTGCTGAAAGCTAAACCTCAAAAGCTTCAACCAAGAAGCTATGGCGAAAAAGGATGAAAAGATGCTGTTTCAACGGAGGAGATTCTCAAAACGAAAAAGGCCAAAATTTGGCTAAGTCTGAAAGGTGCACGTTTTGTCTACCAAGGCAAAACACAGTCTACAGTGGCTAAAAGCGCCCCTCTTGAAGAAAGGCGCCCTTGGATCTCAGAGGGAAAATCAAATCAATTGGCATCTTCAACTCAGTCATCCTCTTCACTTTCATGCTGGCTCGACAACGAAACAATCAGCAAGATCATCTGATCCAGGTATCATTGACCAACCGACAGCAAAGTATGGAGGATCCATTGACGACCGAAGTGCCAAATCAGAGAGCTTCAAGGTAAAAGCGCCCCTGCTGGCCAAGGGCGCCCCTCAGTTGCAGACACCAGATGAATCCATAAGCAACAGCTCTATACATGATATCTTTCCAGCTTCCTCCCAGCTACGTGATCAATCTGACAGCAGGTTCACAGGACACGCAAAACGATCACACGCTGAGGTCAAGCAGAAAAAGCCAAAATTGAAGAGCTGGAAAGATAAGCCAAAAAATGGCTAAGGCATGGGTAAAAGCGCCCCTCTTGAAGAAAGGCGCCCTTTCTTGAAGGCATCCAGATTCACTCAGAATCTTTACTGCCTCCCAGGATGATCTTCTCAGCTATGACCAGTCTCGCCAGTGAAACCATCGGCAAAAAAAAAAACTTCTGACAGATCAGTCATCTGATAGAGGAGATCAAAGTCAGGCAGTTCACAGCATAAGCAAAATCAGTCAACAAGCTAAAAGCGCCCCTGTTGGCCAAGGGCGCCCTTAAGTTTGAAGGACCAAAACTTGTTGTCATCAACTGAGAAGTCAGTCATCCTGAGCAAGATTGAGTTGGCTACCCGATGCATCGTCAAGCAGAGTCATCCGACTCATCCATCGACGGGAACGTCAGATCAGAGCACAGAGGGTCTGAAAAGGCCAAAACGAAGAACAGTCAATGAAAATTGACTAAGGCACAGCCAAAAGCGCCCCTCTTGAAGAAAGGCGCCCCTCATTCTGGAGGTCCAAACTCAGTTTTCTGAGTTAATCTCTCCCAGGCATATCTCATCAAGCTGATCCCATCTCAACAACGGATCCGTCAACAATTGCCGAAGATCAACTGAGTAGCCAGGATCGAAGATCAAACAAAGGCACTTCAGCCTGCAAAAATGATCAAAAATCCAAAAAGGAAGCCTAAGAAAGTCAAAGCAAATGTTGACTTGAGTTAACAAATTTTGGAGGCAAAAAGAGGCCAAAACTCCACAATCAGTGGAAATCACCTTTTTGAACTCCAAATCAGGCTCAATCATGAGTTGGATGCCCAATTGATGCTTGCAACTCCAAATTGACATATCAAAGCATCTAGGCATCCATTATTCATTATTTCTTTGCAGGTTGAGGAGCTCAAGAACGAATATTTTTCTTCTCCAACATTTTTGAAGATCTGACAGAGGGGGTTTCACCGTTCTTCATATTTTTGAAGATCTGCTGCACAGAGGGACTATTTATCAGAGTTTGCATCAAAAGGCATAATTCTTGCAAAGTGGCAGTTTATAACTTCCAATCCATCTTCTGTCTACTTCCTCTATTTATGTCTATATTTCTTTGCATGTCACAGGAAACGACAAATAATCACAGATCTGGCCAACTGGGTATGATCAGCATAGCTTTTTCAACAAAACCCACATGTTGGATTTTTCCAGAAAAAGTAGCCCTGCTGCCCCTATTTTTTAGGGTTTCCGGAAAAAGTCATAATATTGAAAAACAGACAAACTGGGTTTGTTTGGCTTTGAAGCATGAACAAAACCCATGTGTTAGATTTTTTCGAGAAAAATCACTTTCTGGTGCCTCACTGCCTCTGCCACCGAAGGGCTCTTGCATGTCATAGAAAAACACGTTTTTTCGAATTTCTGACGATCTGGGTTTGTTTAGAGAATTATTCTCAACAAAACCCATGTCTCAGAATATTTCGTAAAAATTACCCCCGACAAGGCTATTTTTAGCAATTCCAGAAAAAGTTGTCCGAGCAGCATCGTGTGCACAGTCAATCTTCAAGGTTTTCAGAATGCAGTTCTCCCAAGATGAATACAAGACCAAAATGGTCTTACTCCATGATTTTCTGAAAACGACTGGCACCGATCTACGTCGGGCACACCCAGAGGTCAATCTAGACAGATTGACAAGCATAGAAACAAGTCCACAAGTTCCATAATGGTTTCACCTCGTATATCTGATCGCCTTCCAAGGCCAGTTTAGAGGATTGTAACCGTTGGAATTTTACACATTTAGCAAGTTCATGTGCATTTCTCACGGTTGGAGTGATCGTGGTCAAGCTTCGCGGTTTCATCGTCAAGCTTCGCGGTTTCATCACACGACATTCTTCCATTGAGAAAGATCAAGGAAAACGTCCAAGCTGCAAAAGAACGCGGAAGGTAGTCATTCCCAACACAGAGCCGCCATTGGTTAATACTACACTACCTTCCACGTCAAAATGGAAACATAGACAAAAAGAAAAGGAGTAACCCTCCTAAGGGAAGCAGAATGAAGGAGATACATACATCAAGTTGCTGACAAGCGGTAAGCTGACGATTGACAGACGTGTAACGGTCTCCGTATGAAGAAGTCAACGAATGAACAAAAGCACCGTTGACCAATGGTGATGAGGTGTCAAACACCTCAAGAAGGACGTCCTACCCTCCAAAGTAGCAATAAATACGACTGAAGTCAACTTGATGCCCCTTTCCGAGTTGACTCCAGATCTCCACAGATCATGCATGTCAGATCCCACTAATCTAGGATGTCTAATTGACTCCCACGATTTGTGGATCTTAGATCTCCTTTAAAGGTGGATGTCTATTTTGGAGACACATTTGTAATTTAAGTTCACTTTAGTTAGGTGTCGGTCAATTGAGGTAGACTCCCAGTTTGACTTTTGTTTAGTTTCAGTTAACTGAAGTAGATTTCTAGTTAACTGTTTGCTCACCTACTTTTAGACATAGAAATAAATCTTGTTGATTGGCAAGAACTGTTTGTTAACTCAAGGAGATTTTAGGGTTGCCTACTCCTTTGAGTTTCTATAAATAAGAGCCTTAGGTTCTTTATTTGTTTAACCTTTATTTGCTAGCAAAATTGCTGCGCCACTGTTGCCAGAGTTCGCTTGGTTATATCTGTTCACTCTTGGATGAGAGTTCGTTGGTTGATCGCAATTGTGCATGATTTCGTGCCTTTGCTGTCCCGACCTTTGTAATTCTTTGAAGAATCTTAAAGAAATAAATCAGATGGTGCAAGCTTGATTGATCTAATTATTTGAGTTATTCAAAGTCTTGTTTTAAAATAGTGTATTGTTTCAATCTCCTCCTTGGACAGGTGTCGTCGCCTCCTTGGATATTTTGTCATCGATCATTATCGTTTGATGTTGTTTAATGATCTCTCTTGCAACCTAGACTTTGGACAGGTGTCGTCACCTCCTTGGGAATCCTGTTAGAAAGGCCATCGTTCCTTGTTGTTTCCAGTGAGCTGCTTCCAAGCCTATACCTCGGATAGGGGTTCCTCCTCCTTGGCAAGTCTCAGAGCCAGTTTACCGTAACGAGTGTTTGCTTGTATCGAGCCCTATCTTGGTATATATCCGAAGGTTCAGAGCCTCGGCCATATTCCATTGAGGCGGAGGATTCAAGTGATCCAACCATACCATTTCGCTCCTATGCCCTCATGCTCTGTTTTTCTTGAGGAGGTAGGATAGTTTAGAAGCTTAGTTAGTCGTAGTTAAGATCTGCGGAAACCAGAGAAAAAGCTTAGCTACGGTAGCATTTGGTTTATGCACCCTTGTCCTGTTAGGTAATTAAAAGATAGGAAATCTTAGTACACCCCTTTTTTACAGTATAAAATCAGCAAAGAGAGATCTTCCTCTCTATAATCCGAAGAGCATGTACTAACACACTTGCAATAGCTATCCGTTTCCAATAAGCACTCCAGAGGTGCTAATTGAAACGCCAACAAGCTGCAACATTCTAGGTTTTCTTAACCTTGTGCCTCTACCAGCTGAGAACAAAAAATAGGATTTAGTTTACTTTTCTATTCCATGCATTCCAGCACAACAAGGGAGCTTCCCCTCCTAATTTGAAGAGCACTCATTACGTAGTGTGCATAGCTGTCCATACAAACTTACACTCCAGAGGTGTTAGTTCTTACGCCAACACAACCATAAATATATTTAAATATATTTGTCCCACATAATATATTTAAATATATTTATAAAGCATCGATTGTTATTACATATTTCTTAATCAGCAAGAACTAAAATTCACATCTGTAGTTAACAATTCTTATTTTCCTAAGTACATAAATTAGTTGTCCACCCTTATTTATCATGTAATAGCACTTACCTTGCTGTATCGAACTGCAGAGATATATGCCTTTCTTTCTTCTCTCTCCAGCCACGAATCCTATGAATATAGATAACAAAATATCATGGCTACAGAAATTAAAAATATCTTTTGGAATGATTTGCTTGGTTAAGAATATATTCAAATATTCCTTATGCTAGATATTCCTTTCTTTATTCCCCCGATGTCCCTATGTTTGGCTTGGTCTTTTCCTTTATAGATCAAACAAGAGTCATGCTGACCTTTGACTAGGGACGTGCCTTATACAATCGCTGTCCTAATGTTCCATCGTGTCTTTTATAATCGCTGCATCATTGCTGTTTCATGATGCCGTTTGACTGCATCGTTTCTTTTAATAATCTCTGCTTTTTAGCTTTTAGTGACCGCTGATAATAAGAGTTGCTACTTGGTGTTTGTTTTATTTAAGAAATATTATATTTCTAGGAATCATTGTCTTTGACTTATCATAGCAACGGATTTGTATAAGTTTTATTATTATTTTTATAATAAACAATATAAATGGCTTGTGTGATAATTATAATGTTATCAAGATAATTATAATTATGATGATACTTGAATAGGTATATATTTATATTCTAATATTATATCTGTAAATTGATTTTATTGTTTAATCTCAATTTTATATATTTTTAATATTTACATTATTATTTAAATTGTCAATACTTATATTTTAATATTTATAATGTTATATATAATAATTATTGTTATATTATCTTTGATAATTATGATTATAATGATATGAAATAGTTAATGTTTTCAATATGTATTTTGTTTATCTTGTTTTTGATGCTTTATATCTCAATGCTATAATTTTGGGGGACATGACAGTAGCCGCATGAAACTTTACCTATAGTCACATTAATAATCTTAGATCAGCTTTCTTGTCATTTTATTATTGTCAACTGAGTTCTCTAGTTGAGTTGCAAAGATGTTTAGTCATGGTCTGGCTTTTCCACAAACAACTCTTGCAGATTCTTCAAGGTTGCATTACGCCAAGTGAAAGATGAAGTTCTTGACTAATGTAGGAACAAGTAGTGACATGAAAGAGAAGAACAAGGCACATGCTTGGGCCTAAATTTATTAAAGACCAGCAAATGGCTAAGAAAACTCTTCAATACTCCATTCAAGTGAGACATCAACATAAGATAAGCAAGAACAAGTCTTAGTATTGGCACACAATTTGAATGGCAATACCATATGGAGAGGACACCTAAGGTGGCAAAGACAAGAGCAAGTTTTGCCAACACAAAGGACTTAAGTGAAGATTATGAGACAATGCAACTTTTCCTTGGCAATGCTAGTATAAAACTTCGACAAAAGTGAAAAAGTGTTGCAAAAGTGTGCCAAGGAGGAGATACATTCAACTAACGATAAGTCACACATTTATACATCGGCAATGCCAGTCCAAAACTTCAATTCAAGTGGTGATGGCATAAGGAAACTGTGACAAAGAACCGGGTAGTGAGGTTTGTGCCTTCCAAAGAGGCAATGTTAAAAGAAAACCATGACAAGGGTGGTTGAGTTGTTATGAATGCACAAGTGTTGCAAAGTTGTTATGAAAGTGCAACAAAGGTGGCAAATGCCTTGTAAAATCACACCAAAATGAAAGCACATTTCAAGCTATAAGAAAATTGCACTTCCAGAGTGGCAATGCCACTTAAAAATTCTAATAAGAGGTTACAAAGTGGGAAACATGTTACTGATCCGTGACAACCTAAAGAAAGATGAAACTGACTGTTGCACTTTTTCAGTGGCATAGCCAAAGGGAAAACATGACTTAAGTAAAAGCCAACTCTTAACATCAAAATTTTGCACTTTCTAAGCAGTATTGCCAAATTCAAGTTCCAACAAAGAAAAATAAAATAAACAAGTTGGATGCCAATTTCAGATGGCATGCCACATGAAAACTTCACCTTGCTTCTTAAATCAACAACTTCAAATTTTCAACTCCAAGTCAAGTGTTTTAAAGCAAAAATTAGTGCATCATAGCCATACCGAATCATCAAGTGTCCTATGTTAAGAAGAAAGCAGAAGTTTAAAGCAGAGAGAGCATAGCTGAGTGATTTATTTCCTCTTTCCAATGGACAGAGATAGAATTGCTTTAACATGAGGCTTTATTGACATTATTTTATTATTATTTTATTCCTAGAAGTTGCCTCTGAATGAGCTTATAAATGTCTTAAGCACAAAATCAACAACGGGAGTGGCATGCAGACTTATGTTGTAGGAATTGTCACTGAAGTAACCATTATTCAATGATTGTTAAATCTATGTTTGTAAATACCTACAGTAAATCAAAAGTGGATTGTTTTAAATAAAATTTTGTATTGGAAAATTCATCTATTTAAAGTGTAGCTTTGAATTCTGCTTAACTATATCCTTCATGAAATCATGTGGTGTTTAGGAATCTAATTATTTCATGTTGTAGATTTGCTGGTCCCTAACTAAGCTAGAAATCAACATCCATTAGTAATAAGTATTATTAAGTTAAATCTTTGTTTATAGCCAAATATTGGTCTCTACTTTAGCTAGTAGAAAGTTGCTCTCATTCAAGCTTGAATTGTTTGTCCTCTTTAAATGTCAATATCTCACTAGTGCTTACATCTAAGGCAAAACGTAGTCAACTAGATATTTACATTTATGCACAACACCCTATGAAATCTTGTATAGTGTGTATACTTGTACATTCTATTAGTTTTGGATTTAACTAAATTTCACAAAGCTTCCCTTCTAATTTGAAGAACAGTTTTACCATATAAACTATTATGCTTTGTGTTGTTTCACAATAGATAAATTAAAATGCTAGTGCTCTGATTATCTACAAAGATTCCTACAGACATATTAAAGCATTGTTGTCAGCTGTAACTGAAACTCTTGTAATTCAAGCACTCTTTTGAAATATGTGATTACAAAATACTGAATTTTAGACCACTGAGCACTGCTGCAATGGCTCTTATTACTTAAAACTGCCTAGCTTTGAAAACATGGACCAGATCTCAGATGTTGCTTTGTTTTTTATTTATTTAACGAGGTTTACAGTCTATAGAACTAGTACCCAGCTTGGAAACAAAGTTATACAGGCAGGAAATAGACACATGTAACTAGGAAAATAGAAGCTAAGAATAATTCCAAAGTCAGGTGATACAGGGCAAACATCTCTACATACCTTTAGCTCTGCAGAGGCCACAAAATGATCCCTGATGCCTTGAAAAATCTGTGCTACAAGAGCATTCACAATTTGTTCAGAAGAAGGTGCAATTTTACGATTCCAAAGATTGCTTTCCAATAAGTCAACAAGTCGCATTTCAGATGTTTGATTTCCTGCCGACTCTGTGGTGTTAACGGCTTGGCCAGGTTTTAAGTCTTGACGAGGCTTAGTTTCTTGCTTGCTCCCATTTTCAGTGAGTCCAACTATCAAATCCTGAGAGCTTGTCCCAGCTATAGCACCACTATTGAGAGTTGCCTGCTCACTACTTGAAAAGAAGTCTAGAAACTGACGCAGCCCAGCTCGATTCTGAAAAAGTTAAAATTCCAACCCAAGTGTGAAAAAAGTTAACACTAGTGGGGAAAGCAATATTTAGATAACTTACAACTTTAAACTCATGGAAAGCAATATTTAGATATACTTTTAGCCCACCAGAAAGCCCAATACAATAGTGTAGAAACAAAGTCTTTCTGGCAGGCAACTAAATGTTCTGCTAATATATATTTTTAAAATAAAGGTGACAGCCCAGCACAAATCCCATACCTTGTTGTGGAGTGACCAGGTGACATAGCGTGTTGTGCTCATAAGGTCTTCCATACATCTATAAGATAGAAACATGATATCAAGCATAAGAAAAGTGACTAAGGTTTGATATTTTGCTATGATACTATGGATTTCATAATCCATGAGTTTTGTATACATGTGACAATATTTATATATTTAAAAATGATGTTTCCTTCAATTAAAATCTATTTTTGTATTCATGTGATCAACATATAGTTATACTTGTATATGTGATCAAAGTAGCTTCTATTTGTTTAATTTATTATGTCTTTAAATTGAATTTATTTTATTAAAGGTGCATAATAAAAGCTTTAAATCATAGTTGCCGAGAGACGCAGGGTACTGGTACTGGTACGGGGACGGGGACGGGGACGGGAACGCCAATCAAATTAGGGTATGTGAGTTAAATGAATAAGGAGACGGCTATTTTATATGTAAATGATTCACCAGAAATTTTGGGTACGAGGATTGGTACGTTGTCTATGTTCCCATAATGGAGTTTCCCGACAACTATACTTTAAATTCTTAAAAATCTTTATATTTCGTGGTTTTTCAATTTTCTGCAATGAGTCCAAATCCGAGTCAAAAATCAGCTTGCCAAGTCTAAGCCAAGTTCAAGTCTTATAACTACAGTCTTTGCAAGCCCTCAAGAGATCTATTTATAAACAAGAGTGAAAGAATGTTTCAAAGAGAAGCCCAGCAGTCTTCAAAATTTGAAATGCTTAGACTCCCACCACTCCAACTCTCTTGATCTCATGAGTTCTTCTATTAAGTTCAATATAGGAAAATTTCAAATGGAAAGAAAAATGACGTGAGAACTACAAACTTCATATTGACTATTTTGGCCCCAAACAAAATGGTCATTGGTGATTGTTTTTACATGATGATATCATCCTCTTGACTGTCCAGAATCCATATTACTCAAATGACTTCTGTTTCCACTTTGCTCCATTAATTTTCCCTAGAACTCTTTTTCAGATGTTTTCCTGCAAGATTGGGTCTTGGAAAGTGTTTGAGCTTGTGAGTCTTCAAGAGAACTGATTAGTAACTATGTTAACCAAATCACCTAACTCAACCTTGTCCATTTCAGATCCGGCTACATAGGAATCCATTTGATGAATTAGAAATCAGTGTAACAAAACTAATTATGGATCACTAACTAAAAAATTCTTCTACTCCATTAAGGTAGGAACTTATAAAATGTTATAAATATTGAGTAAATAAACATCTTATCTTTAATACTTTATTTAAATTAGTATATAGTCATTCCGCATCTTCTACCTTTACAAATCTAAACTGTATTGTTAAATAAACATATGCAATAAAAGATAAGAAAATATCCTACTTTTCTCGACACACCCGTTCAGTTGCCTCAGCAAATGAGTAGAATGCACTTGTAATACGCTTTACAAACATGTCATGCCCACTTAGGTATTCCCCATCTTTCTGCAGAAAAAATCAGAACTCAACATAAATACAATAGCCACAATAACCTTCAGAAGGATATAACAAATTGAATATGCCATATACCAAACAAATCAAATCCGCAGAAAAAAAAAGTTGCACAACTGCATTCCTTAAATTTGTCCTTCAACAAAACCCCAAACTGTCCAGTTAAAGCATTAGAAAACTGGTGATTTGAAAACCTGAAGTAAATAGAGAGTAATCGGAAGCAGCCTCCTTAAAATGTGGGATAGCCTGAACCCTAGCTGAAAACACAAACACAAGATGATCAACTATGAAAACTAAAAGATGATTTAAGGAAAAATAAAGCAAAAACTAAAGCAATTGATCTTATTTTGAGAAAAAAACAAAATGAAGTCCTATTTAAAATACCAGAAATACTAGCCTGTACTAACAAGATTCTCTTGATCATAATACTTCTAATCATAGGGACATTAAACAGACAGCACTATTGCCAGGATTGGTTCATAAATAATGTGAAATGAAGTATCGGAAAAGAATGGTAATAATGCATATCCTGCTAAATCTAGGAGAATAAAATATATACAACAATGTTGTTAGTACCATCACTAACAATCTGGCAATGTTGTTCAAGGAAAACTTAAAAGATAGAGTGGTGGCGTGGCCTACTCAGGTATAGCAATTAGAATGCATAAAAATTTAACCTAACAGACAGCATAAACTATCGCAAATGGCACTACAAGAAATTCTACAAGCTTACTTGCGTTTTCCATTAGACTTCCTATATATTTTCTTGAAGAGAAGCCTCTTTAAGAAAATTTGCGTTCATTTTCAGATCCTGCTTGGATAGGCATGTGCATTTGTAATGTTTAGGCATTCACTTTGCAGTCAATTAGAGACATGAAACTTCTCTCACTATTCCCTTTGGCAATTGGTGAGGTTTTGCAGTTACCTTTCTCTATATGTGAATGATACATAGTTATATTATATTTAACCCTTAAAAGTTAAAAAGGATAAGTTGTCAGGATTAGTTGACATCAGGACTGGATACTTTTATGGCCTACAATCATGATTAAGGAATTATTGTTATTCCATATTTGTTTCAGCCATGGTAATTACAAGTTGTGATTTTGTTTAAAAGTCATAAGAAGCATTTAGGAAGATGACGCTACGCTTTTATTCTTTGAACGAGTCAAGTTATCCTTATTTCCAATAATTTTAGCCTTTACGCTTGGGACTGCCCACTGAAATCTGTTCCAATGACATGTATAAGCTACGAGACAAATCCTATCCTTATCTCAGAAAGCCATTCACGAATGTCCAACAACAAATTTCTTGCATAGAATTTCTAGAATTTCCTGCATTGTATGTTCCCCCGCCCATGATTACTACAAGTCTGCTTGTTGGGTTATGATCAATAATTGCACTCATTTGGCAAAGGCTCTTATAATTGCAACTTTTGTTTGTTGGGCAGCAACAGTTGATTTTGTTTACTGATTAGCATATTGATATAACCCATGTAATGCATATTCTATATAATTGACTTTTAATATCTGTTGCATTAAACTTCAAAACAAGAATAGCTTCATTACAAGAATCACACAAGTTCCCAAAATCTCCTAAAAATGGGAAATGAATTG
>CM021104.1:633943644-634138638 GCA_007115665.2 Sequoiadendron giganteum | reverse complement strand
GGAGTGGTACTCAGAACTATGGTATTACGCAACCTATGGAGAATGTCCAAACCACTTGGACAAGCAGCAGAAAAGAACCCTGAGGTTAAGAGCACAAAACTATGTGCTGCGAGGCAATGTTCTATACAAGCGTGGACTTGATGGAATATTCCTGCTTTGCGTCAGTAGAGACCAACAACGGCGATTGTTGGAAACATTTCACAACGAAGCATGCGGTGGCCACTTTTCATCAAGGGTCACAGCATTCAAAATTCTGCGAGCACAGTTCTTTTGGCCAACTCTGTTCCGTGACGCATATGAATGGGTGCGACAATGTCAACAGTGCCAACATTTTGTTGGCAAAATCAAGCTAGCAGCCATTCCATTGAGGCCAGTAATAATAGATGCCCCATTCCAGCAATGGGGTATCGACTTCATAGGTCCGATAAACCCACATTCCAGTAAGGGGCATGTCTATGTCCTTACGGCAACGGATTATTTTACCAAATGGGTTGAAGCCGTGCCTACGAAGAATGCTACTTCCGAAGTTGTGTGCACATTCCTCAAAGAAAACATCATCACACGCTTCGGAGTACCAAGAAAGATCGTGACCGACAATGCTACAAGCTTCTCATCAGAGGAGTTAGTAGAATTCTGTTTTGACTACGGCATCACACTGTCCCATTCTTCAGATTACTATCCACAAGGCAACGGACAAGCCGAATCATCCAATAAGAACATAGTCACGATCGTGCGCAAGATGGTTGAAACCAATCAACGGTCTTGGCACATCAAGTTATACGACGCTCTTTGGGCTGATAGGATCACACCCAAGAGAGCTATCGGCACTTCCCCCTTTATTATCATATACGGCACCGAAGCGATGCTACCCATCACTTTGGAGTTGTCAGCTTTACAGCTGGCATCTGCAATAGAAGATGAAGAGTTCAAGGATCCAATCCAAAAGCGCATCTTGTGTCTGACACAACTGCAAGAAGAGAGGGTGGAAGTTGTTGATAAAATCACTCAGCACCAACAAAGAGTGAAGAAGATCTTCGACAAGAAGGCTCGGCAACGAGACTTTGAGATTGGAGATAGAGTCCTGTTGTGGGACAAGAGACACGAACCAAAAGGAATGCACGGAAAATTTGACTCCCTTTGGTTGGGCCCGTTCCTGATACATGATGTTGCAGGAGAGAATTCTTACATTCTCTCACATTCAAACGGGAGGCTCTTTCCACTGCCCTACAATGGGCAGTACTTGAAACATTTCATTCCTTCGGGGATGGGGTGAGTATATTGTAGATAAATTTTTCGCTTTACCGTTATGTTGTTATGTTTTTCCCCGTTCCGTAAAGTATTGTCGTGTTTTAGGTGATTTCTTTTAGGTAGTCTTGTTTTAGGTGAATAAATAGGTGAGACCCAATAATGAAGGTGAACTTCAAGTTCTTATGTGAAATAGGAAATGAGTCCTGACCCCGTTACCCAACTAATAAAAGTACTGGTCTACGAAACTTCAGATTCTCGGTTCTCCTATGCCGTAGGTATCCGACATGGTCACCAGACGGAGCCTATGTTATACCCAAAATGAAATTTTTGGCATTCTGCTTAAATTGAGCTAAACAACGTAAAAATGCCATCTAAAGTATGTTTTAGGTCAAACCAAATATGAAATCCTTGTGGGTTTCTGACAAGGAACCTATGGTTAAAATTTTTAAAAAAATGAAAATTAAGGTTTTACGCCCCTATTTTTAAGGAAACCCTAAAAAATAGGACCTTCCCAGAAATGTTTGAAAATAATTCTGATAGGATTAATTGCCTTCACGATCACACTGATCAAGTCAGAATTATCAAAATGCATGTTTTACTCTGGTGGGTCTATTTCTATTTTTCAGGAACAAAGTTAGGAGCTCCGCAGCCATTAATGGCAGATTGGCCAGTACCAGGTGCTGAAAGCTAAACCTCAAAAGCTTCAACCAAGAAGCTATGGCGAAAAAGGATGAAAAGATGCTGTTTCAACGGAGGAGATTCTCAAAACGAAAAAGGCCAAAATTTGGCTAAGTCTGGAAGGTGCACGTTTTGTCTACCAAGGCAAAACACAGTCTACAGTGGCTAAAAGCGCCCCTCTTGAAGAAAGGCGCCCTTGGATCTCAGAGGGAAAATCAAATCAATTGGCATCTTCAACTCAGTCATCCTCTTCACTTTCATGCTGGCTCGACAACGAAACAATTAGCAAGATCATCTGATTCAGGTATCATTGACCAACCGACAGCAAAGTATGGAGGATCCATTGACGACCGAAGTGCCAAATCAGAGAGCTTCAAGGTAAAAGCGCCCCTGCTGGCCAGGGGCGCCCCTCAGTTGCAGACACCAGATGAATCCATAAGCAACAGCTCTATACATGATATCTTTCCAGCTTCCTCCCAGCTACGTGATCAATCTGACAGCAGGTTCACAGGACACGCAAAACGATCACACGCTGAGGTCAAGCAGAAAAAGCCAAAATTGAAGAACTGGAAAGATAAGCCAAAAATGGCTAAGGCATGGGTAAAAGCGCCCCTCTTGAAGAAAGGCGCCCTTTCTTGAAGGCATCCAGATTCACTCAGAATCTTTACTGCCTCCCAGGATGATCTTCTCAGCTATGACCAGTCTCGCCAGTGAAACCATCAGCAAGAACTTCTGACAAATCAGTCATCTGATAGAGGAGATCAAAGTCAGGCAGTTCACAGCATAAGCAAAATCAGTCAACAAGCTAAAAGCGCCCCTGCTGGCCAAGGGCGCCCTTAAGTTTGAAGGACCAAAACTTGTTGTCATCAACTGAGAAGTCAGTCATCCTGAGCAAGATTGAGTTGGCTACCCGATGCATCGTCAAGCAGAGTCATCCGACTCATCCATCACGGGAACGTCAGATCAGAGCACAGAGGGTCTGAAAAGGCCAAAACGAAGAGCAGTCAATGAAAATTGACTAAGGCACAGCCAAAAGCGCCCCTCTTGAAGAAAGGCGCCCCTCATTCTGGAGGTCCAAACTCAGTTTTCTGAGTTAATCTCTCCCAGGCATATCTCATCAAGCTGATCCCATCTCAACAACGGATCCGTCAGCAATTGCCGAAGATCAACTGAGTAGCCAGGATCGAAGATCAAACAAAGGCACTTCAGCCTGCAAAAATGATCAAAAATCCAAAAAGGAAGCCTAAGAAAGTCAAAGCAAATGTTGACTTGAGTTAACAAATTTTGGAGGCAAAAAGAGGCCAAAAACTCCACAATCAGTGGAAATCACCTTTTTGAACTCCAAATCAGGCTCAATCATGAGTTGGATGCCCAATTGATGCTTGCAACTCCAAATTGACATATCAAAGCATCTAGGCATCCATTATTCATTATTTCTTTGCAGGTTGAGGAGCTCAAGAACGAATATTTTTCTTCTCCAACATTTTTGAAGATCTGACAAAGGGGTTTTCACCGTTCTTCATATTTTTGAAGATCTGCTGCACAGAGGGACTATTTATCAGAGTTTGCATCAAAAGGCATAATTCTTGCAAAGTGGCAGTTTATAACTTCCAATCCATCTTCTGTCTACTTCCTCTATTTCTGTCTATATTTCTTTGCATGTCACAGGAAACGACAAATAATCACAGATCTGGCCAACTGGGTATGATCAGCATAGCTTTTTCAACAAAACCCACATGTTGGATTTTTCCAGAAAAAGTAGCCCTGCTGCCCCTATTTTTTAGGGTTTCCGGAAAAAGTCATAATATTGAAAAACAGACAAACTGGGTTTGTTTGGCTTTGAAGCACGAACAAACCCCATGTGTTAGATTTTTTCGAGAAAAATCACTTTCTGGTGCCTCACTGCCTCTGCCACCGAAGGGCTCTTGCATGTCATAGAAAAACACGTTTTTTCGAATTTCTGACGATCTGGGTTTGTTTAGAGAATTATTCTCAACAAAACCCATGTCTCAAATATTTCGTAAAAATTACCCCCGGCAAGGCTATTTTTAGCAGTTCCAGAAAAAGTTGTCCGAGCAGCATCGTGTGCACAGTCAATCTTCAAGGTTTTCAGAACGCAGTTCTCCCAAGACGAATACAAGACCAAAATGGTCTTACTCCATGATTTTCTGAAAACGACTGGCACCGATCTGCGTCGGGCACACCCAGAGGTCAATCTAGCCAGATTGACAAGCATAGAAACAAGTCCACAGGTTCCATAATGGTTTCACCTCGTATATCTGATTGCCTTCCAAGGCCAGTTTAGAGGATTGTAACCGTTGGAATTTTACACATGCAGCAAGTTCATGTGCATTTCTCACGGTTGGAGTGATCGTGGTCAAGCTTCGCGGTTTCATCGTCAAGCTTCGCGGTTTCATCACACGACATTCTTCCATTGAGAAAGATCAAGGAAAACGTCCAAGCTGCAAAAGAACGCGGAAGGTAGTCATTCCCAACACAGAGCCGCCATCGGTTAATACTACACTACCTTCCACGTCAAAATGGAAACATAGACAAAAAGAAAAGGAGTAACCCTCCTAAGGGAAGCAGAATGAAGGAGATACATACATCAAGTTGCTGACAAGCGGTAAGCTGACGATTGACAGACATGTAACGGTCTCCATATGAAGAAGTCAACGAATGAACAAAAGCACCGTTGACCAATGGTGATGAGGTGTCAAACACCTCAAGAAGGACGTCCTACCCTCCAAAGTAGCAATAAATACGACTGAAGTCAACTTGATGCCCCTTTCCGAGTTGACTCCAGATCTCCACAGATCATGCATGTCAGATCCCACCGATCTAGGATGTCTAATTGACTCCCACGATTTGTGGATCTTAGATCTCCTTTAAAGGTGGATGTCTATTTTGGAGACACATTTGTAACATAAGTTCACTTTTAGTTAGGTGTCAGTCAACTGAGGTAGACTTCCAGTTTGACTTTTGTTTAGTTTCAGTTAACTGAAGTAGATTTCCAGTTAACTGTTTGCTCACCTACTTTTAGACATAGAATAATATCTTGCTGATTGGCAAGAACTGTTTGTTAACTCAAGGAGATTTTAGGGTTGCCTACTCCTTTGAGTTTCTATAAATAAGAGCCTTAGGTTCTTTATTTGTTTAACCTTTATTTGCTAGCAAAATTGCTGCGCCACTGTTGCCAGAGTTCGCTTGTTTATATCTGTTCACTCTTGGATGAGAGTTCGTTGGTTGATCGCAATTGTGCATGATTTCGTGCCTTTGCTGTCCCGACCTTTGTAATTCTTTGAAGAATCTTAAAGAAATAAATCAGATGGTGCAAGCTTGATTGATCTAATTATTTGAGTTATTCAAAGTCTTGTTTTTAAATAGTGCATTGTTTCAATCTCCTCCTTGGACAGGTGTCGTCGCCTCCTTGGATATTTTGTCATCGATCATTATCGTTTGATGTTGTTTAATGATCTCTCTTGCAGCCTAGACTTTGGACAGGTGTCGTCACCTCCTCGGGAATCCTGTTAGAAAGGCCATCGTTCCTTGTTGTTTCCAGTGAGCTGCTTCCAAGCCTATACCTCGGATAGGGGTTCCTCCTCCTTGGCAAGTCTCAGATCTAGTTTACCGTAACGAGTGTTTACTTGTATCGAGCCCTATCTTGGTATATATCCGAAGGTTCAGAGCCTCGGCCATATTCCATTGAGACGGAGGATTCAAGTGATCCAACCATACCATTTTGCTCCTACGCCCTCATGCTCTGTTTATTTTGAGGAGGTAGGATAGTTTAGAAGCTTAGTTAGTCGTAGTTAAGATCTGCGGAAACCAGAGAAAAAGCTTAGCTACGGCGCATTGGTTTATGCACCCTTGTGTCCTGCCGCTGAGTAAAAAAGATAGGAAATCTTAGTACACCCCTTTTTTACAGTATAAAATCAGCAAAGAGAGATCTTCCTCTCTATAATCCGAAGAGCATGTACTAACACACTTGCAATAGCTATCCGTTTCCAATAAGCACTCCAGAGGTGCTAATTGAAACGCCAACAAGCTGCAACATTCTAGGTTTTCTTAACCTTGTGCCTCTACCAGCTGAGAACAAAAAATAGGATTTAGTTTACTTTTCTATTCCATGCATTCCAGCACAACAAGGGAGCTTCCCCTCCTAATTTGAAGAGCACTCATTACGTAGTGTGCATAGCTGTCCATACAAACTTACACTCCAGAGGTGTTAGTTCTTACGCCAACACAACCATAAATATATTTAAATATATTTGTCCCACATAATATATTTAAATATATTTATAAAGCATCGATTGTTATTACATATTTCTTAATCAGCAAGAACTAAAATTCACATCTGTAGTTAACAATTCTTATTTTCCTAAGTACATAAATTAGTTGTCCACCCTTATTTATCATGTAATAGCACTTACCTTGCTGTATCGAACTGCAGAGATATATGCCTTTCTTTCTTCTCTCTCCAGCCACGAATCCTATGAATATAGATAACAAAATATCATGGCTACAGAAATTAAAAATATCTTTTGGAATGATTTGCTTGGTTAAGAATATATTCAAATATTCCTTATGCTAGATATTCCTTTCTTTATTCCCCCGATGTCCCTATGTTTGGCTTGGTCTTTTCCTTTATAGATCAAACAAGAGTCATGCTGACCTTTGACTAGGGACGTGCCTTATACAATCGCTGTCCTAATGTTCCATCGTGTCTTTTATAATCGCTGCATCATTGCTGTTTCATGATGCCGTTTGACTGCATCGTTTCTTTTAATAATCTCTGCTTTTTAGCTTTTAGTGACCGCTGATAATAAGAGTTGCTACTTGGTGTTTGTTTTATTTAAGAAATATTATATTTCTAGGAATCATTGTCTTTGACTTATCATAGCAACGGATTTGTATAAGTTTTATTATTATTTTTATAATAAACAATATAAATGGCTTGTGTGATAATTATAATGTTATCAAGATAATTATAATTATGATGATACTTGAATAGGTATATATTTATATTCTAATATTATATCTGTAAATTGATTTTATTGTTTAATCTCAATTTTATATATTTTTAATATTTACATTATTATTTAAATTGTCAATACTTATATTTTAATATTTATAATGTTATATATAATAATTATTGTTATATTATCTTTGATAATTATGATTATAATGATATGAAATAGTTAATGTTTTCAATATGTATTTTGTTTATCTTGTTTTTGATGCTTTATATCTCAATGCTATAATTTTGGGGGACATGACAGTAGCCGCATGAAACTTTACCTATAGTCACATTAATAATCTTAGATCAGCTTTCTTGTCATTTTATTATTGTCAACTGAGTTCTCTAGTTGAGTTGCAAAGATGTTTAGTCATGGTCTGGCTTTTCCACAAACAACTCTTGCAGATTCTTCAAGGTTGCATTACGCCAAGTGAAAGATGAAGTTCTTGACTAATGTAGGAACAAGTAGTGACATGAAAGAGAAGAACAAGGCACATGCTTGGGCCTAAATTTATTAAAGACCAGCAAATGGCTAAGAAAACTCTTCAATACTCCATTCAAGTGAGACATCAACATAAGATAAGCAAGAACAAGTCTTAGTATTGGCACACAATTTGAATGGCAATACCATATGGAGAGGACACCTAAGGTGGCAAAGACAAGAGCAAGTTTTGCCAACACAAAGGACTTAAGTGAAGATTATGAGACAATGCAACTTTTCCTTGGCAATGCTAGTATAAAACTTCGACAAAAGTGAAAAAGTGTTGCAAAAGTGTGCCAAGGAGGAGATACATTCAACTAACGATAAGTCACACATTTATACATCGGCAATGCCAGTCCAAAACTTCAATTCAAGTGGTGATGGCATAAGGAAACTGTGACAAAGAACCGGGTAGTGAGGTTTGTGCCTTCCAAAGAGGCAATGTTAAAAGAAAACCATGACAAGGGTGGTTGAGTTGTTATGAATGCACAAGTGTTGCAAAGTTGTTATGAAAGTGCAACAAAGGTGGCAAATGCCTTGTAAAATCACACCAAAATGAAAGCACATTTCAAGCTATAAGAAAATTGCACTTCCAGAGTGGCAATGCCACTTAAAAATTCTAATAAGAGGTTACAAAGTGGGAAACATGTTACTGATCCGTGACAACCTAAAGAAAGATGAAACTGACTGTTGCACTTTTTCAGTGGCATAGCCAAAGGGAAAACATGACTTAAGTAAAAGCCAACTCTTAACATCAAAATTTTGCACTTTCTAAGCAGTATTGCCAAATTCAAGTTCCAACAAAGAAAAATAAAATAAACAAGTTGGATGCCAATTTCAGATGGCATGCCACATGAAAACTTCACCTTGCTTCTTAAATCAACAACTTCAAATTTTCAACTCCAAGTCAAGTGTTTTAAAGCAAAAATTAGTGCATCATAGCCATACCGAATCATCAAGTGTCCTATGTTAAGAAGAAAGCAGAAGTTTAAAGCAGAGAGAGCATAGCTGAGTGATTTATTTCCTCTTTCCAATGGACAGAGATAGAATTGCTTTAACATGAGGCTTTATTGACATTATTTTATTATTATTTTATTCCTAGAAGTTGCCTCTGAATGAGCTTATAAATGTCTTAAGCACAAAATCAACAACGGGAGTGGCATGCAGACTTATGTTGTAGGAATTGTCACTGAAGTAACCATTATTCAATGATTGTTAAATCTATGTTTGTAAATACCTACAGTAAATCAAAAGTGGATTGTTTTAAATAAAATTTTGTATTGGAAAATTCATCTATTTAAAGTGTAGCTTTGAATTCTGCTTAACTATATCCTTCATGAAATCATGTGGTGTTTAGGAATCTAATTATTTCATGTTGTAGATTTGCTGGTCCCTAACTAAGCTAGAAATCAACATCCATTAGTAATAAGTATTATTAAGTTAAATCTTTGTTTATAGCCAAATATTGGTCTCTACTTTAGCTAGTAGAAAGTTGCTCTCATTCAAGCTTGAATTGTTTGTCCTCTTTAAATGTCAATATCTCACTAGTGCTTACATCTAAGGCAAAACGTAGTCAACTAGATATTTACATTTATGCACAACACCCTATGAAATCTTGTATAGTGTGTATACTTGTACATTCTATTAGTTTTGGATTTAACTAAATTTCACAAAGCTTCCCTTCTAATTTGAAGAACAGTTTTACCATATAAACTATTATGCTTTGTGTTGTTTCACAATAGATAAATTAAAATGCTAGTGCTCTGATTATCTACAAAGATTCCTACAGACATATTAAAGCATTGTTGTCAGCTGTAACTGAAACTCTTGTAATTCAAGCACTCTTTTGAAATATGTGATTACAAAATACTGAATTTTAGACCACTGAGCACTGCTGCAATGGCTCTTATTACTTAAAACTGCCTAGCTTTGAAAACATGGACCAGATCTCAGATGTTGCTTTGTTTTTTATTTATTTAACGAGGTTTACAGTCTATAGAACTAGTACCCAGCTTGGAAACAAAGTTATACAGGCAGGAAATAGACACATGTAACTAGGAAAATAGAAGCTAAGAATAATTCCAAAGTCAGGTGATACAGGGCAAACATCTCTACATACCTTTAGCTCTGCAGAGGCCACAAAATGATCCCTGATGCCTTGAAAAATCTGTGCTACAAGAGCATTCACAATTTGTTCAGAAGAAGGTGCAATTTTACGATTCCAAAGATTGCTTTCCAATAAGTCAACAAGTCGCATTTCAGATGTTTGATTTCCTGCCGACTCTGTGGTGTTAACGGCTTGGCCAGGTTTTAAGTCTTGACGAGGCTTAGTTTCTTGCTTGCTCCCATTTTCAGTGAGTCCAACTATCAAATCCTGAGAGCTTGTCCCAGCTATAGCACCACTATTGAGAGTTGCCTGCTCACTACTTGAAAAGAAGTCTAGAAACTGACGCAGCCCAGCTCGATTCTGAAAAAGTTAAAATTCCAACCCAAGTGTGAAAAAAGTTAACACTAGTGGGGAAAGCAATATTTAGATAACTTACAACTTTAAACTCATGGAAAGCAATATTTAGATATACTTTTAGCCCACCAGAAAGCCCAATACAATAGTGTAGAAACAAAGTCTTTCTGGCAGGCAACTAAATGTTCTGCTAATATATATTTTTAAAATAAAGGTGACAGCCCAGCACAAATCCCATACCTTGTTGTGGAGTGACCAGGTGACATAGCGTGTTGTGCTCATAAGGTCTTCCATACATCTATAAGATAGAAACATGATATCAAGCATAAGAAAAGTGACTAAGGTTTGATATTTTGCTATGATACTATGGATTTCATAATCCATGAGTTTTGTATACATGTGACAATATTTATATATTTAAAAATGATGTTTCCTTCAATTAAAATCTATTTTTGTATTCATGTGATCAACATATAGTTATACTTGTATATGTGATCAAAGTAGCTTCTATTTGTTTAATTTATTATGTCTTTAAATTGAATTTATTTTATTAAAGGTGCATAATAAAAGCTTTAAATCATAGTTGCCGAGAGACGCAGGGTACTGGTACTGGTACGGGGACGGGGACGGGGACGGGAACGCCAATCAAATTAGGGTATGTGAGTTAAATGAATAAGGAGACGGCTATTTTATATGTAAATGATTCACCAGAAATTTTGGGTACGAGGATTGGTACGTTGTCTATGTTCCCATAATGGAGTTTCCCGACAACTATACTTTAAATTCTTAAAAATCTTTATATTTCGTGGTTTTTCAATTTTCTGCAATGAGTCCAAATCCGAGTCAAAAATCAGCTTGCCAAGTCTAAGCCAAGTTCAAGTCTTATAACTACAGTCTTTGCAAGCCCTCAAGAGATCTATTTATAAACAAGAGTGAAAGAATGTTTCAAAGAGAAGCCCAGCAGTCTTCAAAATTTGAAATGCTTAGACTCCCACCACTCCAACTCTCTTGATCTCATGAGTTCTTCTATTAAGTTCAATATAGGAAAATTTCAAATGGAAAGAAAAATGACGTGAGAACTACAAACTTCATATTGACTATTTTGGCCCCAAACAAAATGGTCATTGGTGATTGTTTTTACATGATGATATCATCCTCTTGACTGTCCAGAATCCATATTACTCAAATGACTTCTGTTTCCACTTTGCTCCATTAATTTTCCCTAGAACTCTTTTTCAGATGTTTTCCTGCAAGATTGGGTCTTGGAAAGTGTTTGAGCTTGTGAGTCTTCAAGAGAACTGATTAGTAACTATGTTAACCAAATCACCTAACTCAACCTTGTCCATTTCAGATCCGGCTACATAGGAATCCATTTGATGAATTAGAAATCAGTGTAACAAAACTAATTATGGATCACTAACTAAAAAATTCTTCTACTCCATTAAGGTAGGAACTTATAAAATGTTATAAATATTGAGTAAATAAACATCTTATCTTTAATACTTTATTTAAATTAGTATATAGTCATTCCGCATCTTCTACCTTTACAAATCTAAACTGTATTGTTAAATAAACATATGCAATAAAAGATAAGAAAATATCCTACTTTTCTCGACACACCCGTTCAGTTGCCTCAGCAAATGAGTAGAATGCACTTGTAATACGCTTTACAAACATGTCATGCCCACTTAGGTATTCCCCATCTTTCTGCAGAAAAAATCAGAACTCAACATAAATACAATAGCCACAATAACCTTCAGAAGGATATAACAAATTGAATATGCCATATACCAAACAAATCAAATCCGCAGAAAAAAAAAGTTGCACAACTGCATTCCTTAAATTTGTCCTTCAACAAAACCCCAAACTGTCCAGTTAAAGCATTAGAAAACTGGTGATTTGAAAACCTGAAGTAAATAGAGAGTAATCGGAAGCAGCCTCCTTAAAATGTGGGATAGCCTGAACCCTAGCTGAAAACACAAACACAAGATGATCAACTATGAAAACTAAAAGATGATTTAAGGAAAAATAAAGCAAAAACTAAAGCAATTGATCTTATTTTGAGAAAAAAACAAAATGAAGTCCTATTTAAAATACCAGAAATACTAGCCTGTACTAACAAGATTCTCTTGATCATAATACTTCTAATCATAGGGACATTAAACAGACAGCACTATTGCCAGGATTGGTTCATAAATAATGTGAAATGAAGTATCGGAAAAGAATGGTAATAATGCATATCCTGCTAAATCTAGGAGAATAAAATATATACAACAATGTTGTTAGTACCATCACTAACAATCTGGCAATGTTGTTCAAGGAAAACTTAAAAGATAGAGTGGTGGCGTGGCCTACTCAGGTATAGCAATTAGAATGCATAAAAATTTAACCTAACAGACAGCATAAACTATCGCAAATGGCACTACAAGAAATTCTACAAGCTTACTTGCGTTTTCCATTAGACTTCCTATATATTTTCTTGAAGAGAAGCCTCTTTAAGAAAATTTGCGTTCATTTTCAGATCCTGCTTGGATAGGCATGTGCATTTGTAATGTTTAGGCATTCACTTTGCAGTCAATTAGAGACATGAAACTTCTCTCACTATTCCCTTTGGCAATTGGTGAGGTTTTGCAGTTACCTTTCTCTATATGTGAATGATACATAGTTATATTATATTTAACCCTTAAAAGTTAAAAAGGATAAGTTGTCAGGATTAGTTGACATCAGGACTGGATACTTTTATGGCCTACAATCATGATTAAGGAATTATTGTTATTCCATATTTGTTTCAGCCATGGTAATTACAAGTTGTGATTTTGTTTAAAAGTCATAAGAAGCATTTAGGAAGATGACGCTACGCTTTTATTCTTTGAACGAGTCAAGTTATCCTTATTTCCAATAATTTTAGCCTTTACGCTTGGGACTGCCCACTGAAATCTGTTCCAATGACATGTATAAGCTACGAGACAAATCCTATCCTTATCTCAGAAAGCCATTCACGAATGTCCAACAACAAATTTCTTGCATAGAATTTCTAGAATTTCCTGCATTGTATGTTCCCCCGCCCATGATTACTACAAGTCTGCTTGTTGGGTTATGATCAATAATTGCACTCATTTGGCAAAGGCTCTTATAATTGCAACTTTTGTTTGTTGGGCAGCAACAGTTGATTTTGTTTACTGATTAGCATATTGATATAACCCATGTAATGCATATTCTATATAATTGACTTTTAATATCTGTTGCATTAAACTTCAAAACAAGAATAGCTTCATTACAAGAATCACACAAGTTCCCAAAATCTCCTAAAAATGGGAAATGAATTGTGACTTAAGAATGACAAAAATTAGAAACTTTTAAGAATATGACTACAAAATACATGCTTATACTTGCGGAATCTCTTCAAACTTTAAAATCACAATTTAAATCCCAGTTTTTCTACAGCATTACCACAAAGCATTTACTGATTATCACAGGGAATTGAAGTGCACACATGCATGTGTGTGAACAACTACATCAAACCTCCCAATTCCAAACCCCTCTCTCATCCTAAAAATTTGCAGACTCAGTATCCCCTTCATTCCTGCCAACTGTCTTGCTTGGAGCGGGATAACATGACCTTTCACTTCCCCTCAATCCATTTTTCGATGCAACCGTTTGTCAAGATCATCCAACCACCACAAGCCTAATAAACAGTAGATAAATCTGCTCTTTTTGCAAATAAGGAAAATTACTGCAACCTCAAGATGGAACCATTCTCCTCTAGAGGAAGTTGAAATATAGAATCTTTAATCTGTCATTTCATCAAGGGCTATCCTAGACCCAAAATTTTGAAGGCCTGGATGTATGATTATTTGAGATCTTTGAGTCTATTGATATACTTATGATGGCTAAAGGATATTTTACTATAATCTTTTAAACTGGGTCACAGAGAGAGAGAGAGAGACTAACTTCCAACGAGTTTCACCATTCATGAAGAAATATGGACTCTTCACAAAATCATGGATCCTTAATCCCACAAATAATCTCCCATGCATGGTCATTGGCCCTGCGAGGATGAGAGCTGGACCAAGTTAGGGTCCAGTGGGACAGATATGATGAGGTTGCCGCCACCTGGGAGGATGCTTCACAGATGAGGACATTGTATCTTCACCTCTTTGAGGACTTCCAAACCTACCTTGTAGTGTTCAGGATTTATGTGATTAATGTTGATTATTGTGTGATCCTCATGGACAGTTTTTTATTGTGGGTTGTTTTCTTATCATAGATTTTGACATACCTTGATGTTATCACATATACATTGTATGTAGGCATATATACCTATCCCCATCGATTATTGTTTTGAGATATTATGTGAATGATTGAACTAACTTGATGATCTTGCTTATTGTTATTTTATGAGTAGTTGATTTTTATGACTTGATGGATTATGGTGCTTTTCACATGTAGTAAATTTAAGTTCAATCATCTCTGAAGTTGATCTTATTGATGAATATGATAGTAGTAGTAGGGAATGAATGTATGCAGTGAGATGTTTAATTTTGAAATGTTATTATAGATATATCATATTATATCTTATGCTTTGGCTATGATTATTGATGATGAACTAACTATTGGAATTTAATGTGCAGGATTAGTCCATGATCGGTGGACCCGGGGAAACTTCATGGTGACATATTGTGAATTACCTATGCAAATGACCTAACCTATTTGGAGAGGTTAAGGTCTTATGTATTGTACTTTCCCTTGTGATGTCGATTTGTTTAGTAATGTGTGAGTATGTTCTCTTGGGTAGTATTCGGTGCTATGCCTTGTGTAAATTTTGCATGTGAGTGTCATGAGATGGCAATGGGCTTTTGTGTGTTGAACTTAATTTTATTTAAATCCCAAGATTTAAAGTTGATTTAGCATATCAAAATTATGTTGTTAAATAGTTTTCATGGTCCTAAGTCATAGGATATGAACCTGGGTCATTTTTGTGAACTTAGAATTTATTTTTCATGACTTATGAACAACTTTTTGGAGCCATTTTGGATAGTGACGAGATTCAAACTGATTTTGTCAAGTTGCTATCAAGCGTGCCTAAGAAGCCTCCACACCAGAAGTGTGCAAGGTTGAGGTAGTGGAATGGAGGATTAATTGTGGAGGTAACTTGTAATTTTCAGTCCCATTAACTTAGTGCTCATTCTTCGCCATTACTATAATTTCTTTCTTTAATTCTAATCTTGCATAAGTGTATTGCATTGCTGAGGCTAGATACTATAAGTATAAATTTCATAATTTAATGCACCAATAGATACAATGAACTATTGGAGTCCTCTTAATTGGAAGATGAAGAGAACACTACACGTTTTACTTAAAGTCTACTTTTCTACATCATTTTCATGGCTACACTATTCAAAATTCAAATTAAATATCTCATCTAATTTATTTAGTTTATATAAATTAATCACATATTTATTCTTTAACTCCTAAATCCTAAACTTTAAGATAAGACAGCAAAGATAAGAGTCATAATGCTGTTTGTAAAAATAAATTAGCCATTGCAAAAGGCTGAAAACAAATCGCACGAAGCTCAAAACAAAGAAATTAAAAACAACTCTGAAAATGCAAACGAAAACACAGTTGAAAGTATACCACTTGTCACTGGAATAGATGAAGGCAATGTCAGAAATAAAGATGATCAATACACTGAAAAATCACAAAATCTAGACACTCACACACTTCCATTGTATACACAAGACAGTTCTGCAATTCCTATGCATGTTTCAAAGGATGATATTTCTGATTTTACACTTCAATCTTGTCAAATTTCCACTTTTAAAGTAGATAAGCCCAAAATGATAGAAAATTGAACAAAGATATGCTACACATAAAATTTCCAGGTACTCTAGTAGACTTAACTTTATCAGGCAATAGAATACTTGGTACAACCCGACATGAAAAAACAAATTGTCTTACTTCCCTCACCAGGGTAGACCTAGTTCTATAAGGATTAATTCATCCCAAAGAGATTTCAGTTCCTAAAAGCAGTCAAGATGAGTCACGAGATTTCTGAAAACAAGGGCAATCAAATGAGGAAGACATCAAGTATCAAGAACCTGTAATTAATATTGATAACATGCAGTTTCCAAAGGATCCTGAAATATACCAAGCCAATTTTTTTGCTTTTTCAATTACAACAAGGATAGCAGCAGTACACAATCGTTAGGGTTAGCATTTAAAACCAAAGGATGCTGAAATAACTCGACGTCAAGCATGTGCTTTCCAAACCGAGACGGAGTGGGAGCTACCATATGACGGAGATGTTAAAGATGCTGAATTAACTCGACGTCAAGAATGTGCTTTCCAAACCAAGATGGAATGGGAGCTACCATATGACGGAGATGCTAACTATGCTGAAAGTAAACTCAACACCAAGTATGTGCTACCCAATTCCAGAGTGGAAATGAGGCGACCATATGGCGGAGATATACAGAAATACAATGCAGCTTCAGAATGTAAAGTAAGATTAAGAGAAATGCTGACAGTACTACTGTTCAGCTTACAAAATATCAGAAGATGCCTGCAATAAACAAGATTAGAAGCTCTCCACTGCTGCAGTAATAGATATGATCATTCCAAGGTTAATTATGACCTTCCAGATACAACTCTTCACCAAAATACAGATTACTCAAGACTGATATAACAGAACAGCAACGTAATATGCATAACCAGCAACCCTAGAATCCACTAAAATGCTCACAACTCACTCAATACTTGCCAGAATGACATGAGACCTGATGCAAATGAAAGCTATAATGATGGCAATGAGGACTAGACCAAGAAACAGCTAACAAATCGAAGTATTCTTTTTTCTAAACATTTGCCAGGCAGACCAGAATGGTGCGGCCAATAGAGAGAAGCGATTTTGCTTTTAAAAAATAAACACTCAATATTAAAATCTGAATCTTTGCAAGAAGGGTCGCCCCTATCAAGGAAACTCAATGAATCAATACCCAGAACGACTGTATTTTTATTTTCAGATTTATGAGTGAAACTACAGATTCAGCTTGACTTCAGCAACTTCAAAATGAGACTGAAATGCAAATCTAGAACTCCAAAAATGCAAGATACTCAACTGAAATGCAAGACAAACCTATTACAAACTATCTCTCAACTAGTTGCTATCTTTCAAGCAAGAAGAAGAGCCAAGCTAGGAGGCATTCATTCCTCGAAGCAATCCCAAAGCCATTCCGGCAGCATAACAATATCATAAAACATAAGATGCCAAATGAAGAGCTGAGGCCTGATTAAATAGACAAGAGAGAAACATCTAGAAGCTTCCAGAAGGCGCCCAAACCCTAATTTCAAATTCACCTTTTCCCTCCAAAGAATGGCGTCCTTTTTCACCCATGAAATATTTCACTTTGTATTTTCTTTTTAAAATAAAATCAATTCTCTCAATAGGCGTCCCTTTCTTCATCTCAATATTTGACATTTAAAGATATAACTTATCTCTCCATGACGCCTAGACCCTCAAGGTTCCCCCTTTAAAACAACTTAAAGTTGTACTGCTAGGCAAGGGGTATAATATTAAAATATAATATTATAATGAAAATACTTATCTCTCCAAGAAATATGCGCCCGAGGCCAAGAATTGAAGTGCCAGTTGAACCAACTGAAGAAGAGGACCAACTGAACTGAACCCAAACTGTCCACTGCCAAAAATAGAATTTACTAAAAATAGTAAATTCGCGAAGTTGCCCGGAATGCCAAACTGAACACATCACTGCGAAGCTCTCTGAAAACCCAGAAAGAATCCGCAAACAGAACCCTGAACCTCAAGCAACAACCTCCTCAAAACCAGGAAACCCTAATTTCACCATCCGCATAGCCTACGGGTCTCCGGAATAGGCCAACGGTCAACTGAAACGGTCACAGCTGGGAAGGGGACATTACAGATCGTGATGCTGAGCATGAACATTTGTAACCGCCAATGGGAGTAGAACAGCTCACTTAGCCAAAAATTGAAGACCTTGGAACTTTCAATGATCTCAAGTTCAAATTGTCCCAAATTGGCCCCCATATGTTCTCAGTGAGTTTTTTGTTTTTTGGTACACTATTTGCAAAATATTTGAATAGAAATATAGCCTTGTCACAATGTTTTCTTGAATAGTTCAGTTTAATTCAAATTGCATAGGTTTCCTAAATTTTGTAGACTTCAATGCTAGGTTGCCTAACTGGGTACAAACATTGGTACGGATACGTGGGTACGGCAAATTTTTTGGGGGGGTTGTGTATGGAATTGGGTACATCTGTACAAAAATATAATAAAATATTCAAACATATATATGCAACCTAGAAACAAATTTAAGTTTACAATGTCATATACCAATATATATGCTAAACAAAACCGTGACAAATTTCAATTTTTGAAACATAATATATTGATTTAAATTCAGTTTTCAATATCAAAAGGATCAAACTTGAATGCCATGATATATAATCATTGTTTAACATTTAAATAATGCAAATAGTAACCGATTCACTAATCTGCAATTGCATCAAATGGGTCATCATCAACATTAACATTAGATGATGGAACCACACTGGCACTTGTGCTAAAAGTATGTTGACTACTTGACTCCTCAAAAACTGAAAAAGGTTGTGCAACTGCAGCAAAAGAAAGATCTAGATCAGCTCGCTCCGGTTCTACATCCCACATCTTTGCTACTACTTCCTTGTACTTATCATCTTTGTGAGTAAGAAGGTGCAAGTTGGAATGAACAAAAACTACCTCCTCCGCTTTGCTTGATGCCAATCGATTGCACTTCACTAAGTGGATAAAGGAGTATGTACTCCAATTCTACTCAGTTGAAGAAGAACTAGCAACGTACTAAAGCAAAGGGAGCTCTCATTAGAGTTGTTAAATTAGAAAAATTGTAAATCAAAATTAAAAAGTTAAAAGTAAAAACCAAATTTAGAGTGGTAAAAATTTCAAAACTTACTTGAGATAAAACTTTTATCACAAGAACTTGGAGGTGTGGCATCTTGTAGCCATTGAGGTAGCACCAAGAGTGAGCATCCTTCTTATATTTATCACGAAGAACGGAAGCACTTTGATCACGAGAGGCAACAAAATCAGCAAATTTCAGCTGAAACTGCATCTTCCATATCAGGATCAAGGAAGAATTTAAGAAGAGCTTTCCTAAACCCATCGTTGACTTTTGGATCACGGTATGGTGGCACTCTATTTGGTATAGCAAGAATATTTGGACTATAATATTTGGGAGTCAAAGCAAAGGCAAGAAGATGGAGTGCGGTGGTCATTTTGTTCAGCTGCTCAACACCAATTGCATGCACCTCTTTGAAGAAGGTTTCTTAAGGATCTTACTCTCTTGCATTTATGATTGTTCATCTTCTCAAGCATTGAGTCGATGCCATCATAAACCTTCTCCAAGCATGGCTTATCCATGTCAATAAAGCATATCATGCTCATTATGGGCTCAGTGAAAGCAAGAAAATATTCCACCCGATTCGACCAAATGTCATCTAAAATCTTTTTGTTTTACATTTGTTGCCCTCTCGGTGTTTGATTGTCTCCATATAGACCATGATTGGATAATGACCATAGCGGAGAACACCTCTCACACCTTCACAAGTCGTCTCAAGACGATTGTGTTGGATGCAAATCTAGTCTCAACCACCTATTTGTAAACAAAAATTAAATAATTAAAATCATATATATATATTCTAAATAGATTATTAAAGTAAAACATAACATCAAAAAAGTGCATTGTTTGA
Source organism: Sequoiadendron giganteum (assembly GCA_007115665.2). NCBI lineage: Eukaryota > Viridiplantae > Streptophyta > Pinopsida > Cupressales > Cupressaceae > Sequoiadendron > Sequoiadendron giganteum. The sequence goes on along the minus strand of CM021104.1, from coordinate 634,118,964 downwards.
AATTGAAGTTTGAGTTACCTTTAGTAGCTCTAGCTGCGAGAATGATCTAAAAATAGCTTGCGACATGTGGTGATTTGTTATGAACATTTGGATCTCTCCAGCTTCAGCATACACTTGTTTGATCCAATCTATTTTTATACCCAACTTCTGTAGCATGAGGTTGAGGGAATGCACAACACAAGGTGTCCAAAATATATGTGAGAATCGTGTCTCAACTAACATACCAACAGCTCTACAATTCTTTGCATTGTTTGTTATAACTTGGACAACATTTTGAGGTTCCACTTCATTAATGCACTGTATAAGGATGTCAACAATAAATTGTGCATCCTTTACCTACCCCTCACAGTCCACAACTTTTAGAAACATTGCCCCTTTAGGACACACTACAATCACATTAATTAATGGTCTATTTCTTACATCCTTCCATCCATCGGAAATAATTGACACACTTGTTTCTTTCCATGAGGCCTCGATGGGAGATAATGCCTCTTTTATATGTTTGACCTCCCTTGACAAAATAGTGGTAGGCACCTTCTCATAACCTAGGCTTGTGTACCCCTTTGGAGCTTCACTTATTTTTCTTACCATGTCTTGCCAATCAGATTATCTAACAACATTGAAAGACAAGCCATTTGCATAGAGGCATATCATTATTAAATGCCCTCTCCAATGGTTTGTCTATTTTTGTACCCAATTTTTGTAGCATGAGGTTGAGGGAATGCACGACACAAGGTGTCCAAAATATATGTGAGAATCATGTCTCAACTAACATACCAGTAACTCTACAATTCTTTGCATTGTCTGTTATAATTTGGACAACATTTTGAGGTCCCACTTCATTAATGCACTGTATAAGGATGTCAGCAATAAATTGTGCATCCTTTACCCACCCCTCACAATTCACAGCTTTTAGAAACATTGCCTCTTTAGAGCACACTGCAATCACATTAATTAATGGTCTATTTCTTGCATCCTTCCATCCATCGAAAATAATAGACACACCTGTTTCTTTCCATGAGGCCTTGATGGGAGATAATACATCTTCTATATGTTTGACCTCCCTTGACAATATAGCAGTACGCACCTTCTCATAACCTAGGCTTGTGTACCCCTTTGGAGCTTCATTTATTTTTCTTACCATGTCTTGCCAATAAGATGATCCAACAACATTGAAAGACAAACCATTTGCATAGAGGCATCTTCCAAGGGTTTGGTCAGCAATCTCTCTTGCATCATTATTAAATGCCCTCTCTAATGGTCCCTTTGATCTCTTTGAAACAGTAGCCTCATTTTCAATTTTACTTGTCGAAAAAGGATGGCTTTCTACTACAATATTAAGGCCAACACTATGTGTGCGAGATGAAGAAGTAGGTGGCTTTTGTGAGCCCCTTCCTGTACTCAATTGATGCCCCATTCTATTTTCAACCCTTGCGTCTGCTTCCTCTTGCTCCTTAATATATTCTACTATTTTGGAAGGCGGTAGAGGTATTTTATTTTTTCCTGGACATGCTTTAATTCCCTTCCCAAGAATTGCACACAAATGCGCTTTCACCCGACTGTAGGAACTAGTGTATTTCTTATCACACCTAGGGCATATCCAAACACATGTCCCCCCACCTAGAACTTGCTCTACTATTTCTACATCCCTCCATAGCGATGAAGCCAGGTCAATATTGAATGAGGGATTGCCAACAAAAATAGAACTAGCTGCCATGGTAGCCACAAGCCTGCAATTTGAAAAACAAAACAAGCTTATAAATTTAAAATTTAAATAACTAATTAATAGATAATAACATGTAAACTTAATTTCTTTTATTTAATAGCATTATAAATTTATAAGAATTAATGTATTTAAAATTAATATTTTGTTATTTTACATATTAATAATTTATTTTTTTTAGACTGTAGGAATTGACCGGGTATCTGTCCCCTTATAAACTATAGTGTGCCTGGTAAACTTTTTTCACTTGACCGGTGCCGCTGGCGCAACATGCCCTCTGGTACCATGGGTTTGGGGGGAGCCTAAACATCATGACCTCTTGCCTACAACAGAATGCTTTAGCCAATCAAGCTAGGCCCCTCGCCCCACTTATTAATAAAATTATCAAACATACAAAATTATAAATTAATTATAAATATTAAAAACTAATGTATGTATAATTAATATTTTACTAAAATTAATAATCTTATAAAACAATGAGACATAAAAAATTAATTTAAATTATATTTATTAACAATGAATTTATTACTATTAATAATTAATAATTATTATTTTAAATTTAATAAAATAATTATTTATTTATAAAATAGTATATATTAAAAATTTAACAAATATTGAATATTCTTAAAATTTATAATCTATATTATTAATATTAATAATATATATTAGTATTAATTTATTATACAATCTATAATATAATAATAAATAATATCTATTTTTTTGGAGTCTAATAATATTATTTATATAAATTATAATCTATATACATTGGCCTATTAATAACATTATATAACCTAAAAATATGCTAGAAAAAATGCTGAAAAACGTCGGAAAAATGCAAAAAATCATTGAAAAAATGGTGATGAAATGGTGAACGTGGTAAAAACGTCGTCAAGCAGAAAAATAATAGAAAAACGACGTCGTAGTGATGGTCAATACGCACCCTGCTCAGCAACAACGCTCAAGCAGAAAACACTATCCACAATTAGGCAGAAACAACACTCGGCGGCTCAACGAAATGAAACAAGGTTGACGAAAAGTGCAAACAATCCGAAATGAAACACGACAGTGGTGGATTTTAGGTTTTTTATTTTATTCTGCAAGGCCAAATCGCACGGAACCAGTCATGCTCTGAAACACCCAGAATCGACACTATGTTGACGAAATTTCATCTCTTGTTGGTACCCACAACGATTCGAACCCAATTCCAACTCCAACTTGTTTCGTTTTTGGGTATGGTGGTAGAAACCCAACGATTCAGCTACTTAGCTTCAATGATAAAAGCTAGATTGTAGTCTCTAAGTAGCGCTTTTCAACTTAAACTATAGTTTTTGTAAATCATCAAATATCAAATTTTGCTTCACAACATTTTTCCAACAATAGGTAAAAAGTAATATAATTTAATCCCCCACTAATACCATAGGCTCATAGATATTAGATACATACTCAATCTAGAGATTATGAAAGCAACAAAAGGGAGACTATTGGCGCTGCAATAAAATTGAAAGACTAAAAAAGAACAATTGACACAAAAAAAATTGTTCGCAAATGGCGTGTGGAGCAAAGTTGACAGTGGCCAAAACAGAGTCACGAACATCCCAGGTCACAAAAATCACTTTGCAAACTTCTTGTAATCAAATCACGACCTGTATAAAGAACCAAAAACTTGTTTTTTTAGGTCTTTTAATGTGAGATAAAGCTAGTGAATTTTTTGTGATTTAAGCACAGAATAAATTGCAATTTTCAATGATTTTTCTAGGTCAACAGTCCAGCAAAAAATCACGAAAACAACAATGTAAAAATCGTGATGTCTAACGATTTTTTAAAAATTGCGATTTTGCCAATTTTTTGCCGATTTATGTTTCTTTGGTATGCACTACAAATCAAGATTCTCAACACCAATTTCTTCTTGGGAACCATTCTCAAATATAGTATACTGTCAAGAGCTATTCTCAAAAACAGTTTATTCGCAAGAGCCATTCTCAACAATAGTTTATTCTTGAGAATAGTATAGTTTATTCTCAACCACAATCCATTCTCGTTGTTTACAATGTTGTACATAGTCGAGCCTAGACAACATATGTTGCGGTACTATATGGGCTCAGTGATCAGTCATGTGTAGCATCTTAGCTTTCAGTGTGCAATCGGATACGGTCTCTTGGTTGCTTGGTCTGAAACATTATTCACATATTAGCATACATTAGATAAACACTCCAAAATCTCTGCCCCCAAAGACCCCCACAAGAGGCGTTGCCCTTGACCCCCACCAAAATTTAATGTCCCCATTTTATGAAAAAAATTGATTTGTAAGCAAATAGCCCAACTTTCGAGTTTTCTCGTAAGCTTCCTAGTGAGTTGGGAAGAACTCCAAAGTTCTTGAAGTACTCAAGATGCCTATTGTAGAGATGTTGTTAGCAATAAGCTCAATTGGTCTTGGTGAGCCTTGTGATGCTTTCATAATCGATTTTTTGACCTTTTGGGAGCAGTCCAAACTTCTTGGAGGAGTAGAGTATTTTTAGAAAGTCACCCAATTGCCTTTGATGATCGTTTTAAGTCTTCAATATCATGTTGGTATGGTAAAACTTTGGTTTTTATGTAATTACAGTGCTTTTCGCAACTTGAGTTAATTATTCACTTAAGTTGTCTAATGTTGAAATATTAAGAAGGACAACTTAGTGTAATAACTCGTTTAAAAGGTGTTAAGTCGTGTTTCATGTGTGGACACCTAGGGAAAGGGATCTTTTACATTATAAAATATTATTATTTTCCAAAAAGATTTCTATGAGGGGAAAACAACTATTATATTTTAAAATTGGTCATTACCCTCCAAAAAATAAAAGGAGGTTGTGGGCTCATTTCCAAGGTTAGCCATGAAATGAATTTGCTTTTTCTGTTCGAGAAAACTTGAGTTCTTCCAAAATCTTTTGAGGATGAAAGCCCTCTTAAAATCATTAGTTTCAGGGACAAAAACTCCTTTAGCTAGTTAGTGTGATTTCATCCAAGAATCTCCAATAAGCTACAAAGAAGAGTTCTAGTTATGGGTTGTAAGTACGGAGATTTTTAATATCCTTTGAGTAGTTTTTCCCTTGTTTGCTAATATATGTGAGTTTTCAATTGAAGGGTCTTTTAAGACAAGACAAGCCGTACCATTCCTCATAGGTAGGTCATCCCTTGCTTGGAAGTAACATCCACTGCTGGTCATACCTATTGGAATGCTTTCTCAAAGTTGTCTTCAGTGTTATTCCTTGCTGTTATTAATCTATTTGCAGGTCGTACAGTCTTGGAAGAGCAGATTGAGTGTGATGGTGAGCTGTACCTTATGAAGTTTGTGCTTATGAACGCGATGTGAGAGTTCTTGGCACAAGTACTGCATTTTTGAAGAGTTTTTTCTATGTGAGTAGGTGGCGCCTACGTCTTTGGAGATCAGTTGCATTCATATAGGGGTGGACTTTTGAGGTTTGGATAAGTGAAATAAGCCGGCCAATTTTTTCATTTTATTACACAGCTAAATTCACCCATTAGCGTTAGTGCAAACATAAACCAGCTGAATATAACCCTCTCCTCTGATCAACCCAAATCCCAATGCGGGCAAGGTTGAGAGCAAACACGAAAGGGGATCATTAGCAAAACAAGAGTTTGCTTAAAGTAATTGAAAGAAGAGCAATCACTCAACCACTTGTTCAGCGGGAGGACTGGAATTGAAAGTACAGTACTGAAAATAAAGTGCAACTCGACCACTTATTCAGCGGGAGCATTTTGACGGCTTAGCCGATCAGCAAATGATGAGAATGCATTATAATGAAGGTAAATAGGCGGCAAGCCAACCTCTTCCACTTGTTCAACGGTAATGCAATTATTAAACTTAGACTATAGACTGAAAGAGTACCAGTCTCTTCCACAATCGTGGGAAATGGTTGAAACCAAGAATACTAGCAGTACTACTGCTCAGCTTACAATTTGATAGAACTTCATGTCATCTGGATAAGTATAAATTGTTGTAATGAAATAGGAAGACTTCCTTATACCTATCTTGATCTCACAAACAGCAAACCCAACTCACAAACCCCATTATGCTAATCTGATTATAACAGACCTACACTGAAATTGCAGAATCAGCAACACAAAAAATCACTCATTTAATGATAAATCACTCAGTTTTCACTCAAATCCCATGAAACCAAGTGCAAACATTATTAATGCTAAAGGCGCCCAAGAAGGAACCAAGAAACCAACCAAAATATAGCATATTCATTTTGCACGCATTCCAATGCACTCCCAAATGGTACAGCCCTCAAAAAGGGGCGATTTTGCCATAATAAAATAAGTACTCAACAATAAAATCTGCAAACTGGTGGAAGGGGCTGCCTCAACTATCCAAACACATACCTCAACTACCCATAAGCAAATAAAAATCACTCCAAGACTTATGATTGAAAAACCAGTTCAGCCACAGCCAATACAGCAACTGTGAAATGGACTGAAAATACAAAGACTCAATCTCAAAATGCAAAACAACTCAATAGAACCCTACTCTCAACTAGTTGCTATCTTTCAAGCAGGAAGCTAAGCCAGCTAGGAGGTATGCATCCCTCGAAGCAAGTCTAACACCATTCTGGGAACATAACTTTGCAATAAACTCAAGATGCTGAATGAAGACCCAAAGCCTCACTTTTATAACTTTGCCAAGCAACTCTAGAACCTTCCAGAAGGTGCGCTCAACTCAAGAGATGCCCTAACTCCAAGTTGACCTTTGACTCCTCAAGATGGCGTCCCTTTTTCCAAGGTAAATACCACGGTTTTAACTTATTACAGCTTCCTCATGTTGGCGTACCTTTTTCCCCAAGTTAACATTTATAAACAAAGATACATTTCACTTAATCTTTTTTTGATAAGGCGCCTACCCATAAAAATCCCCTTTTTAAAAATGACTTAAGTTGTAGTGCTAGACCAACGGGGTTATAATTAAAATAAAACATTATTTTAATTAAAACAACTTATCTCTCCAGAAACTAAATCCAGGCGCTAAATCTGATACTGCCAACTAAACCAACTGATGAGGCAAGCCAAATGTACTGAAGCCAAGAGGACCACTGCCAGAAATAGAATTTACTAAAAATAGTAAATTCCGGAAGTAACTCGGATCATCATGCCAGACATACCATCGCGAAGCTCTCTGAAAACCCAAAAAGAAGCTGCCAACCAAAAATCAAGATTCCAGAAGCACACTCCAACAAAAGCTGAAACATCCTCCTAGAAGATAGGGAACCCTAATTTTTGCTTCCGAGTAGTCTACAGGTCACCAGGATAGACTAACGGCCAACTGTCAGATCACTGTTAGGAAGGGGACATTACAATAAGATTTTGGTGTTTTGTATCTACTGTACATGTTTTTTTCCAGCAACAAAACACTTTGTAACAGACCTGTGCATGACTGAGAATGTTATCAGTTTGATTTAATATTTTCTCTAGTATGTTTGGGTGTAGTTGGGTGTGATTTGGAGTGCTGTATCCGTGCTATTTCAGTCTGGAGTGTATTTCCTATTCTGGGTAATCAGCATCAGCTTACAAAGTGGATTTCAATGTATTATTAGTGCATGAGATCTGAATTGTCAGTATTATCAAAAGTTCAGAGTATTTCCAAACCTACAATCAGCATCATTCATTCCTTATAAGAGGCACTTTCAGTTGATTATGTATTAGCTTTGGTGAGATTGATATCCTATGTCTATCATGCTTCTTTGGGCTATTATGTCATGCAGAAGTACTATTCATTATCAGCATTTAAATCAGCAATCATTCTTCTTATATGGTGTTTATAATGCATAGGAACCAATCTTGTAGTAATTCGAATGGTTATACCACCGAAGAGTTGTCATTTCTATGCATTTTATATTGTAAACATTGGATGGTAGGGTATACCACCAGTATGTTTGATCTTTGCTTGTTGCTGATGTACTTAGCACACTGAACATGTGGTTACATTTGTAATTTACTTTCCCATTGAATAAGTGGAAATGCCCTTTGTTTTCCATTGGAGAGTGAATGATTTGTAATTGCACACTCCACTGGATAAGCATGAAGTGTTCTCTCTTCTAGTATTGCATATCCACTCCACAGAATAACGAAGATTGACTAGCTTGCCACCTAGTGCATTTCGCCTTCAGTTGTAGCATTCAAGTTGATTGTATAATCCTGAACACCATATGCTCTCACCTTGCCATCTCAGAAATTAGGTGATCTAAAAGTGGAAAGGATGTTGCATTGCATTTTACTTTCAGCTAGAAGTTACTTTCAAAAAAAAAAAGAGGTGCATATTACACAAACTCATTTGATTTGTCAAATATTGTTCAAGTCCATGTTTGAAAAGTACATTTCCAAGTTTGTCTGCAAGTCCTTGTCGACTATCTCATCATTAGTACAAGTTTGGCACCCTCCTCCAACTCAATCACATGCTCGAACCCACAATCAAGCGGATAAAATAATGAAGTATGAGGCATAAAACGAGTTGTTAATGCTACCATGTTTACATTAATATAGTTTAGAGTTTATACGGCTTTGGTTTTAATTATTTAATATAACCAAAATATTTACATAAATACTTGTCCAAGACATTACATCATCCCTTTGGTCTCTATAATTTTTTAGTACCAAAGGCCTCTATATTTAGGTGTGATCTATAAAGGATTTGAATTTTGTAATTCATGGCATGTTTTTTGAATGACAACTATCTTTTGAATGTTGGAAAGTGTATCAAATGACATGGGGCATCAAAATGTATGTTTTGGTAAAAGAGAAGATAAGAAACTAAGTATTTTTCTCACTTGGACGAAATCAGCAACTACAATAGCCGGAAAAAGAAAAATCGCCTAACACAAACATAAGTGTTGGTCTATGAAAATTTGCAAATTTGTCACATTTATATTTGTGTGTGTCTCATGACATTCGAGTTCTCAATTTTTCTTCTTGGTTCCTTTTCTCGATCTCTTTGGCTCCCAAATGCATTGTAAATTCATTTATAGTCTCCTACGGGACATGTATATTCATTCTCGGATGCTTATATGCATTCGTTTGAGGGCTGTAGTCGAGATTTATATTGTCATTTCTCTAAGTTAGGCAAGGGAACTGAATTGAGAGCGTTAAAGAGGTTATTTGAGTTAGTTACAATAGGATAAAGCCCTGTTCTGCAGGCCTAGCAGCTGCTACCTCTTGCATTGCCAAATTTAAGTACATAAGTGGGTATTGCTCATCTTTTGGCTGGAGTTTTTACCCAAAGTGGGTTTCTTCAGGCTATATGTGTATTCTTCATGCTGTTTGTGCTCTACTAATCTTTCATTTCCTTGCACATTAGATGCTTAACAATTTCAGTCATGCATGCTCTCTAAAAACTAAGTTATAAATATGCAAGTTGGTGACCACACATGTGGACTATCCACACCCTAGTTTATAGATCAGGAATTTGTCTCTTCTTTGATGTCAATGAACTTAATTTTTTATAATAATGCATTTTTTAGTTTGTTAAGTTTTGTTGAGTGTAAGGAAAACTTTTAGCCTTCAGCTTACCGAATGGTATAATGATCTAGGTGGGGTATAACACTGGATTTAATCAACCTTATATTTACAAGCTATCACAAAAGTATGCATGCATACACAATTTATTGCAACTTCCTTAGTCCATATAAAATACAATTTGAAGTTTGAACTAAACAACTAAATTAGGAACGTACACAAAATAATCTAGTATTCTGATCTATAATCATCTCAACCATATTGAAGTCGGGAAATTTCCAAAACCTTACAAATACAAGGTCCTTATTCTAATTGGAAACAATATCAAGCAAAGGAGATCTCAAATTGCAGTATATACAACTCACTTGATGAAGAAAGGGCTCAAAAGTGTCCCGTGCTTTTGCTACAGCTATTACGCAAGCAGTTCTGCATACAAAATGGAATTATTCACAAAAAGTCATTCCCCAAGTACACAAACATATATTCTTCAAATGCATCCAATGTAGGGAAACAATATATATCTAGTATGTACAAAATGCCAGCTACCTGAAATAATTTGTTCCATCATGGATATCTTCAACGCCACAGGCATTGACAATCTCCTCACAACTGATAGGTGGACACTTAGTGCCTCCAGCAACATATCGGAATTCTGCCATAGCTCTGTGATATTGGGCGCCTCCATAAAGGCGCATTCCTGCATTCTAAATAGAGGAATGCACAAGATTGAATACGTTGAGAGAAAATACTTCATCCCATTAAAAAAGAAAGGCAAGAAAACCTAAGCTCCTAGCTTTTAAAAAAATCCAAGATCATATTATACACCTACAATAGGAAAAATATTATAAAAAACAGAACCATATAAAATTCAAAACAGGGATTCTGGAAGCATATGCCCTCTGTTATTAACCAGCTACCAATTTCCATGGATCATTGCAAAATGACTACCCAGACCATTGGTAAATTCAAGATGAGTAGGTTTCCCATATGGATAACAGCTGAACCTAACACCATAAAAGTATGGAAAAAACTATTGAAAAGATAATTATCCTTATGTTCCACAACATCTGATAATCAAAGTCATGCTGATTAACGACCATCTGGAGAAGATTAAAATCAACAATTATTTCTTTCCAGAACATGTTTTCAGAATCTTGTAATCATTTGCAAGAAGAATGGGTTCACATGGTAGAATTTTGAGTAGAATTTTCTCCTGCTTTAAAATGTCCTGTGACGGCCAATTGGGTGAGACTTCAGAGTCATGTGGTCTGTAAATAAATAATGTTCTTTCAGCTCCATGCATGTTGGTTGTTCCCAATATTTTAGCCTGACAAGCATGATGCTTGGGAGCAGGATGGGCAACTCCTCTTTTCTGCATAATCTCAGTAGTTCTCCTGTTTTCTGAGTCATTGAAAAGCAGATTATTAATTGTGTCAGTTTGTTTTTGATGCTCCTTGGTACATGTAAACTGTTGAAATATGCACTTGTAAAGCAGGGGCTTTTGAAATCCATGATGTCCTAATTTTTTGCTCAGGTTCTGCATCCTGCCATCAATGGAATGAACTCATGAAGGGCTGAAATAAGAAATAAATCAATTACAGCAGAATTAGCAGCATGTTGACAGTTTGCACTTCCACCGTGGGATTCATAAAGACTAGTGACAGGTTGGTCAAAAATTTGCAGGCACAGTATCCAGCAAACAGAAGCTTTGTTGGCCGTATTTTTACATTCCACTCGCGTAGCTGAGGAGTACTCAAAGGATAGGGGATGGGGTGAAGGATTTGACAATACTTTATATTAGGAGAGAAAGGCCTTCTCAAACGGGGAGTTAAATTGCACAAGTTTACCTTTGCATTGACCTGAGTGCAGCACTTGGTAGGCACTGGAGGCCTTCATAATGGAGACTGCATTGTGATTTATAATTAAAAGGGTTGTTGACATGGAGAAGTATGTTTACCTGTTGAGAGACAAGAAACTAAAATCGATGGGGCTACATGATTGATCGCACCTAAGGGACCATGAGTGACTTTTCATCATCTGCTTCAATTGAGGTCTGATCCATCTTCGCCTGCTGTGCATTTCACTATGCCATAAATCGTTCGTTGGAAATTTTGAATTGTATGGATACATAGTGTTTTCTTTCTCCTTCCTTAAGTAAACTTGCAAGATTTTGCATGCAAATACAGGTCAAGAATATTAACAGAACTTCTTGGATTATTTAATGGCTAAACAAAAACTCTAGAGGTTAGAGCTTTATCACTTTGCCATTCTTTGTAATTTTAAGATGATCACTCAAGCACCAGTCTAAGTTTCAGATCCGCTGATCCATAGTTATCGTAGATATACCATATCGCATAACTAATTCACTAACATGAACCTTAAGGGATTCAACTATGCTATGAATGCTTGTTATTCTCTTAATATTTTACTTAAGAAAATAGAAAATTGTGTATGAATTGAGTTTGCTTGAGTGCTGACATTATTGTAGGTAGTAACATTGTCATGTCCCTGAAATTGAACACTAAGATAACAAAGACATTTAAAAAATAAAATATATATATATATATATATATATTAGTGACTCGATACCATTATAATTATAATTGTCAAAAGACATTATTATAATTATAATTTATACTATAAATATCAAAATATAAATATTAGATATTATAACCATCATAATAATATGAAATAAATAAACTCTAATACTAATGAATCAATATCTAAGGTAAGATAATAAAATTAAGATAATCTAGAATATCATTACAAATTATAAAATTTGGATTATCTATACAACCAATATATCACTTAACTTATTTTGATAGCCAATAAAGAATAAAAATGATAACGAACATCCTTGGGTAAATAATTAAACATAAAGCTACCAAAATACATCGAACCAATACAGACCAAAGATGGGATATAAAATAATTATCCTTATAATATTTTAATTACATGAGACATTACAAGGAACGACAATACCTCAGAGCGATTGATTTGTCCCACTGCCAGCACAGAGTATCACGAATTAGTGAAGGCGGTCCACCGATAACCCTCAAATGACAATGTATGATCAATGGAGTCTTGAACCACTACAAATCACATGAACCTCCAGCGTTCAGATCAATCGCAATTATATCTTCTCAAACCCGTCAGGTAGCATGTAACGCCCAACTATGATAGTCGCGGCGGCAGATACTCGACTAGCCTTGGCCTATTCGCTAGTTTGACTTCTCACATTGGCAACAAAGGAATGGGCATCTATAGAATCCTCCAAGTAAGAGGGTGTTGGAAAGCAAAATAAGGATCCAAATAACATGGTGTGGCCGAGACTAATGGAGGGTGGTCCGAGACCTATTTCAACATCCCATACGTATGCTTTAAACGTAATTTCATCATGCAGACTCAATCCGTCATAAATCTGTCTGACTAATATAAGGAGATTAGAATAACTTAATCTTTACACAAGAACAAATTCACTGAGATTAAGATGCAGCGATATATTTAGGGAGAATGATGTTAATTAAAGGCATCAGGTAGTTAAGAGAAAAAGACGTGGCTTTGTCATAAAATAGTCGTGCCTCTCCCAACATAGACATATTAAAGGGTAGGAAGTAGAGAACGTGTTTCGGAGAACAACCATGATTTCTTATAATACATCGATTAAAGATTCCAATGAATAGTAATTAATGGAGAATCATCTCTCTTTTACAAGGGTCGTCTCCTTTTGAAGAGACACCACCATTTAGATGAGAAGATAAAGAACGAGGGAACGGTGAGAGATATATAAAACAGACTCAGAAGAACAATGAACAGAATATATTTTAGGGGAACAAGGATATTTTAGGAGAACAAGGACATTCCTATGTAATGTATACAATATCAGCATATTAACCAAGAGTAGCCAAAAATAAGGAACTTAATACTAGACACAACATTCATGTGAGATACATCACTTAGCTTTAATAGTTAGTCTTTATATCCTTACATATAATAAATGGTATGCAATGTCCATCAATTGTATAATGTAAATAATCTCTATTCTACAAAAGGGTATTTCCCAGGCTAAACTCGCAGCTGGGCACATGCCTAGTGCGACTGGCTAAAACTAATTGGAACCATTGGACTGTGTAACCCCGAGTTTATGATTGACCGACCTGGTCATCAACATACTTGGGAACAGTAACTATAAATAAACCCCTGAGAATATATATGATCCCGCCAAGAGAGTTGAGTCATGACCTAAGTGGTTTGTCTGTAAACCCCATCTAGGCTTCCACCCCGTTGGCCCTAAAACCTGAGTTGGGCATACTGCCCCGTTGGCTCAAGGCAAGGGTTGGGTCCTGGAGGGATGGGGGATTCCACATATAATTGCCCTGTTGGCCTAAGATAAGGGTTGGGCAATAAAAAGTGGTAGACCGTTGGCCTCTTAAGGAATTCTTCTCTCCTGATGGGTTAAGTGGCTTTTTCTTATTTTTGTTAATTTGCATTTCTAATTATATATTATCTGGGGTACTAGACATTAATGCTAACGGATATTTTGTTAATATGTCGAATATAGGACTCTAATTTAGGATTATTGAAACTAGGAGAACATTCCTTTGGGAAGAAGAAACCCTAAACCTAATCAACGAGCAAATCCTAGGACAAGATAGGGACGGAACATTACAAACATGCATGAAATGAAACGAGTAAACAGCTGAAAAACATAGAAAAACAGGATTCACAGTGGACAAACACAATGTGGAGAAACTCTGGAAGACTAAAGACAATCTATGCCTTCTCTTGTTACTATCTTCTTGTAATATGACAAACCAATTTGCATTTTTGAGATCTCCAAGAATATTAGTAACACATCAATAATATTAATGTTCTTCTAGCTTTCCATTTTCTGCAACTTGCTCCAACTCACTCTCCTACACTGCACTTACATGCTAAAACTCCCATTAATCTCAACCAAGAAGAATTACATGACCCTCAAAGGTTATACATATATAGAAATACTGCAAAGGGACCAAATAGAGAGTCCAAAATGACATTAGCCTTCAAAACAATGGAATTCTGAGCATCTGAAATTCCATGGACCCATTTGAGTCTACAATTTTGCAACACTACTTGCACAATTCAGCAACTCGCCATAGCTCAACCCCAATATGAGCTAGTTTCAACATTACCAGCATAAACACTATTGTATGAGGCCATCCAGAACTTGTTGGATTATGTTAATACCTTAAGAAAAAGGCCTAAATCAGAGACCAAGTTGTAGGGTTAAAAATAGAGATCACAGCACCTTTAAGATCGCTAATTGGTACACAAAGAGTGCAAATGCAAACTGATGCTGTCAAATGAGACAAAATATGTCTGGGCAAATTTTTTCACTGCCTCAACTGGGCTAAAACAACTTGCGAAATGAAAACAGAATCAAATGATATGGAGAAAAAGTTCATATTACAGCAGAGAACTATGATGTCCAAGAGAACTCCAATGACATTGAATGCAAAATATTGTTCCATTAGAGCAGATGTACTGAAAACAATTTTTAAGGGTAGAAAATCTTACTGCAACAGATGATTATGGCAATGTGGTGCGCCAACAGTTAGATTTAGATAAGTTGGATCCAATTCTTTACGAACAAGAAGCCTATCTATAAGGACTGAAAGTAGAAGAAAGGATAGAACCTTCCAGTATTTTGAGGTAGCCACTGAACTCACAGGACTCGAGCAACATATGGCACAAATTGAGAAAAATTTGCAGAATTGGGATTCTTATAGACATATGGTTGCCACTAAGTACCTAGATATCCACTCCACTGACAATATGCCTCGAATCTTTTATTCTATTAGGTACCTAGATATTTTCTCTTCAGTCAATCGACAATCTGCCTCAAATCCTTTATTTTCTTGGGGATAAGATATGAAACCCATGATATGAGAAATGACATATTGAGTAGGTTAGCAATGCACAAAGAAGTTGTTAGAGATTGAAGAGAACACAAAAAATGGATAAGAATCATGTTTCAGCATTGAGTCCATCACACTTTCTATTTTGCTGAGAAGTGTGCTTAAGTCTTACTCGAGTGGCAAGATTCTTAATCTTGTTGTCTCACGTACAAGATAAATGTCTAATGTCCAGGAAACATGTTCGAAGGATTCTTCATAAACCCATGATATGAGAAATGACATATTGAGTAGGTTAGTAATGCACAAAGAAGTTGTTAGACATTGAAGAGAATACAAAAAATGGATAAGAATCACGTTTCAGCATTGAGTCCATCACACTTTCTATTTTGCTGAGAAGTGTGCTTAAGTCTCACTCGAGTGGCAAGATTCTTAATCTTGTTGTCTCAAGTACAAGATAAGTTTTTAATGTCCGGGAAACATGTTAGAAGGATTCTTCATCAAAGTGTTATAAGTATCCTCATATACCTCAAAATCGTCAAACAAATCACAGTATAAAATATCATGACAAATAAACAACACAGAGCAATGGTAGTTTTGAACCTTTCTGGCATCGTACAGTACTTTGGAGGAAAATTACATCCTTTTAAATTGTGAAGAGTTGTGGCATCATATATTATCATAGTATCTAGTGGAATGCACCGTATTAAATAATAAGGTGGAAGCTAGAAGATGAATAAAGACTATATTTGTATGGTGATATGTAATAAAGTTATATACTAAATACATTTAATATAGCTGAGTAGGAAATGCTAATGTTGAGTGTTAATGAATGTAATGTGAGAAAACCCATATAACCTTCATTGATTTAAAGCACATTATAATTTAATAGAGAGATAACTTAGTTCTTGCACTTTGCTTTGAGTTTGCCTCAGCTCTAGCCATAGCACAAAACCTCAAACGAAATACTCGTAAGAAGAACAAGCCCAAATGAGTAACTCACCAAACATTGCCTAAAAACTTGGTTGGTCTTACAAAAATCAATCCACAATTGTTTACACATTCATGCAATTTGGAGTGAGGATTGACAATTTTAGAGGGTTTTTTGTTAGCATTATTTGAAACTATTCAGTGCGACACAAAATGGAACAGATGTACTGTAAAATTATTTTTCAAATTAGAAGAGGAAGCTGTCTCTTTACAAGAGAAGGAAATGATAAATTTGCTTATGTTTTCAACCTAGAACAAAAGGACCTCGAGTACAAAAGGCAAACTAACTAAAATTAAAACCTATATCTTTTGTTCTCAAGCTAGGGTACAAGATTCAACAATTCTGCACTAAACAGGAGATTTTATATCTTGAGACTTCTACAATAGAAAAATATTTAATACAACCAAGGCACACTAATGATATTCAGCTAAACATAAACACTGAAAATCAAAAGTAAAACAAGATTTAATTGACATGAACATAAACAAAAATTACTATGAATGACAAAGATTGTAATACAAAGCTTACAATATTATCAGATTATATTTAACAGAAGACAATTGAACACAAAAACACAGAACTCAGTGAACAGCAATATCAGCAACAAGTAGGGACGAACATTACTATTAAGAATCTAAGTTCAAGATGGCAGTTATTTATAAAGCTTACAAAACATTGCATGGAAATAAATTAAAGAAACTAACAGCACTTCTAGTTTAGGAATAACTATTTTTGCTTTGTTAGAAGGGGTGAAAAAAAAAACTATTCAAGGAAAATGCTTACAAATACAGCATAAAGAATTCCAGATGACCATAGCCATCAAGATATACACAAGAACAAGATCCCAATGGGTGCAAACGCAGAACCAACCCAGCATACAAGCATGCCAATGAACACTACTACCAAGAAGAAAAACCTTCTAGTGCATCCACCCAAAACTAATCTTCTTGATCATCATGGAGGGTCTGAAGCAACGATTGACTTTTATGCTGACCTAAATGACCCGAATCCATCACATACTACACCCTCATTTCCTTAGAGGCCCATATGGCCAAACTGTCAGCAACCCTTTTCCATTCCCTAGCAGCATGAACAAAGGAAATAGAGTCAAAGTTCAAAGCAAGATGGAGGATTTGTTTAGCTATCAAGACCACTCTCCACAAGGAGTCCTGAAAATCTCTCTTATTAAGCAAAGAAACCAAAATCATGGAATTCATTTCACAAACCACCTTCCTCCAGCCCAACTCACAAGCTTTCTCCAAAGCCTTTAGAATAGCCCAAGCCTCCATCTTGTGATTAGATTGCATTTCCATGTAAATGGAGAAGAAAAATTGAATAGAGCCCTTACTATCACACTCAACTCCACCAATCCCAGTAGCACATGGGTTGCCCCGAGCAAAACCATCAATGTTAGTTTTGAAAAAACAATCAAAGGGAGGAGTCCACTTACCCACTCTATTCACCCTCCTAGAGGGCTTTTACCTACTCCCCGGATGAGCCTAACAACCAGTAGGTAAAGGAAGCTCGAGGAGCTTAGTTGAATACACATTTAAAGAACATAAGGGCTCCCCAAGGTCAAACTTAGCCTCAATAGTTTATTCGAGCATACTCTTAACCATATACCGAACTTGCAAAACCACTTGATAGAACTCTTAAAAATACGTCAATTTCTCTCCAACCATTTCTACCAAATGATGAGGGAAGGTCCCAACTCTCAGGCTGCCGCAAGAAAGGAAGCGAAAACCAAGGGATAGTCCAAATTCTCCAAAAATTCATGCAAAGAGGAAGCTTGCATAAAAGGTCTCCTCCAAAGCTTCCACAAAAAGCCTCCAAATTTCCACAAAGAAACAACACTAAAAGAAAAGATGATCCATTATTTCTTCATTGCAACCACATAGGAAGCAAAAGGAAGGACCACAGAATTCTCTTTTTCTAATATTTTCCTAAGTGAGGTATTTGTTATGACACAACAACCATAAGAACATATTGTGCTTAGGCCAATCAATTGTATTCCATATTTGTTTCACCCAAGGAAACACTCTCAAGTTTCCTTGATGAAGCTCTAAAGCAGCATATCCCTAAACCACCGAATACATACCTTTAGAAACATGGCCCCAAGCAAGAAAATCCCCATTCTCTAAAGAAAAAGGCCACCCAACAAGAATAGAATCCAAAGTATTTCGCTCCTCCTAAGACCCTCCTCTAGGCCAACTGTCTGAATTACGTCAATGATAGACCAAAGAGCTCCCCAGAGAAGTAGAGCACTTAAAACTATCCACAATAGACCACTCAACTGCTATAAAAAATTCAATTAAGGGTTGCAAATGGGGGAAAGAAGAAAGAATATGTGGATGACCATCCCAAGAATCAGTCCAAAAGAGAGCACACTCGCCATCATGAATAATCTACAAAAGACAATCCTTAATAAGAGCAGCCCCCCTTTTAATAGTGCTCTAGATCATGGAGGCCTTACGAATCAGTTCCATTCGTGAAATATCCTCTTTCAACTCCACCCAAATATTTATAATTAAGAATCCAAGCCCAGGGCTCATCTAGAAATTCGCACCACCTGCAGTATGATTTTGCTGCTAAAGGTTCACTATTGAGCTCAAACTGTCTAAGATCAAGACCACCATTCTCCTTTAATTTGCACACCTAGTACCAACTCACTAGACTTCATTTTTTATTATCAAAGTTTCCTTCCCATAAATTTATTTTGGCAAGGGCATCAAACTCCTTAGGAAACTCTTAGGAGCAAATAGCACCAAAAATATGTATAAAGGGACAGCCTACAAGACAAAGGCAACAAGAGTCATCCTGCCAACACAAGATAACCATCAAAAGGTCCAATGATTAACCTTTGACCAAAAAATTTCCAGGATCTTCCGCCAATTGCTGTTATTTAGAGAACCAGTACATAGAGGGATACCCAAATAATTCACAAGAATTTTGCCAATCTAGAAATGAAGAATATTAGTGATTCTATTTTGGATCAACTTCGGCATATTGAAGAAGATACTAGACTTGTCATCACTAATCTACTAACTAGAGGCAAATAGGTAAATATCAAAAGCTTTCCTAAAATTAGCAGCCTCCTTTGCTCTAGCAAGACCCATAAGGGCAATGTCATCCACAAACTAGAGGTGAGTTTGTGAGTCCAAATCCCAAGCCCAACTCCATCCATGAATGAAACATGTTTCCTTATGTCACTGAAACAACCTACAAGGACCCTTATCCATTAAGATAAAACAAATAAGGAGATAAAGGGTCTCCTTTCCTGAGTCCCTGAGAAACAGAAGAGGCAGTCGAGGGAGAACCATTAACCAAAACAAAGAAAGAAGTGGAAATCACACAACTCATGATCCAAGATACCCACTTTGATTGAAAGCCAGAAGCCAATAAAATACGTTGCAAAAAAGACCACCTAACCCTATCAAAGGCCTTAGACATATCTAATTTAATGAACATAGCCTTTGCCTTGGAAAATCACATGTAATGGATAGTCTCGGCCGCCACAACTATTCCATTGGCAATCTGCCACCCTTTAACAAAATCCCCCTATTTCAAGAAAATCAAGGGAGCCAAACAATGTTCTAAAATTTTCTGCAATGATCTTAGTGATTATCTTGAAGGTCACATTACATAAGGCAATAGACAAAAAAGAATCTAAGGAATTGGCACCTTCTTTTATAGGAATTAAAGCAAGAAACGTAAAGTTCATGGCTTTGAACATGTATTTATTAGATTGAGATTCTCTTACCACTTCCAACAAGTCTGATTTAAGGGTATCCCAAAACTCTTGAAAGAACTCTATGGGAAAACCATCAAGCCCAAGAGCCTTGCATTTCTTCATCTGAAACACAATACTCCCAAGCTCCTCCAAAGAAACAAGTGCTAAGAGAGAATTATTCATCTCACCACAAACCAAAGTGGGAATGCAATCTAGGATAAGATTGTTATCAACCCAAGCTTGAAGACCATCCTTTGTAAACAAAGAGTAGAGCCTGACCACCTCCTCAAAAATAGCCTGAAAAGAATGTAACGGTTACCCTTCAGTCGTTATAAGAGAAGCCAAAACATTACCACTTCTTTGCTCCTTTACCGAATTATGAAAAAAGGCAATATTCTTATCCCCTTCCTAAAGCCATTCAATGCAAGATTTCTATTTCCAAAAAATATCCTCTCGCAAGTCCCATTCAGCAAGTTCCTTAGAGCACCTAGTTTCTTCTTGAAGCAAATCTTCTATCATTCCCTCTTCTTTGATTCTAAATGTGATTATATCAAGATGATCCCACAACCAATTCTTCATAAGATATTTTTCTACCAAAAGCAATTCTATTCCATTTCTTAAGCTTGTACTTAATGAATTGGAGCCTCTTGAAAAAAGTGAACATAGCAATTCCAAAGGTGAGCCTCCCTTCTAACCAGCACTCCTCAACTAACTGATGCAAATTTGAATCACGAAGTGACATAAATTGAAACTTAAAAGGAGGTTGTTTAGGCGAGGAGAACAGCAAGGAAGAAAACTTGATAGCCCAATGACCTGAACCTCTCCACCCCAAGATTTCAGAGGAAGAAGCCCAATTGTTGCCAATCCAAAAATCAAAGATGAGAGTCAATCTAGTTTCTGAAATAGAATCCTCCCCACACCTTCTATTATGCCAAGTTAAAATTTCACTATTTGGTTTCACATCCACCAACTTAAGAAATGAGACATTATCACACAACAAGGGAAGAGAAGGCCCAAGATGACTAACTCCCCTTGATTTTTCCCCCAAATTGCAAATAGTGTCCATACTCACGGCAAGCACAGGAACGAAATAGAAGTGTTTCACAGTCAACCTGTTGGATACAGCACATGCTCCCCAATCTGATTTCTAGAGACTTTGAACAAAGGATTATTTAAATTTATTTCCATAGAAAAAATAGCAAAAGTGGTTACCCTATGATCAAGGGATTGTCAAGATGGACCCAAGGGCTTCCCTAAAACTCCAACAATGGAGTGCAAAACATCCTAACACTAAAACTCCATTAGAAGCCGATGAAGCCAAATCCAAAAAGAGATCTTCAACTAAAGCTCTTCCATAGGATCAAACCCCAAATGCCATAGCTTGATAAAAATCCATGCATAATTATGAAAATAGGGGCCACCTTTGAAGATCATATTCCAATTTGCTAAGCGAGAAAACACCACAAAGAAGAAGCCATTTACTCCTAGGATAATTTCCATATCCCCTTCTGAATTCCAATTGTTATGGGCCCAAGCCTCTAAAAAAGGAAAAAAGATGCCAACCCCCATACATTTGCAGGTTAATGCATTGTCTAACAAATATAGAACACCATCAGCAACAGCATCCAAATTGATCACCACCATGAACCGTTCCTTGCTTCTTTGCAAATAGCTATTGGGTTTTGAATGCAACCCCTAAATATGCTTATTCTTGGATTCCTCTCGAGCATGCACGAGGAAATTAACCGCATCCACATGCCCAGACGATGAAGAGTCCCCTCGACTATTGCATCTTTAAAATAGAGAGAGGGGGGTCCCCTACACCCCCAAAGAACACCATGCCATACACGTACCATTGAGGAGGCAACAAAGGCGAGGTAGATAGCATTGGTGCAAGCAAAAAGTAGCAAAGCAAACTTAGCGGATCAAATCCGCAAGTCACAAGAGCAACTAGCTCAAGTGACTCCAACCAAGCATATGAGAGTCACAGCTCTCGAGCAGGCAGTGGCTGAGAAGGAGAGAGTATTGGCGGAGCATGATACACAGTTGGTTGACAAGGAGAGATTGTTAGCGAAGCATGATGCACAAATGGCCAAAAAAGATAGACTTTTGGCTGAGAAGGAAGGCCAACTGAGGGAGAAGGACAAAGAGCTAGAGCGAAGAAGCCAAGAGCTTGAAAGGACGAAGGCAAAACTCTTAGAGGCCATGCAGATGGTGAACACAACAAGAGAGAGGCAGCTGGCAGCAAATCAGAAACTTCAGCATCCACAACAGCAACAGTCAGCAACCACTACCCCTACGTCATCAGTACATCTAGTGGCGCCCTCTCGTCCTCCTCATTGATATTTTTCTTTTTGTAGTCCCCATTTTGGTGTTCTGTCATCTGGAAGACGACATTGTTTTGTGGGGGGGATGACCTAGTCGGCCGAGAGTGATTATGTTGTTTAGTTGGCCAATTAATGTATGCAACAAATATTTTATGTTATAAGTTGTTATTGGGAATTAAGTCCCTGACCATTTTGATTAGTTATAATAGGTAATTGTGACGATAGTGTTCTCAACCATTGTCAACAACTATATATATGTTTTGTTTCATTGAAGTGGGGGACACAAGACAGCACAGATGATTGTATACTGTACCTATTGCATTAATGAATGAAAGTACCATTGTTTTGTGCATCTCACGCGCTCATGAGTATTTTCTATGTATGTTTTGTAAGTTACATTATCCTTTACTCTATTAATCCATCAAGCCATTCCTGTGGAGTAAACATTGTACTTTTCATTTTCAGTAATATATCAAACCTGCATATGTCTGAAATCCATTTCCCGATTGAAGTACTCATTTCTAGTGAGATATGGCATGAATTGGAACTATTTTGAAGCATTGTTCTAGCTTATGTTCTTACTTGGTGTGTTGGGTATGATTTGACAAAGTTTTGTGAGCAATTGCTTGCTTCCCAAACCTGTTGCAGCATGTTCATAGAGCAATTACAGACCTATACCAGCAAAATATCCATCAAACATTGAGGTATATTGCTGTTATTTACAAGCTGCGTGGTTTATTTATGATTGAGTGTCATGTCCCCAAAATTGTAACACCAGAGATATCAAATACAATAAATATCAAAATATAAATATGAGCAATTGCAATGAAATAATAATAAAAATAATAATAATTATGATTATCATAATATTATAATTATAAATATAATATTAATAATAATTTATCATCATTATCTATATCATGGTTATCATAGACAAATATTGTAATCACAATATAAATATTATAGGGTGACCCATATTATAATAATGAAGCTGAGTATAACAATATAAATGTTAAAAATATAAATATAAATATTAACAATATAATATTATTATAAGTATAATCATTACAACATAATAGTATAATACTATATATTAAAATAAGAAAACAAGTTGATATAAACAGCAGGGATTACCATCATACATATAAGTCAGCGATGGGGTTTAATAAAGATACAAAGCAGCAATCTTATGAGAAGGCAGCGCTTAAGAATTTGTTTTATTATTCACAAAGGCAGCATTCAAACTTAATATGCAGCAATTGGGATCTTAAAGAAGACATCGATTAATTGTAAACAGGCAGCAGTGGTTAGTGAAGAGAATAATAAGAGCAGCGACCCTTGCACATAAGCCACGTCCTTTGATCAACTATAAAAAGAAGACCCCTCATTGTGCATGGGAGAAAGAAGGTGATGATAGTCCAAGAGGGGTGATCTTCTATAGATGACTAATAATAAAACAAGCCGACTCACATAAAAGGATCGGCTCCTTTATTAATTAATTAATTATTATAAAGGCCGTTTGGGGTGAGAGAATCGGGTTGTCATTAAAGACATGACCCTCCATAAGAGATGCGATTATCTGAAGATGAAGGGATATATACAAGAAGAACATAGGAAAGAGGAGGGGCATCGAGGAAAAGCATCAGAAAATAGAGGATAAGAATGTGGTAGAAAGGAAGGTAAATAAGGAAGAAGGGAATTATCAATGAGGAATCTATGAACTACTCAGTCAGAAATATGATAAAGCAGTAAGCAGTAAGTATAGATACATACACATATACATGGGTATATATATATATATATATTAATTACAATAATGATATATAAATATTTATTAGAAATAATGATATATGCATCTTTAAATAGAATATATATACATAGAAATAAAGATACATATGTATTTATAAATTAAATCAATTAGAAATGATAGTATATACTTATTTAGATATAATATATATACACGATTGTGCAAATAATGATGCTTGCAGCAATTATTGAGTCTAATAAGTAATAATGACTCTATTCATTCACTGTGATGATAAATGGTACAATAGAATACCATCTTTGGGATCTTGATAGACGTTTAATATCTACCCTAATGTACTTGTGAAATATAATATAGAAGAATCATTCATAAGAGTGATAAGGAAGAAATGAGTATCCCTATGACAAAAATGAAATGTTTATATCATTTTCGATCTTATTAGATATCATCAATGAAACTCATTGATCTTTAACGCTTCTAATGTCTCTTTGAGAAACACTTGGAATGCAAGATTCAGGTCGAAGTGCTTCCATTAGAAAGGGGACATTACAAGTGGTATCAGAGCAACTTTCCTGCCATCCTGTGGAAATAGTGTATGCAGACTTACCAAAGACAAAGGTATATTCTATAAACATATAGAAACATATTCTGATTTATGCAGATCAGGTATGTCCTGTAACCATTGAATGTAATTACTTTGTTGTTAACATTCATTATCCTTATCATAGTTACTGTGTGTAAAATAATTATCAAGATATATGTATATATATATTATCCGCATATCTATAATTAGTCATTTGTTTATATTATTATGTTGATGGGTCATATCCCTCCTAAAATTATGAGATTTTGAATAGAAAAAATGATATTATTTTGGCAAATAAACAAGGGATTTAAATTGGTGGTTAATGGACATATCAAAATATGATTGATAAATATAATTAAATATATTATGACTGATAAATAGATTATAGGTGCTTGATAAATACAATTTATACATAATAATATTTGTCAAATCCATGTTATTTATTATCGTCATTTGGGATGCATGTCACTATTATAGTATTGCTAATATGTTATTTTGAATTGGACAACTAATGATGTTATGGTAATATAGTCCATCAAAATCATTGTGTGTATAACCATACAAAACAACCATGGAAGCCTAGAAAAAAAAATCTAATTACATCTCTACACCCCCGGCAATATTGAAGACAACTATGTTCTATCGTTCTATTGAAACATACAATAAGAAGGCGGCATCGTAATTGGAAAGTAAGAAGCTTTTGCAGAGCAAAGTGGTAAGTATTAGGTGAGTGTTCTCATCAGCAATCATATGTACCTTTATATAATTAGTAAATAATATTTGTTAAATATGTATGAATGCAAATATTAACGACTGATAAATGTATAAGGAATTGGTAATTGATAAATATAAACATTGAATATCATAAGGGACTACTACATATACATTCATATCGTAAATAGATTATTCACATTGAACTCTTAATTAGGTAATTCATGACAGCACGCATAATAGGAAATATATGGTAGGGTACATAGAGATAAGTAATGGTAGATTTGATGAGTAATAGTTTATGGTAGAATCCATAGAATGTATTAAATAACATTATAGCATTGCATGATAAGAGTATGTCAACCACTATCAAATTATCATTCTTAATCAATTCATTAGCGAGGAGAGTTGGGAGTGCATGGGGGATAGCAGATACTAGGGTCCCTTCGAGGTAAACCACCCTCATTGGATGACTACGGTCTTCCATTGGGGGCCAAGGGGGTTGTTTAGCTGCTCTTGGGCTGAGAAGGGAGTGCTCTAAGGGCATCCTAGTGTGTCGGCCTCTCTTGCCTCGCCTATGAATTCCATGATCAAAAGGTATAACTTAGTATCTATTTGATTTGCTTAAAAAATTACAAAATTGAATGTACTGTTACATGTAATTTGCAAGAAGCAATAGATTAATAAGAAAGGCTACCTTGATTTTAATTGTGTTTGAATTAATGTCTTTCAATTTATGTTCATGTGATTACTTGTGTATTACATGTATTCTCCTGTCTGCTTCATACTCATGTATATACTTGATGACCTTGGGTGGATGGATGGATCCACGGTGTAGTATGGAATGCACCAAATCCCCCTTTCCAATTGTCTGATAGTATACTTCATTTGAGTGTATTTGTATTTGAGTGTATACTCTATGATTGTATTTATGTTTGAGTGAATACTCTATGCCTTGTATTTGTATTTGAGTGTCTACTCTATGCCTTGTATGTGTATTTAAGAGCATACTCTTTGACTTGTGATTGCACTCGTATTTGAGTATATACTCTTACTTGTATATATGTTTGAGTGTGTACTCTATGACTTTGTTTTTGTACACTTTGTGACTCTGAATTCAAGTCTATATTTTACGACTTACATCTATTCACATATATGCTTTGTGACTTCATGTACTCGTGCATATACTTCATGTATTATTCGCATATATGCTTCATGCTTCTTGTGTATACTCTATCCATTACAGGTACTCATGCCTCATATTTATACCTTATGTAATGACTAATTGTTTCTTGTTCTATGGTGTAATTCCTATATGTATGCTTCACGTGTGATAATATGAATATTTTATGCTTCATCTACTTCTTAATTATGTGTCCTCATGTCTGAATCCTCGTATGTACTTTGTGTTATGATCTACATATCTCATGTGTATTCATGTATATGATCTTGCCAACGTGTATTACAATACCTTCTGTATCCCTACATGAATTTCTATGACTTACACGTAATCATTCGTTCTCATGATTCATGCTTATATGTATACTTCATGACTCCGTGAAGTTGTGTACTGCTGCTTAGAACAAATGACTTATATGTTTCATGAATTTATGATATGCTCCACTTCTTCTCTATATTTAGATGTTTGCTTATGTCTTAAATATTTTCAACATATTTACTTCATGAGTACTCTTCCCATGTATGCTTGAAATATACCCCTTAATTTTCCCTTTAATTTTTAGTCACATCAATGCAAAACATGCACCCGTTAAGAATTAGCTCTAAACCAAAAAACAGCTGAAACAACTCTAACCAAGAATGCGCCCTAAAACAACTTAAGGAGGAGCAGCGGGCATATGGTCAAAGGATCCCTAGGATCTAGTAACTTGATAACAACTGAAAATAGAGAGCTAAACTCGACACCAAGAATGTGCACACAAGATCCTTTTGCAAGGCGAGGTGCTAACATATGGTGGAGTGCTAAATATTAAACTGCAATACAACTTCTTATGTTGATGCAAGCATCCACAAGCGATGGGAATACTCTACTTATTTTGTGAGTGTGATTATTACAAACATTTAAAGGCGGCAAGCCAGCCAATTAACCTCACTTCCACTTAAACTGTGGGGGGTATACAATCCACACAACCACTTTATTTTCGTGGCGGGGAAAACAACAATGTAAATTGCATTAAGTAAACAAATTGTTGTTAGAACTACTAAACAGCTTACAAACAATTACTAAGCAGCTGCAATATATCAACCATGAATTCTGAAAGTAAGCAATGGTTAGAGTATCACTTCCTCTAACATTTACAACTTGAATAGGTGAATGAATGAAGCTCAAAACAGCATAATAATAAAACTTAACTAATCTGATCAGAAACAAACGATACAGAAAATCTGACCAGCAAGCTATAGATTCACCAATTTTGAAGAAACTCCTCTGAAATAGCTCTGAATGCTTCCCTACCGCAGTCGATCAACAGTTGGAAGCTAGGCATCCAAACTCCAATGGAAACTCAGGCCAGAAATAGGTGGAAACAGCACGCACAAATTCCAATGCAAGTACCAAATGGTACGGCCCCTCAAGGAGGTCGACTTTCTCTCAAAAATCAAGAACTTGATATTTAAATCTGCAAATTTTGCAGAAAGGGGCACCCTCCACAGTAGAACAGCTTGGGCCAACACCCAGAACGAAACCAAAATCAACGTTGAAGCTATGAACAGAAAATAGCTTCAACCAGGCCAAATAAGCAACTTGCAAACATAGGCTTTACATCAGCAACCTATTCGATTCTATCAATTGAAGCTTCATCTGTATTTCAAGGTGAAATACAACCATAATGATCCACCTAGGAAACCATAGTTTCAGGCCCGAAGAATGGAATGAATTGGCTAAGCTTCCCCTTAGCCAGGTTCTGGATTCAAACCAGCAGCATAACTTGACTTTCCAATTTCCAAGATGAGATACAAAGAGCAAAGCACTAATATATAAGCTTCAAATTGGCAACTGAAGCAAACTGTAACTCCCAACAAGAAACTGTTCAATTCCTCCAAGGGACGCCATCTTTTAGCAATTACCTTATTTAAAATATCAAAAAAATTTCTTTTTAGGCGTCCATTTCAAATTGCAACAATAAACATTTAAAACAAACATTTAAATGCTTATGAAAATCGACCCCCTTATGTCCTCTTCATTAAGACAACTTAAAGTCATCAAGCCTAGGCATGGGGTACAACTTCAAGATATGAAAATTGAATAAGTTTCGAACTCAGTCCAAGGAGGGATAGAAGCCAAAACCCAAAGCCAACATTCAAACTGATTATGCCAGAAATAGAATGATGACCTGAATAGAATTGTTGATGGTGCCACTGCCACAAAAAGACTTCCTAAAAATAGCCAAAGCCAAAAATAGTAAGTTAACTCAAAACCCTTCAAAAAGCACCTGAAAAGCCACACTGCCCAAAATGTGAACTGCAGATGATTGAACCGTTGCTAGAAAGATACTGCTATAAATAGACTTACTAAAAATAGCAACTACTATAAATAGTAAGTTTGCAAAACTTCATCTGAGCAGTAATCATGACTTACTATAAATAGTAAGTGTTGCCAAACGCCCTCTGAGTACAATCTGGGAAGCCAACATGACTTACTATAAATAGTAAGTGCCTGGAAAAGTTATCAGATGGAGATGCATGATACACCATTCTGAAGCTCTCTGAAAACTCTGAAAACTCCACCAAACATGCATCAGAACCCCATGCATGCAAGCCCTCAAAACTGCATCTGAAACCTCCTAAAAAATAGGAAACCCTAATTTCCAGTTCTGCTTAGCCTATGAGTTTCTGGAAATAGGCTAAATCCTCAAGAAGAGCGTAGGGCTAAAATGGGGACATTACAGTCCGCCCTTCCCAAAATTGCTTGTCCTCAAGCAATACCACCACACTCCAAGCAAACAATTTGATCCTTACCATGCCAAAAGGAATCCATTCCTATAAAGATCCATCATGTTGATGTTGCACCTCACTGATTTCGTCAACACAATCAAAATTCCGAAAATGTTTTGTCCTTCCAAAAATGTAACCCATTCTAACAGCCCTGACATTAGTGAGGACATAATCTTGCAGCATTCCTTGACCGAAAAGTTTTGAAGAATCTAAAACTATAACATTGCGGTCTAATACATTTTTGTGCAATAAGGTAAATAATCTTCTCAAATCATAAGCATACTCCAAAACATAGCTCCTTATAGCAGCAAACAGAGTCACGACAGTATAAGTGTCTCTTCCAATACTTCTTGCAAAGGCAAGAGCAACTCCTTGCAAAGGAACTTCCATTACGTCTTCAAACTTCCACGAAGACTTAGAACACTTTTTGTGAAGCGAACTAATATTACTGATATGACTAAGAAAAACTCACAAATTTCACGTCATGAAACTTCACCTTGTAAAAATCAATTTCCAACTTGCTGCTCCAAACATTGGTATAGGAGAGAATACGGAAAAGGCCACTAATCTTCATTAGAGAACATCCCTTACATGACTTTTGGCTATACTGAAACAAACCTTTTCTCTTTTGAGCCCTGAAATCAGTCATAATAGTTGACTGAAAGGACTGAAAAAGAAGACACTCAACAACTAACAAGTTTGATTTAAACATTTCAAAATCTGATTCATGAAAAATCAGCATTCCAAACAAAAAAACAGCAGCTGCAATATGGAAAATCTGCAACAAAATAAACATGTATGCTCATGAATAAGGCTAGTGGCGCCTTAATCAAAATTCCCATTGTCACAAATGAATAATTTTTTATCATGATATCCCTCCAACCCTTCACCTTATAGAAAGAATTTATCATCCAACTACTGATTAAGGAGCAACCTTCAACACCTTGGTGAAAGAACATAACATCATGTGTTGATTCCATCCTTTTAAGTCTTATTTTTTCTTAATTCGAGGAAATATGCCAAGATCCCAAGTCATCAGCATTGAAGAACCATTTCTTAGACGGACAACTGCCCTTAACTGAACCCTCAGATTTAGACGTTCCATCTGAATAGACACCTCTTGAAACTCCAAGAAATACTCAACAAATCTGAATTCAAAACCAAGAGTTGTGAATTGTCGGAGAGATACAATGAATCCTTCATCAATCTCAATTCTGAAGTCAGTTACTCTCAAGGAAGCTGGAGCAAACATAAAACTAACCAGCAACCTCATCAAAAATTGAATAAATTCTTCATCAGAATGCGAAGCAATTCTTTGTTGTTGTTCAAGAAGAATTTCTTCATCCCTTCTAATTTCCGGATTCTCTACTTCCTACAAAAGGGATGAGCTAGGAACGGAGATGGATTCATCCTCATGCATCAATTCTTCAATGCTAGAATATCTTCCTCCATCAATAGAACTAAAAGAATTTCCCTCATCATTCTCAAAAACAGGGTTTTCATAAGTCCCGCTAACACCACCTTCATAAAAGGCATTATCAAAGGCCAGAAAAACTTGTTGATGAGAATTCGAGTACTCCTGTCCATAGTTACGAGACTCGCCCGAAAGCGCCCAAACTCAGCGAGTCCCGAGCCGAGCACACCTAGCCAGGTCCCGAGAGCCCTGACCCGAACGCAGCCGAGTCTTGCCGAGTCCTGGCCGAACTCACCGGACTTGCCACTTCCCAGAGAGTCCCGAGCCCTGGACGCGGCCGGCGACAGCAGGAGCAAAAGTGAACAAAAATACATAAAATTTGATGTTTTAAGTTTGTTTTTTTTTGTGTTATATTATCTCCCCAACCCTAAAAGCAACCTCATTTCATTCATTTGGCAAAACAGGAGGAGAAGAGAGAGTTGTGAGGGAAAATAGGAGGAGAAGAGAGGGCAACCAGCAAGTTGTTGAAGACAAATACAGGGCCACATACCATTTGGGAAGCTTCATAACAGCAAGGAGGTGCATTGACAGCTCATTACCAGTGATTGGGAAGAGTTTGCATTGCATTCCAAGCCAAATATAAGAGGTAAATTTGATTTTTATTGGCTTTTTTTGTGTTTTTTTAACAAATAATTCATTGTAATTTGAAAAATCATTGTTTTTTTTAGTTTGCATTTTTTTTTTACAAACCCTACTTGCAATATAAATAATTTTATAAACCCTACTTGTTATTGCAGCCACATTCATTTGCAAATCAAAACATATTATTATTTTCACAATGTCTCAAACCCCAAGCAGAAAAGACCCTACTTGGAAACATGCTAAAATCTTTCTCGGAATGAAAAAAAGAGAAGCAAAATGTAAATACTGCAAAACAATATATCATGGAGGCATAAATCGATTAAAATACCATATTGCACGCATACCCATCCATGATGCAGCAAGAAACATTTGAATTGCAAAAAGAGATGAAAAAAAAACAGAAGCATGAATTGGTGAGTTTGGGAGTTGGACATGGACTTGGTGCTATTGGAGATGCTTCTTCCATGCCTCCATACCGTCCTAGTGCTAGTGCTTGTGCTAGTGGTACTGCTTCTGCACCAGCTATCCCTGTGCATACTCCTACTGCTGGTGGCGCTAGTACTGCTAGTGCTAGTGGTAGTGGCAATATTATTGGCCCTAGAGTTCGTAAATCTAGGGTGGACTCATATTTTGTACCACGCACTACTCCTGGTTCCCAACCGTAACTTGAGAGCATGGGTTGGAACAAGGATGTACATGATGCAGCAAAAAAGACAATTGGAGACTTTTGGTACTACTGCACCATTCCATTCCATGTAGCCAGGTAATTCTTTTTTGTTTAATTGTTTTAAAATTTATTATTTTAGAATCTAGATGTATCTCATTATCGAATTCAAATTTAGTGCAGTTAAAATCTTAACTTTTCATTTTACGATACTTATGTAAGTAACTTATTAATTTATTTATGACATGTTTTAGGTCACCTTTTTGGCAAAACATGGTTGATGCCATAACCATATGTGGGCCGGGGTTCAAAGCCCCTTCTGAAGATGAATTAAAGGGCCCACTTTTGACTCAAAAAGTGGCAGATGTGTGTAGAAACCCCTTGTTTCCCCTGATTCTGAATCTGACTGAGTTTTGGTTTGTTTTTGCAATTTTTGATTTTTTTGGGTTTTTGTGCAATAAAGGTAAATTGCGATTTTTGCAAATAATTGAAAATAAATTCAATAAAAATTATCTAACTCTGGAAATGACGAAATCTATCTAAAATACTGAAGCCAAGCTAATATTAAATCTTCTGCAATGATTACAATGATGTTCCAGATACATGCAAATAAAAAAACAATGATTTTTATTGAAAACCTGATTGGCTACAATATGGTACGGCTGCATTAATTGCTTCTCTCTCCCTCCTTCTGACGATCCCAAATGATGCCAGGATGATCTGTGCCTAAGAGGAGAATGGCAAACTGAGTCTGAGATAGGCGATTTGCTTGAAACTGGAAGTACGCCCTTTCTGAAGAAGTACGGCCCAGTACAGATGGTACGGCCTGAGTACAGCAGCAGCTATTAATTAAAATGTACGGCCCTTGTGAGAATCTCCAGGTTTGATGAATATAGGCGCCTCTGTGCAATAACTCTTCTAAATAAAAAAATATCTCTGATAATATCTGAAGTTTGAAAAAATATGAAGCTCTGTAATTTCTCCCGAATGAAGAAATCTCTCAGCTGCAATAGATCAGGTGTTATTTCACACCCTCTGAACTGCTTCGATGGAGATGGCTCGTTCCCCAAAGACTTTCGAACTTGAAACCCTAAAGCTTCTTGCTCAGATCAAGTTGATCAATTTTCAATTCACAATAATCACATAATGGCTCGATTTCCAATGCAAATGGCTTATACACTTGAAAAGTGCGATTTCCTTAAGAATAGGGAATATTAAAATAGTTCGAACTTTTACTTTTAATTTTTCAATAGTCCTCAGCCAAATTTTTATAATAAAATATAATCGCCAATTTGGCCCCCTTTCATGATGGGCGACCCCTTTATCAAAATCACTTAAGTTATAATAAAGTATTATAACTTTAGATTATAACCCCCAATTAATTAATATTTAATCAATTCAATTAAATATTAATATCTCTCTCATTATTCATCCGATGTCTGATCCGTCTAAAGCTGACGAACACTGAAGTGATTCTGAACACCAACAATCCATACTGCTAAAAATAGCAGGGGTCCCACGCTGACTGCCAATAACTGCTAAAAATAGCAATTTATGCAAGAAGTGTCCGAACGAGCCCGAACGAAAGCCAACTGATCAACAACTGCCAACTGAAGCTGAGCCAAGCTCCAACATGACCCTCTATCCAGTCTATCAGCCTACGAGGGTCGCATGTGCTCGGAGAGATGTCAACCAGAAGGGGACACGACAATGTGAAAGCACAATTAGAGGAGCAGCGTGAGCAGTGCAGGAGGATTGGTTGCACCATCATGACGGATGGT
The DNA here is from genome assembly GCA_007115665.2 of Sequoiadendron giganteum. Lineage (NCBI taxonomy): Eukaryota > Viridiplantae > Streptophyta > Pinopsida > Cupressales > Cupressaceae > Sequoiadendron > Sequoiadendron giganteum. The sequence continues at coordinate 634,085,279 of CM021104.1, read as the reverse complement.
TGGACCGATAAGAGAAATAGGACGCTCTTTAATTTTCTAGTGTCCTCCGGAGGTAATTGTACTTCCCTCAATGCATTGAAATTTGAATTTGATTTAGTGATTAATAATTTAATATGGCTGATTTTTGTTTTTTAATTTATTGAATAACTGGTTTTGCTTATTCTTTCAGGTGACACCATTTTCATTAAGTCCATTGATGCTTCTGCCCAATTCAAAAATGCCACATATCTGTGTGAGGCTATAGAGGAGGTGATAGCTGATGTGGGGGAAGAGAATGTAGTGCAAGTGGTGACAGATAATGCAGCAAACTATGTTGCTGCTGGTAGATTATTGATGGAGAGGCACCCTACTATATTCTGGACTCCATGTGCCGCCCATTGCATTGACCTCATGATGGAGGATCTTGGCAAGCTCCCATGGATCAAAACATGTGTGGATGCAGGTAGAAACATTTGCAAATTTATATACAATCACACATGGGTGCTTAACCTTATGAGGCAATACACGGGGTTGAGGGAGTTGTCTCGTCCTGGCATCACTAGGTTTGCAACTAATTTTATCACTTTGCAATCCTTGATTCGGTCAAAGGCAGCCTTAAAGCGCATGTTTGTTGGTGAGGAGTGGTCTTCCTCATCGTTTTCTACAAGCACTGCAGGGATTGGTGTGGCCAATTGCATTTTTGATGAGCAAGGGTTCTGGACACCAGTGGAGGAGATTGTGAAGGTAAAATTTAATTCTTTATTATGTTTTAATTTTTAATCATATCTTTTATTTGTTTATTTTCATTCATACTTATTTGTGAAACATGTTTGCACTTTGCAGTTTATTGAGCCCTTGCTAGTTCTCCTACGAGTTGCAGATGGGGAGAAGCCCGCACTGGGATACATATATGAGGGCATGGATAGGGCCAAAGAGGCCATTAGATCGGTCTATGGTGGAGTTGAGGATAACTATCATCCCATTTGGGAGATCATTGATAGGAGATGGCAAAACCAGCTTCATAGGCCCATCCATGCAGCCGCATGTTTCCTAAATCCGGCCTTCCAATTCCGCCATGATATCCGTGGAGATAGAGAAATTCTTAGTGGGCTCTACTCGATGATAGAGCAGATGTTGCCCGCTGCTACTACACAGATAGTGCAGGAGATAGATGCCTTCAGTAAGGCACAAGGAGACTTCTTTGCACGTCAAATGACCAAAGACAATAGGACAACATTACTACCAGGTAAAAATATATTTAAGGGCATAATTGTCATATTTTTATATTGTATTTTATTATTAAATGTTGAACTTGAAACTTGAAATGAGATTTATTTTGTTTCTTTTTCTCATCTCAGATAGCTGGTGGAGGTTGTTTGGTTCTGATACACGGAACCTGCAGAATATTGCCATTCGTCTATTGAGCCAGCCATGCAGTTCATTTGGTTGTGAGCGCAATTGGAGTATGTTTGAGCACATACACTCCAAGAAGTGCAATGGATTGACAGTGGAGAGGATGAATGACTTGGTCTATGTTCATTACAACCTTCGGCTCAGATACAGGAAGCTTTTTGACCACGACAACACCCCGATCAATCTAGATGAGGTTGATCCACAGTCTGAGTGGACCACTGAGGCTACAGATGCAGTCTTTAGTGACGAGGACCTTGATTGGGTGGACCAGGCAGAGAGAGAGGCTGAGGTTGTAGCCATGGCTAAGGAGGAGGCTAGAGCACGAGGAGACATAGCTACTGTTGGTGAGAGTGGCATGGAGACTCAGACAGAGGCAGAGACTATGGCTGCAGCTGCAACATCATCCAGGAGCGTTAGACGCCTTCGTAGGAAGGATGTTGGCTCCACTATGCCATAGAGTCATTGAGTCATAGCTATTGTTTTGATATTTCATATTTGTATGGAACATTTGATGTTATGGATTTCATATTCCATGACTTTTGTATACATTTGACTAGTTTTATAATTTATATATCTAAGTATGCTATTTCCTTCAGCAACGCAACTACAATTTGTGTACTTTATACTTATGTGATCATTGTATACTTGTGTATGTGATCAAATTTGCTTTTATTTGTGTCGTTTTCAATAAAGGGTGCTTCAAACAAGTTTTAAATCCTTAAAAATCTCTAAATTTCTAGGTTTTTTTCAACTTTTTTTCATTTTGCCGAGTCTGCGCCGAGTCCGAGTCCCGAGTCGAGTCGTCCGAGCCGAGTCCGAGTCTCGTTACTATGCTCCTGTCTTTGAGGACAACATTCCAACTCAAAAGTTTCTTGTATGAGATCAAGCTCATCAAGAATTTTCTGAATCTCTTCAGCTCTTCTTTTAATTTCTTGTTCCCATGAACATTGAGCCGGAGAAATCTAATTCTCAGCTTCCATTAGAGCCTCATGTACTTCTTGCAATTTCGCTTTAGTTTACTCATTCCATTCCAACGCCTTGTCTGCAATATTAGCCACTTTGTCTTTATCCCGGATAATGAGCACAAGACTTGACTTGAATTCTTGCAAGGCATTATTAATTGACTTCATATCAGCAATAGATATACAACACGTATCACGGCTTCTTGGTACCTCATTAATCAAATTTTCTATCTGTCGATGAATATCATCGAGTCTGGATAAAACTTGAATTTCTTTTTCAACTGTCATTGAACTTAAGCTGCATGCTTCATGAATTGGTTGAGCTGGGGTTGTGTTGCTCTGGTGTACAAAGATGTCAAAGATTCTTTCAGCTGAACTCCTCAAATTTTCACGCATCTGTTGTATACTTTTTAATATCTCATCAATGGTACCTCCCAATTCATTAGTTTTTTGTCTCAACTTGGCTTCGAGCAAAGAAAATTTTGTTTTATGCTCACTAGACACCGCTTCCTCCATGTTGTCTTCAACACAAGATTCAATATTTGTGAAGGATGGATTTTCCTCGTCTACATCTTTCGTTTTCTCATGTTGTTCTAGCCAAAATCCTCCTAAATTACGAAGGGGTGGAAGAAATTCATCAGCTGAGAAGTTATCATCAACTGAAGATGTTTTTTCAGTCTCAAGGAATTCCTCCTTTGTCTCTTCATCTTGAGTCTCCTTGACCTTTGTTTCCACAACATTTTCTTCATGTGTTTCTAAATCTGTTGTGGTTTTACTACATTCTTCCCTAGAATACATGGATAAATGTTTTTCAGAAAATTCCTTCTGAATATTGGATACAAAATCAAATGGATTCCCATTTTCATCTTCTTCTTCAACATTAGAAATCTCCTCTTTGTTCTCCACAGTCTTCATCAAAAGAGGTTTTAATTTGTCTTCACATTGATGAAACAATCCTTTGAACAAAATCTCAGTAATAGGAGAAATTGGCTCCATTGGCTCATATGCATCCAAGAGAAGTGTTTGGACAATATGAGAAATAAATTCCATTTCATTAATTGTCAAAACAAGAATATTCTTAACAGCAGCAAAAACATCCTCCCCTTGTTCACTCCATTTTGAATTTATGAGATAATGGAACAATTGATAAATCTGATTTTGCATATCCAAATCAATTAATAACACACTTGTTTTTAGCATGGAAAAAGTCTTCAAGATGGCAACTCTTCTTGGGAAGAGACTGCTACCCGTTTCATCCAAATCCCGGAAGCCTTCAACAATTAAATGCAGCACTTTCTTCATGGTACCATCATCATAAGGCATCATAGGTGCCAGGATCTCATCATCTCACTAAGACAAGCAGTGACCAGTAGATTGACTTCTTCATCAGCGTGCATAAACCATTACGGTTGATTCATGGATATCATTGCAGGAGTTAAGGCTCTTTTAATCAAATCAGAGGGTGACTAGTTCACTTGATTCAAACACAGTTCAAACTCATGAAGAACAACTGTTTCCTCTTCTACTGATCATAATTCTTCATTGAACCTTTTTCCAACTGTGTAAACTGATCTTGCCAAACTTATCTCCTCATTCAAAGGCCTGACTTAACCGACCACAACAAAAGCCAACCTTACAACTTCTAAGCCTAAAACAATACTTTGTTTTGCTTTCTGTCGTATTAACGGACTTCTCTGACTCTCATCTATCTCTAAAGCACTGAACACACAGGATGGCAGGAAAAACAGGCTCTAATACCACTGAAATATACCCCTTACTTTTTCCCTTTAATTTTTAGTCACATCAATGCAAAACATGCACCCGTTAAGAATTAGCTCTAAATCAAAACACAGCTGAAACAACTCTAACCAAGAATGTGCCCTAAAACCACTTAAGGAGGAGGAGCGGGCATAAGGTCACAGGATCCCTAGGATCTAGTAACTTGATAACAACTGAAAATAGAGAGCTAAACTCGACACCAAGAATGTGCACACAAGATCCTTTTGCAAGACAAGGTGCTAACATATGGTGGAGTGCTAAATATTAAACTGAAATACAACTTCTTCTACTGATGCAGGCATCCACAAGCGGTGGGAATACTCCACTTATTTCGTGGGTGTGATTATTACAAACATTTAAAGGCGGCAAGCCAGCCAATTAACCTCACTTCCACTTAAACTGTGGGGGCTATACAATCCACACAACCACTTTATTTTCGTGGGGGGGGGGGAAACAACAATGTAAATTGCAGCAACTAAACAAATTGCTGTTAGTACTACTAAACAACTTACAAACAATTACTAAACAACTGCAATAGATCAACCATGAATTCTCAAAGTAAGCAATGGTTAGAGTATCACTTCCTCTAACGTTTACAACTTCAATAGGTGAATGAATGAAGCTGAAAACAAAATAATAATAAAATTTAACTAGTCTGATCAGAAATTGAAGGTACAGAAAATCAAACCAGCAAGCTATAGATTCACCAATTTGGACGAAACTCCTCTGAAACAGCTCTGAATGCTTCCCTACCACAGTCGATCAACAATTGGAAGCTAAGCGTCCAAACTCCAATGGAAACTCGAGCCAAAAACAGGTGGAAACAACCGGCACGAATTCCAATGCAAGTACCAAATGGTATAGCCCCTCAAGGAGGACTTGCTCTCAAAAATCAAGAACTTGATATTTAAATCTGCAAATTTGCAGAAAAGGGCGCCCTCCACAGAAGAACAGCTTGGGCCAACACCCAGAACGAAACCAAAATCAATGTTGAAACTATGAACAAAAAATAGTTTCAGCCAGGCCAAATCAGCAACTTGCAAAAACAGGCTTTACATCAGCAACCTGTTCGATTCTATCAATTAAAGCTCCATCTGTATTTCAAGGTGAAATACAACCATAATGATCCACCTAGGGAGCCATAGTTTCAAGCCCGAAGAATAGAATGAATTCGCTAAGCTTCCCCTCAGCAAAGTTCTGGATTCAAACCAGGAGCATAACTTGACTTTCCAATTTCCAAGATGAGATACAAAGAGCAAAGCACCAATATATAAGCTTCAAATAGGCCACTGAAGCAAACTATAACTCCCAACAAGAAACTGTTCAATTCCTCCAAGGGACGCCACCTTTTAGCAATTACCTTATTTAAAATATCAAAACATTTCCTTTTTAGGCGTCCATTTCAAATTGCAACAATAAACATTTAAAACAAACATTTAAATGCTTATGAAAATCGACCCCCTTATGTCATCTTCATTAAAACAACTTAAAGTCATCAAGCCTAGGCATGGGGTACAACTTCAAAGTATGAAAATTGACTAAGTCTGGAACTCGGTCCAAGGAGGGATAGAAGCCAAAACCCAAAGCCAACATTCAGACAAATTATGCCAGAAATAGAATGATGACCTAAACAGCATTGTCGATGGTGTCATTGCCACAAAAAGACTTACTAAAAATAGCCAAAGCCAAAAATAGTAAGTTAACTCAAAACCCTTCAAAAAACCAGCTGAAAAGCCACACTGCCCAAAATGTGAATTACAGATGATTGAACTGCTGCTAGAAAGATACTGCTATAAATAGACTTACTAAAAATAACAACTGCTATAAATAGTAAGTTTGCAAAACTTCATCTGAGCAGTAATCATTACTTACTATAAATAGTAAGTGTTTCCAACGCCCTCTGAGTACAATTCGAGAAGCCAATATGACTTACTATAAATAGTAAGTGCCTGGAAAAGTTATCAGATGGAGATGCATGATACACCATTCTGAAGCTCTCTAAAAACCTAGAAAACTCCACCAGACATGCATCAGAACCCCATGCATGCAAGCCCTCAAAACTGCATCTGAAATCTCCTAAAATATAGAAAACCCTAATTTTCAGTTATGCTTAGCCTATGAGTTTCCGGAAATAAGCTAAAACCTCAAGAAGAGCGTAGAGCTAAAATGGGGACATTACAATGCTTGTGTTTGACTCATGCCTCCTGTGTATTCGAGTACTTTCAAATGGATATTTCGTGGCTTACATTATGATTTTTGCGTATGTCATGTCCCCAAAATTCTAACATTGAAATATAAAACATCAAAAACAAGATAAACAAAATACATATTAAAAAAAACATTAACTATTTAACATTCTTATTATAACTATCAAAGATAATATTATAATTATAAATATAAATATAATATTGTAATACTAGAATATAAATATCAAATATTATGCACCAATATAAAAGATTTTAATAAATTGAAATAAAATAATAATAAAGATATTGGCAAATTATTTTATTACTATTATACTTGAGCAAATAACTAAATATCGAAAAATAAATAAAAAGAATGTAATTCAAAACTCATTGTATAACTACCAATAATTACATCACAATTATAATTGTTATTTTTTTAAATATAACACTAACCTGATATTTTAAAAGTTATCACAAACTAAAAACATATTAGAATCAGCAATTATCATGAATTTACTGAAGTGGTGCGATCCTCAAGAAGAATGAACCACTCTAAAGCCACGTCCCTTGATGGGGAAAGACAACGCATATTTAAGGAAGGAAATTCATACAGTGGTAAAAGGGTAGGCATTGAATAAAGGAGACTCTCCAAATCTGATCACCGTGATAAGAATAGAATAAAGAATAAAAATATATACTGAAATAAAAGAAACACAGTCAGCAATCTGAAAGTCTACCATTTACAATTATTGTGAGTAAGGTTAACATGATTATCAATTGATATGTAATTAAATATATATAGATATATGTATCCATGACAAGAAATTATTGTAGATTGAAGTCAGTTGGGAATAATAATATATATATAAATTTATATAGAATATATAATTATATTATTTAATATATATATATATACATATATATACACACACATTTATGTCAAAGAGATTATTGCAAATTGAAATCAATTAGACATAAGGGATATGAATATATTTATATAGGATATATATATATATATATATACATTATTTATGATCATGTAATAATGATGCTTGTAGCAATTATTGAGCCTTATAAGTAATTACGGTCTTAATATAAAAATGAATAGATTAATATTTACTTATATATGTTGTTTATCCTATGATCAATCAAAGGTAAGATTTAAGGAAGGCCACTAAGGAATCAACGGTCATGGGAAGACACAGCAGTTCAGGTGATGTATTCACTTAGCAATAATATTTAGTATATTTTGAATATAAGAAACCGATATTGCTAATTTGATCATTGGTGTTGCTAGACTCCTTGACTATATTGTAATTGGCCTCATTGCATAGACTATTGGGAAAATACACATATGATAATAATTTAAGGAATTCACTCATATGACTTCTCTTCTGCATTATTATTTCACCTCTCTGCCCAAGAACAGAATTATAGAAACAAATTGAGAAATACGTTGCCCAAGAGGATGGCATCTGATAGAACATAGAACAGAATCTTGTCTTCAGGCATTCTGCATACATTGGTGGTCTTTTTGAGTTAGGCCATTTAGATAATTCAAGTTGCATTAGAAAAGAAACCATTGCTTGCTCTTTGATATCAGTTTCCTCTTATTGTCAGAAATTCATCTTAATATCTGTGTAATATGATGGGAACAATTGCACAAGAAAGTATACTACCAAAAATTGCATGAATATTTTCTTTATATTTCTAAATGCATTTCCAATTCACTTCATGAATATAACGTAGGAATGTGTCTACTTGTGCATTTTGCTAACTTTCCTTAAAAGCATCTTATTGAATATATGAACTATATCTTTCCTAAGTATCAGAAATAGAATGATAATAAATACACTTATTATGTTTATGTAAACATTGTCTTGTCCGTGTTTGTTACCCTATTAGGTGGCGGTGAAGCAAAGTCCAAGTGGAAAGCCTAAAAACCCCCCTCTCATCTTCCTAGGCCTGAAAAACGGGTTAGACATAGAGAGGTGGGGATCCCACCGTAGGAAACTACACTATTATAGGGGTGGTAGGTCATAGGCCCTTGGTCCCTAGGGTTTCACCATTTCATCCTAATAGGGCAAGTGTCTTCCGAGTGTTAATTTCTAAGATCAGATTAATAGCACAGAAAGTTAATTCAAATTCAACACAAAAACGCAATGGATACCTTGGGAAAACCCTCCTCTTGAGGGAGAAAAACCCAGCATTTATATCTCTTATATATAGCAGTAATAAGAGCAGAAATTTGTTTACAACTCACGCCCAGCACATGGCCGAATTCAATACAATGAATAATAGCACATCTCCTAGATGCAAACATACAATGAATATGCTTCTTCTTGAAATCGGTTTGCTACAACAGAATGACAACCTGCTGCTGCAAGATGATGATTCGCTGCCACAAGATGATGCGTTGCTGCTACAAGATGATCGACCGCACAAGTATGAACTTCTTCTAGGAATGTGAATTATGACGAATGAACTTGATGATCAAATGAATGAATATCACATTGTATTTATACAAAACAATGAGGCTCTTCATGAGGTCGGCCTCATTTAGAAATTATAATAATTCATCAAGTCGGCCAAGAAATAATAAATATTATTTTCTTCATAAAGTGAAGCACCTCTTCACTAGATTCGATCTCTAATAAATTAAATAGCCAAAGGCTATTATTTAATTTATTCCTTTTTATTTATTGTTGCCGCGAGAAGTAAGAGGCCCGATGCTGAAACATCAACACTCCCTCTCAACTAGGGAGGAATACTTCCAGCTGTACAAGTTATATCACCTCATCATAATAGCATATCACCTCATCGTGATATCAACCACCATGGTTGCACCCATGAGTGGAAAAGAAAGAGCTTATCACCTCATCGTGATAGCAGATCACCTCATCGTGATAGCATATCACCTCATCATCATATTAGATATCACCTCAACATGATATCAACCATAATGGCTACAACTATGTATGGTATGTACAAGTGTTCATCACTTCCGTGATGTTGTCACCTCAACATGACTTTCACCATGGCTCTCCCAGAGGGTGAAACACAAGTACAAGGAAATCGTCACAGACTCTCTCACGTGAAACTATCATTGAGTCACACACATGACATCCACCATGGCTCTCCCAGAGGGTGGAACAAGGGCTCTCACCTCAAACTTCTCTTACAGAGAAGAATGCATTAACAAGGGATTTCACCTCAAACTTCTCTCACAAAGAAGAACTCGTTAAGGAGGATCAATGATACTGAGACTCCTCAGTTAGGGTTGTATTCTCCACCATACCAAGCTTATCTTGAAAGTACACAAAGTTTATCCTAGAGAGAGGCTTGGTGAGAATGTCTGTTGTCTGCTCATCAATGTTGATATACCACAACTGTATAGCTTTCCTCAATACCATATCCCTAATATAATGGTATTTCATCTCAACATGCTTGGTTTTGTCATGAAACACAGGATTGACAGAAAGCTTCACACAGCTTTGGTTATCACAATGAATGATAGTAGGCTCCATTGACTGTCCAAACAAATCTACAAGGAGCTTACGAAGCCACACCGCTTCCCGAGCTGCCACACAAGCTGCAATGTACTCTGCCTCTGTTGTACTCAATGCTACAGATGACTGCTTCCTACTGCACCAGGATATCATAGCAGATCCCAAACTGAAGCAACATCTAGAGGTGCTCTTTCAATCAGTGACACTTCCTGCCCAATCAGAATCAGTATAAACAAAGGCTCCAAGTTCATATCTGAAGAATATCTCAACCCATATCCAACTGTGCCATGCAAGTATCTCAGGATATGTTTTAGTGCAACCAGATGTATCTGTCTTGGTTCACACATGAACTGACTAAGTGCACTCACTGCATAGCAAATATCAGGTCTAGTGTTAACTAGGTACATCAAGGATCCAATCAACTGCCTGTACATCGTGGTATCCACGAGGTCTGAACTAGCTGTAGCCTCCTTCAATTTATGTAGGTTGGTTTCCATGGGTGTAGACATGGACTTGCAATCCATCATGCCAAACCTCTTAAGTATGTCAATGGTGCACTTCCCTTAACTTAGAATCATCTCATCTGGCTTCTGCGAAACTTCTAAGCCAAGGAAGTAATGCATGAGCCCAAGGTCACTCATTTCAAACTCAGAAGTCAACTCCTTCTTGCATTTGAGAATAAGGTGATCTTCTCCAGGAAGAATCAAATCATCAACATACAAGACCAAAATCAATGCTTCACCATCAATTACCTTAAAATATAGATTTGGGTTTGCATCATTTTTAAAGAAGCCCAAGCTTGACAATTATCGATCAATCCTTTCGTACCATGGACGAGGAGCCTGCTTAAGACCATACAAGGCCTTCTTCAACCTGCAAACATGATACTACTTCCCATATACCTCGAATCCATCAGGTTGCTCGATATAGACTTCTTCCTCAATCACACCATTCAAAAAAGTTGTCTTCACATCCATCTGATGAATCTTCCATCCTCTAGATGCAGCAATGGCAATAATGGTTCTGACTGAAGTATAGCGAGCAACTGCATCAAATATTTCTTCATAGTCAACTCCCTATTTTTGTGAGAACCCTCTAGCCACGAATCTTGCCTTCTACTTCTCAATGCTTCCATCAGCTACATGCTTGATCTTGAAGAGCCATTTTGAAGATACCACACATTTGCCTTCGGGTCTAGGAACGATGTCCCAAACATCATTCTTGAGAATTGACTGATACTCCTCTATCATAGCATCCTTCCAAAATTGTTGACTAGAAGCTTCCTCAACACTGGAAGGCTCGGACTCAATAATCTGACTCATCAAAGTAACATAACTACAGAGCTTGTGAGGTCTCTTGCTTTCTCTGACGGTTCCTCTTGGAGCTGCAAACCTTTATGCCTCCTGCATTGTTTGCCTAGCCCATAGAGGTCTCTTTTTCCCAATCAAAATGTCAGTAGGTCCATCAGTAGGTTCCAAGGGTTCAACTGGATCGTCATCTTCTTTTGGTTCGAAAGTCTCCCTCTGAATCTCAGAAGTATGGTCAACTTCCATATCCTGAGGAGACTCTTCATTATCAATCTCCATGTGAGTGCCCTTGGATCTTCTGAATGCAACATCTTCCTCAAATGTGACATCTCTACTAATCTCGATCAATTTATGTCCTGGGATGTAGATCCTGTAGGCTTTTGATGTTTCACTGTAACTGTTGTGACCTTTTCACACATCACCCCATTCAAATGGGGACCCCCCTCATTTTTGCTCCTTTCTAGTCTTTTGGCTTTTGTTTCGCGTCTTTCTCTCTCTGATCTTTCTGAACATTTTGGGGATGTCCTATCCTTGACCTATTGGAAATTTTGGCTAAGTCTGCGAAATTAGGGTTTTTATTTTTCAGGCTTGTTTGAGGTCAAATTGAGTTGGCAAATTGAAATATGAGCTTGGCATTGCTATCAAGAGGCTTCCAGCAGGTTCCCATCAAATTTTCACTGAAAACTGACAACTTACTATTTTTAGTAAGTGCTCAATCTCGGATCTTTTTCTTATCAGGATTTTGGAATTCTAACTGTTCCATCACATTCAAGGTACTTCAGGGTGCTCGCGTGCAAAATTTGAACAGATTCTGACAACTTGCATATTTTGGTAGTTTTGGCTTCAAGAGCTGTTTTCAGGGTTTGCATGTATGCTTTTCCAATGCATGTCTAGAGAATATTTTTGGGTTTTTCAAAACCTTCACGATGATATAGCATGCAAGCCAAGACAATGACTTTCAGAAATTCAGGCTTCAGAGGCTATTTTTAGGGTTTCATGCAGAATTTTTCAGTGCATGTCAAGATATTCTTAATGGATTTTTCAAGAGCTTCGCAACGATGTGACATGCAAGCAGAGTGGATCGTGTTTCATGAACTTACTATTTTTAGCCAATACTCGCATGCATACCAGTTTACTGGGTTTTTCTGGGTTTTTTGAGATCTCTCGGGCAATGTGACATGCAAATTCATTCGGCAGTCAGTTGATCACTTTTCAGACACACTATTTTTAGCAAGATCATTCCAACAGCCACCCGGCACTTCAGTATCATGAACAGAGCAACATGCAACAAAAACGAGGTCAAACGGAGGGCATTTGAGCCACATGCAATTTAAATTAGGGTTTCCAGCTTCGGACTCAAAATGAGGGGTAAAAAGCCAGAATCTCCGAAAATGAAGGTATCCCACTGCGATCAGCATCCTTCAAGCAGTCTACAGGTAAAATTTCAGTGCAATGCGAGTATTTATTGTTTATAGTAAGTTACCTCCAGAACGGGGCTATAAATACCAGGTCAACATGAGAGGCAAGTGTGAACAGGTTCACCAAATGATGAGGACCACGTGGTGAAAATTTCAAGTCGAACGGAGCTGCCAAGATCAAGAAATCAAAAGCTTAATAAAAATAGAAAGCTAGGGCGAACCAGTAACAAAATTGACTAAGTGTTCAGACATGATCAAGTCATGTAAAATGGAAGCATCACCTATCAAATGCGCCCTAGGCATCCTAGAAGCTTGGAAACTTTCTAAGGCATTGAAATTTCCTGAGGACCCCTCAAATAAGCCCATCTAAGAAGGATGCAAATAAATTCTTTCTAAGTATTTGAGAACTGGCAGCTCCCACCCTCAAATGCGCCCAAGCAAGGAATGAGGGCGTGGAAATTTACTAAGTCATGAAGATGGAAGTACATAGGGTGAAATGCGCCCAAGCAAGCATGTGAAGACTTTAAAAAATTTTGAGTGTTTGAAAAAATCCTCCTCCACCTCTCAAATGCGCCCAAGGCAGTGTGAGGGCTTTAAAAGGTTTCTAAGGCATTGGAAAATCCTCCTCACACCCCTAAATGCGCCCAAGTTGATAAGGAGGAGGAAGTGACTTAAAAAGGTTTCTAAGTGTGAGGGATATGAAACCTCACTAGCTGGAATGCGCCCAAGGGAAAGGGGTAGCTAGAAAAAGTTTCTAAGGCATAAAAATTCCTCCTCACCCCCCTAAATGCACCCAAGCAAGCAAGATGTGGAAAAATTGTAAGTATGAAAAAAAAAATCCTCCACCACCCCTCATATGCGCCCAAGCAAGCATGGAGGAGGCAAGAAAAGTTTCTAAGTGTGAAAGTTCCTCCTCACACCTCTAAATGCGCCCTAGGCATCAAGATGGAATAAAATTATCTCTAAGACAGGAAATGGAAGTAGCACCCTTCAAATGCGCCCTGGCAGAGGAGATGCATGGAAAAGTTTCTAAGTGTTTAAAATTTCCTCCTCCCTATGTAAAATGTGCCCAAGGCTACAAGGTTGGCATAAAAATCTCAAGCCGTTGAAAGTTCCTCCACCACTAAAGAAATGTGCCCTCAAAGTAAGAAAAATGGAGGCTAGTAAAATGCGCCCAAGGCATGAAATTTCCTCCTCCCTATGTGAAATGCGCCCAAAGTATAAAAGTTCCTTTTCATAGTGTGAAATGCGCCCAAGCTTGCAAGTCAAAGGAGGAGAATGTGGTGATGAAAACATTCTAGGCGTTGAAGTTCCTCCTCCCTATAGGAAATGCGCCCTCAAGGTGTAAGCAAGTAAAATGTTGAAAATAATTCCTAAGTGTGAAACAGGAGCTTCCCCTCTAGAATGCGCCCTCGAGAAGGAAGGGACTTAGAATTTTTCTAAGTCATACAAAGTTAAGGCACCACTAGGGAAATGTGCCCAAGAGAAGTTGGGTGAAGAAAATATGCTAAGGCATGAAAAATAAAAGTAGCCCCCTTAAAATGCACCCAAGGTGATAAGAGGTTGAAGGAAATTTTCTAAGAAAGAAAACTTGAAGCTACATCCTTCCAAATGTGCCCAAGCCAAGATGAGTTGATCAACAAGCTTCTAAGGAAAGTAAACAAGAGCACAAGGTAGTGAATGCGCCCAAAGCAAGACAAGAAAGGAGAAGCCTAAGTAAAGATTTGTCTAAGGTAAAAATAGAAGCCCACACTCCTAAATGTGCCCTCAAGGTGGAAGGATTTGTCTTAAGGCAAGAAAGGTCTGACAAGGGGTAAATTGCGCCCACAAAGAAAGATAAGTGTTTGAAATTCTCTAAGGCATAAAAAGCTTCTAAGTTACAAAATGAAAACATCACCCTCCAAAGGCACCCAAGGTTGGAAAAGATAAAATGAACATTGGTGGAGAATATTTTCAAGGGTGAGAAAAATTAAATGTACCCCTTCGTGTGCACCCTTGAGCAACGGAGTAAAAAAAATATTTTTCTAAGGGGGTCTTTGAATATTTTCTAAAGGAGGTATGATTTTGAAATTTTTGTGCCTAGGATTGTGATTTCGAAAATGGATGCCTGCCTTGTGATTGATAAAATTTTCTAAGGGAGATAAATCTCCTAAGGCACAAATGGGTGGAATTTTATCTAAGTCATCAAGCTCCTAAGAGAAGGTAGACAAGACAGTTGAATGAAATTGCTAAGGCAAGAGGATGAAAACATCGGGATGTTATGCACATAGATGTTGAAAAGTTATGAAAGTTTGCTAGAAAAGTGATGAATTTTATCAAATCTAGAGGTCAAGCAGACCTTGGAAATCAGAACATGGAAATTGGGTAAGTGAAGTGAAGTTATGTTATAAGTGTTCTGATGCTCTTCTTTTTGTTTTGCAGGATGAACGTCGAGGCTAAGGCATTAAGAACGTGATGCGAAAGAGGCTAAATACGCCCAAGGCAGTGAGCTGGAGAAATGTGAAAGCTACAGGGAAGAAATGCGTCCAAGAATTAAGGCAACAGGAGGACTTAACGAAGAAAATTTTTTGCAAGGATGGTTGAACTGAGTGTTGTTGTATGCTTGCCTCCTCCTAACGCAGCAGAATTGGTAGGCAGAACAGAGAAATTCTTGTACGCGGCAGGGACGGGCAGTCACGGTGTTTGAATTCCAAGTTCCACCCATACCAGTTCAAGAAGTAGAAGTTGTGATGATCAAATTGATCAAGGTTGTAGTCAAAGAGAAGAACAATTGGAACACGTTTCTGGATGAGAATCTTCGAGAAGAAGATAGTGGGCATCAATTGCTTGTGGCAGTTTTTGCAGCGTAGTGGAGAATCTCTTGTACATTTATTACTCCACTCCTCTCTGTGGCGGTTTTTAGGACAAAACCCTAATTAGGGCATATGTGGTTCAATCTGAGCCCTTCATTGTAATCAAATCTAAGCCGTCTGTTGGACTGGGGCAACTATAAAAGGGGCATCCCCCCTCATTTGTAAATTATTAGATTAGAATAGTAGAAAATAGAGAGATAGCTTAGAAGTAGAGCTTAGAAGTAGCATAGCATAGATTGCATAGTTTAGATTGAAGAGGAAAGAAAATTTTCCCACTTGAAGACTTTGTAAGAAGTTGTTGTGAACACTCTCATAATACAAAGATTTATCATTGCTTGGTCTACCCTAATGTACTTATGAAATATAATATAGAAGAATCATTCATAAGAGTGATGAAGAAGAAATGAATATCCCTTTGACAAGAATGAAATATTTATACCATTTTTTATCTTATTAGATATCATCACTAAAACTGATTGATCTTTAATGCTTCTAATTTCTCTTTGAGAAACACTTGGAGTGCAAGATTCAGGTCGAAATGCTTCCATTAGAAAGGGGACATTAACATTGAGATACCTATGGGGTGTGTTTCAACTATTTGATTTCACAACAACACCTATATCAGCAATATCCATCTTTATCAGCATTTTGTAACAGAGGCATAACTCTATTTTGGCATGTTTATGTATGAGCTAACATTGTAACACTAGATGGTAGTACCACCAGTGAGTTGCTCATATTTATTGTTGATACTTACCTCATTGAATAAGTGGTCTATTGTAATCACTCACCACTGAAAAGTGGAAGAGTTGTTCTTCCTTTTTGATACTTGCTCACCACTATATAAGTGGAAGAAGCTTGAAGTTTCATTTCAATATTGTATATGTGCCCATGTAATTCCCACTAGAAATTGGATGTTTACTTCTTTAGTACGATTTATGCAATCAATTGCATAAGTGGTATTGGTTGGCTTGCTGCCTAGTGCCTTATTTTCAGTTGCTGATTTAGTGTAATTGTAATCCAGGATACTGTATGCTCTTACCTTTCCCATCTTGGGATCTGTGTGATCAGAAGTGGAAAGGAAGTTGTTAAGCTTTTCATTTACAGTTCAAGGTAACATAATTTCAAAAAAAAAAATTATAGGATGGTTATTATATGAGAACCTGTTTATCTGCTATAAGGCTTGTTGTCTTCCTCATGAAGAGTGTGCTTACATAAGGTCACCAAGTATTGCTGTTGCTATGCTTGAAGGAGAGGTGCATCATAGGTTTGTTGTTAGCAGCATATATGACACAATAGACTGTTTAAATGAGTTTGGAACAAAGAAACAATGTGAGGAGTTTAGTGATATACACATAAGGTGTATCAACATTTGTATAGTTCTATGTTGGCCACCTATTATCCAAGGGCTTAATTTAGATAATGATGATTATGAGGCTTTCCTTTTTTGAGGTTCATGCTTCTACTGCTATTGATGATGGTGTGCCTGAATTAGAATCCTTTATGTGGATCCAACATAAATGTGATGATAATGTTGAAATACAAAACATATTCCAAAAGGAAGATCAACATATTGCTCAGCTTGATAGCGCGCCAGAGCTCCAATTATTTTAGTTTGCTTTGCATGAAGGAGATTTTCTTTGCACATATCAGCAATGTAATCAGGCACAATTTTATTTTTCGTAAGTTGGAGGTTTCTTTTGGCCTCAATTCAAATAAGAAGGTCAACGAATATGGCAACAATATGCTCACATGTGGTTCACTTCGTCCCATGAGTTTTGATTATTTTGATGCTGACCTAGTTTTTTTTAAAAATTGCCTCTACTATTGTGTGCATGCATGGCATGTTATGGAATACGTCCAATACCTATTATTTATGGTTGCCCTGTAGTGATGGTGTTGAAAGTGGAATTTTCCTTCATTTTGTGGCGAGCATTTGCAACTTGGTGCATGCAGATAAGAAGCTAAAGTTATTGCAACTGGGTGAGGGAAGTAGCTTCAAGTTAAGGGAGATTAGTTCCTTTAACAAGATGGTGTTTGATAGAGGCAAGTGGATGTAGCAGCTTGTTCATGGCCATGTTTCATGGGTATCCATGCAAGGTCTGACCTGCAAACTAAACTAGTAAGCTTTTATGCACCCATATCTTCAAAATTATGTGACATCATGTCATTGGCTACAAGTTATCATCTTTCCCAGTACATATTGTTGCCTTTCTGCAGTCATGACCCTACTTTCTCATGAGGTTGATTGAGTCAATCCCGGTCCCTATTATTCCCCATTACGGATCTACTCTCAGAGATCTGGTTTCTCATTGTGCCTGCAAGAGACACACATCCCTGAATAGAGCCAATGTTGGCACCCCATTTTGTTGTGTCTCATTTTGTCTTGTTCTACAATTTTGATCTACATTTTGTCTCTTGTTTTCCTGCATTTCATTTCCCATCATTTATAATTGATCTGAGATAATCTACATGGGTTTGGTGTGTTTAGGATGTGTCTTTAGACACTACATTTTTTTCTTTCTTCAGGACTAAGTACCCAAGTTGAAATGCCAAAAAATTGACTAAGTGTGGAGGGTTTCGAAGTTTTCCACCTTGTAGAGCATCTAAATGGGTATCTCTAGTTTCAATTTGAGAAAATTTAGATAAGAATTGGCCAAGTTACGCTCATGCAGGGTTTTAGTCTATTACTAGCCTTTCGCAGGTTTTTTGTCTGCAACCGGCCTTTTTGCGGATATTTGTTCGTCAAACTGATCCAACTCTATTAAAACGGTTCCAAGGTATGGTTCAATAGTGGGTCAAGTTTCTGCAAAGGCCAAATAGGGAGAACGCAAAAATGACTAAGTCGAGTGCATGGTTTAGTTGGAAGTGAATCATATAGAAAGTTTAGTAGGGCCTCCGCCCTCGAACCTCTGCAAAAGATTAAACTATGGTAACGCTGGGGTTTTACAAAAAAGGATAAGTGCACTAATTCATTGTTTGATAGGTGTCGATCAAGGCTGATCCTCCAAAAGGTGCCAATGGAGACCAACTTCTCGAAATGTTCAACAGGAGGTTGATGTCCGACATTGGCCAGATGGAGGCCGCAATTCTGCAGGTTAACTTTGCAAGTCGAATCTCTGCATAAGGTTTTGATGTGATTGACAAACTTTCTATGTGAGTAGATTTAAGTGAACCGATTCAATCTGGCCAATCTTAGTTGTGGTTGAGGTTAGGGTTCTGATGTGGTGCAGTATTCTAATAGCCTATATGTCTTCTGGATGTGGATCTATCTGCATTAGTGACCATTTTTAAAGAGAGGAAGAGTAGGATATCAAAGGATAATATTTTCAGACGAGAGAAGATAAGTTACAGAACTAGCAGAAGAAAATACTTTAATACTCGCAAGAAGCCGTACGGTTTCAATTTCCAACTCTAGGTAGTGTAATTTTTGTAGGTCTAGATTTATCCCAAATTTGTAGTAGCATCTTGTAAACCTTCAAGATTGAATGATTAAAGAAAAAATCAAACATAGTTGAATATCTCCTTGTGTATGGTATACATTTTTGGATATATGTTGTTTAGTTGTTCAACTAGAAGTCTATAAAATCTTTGCACTGCCTTTGTAACGTATCTTTTCAATGTAGTAAATGAAATCTATGTGTGTGCTCATGGATTACTAAGTAAATTCACTTAATATTCTGCAACTATCAATTGTTTTTTTGAATGTATGTGTAGATCCTAGCTTGACTGTGCATTTTTAAAGGCATAGTCTTTTGTGGTGTCTTGGTTAAGATATCACCTAGTTTTCAGTTATTGCATGTTTGACTTAATTCAGAGACTTTGTTTCGCAAATGGATAAAGGCACCAATCTATGACTAGCTTTCACTCCTCATCATCCTCAACACACTCAAAATACATCAATTTAAACATTTTTTCAATTTTACTTGTGTATGTGTTTCAACTCCCATGTATGAATGTATGTAACAATATAAGGGGTTATATAAAACATAGTCTTAGACATGTATGTGGAAAATCATCTGTTTAATAAGGTGCTAAGCCTTACATGTCCAAACTAGCAAATAGGTATATTGTAGCACCAATATTGGGATACACAATGCAGTGGGTATAGTTTGTTGTAATGAGATGTCCCTACTAAATTTAACCCAAAAATTCATTTTTCAGAGTACTGACATTTTGTCAAACAGTTGTTGTGCAAACTCATGAATTCTAATTTTCTGACTGCTGTTCTGGTTTTCTGAGTTTTGTTTGATTGCTTTTGATGTTTGGTTGAGTGTTTTCAATGCCAATAACATAAAGGAAATGCATAGAACTGATATATAAATGATTACACAACATAAATTGATAAACCAACTTCCATTTATGCCATTAATTTAAAGATATAAGGTCTAATTAAAATGACAGTTATGTCGGATATGAAAATTATCAAACTGTAACAGCTTCATTAAACCCAATACAAATGAAAGATTTGAATACCCAATATGCCAATAACATACCCGTTCTATGCCAACATGAAAATACAATGTATGAAGGCTGATATGAGCATGATAACAATGGTAGAAGACTGAAATAGAATGTGAAATATGCAGCTACAGGTCTGATCGTTGTTAAGGAAGTGCTGATATGAAATTGGTTGCCAAAATCAACTTCAAATGCCCATGAAACCCCTTCCAAATGATGGTGCACCAACTAGAAATGGTATGGCTAGTATGGAAGATGTCAAATCCTCAACATAAACTTGTCAAACAGCTGGAATAAATCTACAATGATGATTGTGCCACAAACCCTAGGTGCACTTGGCCAAAAATTGTACAGCCAACAAGTAGAATGCAACATGTGATTGTATTAGCCTGGTAGAGACTCGATCTATCAATGGCTGCACCTGATCTGAAGAAATATGCTGATATAACACTGCTGCAAACTCAAACCTGAAAATTAAACACCTGAAACTCCTCCAATGAAGCCCAAATGAAGACCCAAGGTAAGTCCTCCTCAAAGGTGAACTGGGTTTTCGTCCAATTCACGATAGCCCTTGGGAGTTTTCGTTCCCAGAAGACTAAAACCAAGCTAAAACCCTTCTCCATAGCTCAAACCTGCAAGTGTTGATATGAAAAATGACAAATGAATCCAAAATAGAAGCCCAAAATTCACTTTATAACCTCCCATGAGCTTTTTTATAAAAAATAATAAAATATTCCTCCTCAAGGGTCTTTTCCTCATCAAAAGAAAGGGCCACTTTTTAAAAACAACTTTGTTTCACTAGGATGGGGGCACTTTTCACTATTCACTTTATAATTCTCTGTTACTATTCACTTTTACTATTCCATTATAGCAACTTTAATATTTTCAATTTATCCCTGGATTCAACAACTGAACTCCAAACTGAAAGGCTCGTAAAGCTCCCGGCTAAGCTCTGCATCCCTTGGTTGGGTCCCCTAACCATACTGCTGACCTATGGGAACCCTAATAGTAGGCCAACCTCGGCTAGCCTGAGCTGCCTAAAGAAGGGACATTACATGTAAGGAAGCATTCAATCATAGTCTCAATAGCCCATCCAGTATCTTAGGGAAACCCCCTTGGTCTTGCAACACCAAAAGAGATCTTACCCACCTCAACAATTAGTCCTTAGTTGCCCAACCTAAAAATAGGTTTGTCGTAATCTTTCCAAATTTGACACCCCTAGCACTTGGGAGATTATCAGACCTCATGGATTTGGGGTTTATAGCTCTATTCACCAACAGGGTATCCCCATAAGCGATGCTAAGCAACCAAGAATTTTTATTTTGGCCAAAAACTAAGCCTATAGCCCAAAACTTGAGTTTTTTTCATTTTATACCCAAAAATTTGCACCTTTTATAATATTAACATTAAGACCAAGGTTGAGACATACATCCCAACAATTAGGGACTTAAACCCTAACATTCCAAGTCAAGAAAATTTCCAACACGCACAAGTTAGTGGAGGGTCTTCGCATTGACCACAAGTCACGAAGGGCAAAAGGAACCAAGGACTTGGGAACAAGTCCCTTGTCTGCACACGAGCTCAAGGCCCATGAAGATGTTGTAATGTCCCTTACCTGTCCTATCCTACGATTCGCTTGTTGATTAGGTTTAGGATTTCTTCTTTCCAAATGTATGTTCTTTTAAATTCAATAATCCTAAATCTGACTCCTGTATTCCATATATCAACAACACATCTATTAGCATTAATATCTAGTAATCCAAATAAGACATAATCACCAATGCAGATTGCAATACATAAGAGAAGTTACTCATCCCATCAGGAGAGGGGAACCCTTAAGGGCCTGCGGTCTACCACCTTCCAATGCCCAACCCGTATCTTGGGCCTATGGGGTAGAATGCCAAGGTGGGACCCTCACCCCTCCATGACCCAACCCTTGTCATGGGCCTGTGGGGCAGAACTGCCCAACCCTTGTCATGGGCCTGTGGGGCAAAACTGCCCAACCCATGGGGCCTGTGGGGCAAACACCACTATAATGTCCCTTACCTGTCCTATCCTACGATTCGCTTGTTGATTAGGTTTAGGATTTCTTCTTTCCAAATGTATGTTCTTTTAAATTCAATAATCCTAAATCTGAGTCCTAAAGGTTGTTCTTTCAGAGTTGCCTCTCTCTTTATCTACCTCCTATTCGTTCCCTTCTTGTTTCCAAACTATTCCCTTCCCCTTCCCCAACATTCTTCGTCCTTTTAAATCCTTATGATTACCGAATAGAGGTGCCTATTCAAAAAGGTGATAACTCTTCTCAATGGGTACAATTTTCTTATTAGTTGTTTGGCCTTCCATATTATCATAATCGATGCCTTAATATTAACTATTGTTTTCAATCGTTGTGCTTGCTCTATCCTTTATCTCTTAAGTTGAACCTCTTCATTGCTGCACTTGGTATATCCGAAGTTGTTGCCTTAAGTAAATTTAGGTATAATCGATTAACAATATATCTTAAATGAATATCGTTTATGTTATTATTTATTAACTATCATAATGACTTGTGAAGAGTCGGCGCTAACAGGATCGGTGGATGAAAAACTTATCTGGAGTTATCATCCCTGGTATGTATCTCGGAACAGATACCATGTTGATATTCCGCTATTACTTTGAACGGACCATTTGCTTAAATGTCGTGCTGTTTATGTGGCATTATGTTGATGTTATTTGCAGCTTCGGTCTGCACTTCCCAAGAAAGTCAAATTAAATATAAAGAGCCGACCCTCATAGTGCGCATATCCTTGTCTCAACTTGAGCCGACTTTTCAAGCTATGTTAATTGTTTATTATTAATTATTATGAAAGGCCGACCTTAAATGAAGAGGCGCCTATGATGTATAAATGAAAGGTCATTTTCATTGTAAAGGCAATCTGAAAAAGAAGAAGTTCGCACTTTATCCTTCAAGAAGCAGAAGTTCGCTATTATCACCAAGAGCAGAAATTCGCATTCCTAGAAGAAGTTCATACTTGAGCAGCAGATCAAATTCACATTCCTAGAAGAAGTTCATACTTGAGCAGCAGATCATCAATTCTGTAGCAGCAGACTAATTTCAAGGAAGAACAGATTCATTTGTATTTAGTGCAAAATCATTGTTAGCCACTGTTGGGCTGTGTTGTAAGCAGAATTTTGTCTCTATGTTATCTTATATATAAGAGAATCATTTGCTGGGTTTTTCTCCCTCACGAGGAGGGTTTTCCCAGGGTATCTTGTTGTGTTCATTGTCTTATGTGTTGCATTTCTTTTGAACAATCTATTATCTAATCTGATCTAAGAAACACTAACATGGTATCAGAGCGGGTGTGAAAAGATCGTGATCAGATTCAGATCTGTTGTTTGCAATCTTCATTATCTCTTCTTTTCAGTCTATATTCTAAATTTCTCAAGATGGTGAACGGTCTGAAAATCGAGGATAGACTCGAAGGGATCTCGAACTACACATCATGGAGGTTCAGGTTCATGCTGACCTTGGAAGAAAATGATTTGGCTGAGTTTGTGAAAACAAAAGTTCCCGAACCTGAAGGGGAAGAAGAGAAGCTGCAATGGAGGAAGAAAGACACTAGGGCAAAGAAAGCATTGGTTGATTCCGTCAAGGATCATATTGTACCAATTATCTTCAAGTTAGATACAGCAAGAGAGATGTTCAAAACATTGGAAGAGATGTATGAAATCAACAACACCAGTCGTGTCCTAACCTTGAAGCAACAGCTACTTCACATTAAGATGGCGGAAGAAGAGTTTGTCATCACCTACTTCATGAAGATTTCCGAATTGAGAGATCAACTCTCTACCATTGGTCATGTTGTTGATGACAAGGATTTGACCATGATTGCTCTCAATGGTCTTCCGCTTTCATGGGAAGCGTTCATTCAAGGAATCAGTGCAAGATCTAAACTTCCCAAGTTTGATCGATTGAGGATTGACTGCATTCAAGAGGAGTCAAGACTAACAACAAGGGGGATTGGTCAAAGTCCTAAGAATGAAGATCTACATGTTCTCGCCTCTCATTCATCTAAGAAAGGAAAAGTTTGGAAGAAAGGATTCTTTAAAAGGAATCGAGATAATGGGTCAGATGGTGCTCCTGCATTCAAGAAGAAGTGGGACCTCTCTCGTGTTCAATGCTTTACATGTGAAAAATTTGGTCACTATGCGAGGGATTGTCCTACCAAGCCTAATCAGCATGCTTCATTTGCGGATATGATTGAGATCTCTCCCCAAAATGATTCTAGTGAATTTCTACTCTAGTCATGGGCCTATGTTCAAGCTGTGAAGGTTGTGTACTAAGCGCAAGAGCAACATATCATATGGTGTCCACCCTTCAGATTACTTAAGAGATAAGTACTCCTTGTTTTTTTTTTGTATTCTAGGCTAAAATTCAAATTTGTTGAGTTAATGCATTTTTGATATTATTTACTTAGGATTATGTGTGACCAGTAAATAGTGATCACTGTAAGTAGGATCATGTTAATTGTCTTTTGGCTTTGTTGAGATTAGCTCTTCTGAGAAATTGAAAGAAAGACATGTCATGATTGATGAATTAATTATCTATTACTCAGGAGATTTTGAAATCCATGAGATAAGTATTACATGGTTGAATAATGTTCATAAATTGTTTTGTAGTTATTAATTCATGCTCTAACATTGAGACAACTTGAGCATCAAGCAACCTGCATCTGGAAAGATTGGATATCGAAGTCATACTGAATGGAGAAATGATCAAGCTTGGAGTCATAGCTTGCAATCATTGGGCTACATTGATGACTGAAGATATCTCTCGAAGACTAAGTACCTTTCAGGTTGTCATTGTGTTTAAACTGTGAAGGGTACGGATTGATCTGAAGTACAACGTATCACACTATGTCCAGCTTTTGGACCTATTAGAATAGTTAAAAAGATAAGTATTCCTTGGTTTCTTAGTCATATCATTTATTTATTGGATCTTGTAATTAAGAGAGATAGTAGACTCTCTTGAATTGTGTTGTGTCCACTAGCATAAGATCTTATTGTCTCTCATGATATAACTTGTATGATTCTAATCTCGATATTTCTTTGGATAATTATGGACTGTTAGTAATCTCTATCTAAAATTGCTTCCTGGACAGGTTTAGGGGGAAGAAGATGATAAGAGAATTACTTAAGTGATGAAAAGCTTGAGGCATCTTGTGAAGAAGTCATGTCAACCAAAGAAATGATCAAGAGGGTGTAAACACTAGAGGGACTGAGTTGATGACTAGAGGGAGTACATCTCCAGAAGTCTCCTTCGCAATCTTTGAAGCCAGGATCAAGAGGGAGTCTCAGTACCAGTCCATACTCAAGAACGATGTTTGGGATATAGTTCCTAGACCCAAAGACAAATCTGTGGTGTCTTCTAAATGGCTCTTCAAGATCAAGCATACAGCTGATGGGAGCATTGAGAAACACAAGGCTAGATTTGTGACTAGAGGATTCTCACAAAAGAAGGGAGTTGACTATGAAGAAACTTTTGCTCCTGTGGCTCGTTATACGTCTGTTAGAACCATCATTGCTATTGCTGTAGCTAGTTCAGAACCAATGGATTCTACGATGTATAGACAGTTGATTGGTTCATTGATATATCTAGTTAACACTAGACCTGATATCTGCTATGCAGTAAGTGCACTTAGCCAATTTATGTGTGAACCAAAGCAAATACATCTTGTAGCAGCTAAACATATCCTGAGATACTTATGTGGCACAATTGGATATGGGTTGAGATATTCTTCAAATGTGGATTTGGAGCTGCATGGTTTTACTGATTCTGATTGGGCAGGATGTGTCTCAAATCGGAAGAGTACTTCTGGTTGTTGCTTCAGTTTGGGGACTGCTATGATCTCCTGGTACATAGTATGTTAGTTTGGTAGCAGGAAACAGTCTTCAGTGGCCTTGAGTACAACTGAAGCAGAGTATATTGCAGCTTGTGTGGGAGCTCGTGAGGCAGTGTGGCTTCGTAAGATTGTTTGGACAATCAATGGAGCCTACTATCATTCACTGAGATAATCAAAGCTGTGTGAAGCCTTCTGTCAATCCTGTGTTTCATGACAGAACATGTTGAGATCAAGTACCACTATATTAGAGATATGGTGCAAAGGAAAGCTATACAGTTGAGGTATATCAGCACTGAAGAGCAAACGGCAGACATTCTCACCAAGCCTCTCGCCAGGATTAAGTTTGTATACTTCCGAGAGAAACTTGGTATGGTGGAGAATGCAGCCTTGACTGAGAAAGAGTCTCAGTAATCAGTGATCCTTGATTGAGAATGCAACTCTCTGCTGAGAGAGAGTTGAGGTGCAAGCCCTTGTTAATGCAATTCTCTGTTGAGAGAGAGTTGAGGTGTAAGCCCTTGATAATGCAATTCTCTGATGAGAGAGAGTTGAGGTGTAAGCCCTTGATAATGCAATTCTCTGATGAGAGAGAGTTGAGGTGAAAGCCCTTGTTATTGCAAATCTCTATTGAGAGAGGTTTAAGGTGAAAGCCCTTGTTTCCACCCTCTGGGAGAAGCTATGGTGGATGTCATGTGTGTGACTCCATGACAACATCACGTGAGGGAATCCGTGATGAGTTTATACCATCTATGGGAGTAGCCATAATGGTTAATATCACGTTGAGGTGATATTCTATCTTGTTTTTCATTCTAATTTGATGTGTCTTGTGCAGATGGAAGTTCATCCCTAGCTGAGAGGGAGTGTTGATGTTATTTGCAGCTTCGGTCTGCACTTCCCAAGAAAGTCAAATTAAATATAAAGAGCCGACCCTCATAGTGCGCCTATCCTTGTCTCAACTTGAGCTGACTTTTCAAGCTATGTTAATTGTTTATAATTAATTATTATGAAAGGCCGACCTTAAATGAAGAGGCGCCTATGATGTATAAATGAAAGGTCATTTTCATTGTAAAGGCAATCTGAAAAAGAAGAAGTTCGCACTTTATCCTTCAAGAAGCAGAAGTTCGCTATTATCACCAAGAGCAGAAATTTGCATTCCTAGAAGAAGTTCATACTTGAGCAGCAGATCAAATTCGCATTCCTAGAAGAAGTTCATACTTGAGCAGCAGATCATCAATTCTGTAGTAGCAAACTGATTTCAAGGAAGAAC
Organism: Sequoiadendron giganteum; assembly: GCA_007115665.2. Lineage (NCBI taxonomy): Eukaryota > Viridiplantae > Streptophyta > Pinopsida > Cupressales > Cupressaceae > Sequoiadendron > Sequoiadendron giganteum. The sequence continues at coordinate 634,058,264 of CM021104.1, read as the reverse complement.
AGATTCATTTGTATTTAGTGCAAAATCATTGTTAGCCACTGTTGGGCTGTGTTGTAAGCAGAATTTTGTCTCTATGTTATCTTATATATAAGAGAATCATTTGCTGGGTTTTTCTCCCTCACGAGGAGGGTTTTCCCAGGGTATCTTGTTGTGTTCATTGTCTTATGTGTTGCATTTCTTTTGAACAATCTATTATCTAATCTGGTCTAAGAAACACTAACACATTAGACAGGTCAACGCATCATCCAATATTGGGATTGCCATGTCATTGCACCTATTTGAAGACTAGTTTGATAGGAATTGTCCCTCTGGTATATTCCGATTTGCACAGCATATCGTAGTCACAACTGAAGATTGAAACATGTATTTAGCAGACGAGGATAATTCACCAACAAGGATCATTAGTATCTGGTCGATAGCGATCCCTTAATTAATATACCCCGATCAATTTACTAAGACATCATCATCGTATGATATTTAATGTTTCCTTGTTTTTGATGTATTTATTCCTCATTTGATATTCATTTTTTTTTATTATTATATTATTATAACTAATATATTATTTATATTTGATCTTCATAGTAATGTTGTCGATGGTAATTATGATTATGACAATAATTTAAAATTGTATTTTATTATATCTTGAATCATGCATACTGTCATTCAGTTTATTACGTATCTATTATCATATTTGGATAACATCAATTTATAGTATTATCTCATGTTCATGTCTTATAATAATTTTATACATTTTTATATTTATATTTGTGATATCAATTTCGTGTTCCCATACTTCGTATTCTGGCATTATGGTTTTGGGGATCTCGATATTTATAATTATAATTACAATATTGTCTTTGACAATTCTAATTATAATGGTATCAAATCATTAATATTTTTAAATATATCTTTGTTACCTAAGTGTCCAGTTTCAGGAACATGACAGATGTGTTTTGATGTTGTTGTAGGATAGGTGGAACCTCGAACTTGGAACAAGTCCCAAGTCTAAATAGGGCTTTGAGGTCCATGAGCAATTGGGTCTAGTCCATTTTGTTCAAAAAAGGGCGAATGTCGATAGGGAATTGAGATTGAAAACTAAGTTCCTAGTCCACATCGAATCTCGAAGTCCAACCTATAGGTAGATTCTCTCTGAATCCAGAAATGGTTGTTCTAGCCTCTCTAGTTGTCCTATCCCTATGGAATTTGGAGGGTGGCCTAGTAGAAATGTTAGAAGGGTGTTCCTCTAGTTTTCGGAATCCTATCTCTCTTCCATACCTCATTTTCATGTCAACCTTGTTGTCTTGTCCAAGGGTAGAGTTGATTGTTCCACTTCCCTCACCATGCATCATGCATCAAGTGTGTCATCACATGTTATGACACCTTATGCAAATAGCAGTGTTGTGTGGATTGCATAATGCCACTTTTGTATTGTGAATAAAAATTCAGTCCGTGTTTTGTCCTTTGATGTCGTAGTGTAAAAGATGTGACATAACAAGAATTACACTATAAGGTGAATACTTGATATAGGCATAGGTGAAATTGAGATTTTTAAAAGCAAGAAAGCTATTTTAGATGTGCATTGGTATATCTAGAAGATAGGTTTTTAAAGAAGATGGTGACCCAAGTCTCACAATTTGACTAATCAAAGAGGGCTTGGCTCCCCGTATTGTAACTAGAACCCTTAAAGAGAATTGAGGTAAATTTTATTTGCTGATAATGTAAAAGACAAAGAAAATATAATGAGAAATGCCAAGAAAAGGTGACTGGAAGACATTGATGCTTGGGAGAACAAGCTTTCCTAGCCACGAACAAAGTTTTCATAGGACCTAGTATAATAAGACTTCCTTAAATGTTCCAATTTAGCATTATATTATACAAAATAGAAAGCATGTGTTCTTATCAACTTCCTAAAAATGAGTGAGATAACATATGTACAAGACATTTCAAACACCTTCACTAATGTAAATCTAGATCAGAATATTGATTGCAAAGGATCCAACAATCTTTTGCCAAACAACATGGTCTAGTCCAAGTAAACATAAAACAAGCCACAGCTATAGAGAAGATGGTTGACAAGATATTCAAGTTAAATAACACAATCCAAAATTAGCTAACTGTTAAAGCCATGTATTATGAGAAGCTAAGAGCAACTATATTATAGCCCCATACAACAACTCAGATTCCATCACTGCTAGGAAGGCCGATAGGCGAGGCAAACGACATGGTCTATAAATATGACAAAATGATCACTTAATATGTTCTATATCTTAGCTCTGTGTTGTACCCAAACCGAAATTTTTGCTTCATTAAGGCATTTTGCTTAAAATGGTCTAAACCTTGTAAAAGTGGGGTCAAAACTCAGTTTTTGGGCAAATAAAGTATGGGCTTTTAGTCAGTGTGATGTCAGGAAGATACTGGCAAAAATTGAAAATTTTGAAAATTAGGGTTTCTGAAATCTATTTTTAGCCCGAAACCCTAAAAAATAGGAACTTGTCAGAATTGGCTGAAATTAATTTTGATTGGCTTATTTCACATCACAATCACAGTGGTGAAGTCAGTTTCAGTTAAAAGTCAGTTTAAGGCTGGTGGGTAGTTTTCACTTTTTCAGGAGAAAAGTTAGGATCTTCGGGGTCATCAATGGCAGTTGGCCAGTACCAGGTATCAATATCTAAGCCTGAAACTCAAAGAGGAACGCTCTACGATAAAAGATGTTGGAAATAATGCTTTTTGATGGAGGGGATTTTCAGATTGGCAAAAAGTGCTAAAATATTCTAAGTCTGGGAACTTTTCACTATGTAACGTAGTAGACACTTGCGCAATCAACGTGCAAATCAACTTTATAGTGTCCGTACATGTGAAAATGATGAAGTATAGTCATCCACACACCTCAGCAGTCACAACGCTTCGACATGGTCAACCGCAGGGATGGATACAGCGTTTGCAAAGCATAAAATGGTGAAAATCAATGAATTCAAAACAAATCCGCTCCCCTGTAGCCTAGGGGCGCCCTTCCATTTGAAGGTCAAGATTTGAGTGTTTTGGATAAAGGATACATTCATTGTTTTATGTTTTCAGTCAGCTTTCCGACTAGCCATGAAGCAAGATTATCCGAGTTACAGAACTTCGGCAAACGAAAACAGAAGCAGAGGTTGCAAAGAGTGTTTTCTCACAAGGAGGCAGTCTAGAAATGCAGATCCGCTCCCTTCTAGCCCAAGGGTGATTTTCTTTTTGAAGGCCCAGATCTAGATGCATGTGTGTTTTGATGGTTTCAGCCTTTGCAGAATTAGTTTAGCTTTTCAACGAGCTATCAAGCGAAAGCGTATCCAGTACAGAAATCCGGTTATCGGCGGTGGAAGTGGAAATTGCAAGCAAGATACATGTCAGATGAAGTTTTGTAGAATGCAAATCCGCTCCCCTGTAGCCCAGGGGCGATCCTGAATAAGACTTGTTTGATGGATGAATTTGCAATTAAGGTCTTCCTGAGATCTCTTCCAGCTCAGTTCAGTTTTGCAGTGTATCCGTTCACAAGACGATCCGATATTCTGAGTAACTGTGACAAAGGTCCTACCGAGCATGTAAAACAGAGGATGGTGAAGCGTAGCTACACAAAGCTGCACAGCTGTAGGCTAGGGGCGATTCTCCTTTAGGCCTGCCAGACGGGGTTATTTGCAATTACAGTCTTCACAAGACTTGTGTGCAATTACTCAAGCTATCCAACGAGTCTAGCCGACAACCTCCGGGATTTGGCGAATGCTCGTACGTGTGAGGTCAAGATGATAATGCTGTGAAGAAGAGCTGATTGAAGGCAGTTCAAAAAATGACTAAGTGTAAGAATATTATTTTCTTTGAAAAAGGCGATTTTCTTTTAGAGGCCTTAAAAGCAATTTTCTGGCTTCGTCGTCTCCAAGAACATCTCTTGCAAGTTGACCAAACTGTACAGCAAGACAGACGGCACGCGTATCGGAACATTCCAGTTCCCGGTATCAAGGGTCAAAGTATGGTGTTCAGATGAAAATCACACTTTTGTCAAAATGGTGTTTGAGCTATCACAGAATAGGGGCGCTCATTCTTTTGGGGTTCTTAATACAATTTTCAGATCCCTCACATACAGTCATTGGATGCAGAATACTTCTAGTCATGCAATGAATCCATTATTCAGTCAGTGGAGTTCATCATTCACCGTCAACGGCAGTTTGAAGCATCAGAAGGCAGAACGAAGAAATGACTAAGTCTGGAGTCAAAACATCAATTTAATCAGAGGCGCCTAATTTTCTAAGGTATCAGATGATGATTTTAGCAGTTGTTGCTCCCAGCAGACATTTCATCCTTGTCATGCAAGCTTCGCAGTGGATATCTCAGCACAGTCGCAGGATCATTCAATCATCCGGAAATCAGAGTTGAACAGGGTCAGTTGTAACTTTGCAGTCAGCTACAAAATAGGAGATTCTCAAAAATCTCATAACTCTTGCAAATGGAAGCCTAAAAGATCAAAATTTGACTTTTTAGAATCAGGGAAGTGTGTTGAGCACAACAAGATGCTATTTTTGGCAAAATGATAAAAATAATATTTTTGCATGCAAGGCATTAAAAAGTGACGAATTTCTTCAAAGATAAATATTGGTGCCACTTTTAGTTCTTTGCATGCTTTGAAATTAAAATATTATTTTTAGTCTAAAGACTCAGAGACAGCAGCAGTTCAACTGGTAAAGGGCCAATCGGATTCCTTCTTCACAGTTAGGGTTTGAGCTTGCAGTCTTGCTTTTGTAGTACGATTTTGCTCTAGTTATGCAAGCATGGCATTCATCATTTCATTCATCCAGCTTGAGCAGAGGTGAATTCTTTCTAGAGTTGGGCGAATTTCTTCAGCGGTCAGTTGTGAAGGCATAAAAATATTCTTTTGCAGGTACAAGTCAAGATTCATCAGCAGAATTCAAGGCAGAGTGGCGATTTTGACAGAAGAAGATAATAAATAAATAAAAATTAAAAAATATCTTTCTTCTTCTCTAGATTTCTTCCATCTTCTCATCTTAAAATTTTCTCACATGTTTGAAGAATTGGCGTTTTTGGCAAAACAAATCATCTGGGTTGATTCAGAATTGCTTTCTCAGCAAAACCCATGTGCTAGAATTTTCAAGAAAAATTTGTTCCAGAGCATCAGTTTTTGAGGCTTTGATTTTCTGAAGTGAAATTCCTTTGCATGGTGGAGTAGAAGTCGATATTTTTCGAATCTAACGTTGTGGGTTGTCTTAGAAATATCTTCTGGACAAAACCCATATCTCAGATTTTCTCGGGAAAAAATGTCCTCACAGCCCCTCAGATCTCAACTGAAAACCTTTTGCATGCGGGCCTAAATCACATTTTTTCACAATTCTGACATTGTGGGTCATCTTAGAATTTGATTCTACATAAAACCCACGTCTCAGAATTTTCTGTGAAAATTGCCCTCCGACAAGCTATTTTTAGCTTCATTAGGAGAGATTTTTGGTTTTTTGGAGAAGTTGTCAGAATATAGCCATGTTCACAGTCAACAGGCGAGTTTTTCAGGATGTAGTTCACGCAGAACGAATTCAAGACCAAGTTAGTCTTAATTCATGATTTCATCAGAAAAGCTGACATTGATTTGTATCAAGCGCATCGGAAAGGTTGACAAGAGTAGTCACTCAAGTTCACATGGTTTCATGTCTCGTATAGCTGATTGTCTTCCAAGGCCAGTTTAGAGGGTTGATACCGTTGGGTTTCTGTGTATGCAGCATGTTCATTTGTATTTCTCACAACCAAAGAGTTCGCAGTTTCATCATGCAACACTCTTCCATAAAGAAAAGCATGAAAAACGTGAGAAGCATCAAGCTGCAGAGGAAACAGTGGCCATCACTTCAGTTACAAAGCCGCCATAGTTACCAGCCAGTGAAGGGCCAGTTTAAGTATACAGAGATTTTCAGTTTTGCTTGAGTTGCTAAGAAGCAGTGAATTGACAGTTGAGACATGTGACGACCTCTAGATGGTGATGCAGTCACTAACCTCGTGGAGGGGTTACTTGCTCGAGATCAGGGTCAGTGAACTTCAGTTCAAGGCGTCCCACCTTTTCCAAGATAGACATTAGACACAGGAGTTAAACTCGAGGCTTCTTTCCGAGTTAACTGGTTGTTACACATTGCATGTATGTCTTTCTTGGAAACATCTACGTACACTTGGAGCTTAGATTAGATCTTTCAGTTAACTGATGATAGCATTCCAGTTGACTTGCTTTCAATAAGGACGTGCATGTTGCATCTTGTCCATTTAGATTAGATGTTTCAGTTAACTGATGGTAGTTTCCCAGTTAACTGTGTAGGTTCATTCAATTAGGTTTAGAGAATAAGATCTTGCATGTCTTGCAAGACTGTAGTTGACTCAAGGTGATTTTAGGGTTGCCTACACCTTGATGTCTATAAATAAGAGCTTTCAGCTCATTTGTAATTAGCTTTTCCTGGTGATAGAGAATTGCTGCGTTGTCGGCAACATGCCTATTCTCAAGATTGGTTCACCCTTGTAAATTAGAACTTTTGCTTGATAGCATACATGTTGCGCCTACCTTGCCTGTAGTATTGCTATTATTGTATCTGTTCAAAGAGTAATTGCTGTTATAATAAATTGCTGCGCCTACCTTGCCTTCATGTTATTGTCATGGTGTTTATTCGACCTTAGTTAAATGGGGTTGCTGGTTTGATCGTTATTGCATGCGTGTTGCGTCTATACAATCTACTGTCCCAGTTGCTTACCTTTTGTTTTGTTTATTATAAGCCTATTCAGAAGAGCAAATAGTTGCGCCTACCTTGCCTTCATGTTGCGAAACTGTACTCAAAGCTTATCGTATGATGTGTGTTATAGTAGACTCATTCAGCCAAGCAGATAGTTGCGCCTACCTTGCCTTCATGTTGTAAAGCTGTACCAGGGTTTACCGTTCCTTTGTTTGTTTTAATAAACTTCTTCCCGGATTAGCAAATAGTTGCGCCTACCTTGCCTTCATGTTGTGAGCCCGCACCTGGAGTTTATCGTACAATACATTCCTGCTCCATTTCCTCATGCTCTGTTTCTTGAGGAAATTGGATAGATATTAAAGAAGTTAGCTTAGTTGTAGTTAGATGATCTGCGAAACCAGAAAATACTTAGCTGCAACGTTCTAGGTTTTCTTAACCTTGTGCCTCTACCAGCTGAGAACAAAAAGATAGGACATTAGTTTAGTTTTCTATTTCATGCATTCCAGCACAACGAGGGAGCTTCCCCTCCTAATTTGAAGAGCACTCATTACGTAGTGTGCATAGCTGTCCGTACAAACTCACACTCCAGAGGTGTTAGTTTTTACGCCAACACTCTGCCAAATAAATCTTTACTGCCAATCATCAAGAGATGTTCAGCATAAAGCACATGTATTTTTTTAAACTGGGCTGACAAATGCATGATCGACTACTCTACATCTCAATACTCATCAAAGGGGATACAACTCACAGGCATAAGTTTGTAAGGGATCTGAACACCATCTGGCCCCAAGAATGCTCCTCCTTGAACTCGTTCATCTTGTAGTGTCTCTCCTGTAACATATTTACAATTTAGCATACAATAAATTAACACAATGTTACCTAAGGGCAGAAAGAAAACCTTCTACAAATTTTATTTGTAACAAATCTATTTAGAACAGCATGTGCATTACAGTGTACCAGGAGACCAATTTAGGGTGCATGCACAGTTTCGAATAAGAAAGAAACATGCAACAACAAAATATCTTCCACGAATTAAATAGTTCACAGTTCCATATTCTCTTCTTACCAAATTGTTCAGGAGGAGCTACAACAGTTCCCTTCAATAGCAATGAGAGCTGGGGCACGAAACAGCATATTTGATCAGAACATGGAGCCAACTTTATTTATTAAAATCATCATAAATATCCTCCTTACCAGATTCTTTGCAACTTAAACGATAATAGTTCAGTACAAACAATTTTGATACACACAAAATTCAGCAAATAAGATAGAAAAAAAACTAATTGGATTTAAACCTTGACATATAAAATTACAAGAACCTTTCATGTCAAACTCAACCAATGCCTTGCTCAGAAGCACCTTATGCTACTCTTTAACTTTGACAATTATGCTGTGCATAAGTTTAAAAGGCATGTATACAATCCAAGCAACTTGAAATGGATCATACAAACCTTGGCAAGGAAGGAGTCACGGAAAAGACGGCCCTTCTTTTTCAGTTTTACTTCATCCAGATTGCTGCACTGAAGAACAGCTATGATTAGAATCAAATTTATTGAAAGTCCCCTTGGGACAGACCTCCATACATTCTGCCAAACTTTAAAAGAAAAAAGAAAGTTACTATGTTAGTGTTCCTTCAAAAATGTACAGAAGCATTACAGTACCAATTAAACACCATGTGACTGGCAATCAGGTACTACCTGTGTAACCATGGGGTATACAGCTATGAACAAGGTAAAATGAAACAGCCTAATGGGAGAACAAGAACAGAGAATGTGCTATACGTGGAAGGATTGAAGAAAATTTATTAAGTGTGACTCAGTTGTGTGACCAAGGGCACACCCTCACATTTCATGCCAAAGGTTGTGAGATAAGTAAGGAAGGTGGGCAAGTTGCAGAAGCTAGCCGAGCAGGAAATAATCTCTACATTCTAAGTGACATAGAGGTGAGAAATGTTGCATGGGTAAGGAAGATGAGAGTTGGCTATGGCATAAAGAATGGGGCATCTAAATTTTGACAATCTTGTCAAAATCAATTGAAGGGAAGGAGTGAGAGATATGCCTATGATATCAAAGCCTACAAATATCATTTGCAAGCACTATCAGCAAGGACAAGGAGCATAAAAGGTGAAAGATACTTCATGTTATTAATTAATGATTTTTCTAGAATGACATGGGTTACCTTTTTGAAGGAGAAATATGAAGCATTGAAAAAATTTAAGGCATTCAAAGCCTTAGCGGAAAATGAGATAGGCATGAGGATTAAATGCTTTAGATCGGATAGAGGAGGTGAATTCACTTCAAACAAATCTGAAGATTTTTGTGAGAAACATGGGATATGAAGGCAATACTCTGCAACAAGAACCCCACAACAAAATGGAGTAGTGGAGAGGAAGAACAGAACTGTTCAAGGGATGGCTAGATGCATGATGAACGAATCAAAGGTTCCTCTCATGTTTTGGAGAGATGCGGTGCACACAACAGTTTATATCCTTGACCGAGGTAAAATCAGAGCACATCAAGGTAAGGCCTACATCCGTCAATGCATAGTCATTGTTGGAGACAGACATAGACGAGGTCACACCGGTAAGCGAGATGGCTATGGGAGTGCCACCACCACAACCAGCCACTATGCCAACAATACCCATACTGCTAAGCACACTACCAGCACCATCGGTGGCATCACCAATTGCACCACCAACATCGCCAATGACACCACCAGCACCACCAGGGGTAATGCTGTAATGTCCTCGCTTGGGAACGCGCTAAATTTCCCTGAAATCTTTAAGTTCCAATTGATAAATGAATTAGCGAGTAATTTTCAACTAATTGAAACCTTGATTGAAGTCCTTCATTCCCAATCAATCTGGTCTTCACACTTAGAACATACTATTAGTGTAAATCAATCCTTAAGAAATCTATCATTTGTACCAATTTTAAATTATCTTAGTTACTCATAATGCTTAATAATTGCTGCAAGCATCATTATTGTATATATCTAATTCACACATCTACCCATACATGCATATACATATACATATACATATATATATGCATATGCATATACATATCTAGTACTACAATTAAATATCCATGAATGGTAACACTAAAATGTTACCTATATAAACCCTGTTAATAAGAAACTTACTATCAACAACTATACATCATAAATAACATTCAAGATATTGTAATAGCATTTTATATAACCCATTATTTAACTGTCTATGGATCCTATTATTACTTTATTCATAACAATAAAAGATATTATAATCATACTATCTATGGCCTCACCTTACATTTACTCACCATAAATAATAACATACTATCTATATTTACATATTCGTTACTTATTGCGCTTCTAATCATACTATCAATGGCCTCACCTTACATTTACTCACCATAAATAAACATACTATCTATATTTACATATTCGTTACTTATTGTGCTTCTCTTTTATTATCATCTATAACTATATACTTATTGATTATTATATTTACTTATTGCATGTTATCTTCATAAAAGGGAATTATATACTATCTATATTCATATACTCATCTACACATTATTTATACTTATTACTTATTTACTATTGAAGGCAAGAATGACAAATATGCCAACCATGATAGATACTTCTCTTTATTTTATTTATCTTCATTTTCAGATTTATATCTGCAACGTATATACTCTGCTGGTGATTTTTTTTCCTAAAAAGCTTCCCCTTGTAATTCCAATACTTCTTCCTCCATGCCTTCCTTCTTTCCATAGAATCTGATTTTATATCCCCCTCACTTGGAGAGGGTTGCAATTTCTTAGGAAAGGTCATATTCTTTTGTTAACTAGCATCTATACCTTTTCATAGACATCGCTTCACTTTGGATTAGTTATGTTTATTTCCTAATGAATGGCTGCTCCTTACTTAAATTAATCATTGCTGCTTTTCCGAACATGAATTATCTTATGTTCATATATTTCTATTAATATATTATATATTTGTTACTTACCCATTATATTTATAAATTTAATTTGTGAGGATATTTATTTTTATATTATTTATTTCTATTTTGAAAATGATACTCAACAATTATAATTAGAATAATAATATTTCAGTTTGTCTTTTAATTATAATTATTTTATTTATTATTACTACTTTTAAGTTATTTGTATTCTAATATTTAGAATATAATAAAAAATAATTTACCAATATATTATTATTATTTGATTTATTGACTTTTATATATTATTATAATAATAATAATAATATTATATTCATCTCTGACTATTATAATTGTAATGTTATCAATGATAATTATAATTATAATGATATTTTAAATTGCCTTCTTCTAAATCAGTATTCTGCCTAATGTGCATATTAGTAACATGTTATTGTATATCTAAAATATAAATATATTAAGCGTATACTTATCTCAGATGCCCCTTTGTGATGGGGACATCACAAATGCCACCATTTCTAGTGACAACGCCAGGACTACCAGGTGCATTGCTAGGACCGCTAGGCCCACCACCAAGATTGCCAAGCGCACTACCAAGATTGCTAAGACTACCCGACGCACTACCCGACCGCCAAGCCCACCGCCAAGACTGCCAGGTGCACTACCAAGAATGCTAGGTGCACTACCAGAACTACCAGACCCACCACCAAGACCACCAGGTGCACTGTCAGAACCTCTAGTGGCACTATGGCACTGCCAGGACTGCCAAACACATTTTTGAGATCGCTACTACCATCAGTTATAGTTCCTACACCACCAGATACCTTGCCAAGAGATATTCTCATACCTACCGATGTTACACAGATAGACCGGTGGTTAGATATGCCTGGGGTACTGTTGTGACCTTTTCACACATTGCCCCATTGCAAATGTGGACCCTAGTAGTTTTCCCTCTAAGATGCGCCTTTGTGTTTTGGTCTTTTGGTGGGGTACTTAGAATTTGAGTTTTTGAAGGGTCACCCGAGTCACGAAATAATTTTTAGCCAGAATCAGTGCACGGACGTCATCAAAGTGTTTAGGGACCTTGTGGACGAAGATCGACTATCATTTCGGTCAATTCTGACACTTCTTAAATTTTAGGGTTTCCACCCCGAGCCCCTATTTTTTAGGGACTTTTTTTTTGGCATTTTTAGCCCATTCTGGACTTCCTATTTTTTAGGGGCTATTTTTAGAAAGTTTCTATTTTTGGAAAAAATCCTATTTTTGGCAAGGTTTCTATTTCTGGAAAGTGTGCAGATCAAGGTTGCATCAACAGCAACTTCAGAAGGTCCCAAAATAGAAATGGGTGAAAACTTTGAAAAATCTGAAAATTTGTCTAAGGCATGGACAAGGATGTGCTAAATTCACCCAAGCATGAAGAAAGGAAAGATGGCATGGACATTGGACAAGTCCGCCATAGGAAAAAGATCATGGCACAACCATCAAGGAAGTCCGCCCATGAAAAATGGCTAAGTCCAAGCTAGTCCGCCCAAGACAATGGCATGGAGACTAACCAAGTCTGCTCAAGGTGTTGGGAGATGGCACAGAGAGGTGGCAAGTCCGCCCTAGGAAAAAGATCATGGCACAACCACCTAGCAAGTCCGCCCTTGGAGAAATGGCTTGAGGATAGGTCAAGTCTGCCCAGCCTAAATCAAAATTGGCACAAGGTATGAGGAAGTCCGCCCAGCCTAAGTAAAGATGGCCAAAGACATAAGAAAGTCCGCCATATGCAAAATGGCTTGGACATAGGCAAAGTCCGCCCCAAGAAGGTGGGAAATGGCAAAAGCCATGGTGAAGTCCGCTCCAAGAAGGTTGGAAGTGGTAAATGACTAGAGAAAGTCCGCCCCATGGTGAATAAAATGGCGAATGGCTAGAGTAAGTCTGCCCTAGGCTTGAGGAAATGGAGAAAACACAAGGCAAGTCCGCCTAGGCCTTGAATGGCGTAGAAAACTCTTGGAGAAAAGAAAATTGAAGATTTTTTGCCTTGGAGAAATAAACAATTTAAAATTTTGCCTAAGTCTAGACATTAAAAAAATTTAAAAATTTAAAGGCATGTCTAGACAATTCGCCAGAAATGAAAAAATCATGGCAAAATCACAGGCAGCGTTGACAAAGAAGAAAATTTGCCTTAGGCAGAGGCACGAAGCAATTTGAAAAATAAAATTTAAATTTGACTTTGGATATTTAAAATAATTAAAATACCATGATTTAATTATTTTTAACGAACGGGTTGGAAATAACACATAAAATATTATTTTTTAATATTTTATTTTCCAAAGCTTAAAGTGAGAAAATTTGAATTTTCTCTAGGCAAATTTGAAAAAAGAGAAAGACAAGAAAAGACTTCACTGAGCTAGCGACGAAATTAGAAACTTTCTTTACAAACTGGTGTTGAGTATTGAAACTGCCATTCGAAAGAGAAGTGCAAGCCAAGTTCAAATTGGATTAATTGGAAACAAATTAAATTTGCTAAATGGGTCGATTTTTTCAACCTTAAATTGGTTTTGCATTTCATTTCTCAATCATTCTTTCGAAAACGAAGTTGTGAAGAGAAGTTTTATCTTTCAAGAGAAGTTTTGTGAAGAAAGTAATTTTTCTCTTTCGAAGTAAAGGCTGAAAAGGGCGAATTTATTCAGCAGCAATACAATTTTTTATTGCTAGGCAGATTTACTTTCTCTTTTCCGGCAAAGAATTCTCTTTTCGATTTGATAAAATTCTTCCATTTCCAGCAATGATTATCTTCAAGATTTAATTTATCAAGCTGGCTGGAATATGTTTTGTTTCTAAGTAATAGCAGAAATAAATTCTAAATTTTAATATTTTCTTTTGCAGATTTATGCTAGACAAAGAAGAATCTTCGAAGAAAATGAAATTCACCAGCAAAGGTTTGTAGCCGTAGTCTAAGATCGTCTCCAAATGGAAAAATATTGCGGATACTAACCTTGGCCATGTTGACTTTGATGAATTCAGGAAAAGGATGTACGGAAGTGATGAACTTTTGCCTACGCCAATTGCACGGAAAATGATGCGGAACGGCATAGTTCAGGCTACAAGATTTCCACCGGCAATCAAATGTCCAAAATTAATTGTGGAGTGTGCCTTGCATTACAATGTTGAAGAGAGACAAATTGAAGCGCCTGATGGTAGAGTGTTGGCCTATCTGGGTGAACTAGCTATACAGGAGGCATTTGGAGTTCCAGCTTACCATCGAACATATCACCGGTCAAAAGAAGATGCACATAAATTGTATGAAGACAAACAAATCCTTTGTGCAACAAACATGAACAAGAATTGGTTGGTAAAGCCTAGACCTTCAACCAAAAAGGTGCCTAAGAAGTTGCTCAGGCCGGATTTCAAGGAAGATTACGAAGATATGGTCTTGTTGCTGAACAGAATAGTGGGTAATCCTCAGGGTGCACCTTTTGAGACTTGGATGTATTACTTCATTGACGAAGTAACTTCCGGAGCAAAAATGGTTAACTGGTCAAGGATGATCAGTGACAGTACTCACGAGCAGTTGGTCAAATTGGAGAAGACCAAAGCTTTTCATATGAGTTCTTAAATTGTATACTTGCTTGCTCAAACCTACCGATATGTTGGTCTAATCTGCAAGGGTGTAGTCGACAATGGCGAAAGAGAGTTCAAGGTTTATAACTGCTATCGCCAATTGCAGTTGAGCGAGAAGTCACACTTCCAACGGGCGCACGATGCTTTTCTTATGTATATCACCCAAATACTTCAAGGTGGAATGCATCAAAGGCTCACCCGTGAGGCGAAAAGTTTAGTCAGCAAATATGGATCCTGGTTTATCCAGTTTCCTAGATTTACCTACATCTGAATCCAAGGATTCACAGACTCTCCTTACAAGCTGCCAATCTATCCTACTAACAGAATGATTTTGCTAGAGGTCCTAAGGCAGTTGGAAACATTTCAAAACATCCAAAGGCCAAAACAGAAAGCAATCATCACGTTTCCTCTCTTTATTGGAAACATGGTCGAATCTTGTCCGTCAGCACAAGCAGTAGAAAGTGCCCAAGTGGAAATACAATGGTATCCATTCACTTCATACAAATCCAGAAGTGACTTTGATCCACTTAATCACATTGGAGTTGTGGATGGAAGAACATACAGGCACAGAATCGACCATGAGGACTTTTGGGCAAATGTTGCTAATGAATTTGAAATGAGGAAGAGATTTTGGTCAAGATTGCCTTTGGACATGATCAGGACAACTGAACTCTTCCGTGTGCCTGATCAACTAGAAGATAAAGAAGTGTATGTGCAACCAGGCAATGTTGTCGCTTCCTCCTGTTAAATGGTCTAAGCCGGAACTTGGTGCCCTGACAATTCTTATGAGGCCTGTGGTTAAGTACTCGCAATGGTGGGTAGAACAACAAGTTCAAATTTTGCTCGATACTTCTCAAGGAGACGAGCTAGTCGAGGCCACCAACCCGAAAAAAAGAAAGGGCAAGGAAAAGGCGATAGGTGAGGAACCAGTCCAAAAGGTGAAAAAGTCCAAACCCCTTTATTCAGCCACATCTAGGAATGTGGAGCATATAATTATCATGGAAGAAGAATCGTGGGGACAAGTTAGAATTCACTCGCCAGTTCTGGAAAGAGACATAGAGTCGATGCAGCTGGAGGATGATTATCATAACTCCCCAACAGGCACAGAAATTTGTGAATCAGATGAGGATGTGGATGTCATGGGAGACGACTTCCAAGAGGGAATGATTTTAGTCCTCAAAGGCATTCAGGAGGATCCATCAGTGCAAGAATTCCAAGACATCCAGAACATCCCGGATTATGAGGATGATGGAGTTGAACAGCCGACAATCCCAAATTGGCTAAAAGAGAGGCTTAAAGTCAAGGTACCGGTCGAGATGCCAGAAGAGGATGATATTGCAGATTTCTTGGCAAGGCTAGAACAAGCTAATACAAAGAAACCAGCCAAGAAATTCTCCACCATACACAGAGATGAAACTAGTAATCGTACTATGCAAATTGCAATGCCGACAGTTGAAAAGCCACAGGATGAAATTACTCCAAGTGAGTATGCCATTACGGTTATTGACATTGGTCCAACAACGAAAGAACAAGAAGTGGAAGACCTAGACAACTCTGTTTCTACCATTAAATCCAGGTTAGAAAAGGAGACTTTGAAGAAAAAAGAATATAAGATGGAGGTTGAGCACCTAAAAGAGTATATTCGGCATTTGACAAGGCCACTCAACCAAGGTGACCAATCAGCCCCTCTACTTCCAAATTCATCACAAGAGCCGGCAGGAAATTTTGAAAAAGAATTGACTATTGCCAGAGAAACTAAAAAATGGATGGCAAGGAAAGAGGGAGAAGTAATGGCATTCGTAGAAAAGTTGGCACACGCTCATGGGCAAACTTCTTTACTCATGCAAATCGCAAGCTTGGCAGAAGCATGGGACGGACTCCAGGACATCCAAAATAGAATTATTCCATGTCTTCGAGACATAAGGGGAGTTCCTAAGCAAAGGTTGATCAACGAGGAGATTATTGCAGTTGGAACGGCATATGACTTTGGCAACTGGTATTGTGCATTGGTTTCACGTGGGGAGGTCTTGGAAAAGCTTAAGGCAGAAAGTGCCAAAATCGATAAGCAGGTGAAGGGAATTCAAAATAATATTTTCCATATGGCAGCAGATGTGTTGGACAAAGACATTGTCCGAGAGAATGACTTGCAGCCAGGCAATATGCGAAATCAAGTTCAAAAGATTTTCTCCGACATGCCTGTCTTGAAAGAAAATATGACTAAGCCATTTGACCTCTTGAACGTCCGAAGTACCTTCCTACAGCAAGAATCAGAGTGGACGGTTGCCTTTGCCGAATGTGCAGATAGTTTAGACCTGATGGAGTACAAAGTCAACACATTTCCGGACATCACCATTAAGGAAATTGGCACCATTGTGTCCAGATTCATAGGACGGAACATTGCAGAAGCCGATAAGGACGAGACTCTCAGTGGATGACTCATCCGCCTGTTAACTAATGGATATTTTGGTAACCCTAATTAGGGTTCTCTTGTTTTAAATCTGGGCCATTGATCTTGATTTAATCTTGGTCGTTCATTGTATTCAGGAACTCTATAAGTACCCCTCCACTTTCATTTGAAAGGCATAAGAAATTAGAAATTAACATTGAAAATCAGAGAGATTAGAAGTTAGATTAGAGATTTAAAGATAGAATTGTAGAGCATAGAAATAAGAGGAGAGTTTTTATGAAATTGTTGCGAAAAATATTATGATAATAAAGTTCATTAATGCATGAGATGCTTTGAATCCTTCTATTGTCAAATGGTTGCATGGTTACGTATTTTCTCTTTCTCATATAATTGTTTTAGATTAGAAATTTATTTGAATATTAGTGGAACGAAAGATTGATAGTGAAGATTGGTGTAACTTAGCTCATACTTTCTTTGAATGGATGCTTTTCTTTCGATGCGTAAAGTTAGACTGAGCCTTTAATGTGGATGCTTTAAAGTTTACTTCAAATGATGTTCTATTGATGGTATTGTTTGTGGTGGAAAATCTTAAGCACAGATCCCAGAAGATTGCACCTTCTCTTGTGTAGTTGTCGTTTTACGTGGCAAACAAAGCATGGTTTTGTTTAGTTTCATTCAATCTTTGCAATCTCTTAGTTCCATAGGTTTAGTATAGGATTTCTGAACCCTCACTCCTTTTTTCATTTTTTATCCAAAATCGGAAAAGTCACAAAAAATTACAACACTGCATTCAATTCCTTGCTTTCAAGTGACTTACTGAAGTAAATTCCCTTGGGTTACTAGCAAATCACAACGACCACAGAGCTTATCCCAACCCCAATTTCGAAACATTGGAATTATCGTGTGACCTTTCTTGCAATCTTAGCACAATAGGTAGTTTTTCAAGAGAGGATAGAGCGTCTATGGAT
Organism: Sequoiadendron giganteum; assembly: GCA_007115665.2. Taxonomy (NCBI): domain Eukaryota; kingdom Viridiplantae; phylum Streptophyta; class Pinopsida; order Cupressales; family Cupressaceae; genus Sequoiadendron; species Sequoiadendron giganteum. The sequence goes on along the minus strand of CM021104.1, from coordinate 634,040,600 downwards.
ACTTTATTCCAGAGTGTTTGGTGTGTCACAAAACACGCATCAATAGGTACCAATACAGGTCCCAACATTCCCCTCACCAAGCCCTTCAGGAGTTATGGCCGACGATTCATCAATCATGGTGATTGAGAGTACAAAGCCAAACTCTTCATAGGCACACCCACCGAAGGCCATGCACACTCAAGAGAGTAGAGGAAACCCTCAGATGCCTTATCCACCTTCGACTACACAAGAGTTACCGCTAACCCATCGAGCAAGGATGAGGAGGATGAGTCGAGTGGGTCTAAAGGGCTAATCATTGAGATAGCCAAGCTTGAGAAGACAAATCCACTTGGGATGGTCCAACGATACATCCAAGACCTCCAATCAATGGCAGTAGTGATGCAAGACATGAGAGACATATCGAAACGACTAGACATAGAACAGTCTTTGTTGGTGGCAAGGGAGGTGTAGCAGAATTGGAGTTCATGTAGATAGAGTGCAAGGGAGAATTTGCTCCCTGCTTCACTTCCAAGCGATGGTCGGGAGTTGAGACTCCGATGATGATGACAACCTGACCCCCTGCCAGGCCTTCACTAGGGGCGAGGGATGCTAAGGTGATCTCAGCCTTGTTCAATATAGAGGCTTCCTTCAGGGATGTATTGTATAGGTTGAAGCACCAAATGACATCCACTGATAGTGTTATACAAGAGAAGAATGAGGCTCTACAAATGGTGCAGAAGGTATGGGAGGAGTTATGAGCATACACTGAATTTTCAAGATCAATTAAATCCAAGACCTCTAATCGATGGCAGCAATGATGCAAGACATGGGAGACATAACAAAATGACAAGACATAGGATAGTCTGCATTGGTGCCAAGAGAGGTGCAACGGATATTGGCATTTGTGTAAACAAAGTGCAAGGGAGAATTCGCTCACTGCTTCAGTTCCAAAGGATGGTCAAGAGTTGAGACTCCGACAGTGATGATAGCTTGGCACCTGCTAGACCTTCACAAGGGGGAAGGGATGCTAGGGTGGTCTCCGCCTTGTTTAGTATAGAGGCTTCCTTTAGGGATGTATTCTATAGGCTGAAACACCAAATGACATCCACTGATGGTGTTATACAGGAGAAGAATGAGGCTTTGCAAATGGTATAGAAGGTGAGAGAGGTACCTGAGCAAAGAGTGGTAACTGTGGAGGCCAAGTTGGCAAAGAAGGACAAAGAAATTGACCAAGTAAAATACCAGTTGATGGAGGCTACGCAGATGGTGAAGGCAGCAAGAGAATGGGAGATAATGGTTGAGCAATAGCTAAGGATGCACATGAAGGAGGTTCGTAGGCTACGGGAGATACGCTCACCAACGTCCAACCCTACATAGTCCATTCATCCAAGGATGTCCTCTTGCCCTCCTCAGTAATTGTAATTGGGGTTTTGAGTTGTCAACTCCCAATTTTGTTGTCGTCTAGAATACGACTTTCTTTTTGGGGGGTCTAATGTAGTCAACAAGATAGAAATAAATAATTATGTTAATATGTAATTAAGTGCCCGAGCATTGGGTGGTTATACTTGGTAGTTGTCAACAGTTGGTGTCCTCAACCAACATCGCTAACTATGTATTGTATGTTTGCATTTGTAGTCAACGACCGCATACATTCTATATTTTGTATTTATTGCTTATCTGATGAATGAAGAATATGATACATATATGTTGTGCATTGTCTAAGTAATTTATAGTTTTATTATTGCTATTATATATATTTCCATTTGCTTTGTGTTAATCAGTCAAGTAGCATTAAGTAGTAAACAAGTCGGAAACTAAAAGAAATTTTTATTTAAAGAATTAATAATATTGAACATTACCAAGAATGACCTTATTCCAATGAAATCCCTAGCTGCTTCCATCTCCACTACGAAACATGTTTTAACAAGGTAAATTTTTAAACCAGCTTTGTAAAACAATGCGGCCAAGGACTTTACCATGTGGTACCATGAATCTAGAGTATTTTAGATTCAACGTAAATTATATTGCTCTATGACACTACATGCACTTCATCAAGTCTTGCAAGTGTGACTCTTGGCCATTGTAGATTAACCAATAATCCAAGAAGGCTTTGAAATTGCATAAGAACATCTGATAAAAGATGTGTAGGATGATTTGTTGAAAGGTAACCAAAGCATTACAAAGTCTAAATGTTATTTGGTTGCATGCATAAATTCCATCTTCCACTACAAAAGTGGTCTTTGGATTATCTTCTTCAACTATTCCTATCTAGTTGTACCTAGAAAAACCATCCATTAAAGAATAGACATCATGCTTGGTTGTCTCTTCAAGTATGCAATATGTGAATGGAATGGGAATGGGTCTTTGATTGTGGTTGCATTCATACCTCTAGAATCAATGCAAATCCTAAATTAACTCAGTTTCTTTTTCAAGGAAATCGTTAACACCCATTCACTAGTTTCCACCTTAAAAATAATCCTTGCTTCAAGCATCTTATTGATTTCATGTTGGATTTTTATTGCACAATTCCAATTCACCCTATATAATTTTCTTCACACTAGTTGAGCTCCTAGCATCAAAGGAGTTCAGTGAACATTTAATTAAAATGGCACTCCCTACAAATCCTTTGTATGGCCAAGTAATCCTCAATGTTCTCAATTTTAGTGTTCACTTCCAATCATCAACAGCCATAATCATCTAGGGGATTTCTTCCAATCATCAACAACCATAATCATCTAGGGGCTTTCTTCCAATCACAAGTTCACCCTTGCTATGGTTGGTTATTGATATCTCATATCTGCCACACTTCCAAATGAGTGGACTTATTAGTCATCCAACTTTGCATCCTCCACCTTGTATTCTATGAACTCGAGGTAATATGTCTATGTTGAGGTTGATAGTACAAATGAACTCAACAATTTAGGTGGAATTGAAATCATTGCCTTTTTATTTCAGTTCATCTCTCCTCAAGTCTTCCTCTTCATTAATCTATATTTTTTCAATAAGTTTCAATTAGGTTGGAACACCTCATAGTTTTCCATTTACCAATGGAACAAACCATTGAGCAAATTTGTCTCATCTTCAAAACAAGATTCTAGCTCAAAGACTCCTTTGGCACTTGGCACCATACGTCCTTTGGTTCCCTTCACCCAAGCATTCGTTAAAATCCAAATCCAACAAGTCAAAAAAGGTTGGTTCGTTGCTTAACTCTCAATCTCCAAGATTTGTTATGTATTTCTTGTGTATCAATGGAGTGTAAATTCTTTTCCCCATTGTTGTTGGCTTTGGCTACTATCAACCAATCATGACCTAACAACCCATCATATGACCTTTTATACAAGGACATGACCAGAAAATTCACTAGGATGGGTTCAATTCTAATCATTATGTTTTGTGCCATTAGCACCTGCAACATCTTTATGCCTTGTTGGTTGGCTACTACCAATTGAAAGGTTGGAGGTCAAAATGTGGGCTTTATTGAGCTTCTCCAAGTGTCCTATAGGAGCACACTCAAATTAGACACACAGTCAACAACAATGTTCATTAAAATCTTAGGAAGAATCTCCAAGTGCCCTAATATTGATCTTCAAGCTAGATTCATAGTCAAGAGCAATAGGGTCAATCACTTGTCTCCTAACAATGAGGATTCAATTGTTGGTTCAACGTGTTCACTTCATGCCTCCCAAAAGTATGGCACTAAGTGTGTCATATCATGATCCACATCCCAACCATTGTTCGGCATAGGTACAATGATAGCTATGGCATTTCGCAATTTTGGAATTCTTCACCAATAAGTCTACCATCTGCATAAGTACTATCATTTGGAGGATTTTCCTTACAATAGCTTTGTCAAACTCGAGTCATTTATTAATATACTTGCATACTCACGAGATCATTCATCGCCATTTGTGAGACACTTTGTCTCTAGCCTTGAAAATTCTTTGTTTATGCTTGTTTCTGGATAAGTGCACTTTTTAACTTGAGCTCTTATGATATCCAATATTCTCCATTGTCATCTACATCAATCATATCAATATTTACCCTAAAACTTTGCTTTAATCACTTGTCATGACCTCTAGCCACACACCATCTACAAAGAAAGTCTCATACTGCCTTTTTTGTCACACAATTTCTCAAAAAGTGCTGTCCATGCAAGTGTTTTGACATATATTATTATTTCTATGACTCTGAAAACAACTAGGAGGCAATCTTGTATTGCTTTGTAAGTTTGAAGATGTATTGGGTTGGGTTGACAGCTCCCCTTGAGTGAAGAGTACTCAAGCATTCTAGTTCTTTGAGTCATACAGGCAATCCTTGATAAAATACTTGTGACTTGCCAAACCTTACGGAACACTTTCTTTGGACAAACAGCTTACAGTGATCTACAACCTTCTAGTCAGTGGTTGTACGACACAAGTTCATTCCCTACTTAGCATCTTCCTTGAGCTCTTTCCCCGTTCAGAGCATGTCCCACTTCAGAGCCTATGAGTACCTCGGTTTGCTATTGTCACTAATGTTAGAATCATGGCATTCACCCTTCTCCTAGAGTGTGAGGACATTTAATTTTTAGTTTCATTGTTCATAGTTCTATTATATGCATCTCTGAAATATGAAGGTGGCACCAACTTCATCTTCCTCCACAACAAGGGTTTAAGGCACTCAATGAACTATCACTTTTTCAAACATTCAGCAAATTTGTTTGTCTATTTTACCCAACAGTTCTTTAAACCTACAATTAAATGCTTGGAGATTCATATTTTCCTTTTTCCCTGCCAGGTCTTGTAAATTTCTGCAACAATTTCATTGCCATCACAAAGAAACCTAATTTTTTTTGTCAAATGACTTTCGCAATATATCCTAAGAATTATTTACAATTAATGACATATGAGTGAGCCAATCAACTGTAATCTTTTTAAATGTCATTTGGAATGATGGTAACCAGTGGCATCTGTTTGTTTTTCCATTACTAACCCAGATTTTTATCCATGTTCTACAGTGGTGCACTAGATCTTCAGACCTATCACCAGTAAATTATGGCAGCTTCTGCTTCTAAAAAAATTGATTTGGTGCTTGAGTAGTTATTTTTTATTGTTGGGCTTTGATGCTACTACACTGGTAGGATCTTCAATGGGAAAGTCTGTCGACGACATTTCTTTGCAATTCCAACACTGTTAGACATGTCCAAATCCTCAACTATGAACTGGTCAATCTCTCCACTGCCTCGATCACCTTCTACCCCTGTTCAGATCCAATTCTCTACCATGGATTCTTTTGCTCAGTATTTTCATAGAAATCTATCGCTGCATCAAATATTGCTCTCATTGGTTACTCATTTTTCTTCCACAGGAAGTCCTTAGACTGTGTCTCAAAATAGACTTCACTGAAAATGACGTGGTTCACTAAGTTCAACTGATTGGAAAGGTTAATACTTTCTTCTTGGGGAAGGGATGGTTACCTACAAAATTATACTCAATCTCTGATGTCAGCTGAGCTCTCCAATCATTCTAGCTTTGACTTCAACTCTTGTTTTGGCTTCAGATTTTGCTGTTGCTTCAACTCCAGAAACACTTTGATGAATTTTTATAGTTGGCCAGCTCTCACAGCCCTCTTATTTGTTCTTGTTGTTCCACAAGACAAGTAGATTGCCTGATTACCTAGTCCACTCCCTGACCACATTATCTTCTTCTATCACTTTTGTTCAGGCTCAATAGCATTAATTTCTCAGAATTCAATGTCAGTCTTCAAGTTGTTCCTCTTCTTTCTGACAACACCTTCCCAATGCCATTGTAAGATCTGTTGCCTATATATTTCATTGTCTCTTTCGGCATGGCAATCTTGAAAAATGAAATGAGGTATTGCTGGGAGTCAAGGTGGTTTGTCTGTTGACAAGCTCTTCTACTACAGCCAAGTTACCCCATATAGAATCACAGGCCTCTCATTTTTGGCTGACTCTTCTCTAGTGTGCCCCTATACCAAGAATTCCTACAGATACTTGAAATCTTGGATAAGATGATCTTCCCTACATTTCTCTGTCTCAATCGGCTCTTGGTTTGGTTGACCCACTAACTCTTACACTTCCATTCTGTGTCATCATCAATGGTTATTGTCAACTGACTTCCACTCTACTTCAAACCTAATCCAAATTCGCAAAGGCAACAAAACCAGTGTTAATTATAAAATTTACACAACCAACCTACAAATTGCAATTCATACAAAATCACAAATTTTATTAATGAATAGCATACAGAGAATATAGATAAGAACACTTCTCTTGCATTGTAATGTTTTGAAAGTGCTTGCTAGCATATGAAGAACCTGTCGTGAAATTCATCCCCCTAGCTTGACAGTGGAAACGTTATTTTTAGGACCAACGGTTACCAGTTAAGAAACAATCATTAGTCTAATTCATGACTACCATGCAGCATACACTACCCAAGCCACCGATTGATAGCAACATAACAAAGCATTTATTAATGATAATAATCATCATGAAAAATATATAGAATCTTCGTTATTAGAAAAAAATTTCAACTATGAAACATCTGAATGCTTACCCAATTTCCTGCACTATCTGCTGTAGCTTTCTTGTGATATTTCGTGATTCCTTATCCAAAAGGGGAACAATTAATGGAACACTATCCATGTACCTGAACTAAGATGCCAACTCAGAAGATTTTATCATAGTTGTTTAACTCACAAAACTTTAAAAATATGTTTTATACATTATTCATAGAAGAAAAGATCAAATCGCACCTTCTTAGTAAAAGCTCTTCCAAAAAACACCTGAGTCTGCTAACACCAACTCTGGCACACTCTTCCTTGAACAATGGCCGACCTAACTTCTCCTCCAAAGCAGCTATATCCTGTGCTTCTCTCGAGGCAACTGCCTACACAATGCATCAACCAGTGAACACATGTCGAGATACTGATTTTCTTGAAGCCAATACAAAAACTAAAACAGTAGTTTTACGACCAAAGGGATGAAGCTTTTATCAACTTAGCTAAAACAAGTTTCAAGACAGGCTAGAGGAATTCCATCTGTAAGTTTTTTTATTTTAGAAATTGTAATGTCCCCATTTCCGACATGATCATCTAGCACTTAAAGAGGGAGTTAGCCTATTCATCATTCCCGTAGGCTAATTCATGAGGTAAGGGAATGTGGTTTGAGCCTTGCATAATTAGAAAAAATTATTCTTTATGGATCAACTATTTATATTTGGCTTGGCGGACTTGAAGAATATTTTCCCATAATTTATAATTAATTTTCATGATGCCAAAATATTTTTATAATTTTTCTATGAGGCTGGGCAACCCTTTTTGGAGGTTAAATGGAGGGAAAATAATATAAAATAAATAATATTTATTTCATGGAGTTAGGTGCCCCATTTGGAAAATAAAAAAGAAATAATTCAAAATTTAAAAGGGGAATTTGGGCACCCAAATTGGGTCGGCCAAATTGAAGGGAAAAGGTAAGTTTACTATAAATACAAGATCATTTAGGAGGCATTTCATCATCATGCATATTATCCTCAGTTTGAATCAGCAACTTGTTGCATCTACTCCAACGACGAAAACCCTTGTCAATTGTTGGTGAGTTGGACGAAAACCTAGCTCATCTTGGGAGGTCTTCATGATAGAGCTCTACTTGTGCTTCAATGGCATTTTGTGAAGGATTAAGAGCTGGAAAGAATACTCAAATTTGCAGATCAGATTGAGCAACATTTTGAGGGAAGATTTTGCATCATTTTGTCCTAGGGTTTCACCCTACAGTGGAGCGCCTCATTTGGAGGAGCAACTAGGTCTTGGAGGGGCGATTTGGCATTTGGAAGTTATTTGTGAGCTTTGCAAGGGTTCCAAACCCTCATCTTCAATCCAGCAGGCCAGTGCACCCTTTTGGTAGGGTTTTGGAGTCATCCTCATCCACATTTTGCATACATTTTGGCATCTTAGCATAGCTGGAGTAGTTCACCCAGCTAGGGCAAATTTGGAGAATCACTTTTTGTGTATTGTGGTATGTATTTAAGACTGATTTGTAGCAGCAGATTTTTGGGTTAATTTTGGGCATGTTTGAGCCCATTTTGTGATGTACTTTTCATCGACAATAATTTTGATTTGTAGCAACAGTTGGGACGATTTGAAATCAGAATTCTTTCATGTTTTGGTGATCACTTTATTATTGCTCATTACTGGTTATGTTTGTAATTGAAAAGATAAATATATTTGCTTTACAGTTTGAACATTTTGGAAGAATGTATGTTCATTGTTCATACTTGTTTGAAATCAGAAAATAGGGTTTTGAGCAGAAAATCGAAGTGCTGAAATTGAGGGCAAAATTCTGAGTTTCAAAATCAGATTTTAGTGCAAAATCTTATGTGGGATATTTCAGTGGTATCAAAACCTTGATACTGCCAGCCTGGAGGATTTATATGCAATCACCATTTCAATACTACTATCATAGAAGAGCAAGGCAGCAAGCTACACAACAAGGAATGGAAGGAGGAAGCCCTAGGAGGAATGATCATTCTAATATGGAGGACGTTTTGCACACTTTTGCCCAGCAACAACAGCAGATGTTGAAAGCACTCCAATATAAGATAATGGCAGCGATTGGAGAGTTGAGGGTAGATCAGCATACCCCAAGAGCGAACAGCAGTGCAAATAATAACAACATGGGTAGAATAGCTACCAATATAGGGAGAGCCACTACTACGATGTCGGATAGCCCACTTCGTCCTACATTCGTGCAAAGGAGAGAAGAAGTAGCATCCCAAGGAGAGGAAGAAGACACACACATAACCGATAATGTGATGGTTGCCTATGTTAAGTACCAAACACTTCCAGCGCAGTTTAGGAATGCAATCACATTGAATCAATTCATGAACCAGCAGAAGGATAAAAAGAAGGGCAAGCAAGAAAGGACACCTCAAGGAGTACAAAGAAGCTTTGAACAAGATTCCTCTCCCTAACTTTGATGGCAGCAGTAAGACAAGTGCTAGAGTGTGGGTACACAAGTTGGATCCTTTCTTGTGGCTTAAGCCCATGCCAAAGGAGGATGCAATTCAATTTGCAACTATGCACGAAGAGGGAGTAGCTAATGATTGGTGGCATCATGGGCTTGTCACACAAAACCATGCGATGATTCATTCCTATGAGGAGTTCACAGGCAAACTCATTGCTAGGTTTGACAAGAAGGATATAGAAGTCTACTACAGGGACTTGGCACAGTTGAGACAGGTTGGCGTGTGGATTCCTACATCAATGAGTTCCAACAGGTTGCAATGATGGTACCAGATATGACCGAGAAGAGGGTGACAATGTTATTTGTGGAAGGATTGAATGATAAGTTGAAGGGTTTGGTGAAGGCTCATAGGACTAGTACACTTGATGATGCTATTCAGCTTGCACTTGACCTTGATACTACTCCTCCATCATTTCAGCCTCAAAAGAAGAACTTCAAGGGTTCGACTTCATTTCAGAAGAGGATCAATCAGCCTAAACCAGCACCTCCTAGGATGGATTATGAGACGAGGAATGAATTAAGGAGGAAGAAGCTTTGCTTCTATTGCAAGGAGCCTTGGAAGCCCAGTCATAGATGCCTTAGGAAAGGCAAGGCACATCTCATAGAGGTCACTTCTGATGTTGAGAGTGAGGCGGTTTACACTAGTTTAGATAGTGATGCAGATCATATGGAGCAGCCGCCACAGTTGGAGCTTGAACAAAATGCTCAAGATTATGCAACGCATGTCACCATTGTGTCTATTTAAGGAGTGCCTAGATATCATCCTTTTCGGGTGAGAGGGGTCCTTAAAGGACAATGAGTCACTTGTTTGATTGACAATGGAGCCACGCACAACTTCATTGATGAGGGGTTGGTTGCAAAAAGAGGACTACAAGCTAAGGACTTTTCAACATTTAGTGTGACAGTTGAAAATGGCTTTACCATGAGATGCTCTAAGAAGGTTTCCTCACTTAGCATTCAAATGGGTGACTACAATTTGACTGATGATTTTTATGTGGTGGGATTTGATGAGATTGATATTATTTAGGGAATCTAATGGCTACAATCCTTCAAGCGGTATATACAGGATTTTTAGAAGATGGAACTTGAGTTCATGTCCAACGAGAAGATGGTTGTTTTGAGAGCACTTTCAGATGGAGGACTGACGGTTGTTTCAACAAAGAGGATGGAGTCATTGTTTAGGCATGATGATATTGCTTGGGCAACTCAATGCATTATATCTTCCAAATCTTCTTCTCGCAATCATGAGCATCATGTTGATATACAATCTATGCTTCATAAGTATAGTGTGGTGTTTGGAAATATCCCCTGTGGCAGGGCACCGGATCGTGGATTTGAGCATGTCATTGAGCTTGAGAAGGGTGCCAAGCCCATCATTACCACACCTTATCATCATCCAGGACACTTCAAGGAGGAGATTGATAAAATGATTAAGGAGTTACTTGATATGGGACAAATTCGACCTACTTCCAGTCCCTTTGCTTCGTAAACTGTTCTAGTGAAGAAGGATGGCACCATGAGGATGTGCATTGATTATAGCACCTTGAATAAGAAGAAAATCAAGAACAGGTACCCCATTCACAGGCTTAATGAGTTGCTTGATGAGCTACATGGGGCAGTGTATTTCACTAACATTGATCTTCGTTCGAGATATCATCAAATTCAGGTACGTGAGGAGGATATCCACAAGACACCATTTTAGTGTCATTATGTAATGTTCCTTACCCGGCTTTGCCCTAGAATTCGCTTGTTGATTAGATTTAGGGTTTCTTCTTTTTCAAATGAATGTTCCTTTTGACTAAGTAATCTTGGATTGAAATCTACATTTAATATTTCCACATGTACATACATTTGTTAGCATTAATATTTAGATATCCAAATATAAATATAATCACAAATCAATAATAAAGACATATGAGGAGTGGCATTGGTAAATTCGCCCAAAGCTATCCATCTAAGCCCAAGAGTACAAGTGTCATATCAGGACAACCCACCCCTTGGCCTCGAGCAACATGAACATCTCGGAGTGGCGTGCTTAGAGGAAACACTTGTACCTTCTTTCTCTACCCATGCAATCACCTCGGAAGACACTTAACCTACTAGGGGAAGCCAATAGAGCTTATAAGAGGTTTCTGGCCTACCACCCCTCCATGACTGTTGTGTAGGCAGTGCTTGCTGCCCTTGTGCGGGTGACTGTCTCTTGAGAATGGTCACCTCGTTGGCTACTTTTTGAAGTAGCGGATCAACGGACGCTTGAACAAGCGGTCTGATTGAATCATTCCTCATCTTGCCCGTCGTGATCATGTTATATTCAATTTTGATAGCTTCTTCTTGAGTGACTTGTAGATCTACTCCTTCACTTGACTTTAACAGAAAGGCTATTTCTGACGGTAGTGCATTGATGAAGCTGCTCATCAAAATCTCATCAGATGGATTTAATGTATGGGCAAGATGTGTTACAAGGCGGTTAAACCTTGCTATGAATTCCCTAATTGGTTCAGTAGGCTCCATTTTTGAATTTGAGAGTTGTGCAAATAATTGATGATTATCCTCGGCAGGCTTGAATCTTGCCAAGAATTTCTCACTCATGACTGCCCAACTTGTGATAAGACCAGGTTCAAGATTGTGAAACCAGTCTGATGCGTTATTCTCCAAAGTCTCAACAAAGAGACGAACAGCTATGTCTTCATGTGGAACATGCAAAACAGAACAAGCCGCTGTGAATGCTGAAATGTGTTCATCTGGATGTTTAGATCCATCGCCATGGAATCGAGGAAAGTGCTTTCGCGATCCCTTAGGCAACTCATGATGTCCTTGTAAGGCCAACGGTTCGATGTTATTGCCCCAAGGTAGTGGGGTTGGACGTCTCACGTTCCTTCTGTTCCGACCATTGCCGTTGTTGTTGTTGTTGTCGTTGTCCTTGTCGCCCATTATGACAGGTGGGGCTGGAGATTCTTCTTCTAATCCTTCTAGAAAATGCTCAGGAACCTCATCAAGCGCGGTTCTTCTTCAATAGGAGGATTGTGCCTCCTTCGATAGTAATCTTGGTAAGCCAGGTTGCTTTATTCCCACACGGGTGGTGGCAAAACTGGTCTACCTGCTGCAAGATCCGCCTTTTCTTCTTCTTTATCCAGAGTAGTAGCTGTGTTTCTCCACTGAGTAGTAGATGTATGATTTTCAAAGATAAAACTTCGCAAGCTACTGATGATGTCTGACTGCTCGCCTTGAATTAGCACAAAGTTCGGCTGTAAGGCAGCCGGAGTAAGTCCTGGTTGTTGAACTAGAGCAGTAGGACGCCAAATGGTCATTCCCGTGACATAAAGCGTGAAGCTTTCTTGAATGATTTCTTGGCTCGTGCCCCACGGTGGGCACCAGAAAACTGTTGGCGTAAGAACTAACACCTCTGGAGTGTGAGTTTGTACGTACAGCTATGCACACTACGTAATGAGTGCTCTTCAAATTAGGAGGGGAAGCTCCCTCGTTGTGCTGGAATGCATGAAATAGAAAACTAAACTAATGTCCTATCTTTTTGTTCTCAACTGGCAGAGGCAGAAGGTTAAGAAAACTTAGAACGTTGCAGCTAAGTATTTTCTAGTTTCGCAGATTATCTAACCACAACTAAGCTAACTTCTTTTAAAATCTATCCAGTTTCCTCAAGAAACAGAGCATGAGGAAATGGAGCAGGAATGTATTATACGATAAACTTCAAGTGCGGGTTCACAACATGAAGGCAAGGGAGGCGCAACTATTTGCTAATCCGGGAAGGAGTTTATTAAAACAAACAAATAAACGGTAAACTTGGTACAGCTTCACAACATGAAGGCAAGGTAGGCACAACTATCTACTTAGCTGAATGGGTCTACTATAACACACATCAAACGATAAGCTTTGAGTACAGTTTTGCAACATGAAGGCAAGGTGGACACAACTATTTGCTCTTCTGAATAGGCTTATAACAAACAAAACAAAAGGTAAGCAACTGGGACAGTAGATTGTATAGATGCAACACGCATGCAATAACGATCAAACCAGCAACCCCATTTAACTAAAATCGAATAAACACCATGACAATAATATGAAGGCAAGGTAGGCGCAGCAATTTATTATAACAGAAATTACTCTTTGAACAGATACAATAATAGCAATACTACAGGCAAGGTAGGAGCAGCATGTATGCTATCAAGCAAACGTTAAAATACAAATGAGCTTAAAGCTCTTTATTTATAGACTTCAAGGTGTAGGCAACCCTAAAATCACCTTGAGTCAACTAGAGTCTTGCAGTGCATGCAAGATCTTACTCCTAAACCCTAATTGAATGAAACTATACAGTTAACTGGCAAACTATCATCAGTTAACTGGAACATCTAATCTAAATGGACAAGGTGCAACATGCACGTCCTTATTGAAAGCAAGTCAACTGGAATGCTATCATCAGTCAGCCGAAAGATCTAATCTAATCTCCAAGTGTACGTAGATGTTTCCAAGAAAGACATGCATGCAATGTGTAACAGCAAGTTAACTCGGAAAGAAGCCTCGAGTTAACTACTTCTGATGACTCATCGTTGTAAACAACTGCATGGTCTAACTGAAAGTCTACTCCAAGTTTATCATCTCCTCCAAGAATTTATCAATAGTATCATCATCTGGCACTCTAACGTTGTCCACGATGATCAACTATTTGTCTAACTCTTTGTCTCCATCCCGGATCTCCCTCTGATTATCTCTAACCTCTGTGGTTACCTTTTTGAAACTGATAGTCAGCATTGTAAACTCCTCCATTTTGGATGCCTCTGGCCCTCCACATAGGTTATCATGAACTAACTCTTCGAATTCAGCCTGAACTGCCTCTAACTCAGCGTATGTACCATCCTCATGCCAATAATGACATGGGATTTGAGTGATATACTCGCTAATGAAATGAAGAGCTGCAATAACCTTTTCCTGAAACCTCCTCATCTTAGCAGAAATCCTGTCATATGTCTCCACCCTACAAAGATACAATTCTCTCCAAGTGAAGACCTTCATTTGATCTCCATCTGCTTCAATGGCGTCATAGATTCCTGCAAGCTGTGATATCAGAATCAGGTCCTTCGGCTTACGCTCGGCTATGAAAATCTCGAGCTCCTGAATTCTCTGGTGAAGACTATGTGCGTCAACCCTCAACTGATATAGCTCTGTGAGGATGTGTCGACCAGCAATAATAAAGTCTTCAATCCAAGTATCCAACAGCTTTCCTCGATTAACCAAGTGTTGAATCCTCTGCTGTTCTGCGGCGGTCTCTCGAAGTTGTGGGAGTAAAGGTGCTTGCCCCTTGCTGCCATGAAGCAAATCGAGATGTACATACGAAAATGCCTGATCTCAGCCTTGAGAACTGCCTTATCCTCACCATCCTTCATGACGCGTTCCTCTAAATTACTCGCGATGACCCTAAATAGATTCAAGTCGGTGTGTCAAGTATTCTTACCCAGATTAGTTTTGATGAAGGTAAAATCACCAACATCAACTTCATCCAGGTATTTGTGTCATGTCCCCTGAAATTGTAACACCAAATATGAAATATTAAGATACAAATAATGAAGTCAAATGAATATTAAAATATAAATACGAGTAATCACAATTTAAATATTATAATTATAATTATCATAGATAACATTATAATTATAATACGAATATCATAATATGAAACAAAATAATTAACATTAATAATTATAAATATCACAATAATAAAAATAACAAATATATATATATATATATATATACATTACAATTCAAACACTATTATAATTATAATTATTATACCATTATCACAACCATTAATATCATTTATTAAATATTATTTATTATAAATACCATAATAATAAAATAAAATATAATAATAATATTTCATACAAACCAAAGACTATGATAACATCCATTGACTAAGCAAATGTATCCTAATTATTAACATCAACATAAGGCAGCGGTTATATTGTTAGTGTTTCTTAGATCAGATTATTTAATCAATTGAATAATAGAAATGCAAAAACATAAGACAATGAACACAACAAGATACCCTGGGAAAACCCTCCTCTTGAGGGAGAAAAACCCAGCAAATATATCTCTTATATTTGAAGGAATAAGAGCAGAAATCTGCTTGAACTCAGGCCCAACACAATGCCGAATTTGATACAATGAATAATAGCATCTCTCTTAGATGCAAAGATACAAATGAATATGTTTCTCCTTGAAATCAGTCTGCTGCTACAAAATGATGATCTGCTGTTCAAGTATGAACTTCTTCTAGGTATGCGAATCCAAGTATGAGCTTCTTCTATGACTGCGAATTCTGCTCTGCCAAAATAGCGAACTTCTTTGTGTGTATTCGAATGTGTATCAACATCAAAAGGTGACTTGTATATATACCTTCTTGGCGCCTCTTCATATAGGTCGGCCTTATGATAAACATTTAATAATAAATAAAGTCGGCCAGAATAAGTACATTGAATAACTTAATTATAAGGTCGGCCCATGTATTAGTGAAGACCGACGCTGAATTAACATCAACATATATTACTAACAAATAATCAACAATGTACAAAACAACAAACTATTATTTACAATAAGACACGATCCTTGGAAAAGTCGTGGCTTTTAAAGAATCAATAATATATAAGGCAAACAACCCCAATAAGGAAGGCATCGAATGAATGGGTTAAGATCCGAAAACAAGAGATCAATAAAGGAGTCATCATAAGGATTCAAATAAGATACTGCACTCGGGTGAATCCCAAGTTATTAAAGGCCGCGATTAGTAGGCTGCAAAAGCTACGATCTGTAAGCATAGACTTATTATGTGTTCTCAATGGTATTTTTGGAAAATAGGATTTAGAGTGTCTTTAGCATTGTTTCTTCCAAATATAGTGTAGTCAGAATTTATAGATAAATAAATATGAGTACTGCTGTTGGTAATATAATTAGAAAATTATAGATATAGATAAATTTTATAATGAATAATATGTAATGAATAAATAATATATATGAATGCTAATATAAGAAAAGAATAATTATTATACTAATTGATATAAGTAAAGAATAATTTTATATATATATATATAAAAGGAAAGAATAATTATTATTATATATCAATACTAATTGATATAGGTAAAGAATAATTATATATATATATATAAAATCTACGATTATGCAATAATGATGCTTGCAGCAATTATTGAACCTTATAAGGAATGTTGACTCTTTAATATAAACATAAGTAGATTATGTATATTTATGAATTGTCCTCATCCTATCATCAATCTAGTATAAGATTGAAGGAGGCGAGTAAGGAATCAAAAAGCGTGGAGGGATACAGCAACTCAAGGTGATGTATTCACTTAGCAATAATATTTAGTATATTTTGGATATAAGAAATAGATATGGCTAATCTGATTATTGGTGAAATGCTTTCTTTAGTACTATGATGATAATGATGTTGATATTGACTTAAGAGAATCAATGATAAATGCAAATGTATTTGATTGTTTAAAAGATTGTCTTCTCCGTGCCTGTACTCTATTAGGGAGGGCGAACCATGGGTGAGTGGTGCCTAAAAACCCCACTTAAGGATTCCGCTACGGCCATGGAGGGGTGGGGGTTCCACTTAAGGATTCCGCTGCGGCCATGGAGGGGCGGTAGGCCTTGAGACCACTATGGACTTTATGGTTCCTTTCTCCTAATAGAGCGAGTGTCTTCCGAGGTGTTGCCATGAGTGGAGAATGCAGGTACTAAGCCGTTAGGAAAGGAGGATTGTGGTAGACAACCTCTCGTGCCTAACATGAGGGCTTCAGGGTGGATCCACCCAGGACACTCCTCTTGCTTGTTAAATTGCATTTATGATTATGCTTATAGTTTAGATATCTAAATATTAATGCTAACAGATAAATGTGTATTTGGAAATGTTGTTAATATGGTGAATACAGATTTCAAAACCAAGATTACTTCATTAAAAGGAACATTCATTTGGAAAGAAGAAACCCTAAACCTAATCTATAAGCGAATTTCTAGGCAAATCGGGTAAGGGACATTACAATTTTCCTTCTGGAGGAGTAGCAACCTCTATGACGATCTATGCCTCATGGTTCTTCTCAATGTTAATCTGCTTTCTAGCCCTCTTATTCAACCTGTTCTGATAGGGCTCACCAAACTCAGATAAATCAAGATTATATGAAGGCATACGCCTTTCTCTTCCCAATGACCTCTCGAGCCAAGATGAATAAGGACTACCCTCTCGAGGTGGAGCCGTTTCTACTGTATCAATTGTTGGCAAATCCAATGGTATGAAGGTCTCATGTATTAGAGACTCAGGCTCCGAATCAACATCTATGGGAGATGACTGTGGTGAAAAAGGTGAACCTAGAGATGACAAACCAGCCTTAGCCTGAATTACTAGTTCCGATGAAATAACTGGCTCTGAAAGTACTGTCTCTACAACTAGAAGTGTTGTCTCTACAACTGGAAGCGTTGACTCTTTCTCAACCTGTTTCCTTTTGGTGATGCTTTTTCCTTTTGAATTAATCCCCATCTTAACCCCTTCAGGCGGCTTCATAGTAACCCATAGTTCGCGAACTCTTCAGGACTCGCCACGGACTCGGCGGACTCGGGAGTCCGTGGCTGAGCCGAGTCGACTCGCCACGGACTCGGGAGTCGAGTCCAGAAGAGTCCCGGGCCGAGTCCAGAGGTCGGACTCGGGAGTCCCGACCCAGGACTCTCGTCCACGGCTGGGGCGTCTAAATGGGTTAAAACCCATACTTTTTTTAAATTTTTTGTTCATTTTAGCTCAAGCATTGGTGTTTTTTAGGTCTGCAAATTGGTTTTAGCTTGAAAGAAGGCAGGAGGAGGAGCTAAAAAGATCAAAATAGAGCCAGGTAAGTGATCTAACATTTCTTTTTTTTTGTTTTTTTGCTTTCAAAATTTAAAAAAATCAAGAAAAATAAGGGGATATGCTGCCAAATTTTTTTTCTATTTTCCTTAATAGCCATTATAGCCTAATTCCTATTATTTCTAGCTTGGTTTTGCATTCTTTTTTTTTGCAAATAAATGAAACTTTGAATCACATTTTTTTGCTGATTTTTTTGCAAACCCTTGCTGATTTTTTTTTTTCCACGTTGAACTTGAAACAACAATGTCGTCTTCAAATCCAAAGGGAATGAGAAAAGACCCTGCATGGAAGTATGGAATACCAGGAATCAAAAAAGGTGAAGTGACATGTACTGAATGTCAAAAATGGATGACAGGAGGAATAAACAGGTTAAAATACCACCTTGCAAGGATACCTGGGCAAAATGTGGAGGGATGCCCTAAAACTACTCCTGAGATTATTAGAGAGATAAAGGCCCTTCTTGCTGACTATGAGCTAAAAAAAGATGAAAGACAAAAAACAAAGAATGCCCTAGCATCAATGATGAGTGGATCCCCTTCTACACCAACTATGCCTCATGGTGCTACTGCTGCAAGTCCAAGTGTTCGTGCTCCACATTCATCTTTTGGTGAGAGTCCTGAGGGTTCCTATTCTACTGCTAGTGCTGGCCACGGTCCTTCATCAAGACCAAATTATTTTATTCCACGTAATGTTCCAGGAGCACAACCTTCACTTGAAGGTACCGGTTGGAATAAGGAAAAGCATCATGAAGCTAGGATGGCTGCTGCAAACTTTTGGTACTACAATAATCTACCTTTCAATGTTGCAAGCAGCCCATATTGGGAAGGTCTAGTGAACGCCCTTACAGTTGCAGGAAAGGGGTTTAAGACCCCATCAGCTAAAGATTTGAGTGGGGCCATTGCTAGAGGAATCCGTAAAGAATACACGGCTTGTACTTGATGAGCAAAAGAAATTTTGGCGAAGAAAAGGTTGCAGCATTTTGTCTGATGGGTGGATAGATGGACGGAATAGAACTCTCCTGAACTTTTTAGTGGCCTCAAATGGTGGATTGGTGTTCCTAAAATCAATAGATGCCTCCCATGAAGTTAAAAATGCTGAGACTTTATGCAGTCTATTGGATGGGGTGGTCCAGGAGGTTGGAGTTGATAATGTTGTCCAAATTATCACGGACAACGCAGCTGCATATGTAGCTGCAGTAGGCTACTTATGGAGAGGTATCCCACAATTGCATGGTCTCCATGTGCTGCACATTGCTTGGACCTATTGTTAGAGGATATTGGGAAGATTTCATGGGTCAAAAGAGTGGTTGAAGATGCAAAAAGTGTTACAAAATTTATCTACAACCATACTTGGGTGCTTTCTTTGATGAGAAAATTCACAAATGGCAAGGACCTTGTGCGACCTGGAGTGACACGATTTGCTAGCCACTTCCTCACATTGCAAAGCATTCTTGGTGCCATTGGTCATCTCAAGCAAATGTTTGTGTCCGATGCTTGGAAGGAGTCCTCATTTTCCAGTAGAGCTGAAGGGGAGAGGATTGTTACCATAGTTTTTGATGAGACATTCATCAAAAATGGAAAGGAGCTGATGGGGGTAAGTAGCAATCACACAAAAAAAATTATACATCATAATTTATTTGCTGTTTTTTATTTTTTGAGGGGTTAATTTTGTTATAATTTAACATTTGTTTTCATTTTATTAGGTGACAGAGCCTTTGGTGAGGGTTCTTCGTATGGTGGATGGAGATGGCATGCCAATGGGTTTCATCTATGAGGCCATGGATAGGGCCAAAGAGGCCATATCACATTACTATGGCGGCAACAAAAAGAAATATGAAATCATATGGCGCATCATTGATCGGAGATGGACAAACCAACTCCACCAGCCGATTCATGCCTTTGCCTACTTCTTGAATCCGAAGTTCTACTTCTCGGACTCATTTAAGGCGGATGAGGAGGTCATGGACGGTGTTGTCACTTGCATTGATAGGATGGTGCCTGATAGTGAGCTGAGAAATAAGGTGCTTGATGAGTTGGAGGTGAGATTTGTTACATCTTATTTATGAATTTGCAATGTTGAGCCTTGACTATCTATGAATTTTCTATATTTGATTTACTTTTTCTTTTATCTATTCAAGGTCTACAAGGGTGCAGAGGGGAGACTCTTTTCCTCCCAACAAGCAATTGAAAGGAGAGGAAAACAACAACCAGGTAAAAATTGAAATTAGAAACTTGATTCTTACATATAGATTTTTACTTTATTCTTATTTCTTAATACTTATATTTTTTAAACATGTTTTTGTAGATCTATGGTGGGAGAACTATGGTGCTAGCACACCAAATCTTCAAAAGCTAGCCATACGTGTCTTGTCGCAGCCATGCAGTGCTTCTGGGTGTGAACGCAATTGGAGTTTATTTGAAAACATTCACACAAAGAAAAGAAACAGGTTGACTCAGTAGCGCCTAAATGATTTAGTTTTTGTTCGGTACAACCTTCGCCTTCGAACTAGGAAGGTGGAGGGTGTTTCACACGAGTCCATCGACTTGGATGATATTGATCCATATGGTGAATGGACTATTAATGAACAAAATGATGAGGCTGATGTCTTACTTACTGATGAGGATATTGCTGAATTAGAGAGAGCAGCAAAAGAAGAAGAAGAAGCAGCAAGATTGGATGCCATGGAGGACAACGAAGACACATTTGAATATCATTTTTCCCCTGCTCGATCTCCTAGTCCTCGTTTGCATACTACAACACGGGCACCTTCTAGTTCTAGGCCTCCAAAATTGAGTACCATTGGGAGGGGAAAGAGGAAGATGTAGATTATATGTGGTTGTTAATGTTTTCCTCTTTTTGACATGATTATATGTAAACATTTATAAACTTATGATGTTATACATTGAAAGTGAAACTATGAGTATTTGATGACTATGAATGATTAAATTTCAATTATTGAGTGTTTGATGATCATATGACATGTGTAATCTTTGAATTATGAGTGTTTGATAATCAAATTAAACTCTTATATTCTCTAAATGCATTAATTTGTTCTTGTTTTTTTTGTAAAACTACGGTTTTTTTTTTTGCCGAGTCTTTTCCCGAGTCCGTCCCGAGTCCCGAGTCCGAGTCATATTTTTGGGCTGCCGAGTCCGCGGCGAGTCCAAGTTTTCCAACTATGTAGTAACCTTGACTCGAGGTTTAGCCCTAGAAGTAGAAGGTAAAAAAAAAATCACCACTACTGGCGGCTCTGTAACTGGGATCACCCTTCGCTTCTACTTGCTCTCAAGGAAGTACACGGTGGTTTTGATAACAGACCTGGATAAGTCTTTCACTGAAGTATTCACTGGGACATACCAATCAGGTTGGTGAAGTGGCTAGTAAGCAACTTGGTCTCTAATGAATGAATGAAGAAGTATCTCGCCATCATCATCAGACAAACCTTCTACATCCTCTGACAAGAAATCAGCAATCTGTGGAACAGTAAGCCTGCAATAATGACGACGGCGCACCTCAAATTCATCCTCACAATTGACCCAAAAGTCCTCAAGCGCTATTGAATGTGAAACATTTCGCTCCAACCTTACTGAATAATGACCCAACGGATCATACGCACGCTTCTGAGGAAAACACTCAAGCTGAAGTTTTTCTAACTCGTGTGCCATTAACTTGCAATCGGCAATTGTTTTGCATTTGTAAATACCTAACTCAAACGGAAAGGTGAAAGCTGACTTAAGTCGATTGCGAAGAAAAGTGTGAACCTCATGTGCCTATCTCATGAACTCCATGAAAAGAACCTTATCCGATGGGTACCTCGGTAGCATCAGAGGCTCTCCTGTATATCCATATACACGAATATATGTGAAAGTAGGGAATTGGATATACCAATCTGCCCAACTCTCCATTGCTGATTGTGCCTCTGTAGAAATTCTAACATGCATCTCATTATCCAAATTTCTAACTGTCCTCATAAGAAAGTGATCATTCACTGCTGTAAAGTCCTGTTCAGCTTTCGAAAACTCCAACTGAGGGTAGTATTTGTATACTTGCTGAACACCCAGAACTCCATCGGTCTTCAATAATTTAAAGCTGCCTTGAAATGCAACTAAGTAAACCAGAAAAGTCACCATGTGGAATTCGTGAATCTTTAGGAACTCTGTAATCTGCTGGTGAAGACACTCGCTGATAAACATGGCCCAGTCAAATGTTTCCTTCTTATCAATAACTCGTGAGATGAGGTAGAACATCCATGTTCGGAAAATGCTTGCGTCTTCAAAACTTGCTAACCGGTTAAGGAAAGTTATCAAAATAGCAATCTCGTCCTTGAAATCCCCACGTGCAATCTTCCTTGGCATGTCGGTTTTCTGAATTTTCAACCACCGTTGAGCCACTTTCTTTTGTGATCTATCCTTGTCCTCCTCCCATATTCTGTCACAATCTGAAATGGATACAGCGAAATGATCTGAACGTGCAGGAATAGAAAAGCATTTTTCTACATCCCTCGGCTTAAGGCTACAAATAATCCTTCCATCTATCGATCCGATTTGTCTGGTAGATGAGTCATAATGCTTGACACAAGCAAGTACAAACTCGAGATCAAAGACTGAGATAGGAATGGATGCCACTGCAAATATACCTGAACGTTCAAGATTTTTGATTGTAGTACTGTTGATACCCTCCAATGAGTTCAGATTGACGATGGGAAAATCATGACTTAAGTCGGTATCGGTAGTTTTCAGAAAGTTATGAAGAAAGACCTGTTTGGCCTTATAATCTATGGAATTATACTGCATTCTGAAAAACTAGACTTTTGATTGTAAAGTCGGGTATGTTTGGACAACTTTGAAAAAACTAAAAAAGCTCGAGGATAGGCTAAAAATAACAATGTGAAGTGATTTTTTTCGGACAAATTCTAAGATATGGGTTTCATGCAGAATCAAATTCTAATACAACCCAAAATGTTAGAATTGTGAAAAAATGGGATTTAGGCTCGCATGCAAAAGGTTTTCGGTCAAGATTTGCACTGGTAGTTAGGGGTACTGGGGGCAATTTTTCCCGCAAAAATCTAGAACATGGGTTTTGTGTAGAAATGAATCCTAAAACAACCCAGATCAACAGATTTGCGAAAAAACGTGATTTAGGACCACATGCAAAGAGAATTCTGGAAAAAAAACACAGTGCTCTAGAAAAGAGGCAGCGGGGCAATTTTCACAAAAAAATCTACGACATGGGTATTGTTGTTGAGGCTGAAATACTCGAACCTAGATGATGCTTTTCTGAAAAATCTATCGTTTTCTTTGACATGCGAAGAAAACCTAAGACAAGAATAGAAGAAAATAAGACAGAAGAATAGAAGTTTTATTTGTTTGTTTTCTCTCTTCTCCAGTAAAAATTCGCCTATGCTTGAAGTAGAATTGATGAAACCTGCATGCAAATGGAAAACGAAGTCTGAAATAATCTTCTCTTTAACAATCTGAATCTGTAGCTACGAAGAACACTGAAATCTGACACCTGTAGCACCTGCAGATCAATTTTATGCTCAAGAAAAGATGTTTCTTGTCAACTCTGATGAAGAATAATGGGCGCCATTAGCAAAATATATAGAAAAATATCTTCTAAGGCGAGTGAAATGCATGCTAAGCATTGGAAATGGCCCTTGAAGTACAACTGATGCTTCAAAAACCCACACATGGCCTATATTTGGCTTCAAACTCAGTTAACTGGATGTACCATAAACCCTAATTAGGGCGCCACTTTGAATAATTCAATTAACTGATACATGCAAACTAATTTTAGCCAGTCATGACCAAAAATAGGTGAAACAGAAGTCGACATGCAAAGAGTTTAACTGAAGATCTAAATTTAGTAAACTGAAAACTCTCCTCATGCACACTTCTATTTTTGAATTTGACTTTTAGGCGTCCTTCCATACTTAGACATTTTTCTGAAAATTTGAATCTAGAAACCTCAAATGAAGCTCACGTTCGATCACTGATTCTAATTGACTGCCGTATCAGATCAACTGGCTGACAATTCCATCGAAGAGCAGGACCAAATCTGACAAGAAGATTCCTTGAGGTGATAATCCAAAATTCATGAATCTGAGGCTTCAAAAAGATGGGCGCCCCTGGCCTCCAGGGGCGCTTTTGACCTCAGTGTTATAATATTTTCAGGCATTTTCACTATTTTCACTGATAACTTGACCATATTTCACTTGACGTTTCCCGAAATTTGGCAAAATTTCAGAACATGTTGATTGGCTCACTGCGGAGTAGGCTGAATTCTGAGCAAAGGCTCCCAATGAGCTCTTCGTATAAAAACATCATCTAACCTTCCTAAATCATGGGCACCCCTAACCTCTAGGGGCGCTTTTCCCAACCAATGTCATCCATTACTGCAACTGGCAAAAATTACTCAACTTCCGGCTGCGGATTGCCAAAACATCTTTTGACCCGGCTGAGACAGGCAACGGAAAGCTGAAGCTGACACGAACGAGATGAGTATCTGAAATCATCAAACAGATTCAATTGAAGGCCTTAAAACCTTGGGCGCCCCTAGCCTCCAGGGGCGCTTTTGTCCTTTCTGAACAATCTCTGATCCAGTCTGAAACTTCAAATTTGACCACTGATGATGTCAACACGGCAACTCAAGTTCACCTGCTGACAGATGCGTCGCGGAGCTGGACCAAAAATGGAAACAAACTTCCTAGGTGTCACTTGATCAAAAGACTTCATCTAAATCTTCAAAAAGATGGGCGCCCCTGGCCTCCAGGGGCGCTTTTACTTCAGAGTTATCTACTTTGCATTTCCCTCGTTCTGTATTGAATTTTCGTTTTCAGGCGTTTTACTCCTTCATTGAACTGGCTGGTTGGCTCATTGTGAAGCTATCAAGAAACTGGAGAAGTCATCTTGGTAGAGAATCTCACAAAAAGTTGAATAAAGCTTCCATAATGATGGGCGCCCCTAGCTGAGAGTGGCGCTTTTTTTTTTTTCAATCCAGACTTAGCCAAATTTACAGTTTTTTACCTCGTTGAAAATCTCCTTTGTCAAAAAGCATAATTTTCAACAACTTTCATTGTAGAGCGTTCTTCTTTGAGTTTCAGGCTTAGATATTAACACCTGGTACTGGCCAACTGCCATTAACGACCTCAGAGGTCCTAACTTTTCTCCTGAAAAAGTTATAACTACCCACTAGCCTTAAACTGACTTTTAACTTAAACTGACTTCACCACTGTGATCGTGATGTGAAATAAGCCAATCAAAATTAATTTCAGCCAATTCTGACAAGTTCCTATTTTTTAGGGTTTCGAGCTAAAAATAGATTTCAGAAACCCTAATTTTCAAAATTTTCAAATTTTGCCAATATCTTACTAGCATCACACTGACTAAAAGCCCATACTTTATTTGCCCAAAAACTGAGTTTTGACCCCACTTTTACAAGGTTTAGACTATTTTAAGCAAAATGCCTTAATGAAGCAAAAATTTTGGTTTGCGTACAACATATTGCTATTTATTTTATTTATTAATTTATTTGTATTTTAACACTTGGTCTTTATGGTATTGCTATTTTGAGGACATGACACATTATGGGCACTTTGAGTTCTCGATTATGCCCTTTAATCTTACTAATGCCCTTGCTAATTTTCAATCATGCATGAATCACATCTTTCACAAGCAATTGCGTAAGTTTGTATTGGTGTTCTTTGATGATATTTTGATATATAGTAAGACATGGGAGGAACATCTTCAGCATATTGAGGAGGTGTTGAGCATCATGGAGGCACAATCCCTATTAGCTAAGGCATCCAAGTGTGAGTTTGGGATGACAGAGATTCTTTATTTGGGGCATGTGATTGGAGCTAACGGAGTCTGAGTTCACCAGGAGAAGATACGGGCTATCTTGGATTGGCCGACACCTAGGAACATTTCAGATTTGAGAGGATTCTTGGGGCTATGTTGTTATTATAGGAGGTTTGTGAAGGGGTTTTCACAGCTTACAGCACCACTCACAGATCTCACGAGAAAAGGAGCATTCAAGTGGCCGGAGGATGCTCGAGATACTTTTGACAAGCTTAAGCAGGTGATGAGTTCTTGTCAGGCTTTGGCATTGCCCGATTTCACGCAACCCTTTTTGTTAGAGTGTGATGCATCAAGAGAGGGCATTGGTGCAGTTTTGATGCAAAATAGACATCTTATTGCATTTGAGAGCAAGAAGTTGAGGGATTTAGAGAGACTCTATTCCACCTATGATAAGGAGATGCTCGCCATCATGCATGCTTTGGCGAAGTTTAGACAATACTTGGTGGGTAGTTGGTTTGTGGTTAGGACCGACCACAATAGCATGAGACATTTTCTTGCGCAAACAGACTTGAGCAAGAGGTAACAGAAGTTAAGGGGAAGAACAATGTGGTTGTTGATGCTCTATCTAGGAGGCCTACCCTTTGCTTTATGTCCGAGATTTTAGTGGATTGGAAGGCTCACCGTTTGGTTGAGTATTCCAAAAATACCTTTGCTTCTGAGCTCATGGATGGCAACATTTAGGATGATAGATATAAGGTGGTAGATGATGTGATATACTATAGGGATAGGATCTATTTGGTGCTTGAGTCAAAGTTGAAGGAGAGGATTTTGAGGGCCATCCATGACACTCCTTTAGCAAGACACTCGGGGTTCTTCAAAACATATAGGAAAGCGAGAGAGAGATTCTCATGGAAGGGTCCCAAGAATGATGTATTGCAGCATGTTAGAGAGTGTATGACTTGTAAATAGAACAAGTCTGAGCATACTTTTCCCGTAGGATTGCTTCAACCATTGCCTATTCCAGAGCAGAGATGGGAGAGTATTTCAATGGATTTCATCATTTCACTTCCAAGAGTCCAAGGTAGGGATTGTATATTCGTAGTGGTCGACAGATTGACCAAGTATGCACACTTCTTTGCAATCCCATCGGATTATTCAGCCATTCAGGTGGCTGAGTTGTTCTTCAGGGAGGTGTTTAGGTCGCATGGTCTACCTAAGACCATTGTGAGTGATCGGGACAACATATTCATTAATGTATTTTGTAGAGAGCTATTCCAATTGGCTGGTACTCAATTGACACCGAGTACTAGTTATCACCCACAAACAGATGGACAGACAAAGATAGTAAATAAGTGGGTTGAGGAGTATCTTCGCAGTTATGTTGCAGGGCAGCAGCATGCTTGGATTAGGTGGCTACATTTGGGTGAGTATTGTTACAACACCACCTATCACATGTCGATTGGCATGTCTCCATTTCGGGCCTTGTATGGGTATGATTCTCCATCTTTTGTAGATTTGGCCTTTGATGATAGCCATGCTCCAAGGGCTACGAAGTTGACGCAAGATACTCAGGATATCTTGAAGGCACTTAAGGATAATATTCATCACGCACAAAATCAACAAAGGATATATGCTAATAGACACTAGGTGGAGAGGACTTTTGAGGTTGGTGATTTGGCATTTTTGCGCCTTCAGCCATACAAACAATCTACATTGAAGAGGAGCGGTCTGAAGAAGCTAAAGCCCGAATTCTATGGTCCTTACAAGATCATGAGGAAAGTTGGAGAGGTAGCATATGAGCTTCAGCTACCAGTAGATAGTAGGATTCATAATGTTTTTCATGCGTCTTGTCTCAAGAAGGCACTTGGACAACAATCATTTCTTGTCCAAATCTTTCGCCTCTTGATGAAGAAGGTGTTTTGATTTTGATTCCTAATGGTATATTGGAAATGAGGGAGCGACGATTGAGGAGTAGGGTGATCCGAGAGTATTTGGTGAGATGGAAGAATTCCCATTAAAGGATGTGACATGGGAAAGAGAGCAGATTTTACAGCATCCTGGTTTGTGATTGTTTGAGGACAAGCAATCTCAGGAAGGGAGGACTGTAATGTCCCCTTTTTCGACATGATCATCTAGCAATTGGAGAGACAGTTAGCCTATTCATCATTCCCAAAGGCCGATTCATGAGATAAGGGAATGTGGTTTCAGCCTTGCATAATTAGAAAAAATAATTCTTTATGGCTCAATTATTTTCATTTGGCTTGGCGGACTTGCAGAATATATTTCCATGATTTATTATCTATGCTCCACGGGGACGCATCTCCTAAGGTTTTTACCCGTTTCCCGTACCGAGTACGAAACGGGGACGCAGGTACGACTAGGAAACGTACCCTGGCCGTCCCTCTTTGCCCTCCAACTACCTGGTACTTTCAAGGGACGTTTTGCCAAAAAATAGGGGACTTGGATACTGCTAGCAGTACCTCGATTGTATCGGGTATGGCTAGCAGTACCCTACGACCCAGCAAAAAAAAACACTTTTTTTTAAATAGTCAAAGTTTTTTAATTAAAATAAAGCTATGGGCGGGCCCACAAGGGATGCCCCATCACACTTGACCTAATGTAAGTGTCATATAAGCTCCAAAATGAGAAAAAGTTAACTCATTTTTACTTTTCCATTGTGAAGTGAAGGAAAGCAAAAGAGGAGCAGCTGAGTGAAGGAGAAAACAGCAGGTTGGAGAAGAGCTTAGGGCATCATTTCAGCATATTAGAGGTATGTTTTTCATCTTTTTATTGTATTTGCTATTTGTTTTTAATTTTTGCAAGATTTTTTTAAGTTTTTCAACACATAGGAAGGGCATTGTGGGTTTATTTTTATTTATTTTTCAACTTGCAGCTGTTTGAATTTAAAAAACAATCATGAGTAGCAACAGTGATAGTGAAAGTGATGATCATGATATTGAAATTCAAATGCAAGAAAGAACTCAAACTCAAAGAACAAGAAATAGACCTAGAAATAGTGCAACTGCAAACATTGAGGGGTGTTCAGAGAGTGGGACTGGAGTAGGGTCAGCAAGTTCAAACGCATTTGAATGTCCATCTGAAACCCTCAAAAAAATGGGCAAAAAGCCTATTTAACCCCAAAAAACCTCTACTACAATTTGCAACAAGAGTTGATAAAGAAAAGAAAAAAAAATCGAGGGGTAGTAGATTATGGGAGTGTCATTTGTGTCACAAACAATACTATGGCAGCTATACGAGAGTTTATTGCCATCTTTTGTGGATTGGTGGTCAAGGGGTGAAAGGGTGTAGAAAAATAACCCAACAAGAAAAAATCGAGGCAACTAGATTGCATATGGAGGGGGAGGCATTAAAGTAAGGGGTTTCAATTGAGAGTTTGCAACCTAGTATGGGAATGCCTACACCATTAGTGGATGTTTCTTCAGCTTCTCAATCTCATGTGGGGGAGGATTCTACTAGAGGAAAAAAAAAAAGTATGTTGCTGATATGTTTAATGTTACAGTAAAAGATGGGGCTGATTCCTCTATTGCCAAGTTTTTTATGCTAATGCCATACCATTTCATGTCTCACATTCACCATATTATAAAAAAATGTGCAAAGATATAATAGCTGCTGGTCCCTCATATGTTCCACCTGGAGAAACTAAGCTACGCACCACTCTACTTGATAAAGAGTACTCCAAGGTGAGTATTTTGATGGAGGATATGAGACAAACATGGTTGACAGATGGCTGCTCCATAGTCATGGATGGGTGGACCGATATCAAATATCAACCACTCATCAATCTTATTGTCACTAATACAACAGGCTCTTATTTTCTTAGAGCTATAGATTGTTCAGGCAAAAGGAAGGATGCAACCTTCCAATTTCAGATTTTGAGAGATGCTATAGAGGAGGTTGGAGCCTCTAATGTTGTGCAGGTATTGATCACAGATTCACATTTTGATTTTCTTTCTTTCTTATTTTTGATTTGGAATGTGAGACATCATCTGTAAATTAAAATATTTATTAAATTATTAAATTGATATCTATACTAATCTCATATCAACTTGATGATATGCCATTGCCATGTAGTGACCGATTCAGCCCGTGTGTATAAATTAGCTGGATTGATGGTGAAGAGTGCTTATAAACACATTTTTTGGACCCCTTGTTGTGTGCATGCGTTGAACAATACCTTGAAGGACATTGGGAAGATAGATTGAGTGAAGGCAGTGGTTGTAGAGGCTAGAGAGGTGCAAATGTTCATTTGCAACCATCACACTTCACCTGCTTTGTTCAGAACATTTTCGAGGAAGGAATTCCTCAAGCCCGTCGAGACTAGATATGCCAACTGTTTCATTTTATTGAAGAGGATGGTTGAGGTCTAAGGGGCTCTACAAATAATGGTGGTCAATGTAGAGTGGGGTAGATGGCATGAGGCAAGCACACTAGACGGAAAAAGGGTGAAACAAAAAATCCTTGATGATGACTGGTGGTCCACAATGAGGTAAGAAAATTGGCATTGCTGATTTTATTATTTATTTGAATTATCTCTTAATTTTATTATTGCTGATTTTCATTTTATTATTTAATATTTATAGGCTAGCTGATTTTAATTTTTGTAACTTGTTTGCAATTGCAGATATGTATGCTCCTTCATCCAGCCTATTGTGCAAGTGATTAGATATGCTGATATTGACTCTCCTAGCCTTGGAGAGATTTATGAGACCTTTGATAGTATGCTTAGACAGGTCAAGCAAGCAATTTATGGCAAGGACCCTACTTTGGCATTTTATGAGGAGCATCTTAGGCCCATTGTGACGCGACGGTGGGACATTATGAACACCCCGCTACATATGGCAGCCTATGCTCTCAATCCAAAATGGTATGCACCGAGACTTGGGAGAGTGGCTCCATCTCATGATGAAAAGGTGAAAGAAGGCTTCATGAAAGCCCTTACAAATATGTATACTTCAGAAGAATCTACTATAATTCACACACAGTGGCTTGCATTTGCCAATCTTCGTGGTCCAACCTTCGGCAAACCAGAGGCAAGGATGGATAGAGTGACATTGGCTCAAACCGACCCTATTGGATGGTGGACGTGGCATGGGAAGGATGCACCAGAATTGAGATTACTTGGCGTTCGTCTTCTTTCACAGGTTGCCAGTTCCTTTGCTGTTGAGAGGAATTGGTCCACATATAGCTTCATCCAATCAGTCAAGAGGAACTACCTTACCTCTAGACGATCGGAGAAGTTGGTGGCAATACACAGTGCTTTGCGGCTACAGGATCGCCAGTCTAGTGAGTATCGTCAGACTCCAACCTTACGATGGGATATTAATCCCAAAGATGCTATTCAAATTGAGGATGAGGATGCACATGAGGGATTGGTTGGGGTTCCATTGGTTGATGTAGATCCTTCTATTGACATGGACACTGACATTGACTTAGACTCGAGCTCCGATGATGAGGGCGACGCTGATTTAGACCTACCTTTTGCTGATTAGGGACACTAGACAGCGATATATTTTCTTAGTTTTATGTTTATCACGTCATTTCATAGTTGAGACTTGGAGCCTTTGGGCATTTTGGTTATAATTATCAGACTCTTATATGATATGCATGCACATTAATAATGAAAAGTACTTGAATTCTGTTAATTTGTTTGTCGATTCTCATGTGAAATCTCAATAAAAGTCTAATGATATATAATAAGCTTATACAATGTGTCGTGTCCCCGAAATAGCAAAACCATAAAGACCAAGTGTTAAAATACAAATAAATTAATAAATAAACTAAATAGCAATATTAATATTAAATATAAAATAAATGTGTATCATATCAATATAAAAATATATAAATATGAAATAACAAATATAATAATAATATATAGGCAAATTATTGTTATTACATTCTAGTATTAAATAACTTAATATCAAAAATAATAATAATAAATAAATATTAAAATCATTACATATCAAAGATTGTAATACATTAGAATAAAATAATAATAAGATATTAGCAAATTGGTTTTATTATTATACTTTAATGTTAAAATATGTTCAATAAAACATCAAAATAAAATAATAAAATAAGTATAAATCTGAAATATCATAATTATAGTAATAATATATTATTTTAAAAGTAGATATTATTGTGATAATAAAGGCAGCAATTAAATCTAACAAAGGGATGTATTTTATGAAAAAGTCACCTCTTTCACCAAACAATACATTCCCCCCATGAATCACCTACCTTGAATGGTATAAATAGAAGGAAAGAAAATAAGGAAGGGAGAAAAACATGGAGAAATACGATTTGAAATTTAGAACAGCAACAACAATGATTGTTATGCATTGGAATATAGAGCCATTTAATATATATATATATATTATTTAATAGGCATGCAAATATATATGCATAAATATAGATAAATTTTATAATGAATAATATGCAATGAATAAAGAATATATATGAATAAGGAAAGAATAATTATATAAACATATATATATGAATACTAATGAGGATACTTATAAGTAATGATGACTCTTTAATATAAACATAAGTAGATTATGTATATTTATGACTTGTCCTCATCCTATGATCAATTTAGTATAAGGTTGAAGGAGGCGAGTAAGGAAACATGAAGAGATATAGCAACTCAGGTGATGTACTCACTTAGCAATAATATTTAGCATATTTTGAATATAAGAAACAAATAGTGCTAATATGATTATTGGTGTAATGCTTTCTTTAGTATTATCATGATGGTAATGATGTTGATATTGACTTAAAGAATCAGTAATAAATGCAAATGTATTGGATTGCTAAAAGATTGTCTTCTTTGTGTTTGTAAGCTTATTGGGAGGAAGGGTGCGAGGGAAGTGGTGCCTAAAAACCCCACTTAAGTCCGCCCCCAGAACCCAAGGCAGGGATGGGCCCTGGAGGGGTGGAAATTCCACTCATAGTCCGCCCAATCCCAAGGTCTGGGTGGGCCATGGAGGGGTGGGGGTTCCACTCATAGTCCGCTGCGGCCCTAGAGGGGTGGTAGGCCCGGGCCACTTATCCATTCCCCCGACTATCCCCAATAAGTCAAGTGTCTTCCGAGGTGCTGACATGGGTAGAGAAAGCAGGTACCAGTGTTTCCACTAAACACGCCACTCCGAGTATGGAATGGTCTTAGTTTTGATGTTCAACTCAGAGCCAAGGGGTTGGTTGTCCTAATGAGGTGCTTGTGCCCTTGGGCTTAGATGGATAACTTCGGGAGAATCTATCCATGCCACTCCTCTTCTGTTTCATTATTAATTTTGTGATTATGTTTATATTTTGGATATCTAGATGTTAATGCTAACGGATATGTTGTTAATATGGTGAATACAAGATTCTTATCTAGGGGTATTGCATTAAGAGAACATTCATTTGGAAAAGAAGAATTCTTAAGCCTAATCAACACATGAACTCTAGGGGAAGTCGGGTAAGGGACATTACACAATGTCTAGAATGAATGCTTTATCAATGTTATGCTATGAACATTTGAAATTTCTCTATATTTTTAAAAATTTCCCTATTTTTTTATAAGTTGTCCCCTGCCGTCCCCTAAAAAATGACCCAAAAGTACCCCCGTACCAAAAACTCGTCCCAGCGTACCGAGTACTCGCCGTCCCCAAAACCCCGTGGAGCATAGTTTATTATTAATCTTGATGATGCCAAAAAAAAATTATAATTTTTCTATGAGGTTGGGCGACCCTTTTTGGAGGTTAAATAAAGGGAAAAAGAATAAAATAAATAATATTCAATTCATGGAGTTTGGTGCCCCATTTGGAAAATAAAAAATAAATAATTCAAAATTTAAAAGGGGAATTTGGCTGCCCAAATTGGGTCAGCCAAATTCCAGGGAAAAGGTAAGTTTGCTATAAATAGTAGATCATTGAGGAGGCATTTCATCATCGTGCATATTATATCCAGTTTGAATCAGCAACTTGTTTCATCTACTCCAAGGATGAAAAACCCTTGTGCATTGTTGGCGAGTTGGACGAAAACCTAGCTCATCTTGGGAGGACTTCATGATGGAGGTCTACTTGAGCTTCAATGGCATTTTGTGAAGGATTAAGGGCTGGAAAGAATACTCAGATTTGCAGATCCCATTGAGCAACATTTTGAGGGCAGATTTTGCATCATTTTGTCCTAGGGTTTCACCCTAGAGTGGAGCACCACATTTGGAGGAGGAGCGCTTAGGTCTTGGAGGGGCGATTTGGCATTTGGAGGTCATTTCTAAGCTTTGCAAGGGTTCCAAACCCTCATCTTCAAACCAGCAGGCCAGCACACCCTTTTGGTAGGGTTTTGAAGTCACCCTCATCCACATTTTGCATACATTTTGGCATCTTAGCATAGCTGGATTAGTTCGCCCAGCTAGGGCACATTTGGAGCATTGTTTTTTATGCATTTTGTTATGTATTTAGGACTGATTTGTAGCAGCAGATTTCTGGATTAATTCTGGGCATGTTTGAGCCCATTTTGTGATGTACTTTGCATGGACAATAATTCTGATTTGTGGCAGCAGTTGGGACAATTTGAAATCAGACTTCTTTCATGTTTTGGTGATCATTTTATTGTTGCTAATTGCTGGTTATGTTTGTGATTGAAAAGATAAATATATTTGTTTTACTGTATGATCATTTTCAAAGCATATATGTTCACTGTTCATACTTGTTTGAAATCAGAAAATAGGGTTTTGAGCAGAAAATAAAAGTGCAGAAATTTAGGGCAGAATTCTGAGTTTCAAAATTAGATTTTTGGGCAAAATCCTATGTGGGATATTTCACAAACAATAAGGTACCTATGTTTTACTTTTATCAACTGGGGATATAATGATTCAAAATGGCACAGTTAACAGGTTAACTCATTCTCCATAAAAAAATTAAAAGCCACTTTGGAATAAGTCAATGAAAAATGATCTAATATAACACTAACCCAGCCAATGTCTTCTCACGGAATATCTGACAAATTGTTTCATAGTGGCAAGAAAATATAATATAATGACTATGGCATTGAGATAAAGTGATGCTGGTGGGAACAGGAACACAGGGTAGAGAGGTGGGTATGTGTACTGTGCATGATAGAAAAGAAATGAAATTTTCCCTCTCAAAGAGAAATATTAGTTTTATAAATTTTGTAGCAATAACTTGACATGACCATATTAAACCCCAACCATTGGATCTAATTGTTTATAACCATCCAAAAACTTACATTACCTTAGCTGACAATTAAAATAAGAAAACTAAGTTGGCATAACATTTATTAACATAACAATGTCACAAAATAACAAAACACTGCCTGTGGACCATTAAAGGGAGAACTATGGTTTTGATGAAACTAAGCCCATTTTAACAATATTTGTCTCTGAGTTCTATGCTATTGTAGATTGAGCTGCTGGAAAAGATTGTTTTTGATGATCACACATTAAAGTGTCTAATGAATACCATGAAACCCCTCATCGTCAAGAACAAAACATGTCTTAAGTTACAAGCAGCATGGAGGAGATCATCAGTAAAAGCTCTACTTGGAAAGAAATATATGCCTTGCTCATGCTCCTACCATCCCTGAACTAGGCCTCATTCATCCTCCAAACTGTCGTTTGTTCCCATCAACAAAAAAAAAGGCAGATTGCATATCAGCTCACAGACTTTAGGTAGGTAATAGCCTGCCCTCAAGGTCCTCGCTCCCCTAATCTAAATCCAAACTTCAAATATGCTGTCTCATATGAATCAAATTGTGTTTGTAAAAAGGATCTCTTGCAATTAAATCAACATCAGGCTTTATGATGGTTATCAGGCCTTCCTTTTCTAAGGATGGAAACACCACCCAAACTCAATTTCTCCAAGGAGTTGGAAAATAGACTAAGGCTCTACAAGGAAACAGATCTTATTTGCACATTTTTCATGGGGGCTTTCCTATAGTCGGTCATCGCACGTAGTCGGCCATAATCATAGTCGGTCATAGTCGGCCATAGTTAATTATATTTAAATAAAACTATAATTAGTTTACAAATATTTCATATGTTTTTGTACATGTTTCGGGAAGACTAATGCCCTAACGAATGATTAGTTGTTGTCATGAAGCGTCGTGACGGTTGGTTCCGCAACCACTGCAACCGGCTATTTCTACTTGAATCAGTAGTCGGGCGACATTATGTTGGTACTTATGATATTATGTTACATTCTAATGTTACATTCTGGTACAGCTAATTGTACTTGGTTACTGTGAATCAATAAATGAAGTACTATTTTGTTGTGCAATATGCATTCATGATTGTTTTTACTTGTTTATGTTATGTTAATTCCTTCACTCTCAGAGTACGTTGTAATTCATTCCTATGAGTAAACATTTGGCGTCGTTGCCTAAGTGAATTCGGCAATCACCCAAACGGGAGAATGGCATCGTGATGGGGAAACCAACTGAAGAGCCGGTGCAAGCAAACGAGGATCATGAAGACGCTCTAATGGAAGACCTTTGCAGTCTGTGGGAAATCTCGTTGAGGGAACACATAAGGAGGGAGGCTCTCAGGTGAGAGATCCCTCGGTCAGTCATCTGGGATAGACTGCACGTCAACCAAGAGGTCAACCATCTCCTCACCAAACTGCCAAGGTTGATAGTACGCCACTAACAAAGAAGGCAACAAATACTACAGGATCTCCGAGTCAAGAGGGATCAAGAACAAAGAAGGCAACAAATACTATAACAGTACAAGGAGAGAACCAAGCAGGAAGAGGACGAACGGGATACAAGCCAAAGAGGTATGTCCGACAACTAAGGCCCGCACAATCGGCAATTAATGCCCATACGCCTCAACAAAGACAAAAACCAAGTACTAAGAGGGCAAGAAACTACCAAGGAACAAGTACGGAAATCTTTACGACTCAAAGAGCAAGAGAACCGACGAAGAAAATTAAAACAAACCACCAAAGGAGTAGATGAAGACTAGAACGAAATAAACCAAAATATTGTCTACCCTGGTGGAGAAATTGACGAGGGGAACTTCAGAACACCATCAGTAATAAATAAAGAAAAATATAAAATAAATGAAAATGAAAATGAAGTGACAAAAGAGCTTGAAAACAATATATGTCATATGAGAGCACTATCCATATCGGACAAGGAAAGGCCAAGAGTTGGAAGAAATGAGCCTAAGACCCCAGGGCAGAGGGAGTACCGGAACGAACCCCAAGAGACTCGAGGTGTAGAGGATGTCGATAGAGGACGTAGGGAAGACTCGAACATGGCCGAGAGTGCAAGTGACGCACCACGATGTTGTGGGAGAACCAGTCCAGTCAGGTCCAACACATAAGGAGGGCATCGAGGAAGGATGGTGACTCCACTAGCCAAGAGGCAGAAGCTGCTAAAATTTAGGGGGAACGGGTCAAAAGATCTAGTACGGCATTGCAAGATGTGCGAGACGATTTGGATAGCCAACGAGCAAGATGATGTGGATTATTGGCTGAAAGCATTTCCAGCGACGCTTAGAGACAATGCCAACGACTGCTACACAAAGTTGGACCAAGTACACAAGGCATCATGGAGATTACTCAAGAAGGCATTCCAAGACAAATTCAAACTCTTGAGGGATGACAATGAAATTGTAGCGGAAATCTATAATACGAAGCAAGGGAAGCACGAGAACGTGCACACCTACAACTGAAGACAAAAGGAATTGTTGGGAAAACTAGAGACTCGGCCAGCCGACGGGCTAAAGAAGCGATGGTTCATCGATCACCGAAGGGTTACTCCCATTGCTGAGAAAAAAAAATGAAATTTGTGCCTCCGTTGTCATACGATGAAGCGTACAATCGAGCGATGGATATAGAGAGTGAAAATAAAACATCCTCCCAAGGGAAAAGGAAGATGGACGATGAGGAGAGTATAGACGACATCAGCAATGGTGAGTCCAAGACTATACAAGCACTACGGAAGGACATGATGAGAATGATCAAAGAATTGATGGCCAACAAGGAGAGTACGAGGGAAACCAGAGAACTGTGGTGTACGGATTGCAAGGGGGAAGGTCACATAAAGGCAAACTGCCCGAAGAAGTTGTATTGTGATATCTACCAAGTGATGGGACATTCCATCAAGGAATTCCCATACAATCTAAAAGCAAGGGGTGCACAAGTACTTTTCACTCAAGGAGAACCGTCAACACCGCCGAATACACCACTAAAGCCCTAGTACAATAGCAATGCATCCCCTGGAGGTTACCGAAGCAACAGAAACCGAGAAGCAAGATACAGTACGATGGTAAAGGAAAGCCCATGATACAATGCCGAAAGTGCAACGAATGAGGCCACTTCACCAGGGAATGTCAAAACAATCAAGGTTCAGGGGGAAGACTGTGCAAGTGGTGTGGACCGGGTGATCATGAAGACAACGAATGCCCCAAGCAGAAAGGCATCCATATGTTAGATGTGTAAGAGCAAGAGGTATTGGTGATTACTAGAGCGCAAACGAAGAAAGCCACCTACCCAGATCCACGTACGGAGAAACAAAAAATGAAGGAAGCAAAAGCAGAAGTAGAATTGGCGATGGCGAAGGAACACAAAACACCTCTAGAGAATCCAAACACCTCTTGGCGGTCAGAGGCGGAAAACAACATCGTATAGCAGGTACTGCAGACCACCATATCCATAAAGGTAACTAACCTTCTCCAGACTATGTTGCAGTTGGGACTAGCGATCACGAACGTCGTCGGCGATGACCAACATCAGCAATAGGAAGGCCAAAGGAAAGAATTGATAGCAAAACCACCACCGTATGGTGAACAAACCATTGATCCAATGATGCTGACGGCAAACATCAGAGGGAAAATCCTGACAAACACTATCATCAATGGAGGATCAAGAGTCAACGTACTACCTGAAGGCACATGGAAGAGTCTCAGGAAGCCTACACTCTGGCCACCAACATTACAATTAGTGGGTGACAATCAGCACGGCATCAAGCCATTGGGAACATTAATGGCGCAGAAGGTAATAATCGAGACAGAACCATTCTTACTAAATTTTGTCGTCATCCCACTACAAAAGAAAGCGTACGACACACAGTTGGGACGAGGATGGTTGATTGCCGCCAAGGCGGATCATAGTTGGAAGAGGAACACACTCTTGCTCGAGAGCAACAAGCGAAAGTACATCATTGACTTGAAGAACCAAGCTGTGAACAAAAAATTGGCTTCCTCCGAATCAAAATCAGACGGCGAAGAGTCAGATGTGGACAAAGGACGAAAGGCTATGGAGCCGAACAGCAAGGGCATACTAAAACTTGAGAGTTACTCAGAGGACGAGACAAGCTTGTTGAATGGCCTAATTCATTGACAGATAGAGGACTATGAGGTGTTCCACCGAGAGTGTAACATGCTACAGATCAGAGAAACTAGGGAAGAAGAGGAGAAGGGCACATCCAACCAAACATTGTCGACCAAGTACAAAGAGTACAAAGAAGGAGAAGCAAAGAAGGGCACGTACAGCCAAACATTCTCGATCAAGTACAAAGAGTACAAGGAAAGAGTATCAGAACACGACGATACGCCAGCCCACAAGTCCGAACAAGTACAAGGTGAAGAAATTGTGTCGAAGCCAAAAAATAAAAAAATTGAAAAAATAAAGGAAAAGTTGGAAGTTGGAGAAAATGAAAAAAATAAAGTAGAACAATTCAAAAATGGAGAGAAAAAATGGAAAAGTATCGAAAAATTAAAAAATTAGAAAAAAAAAAGAAGAGACGAGAGAGGAAAAAGCGATGAGGAGAGAGAAAAAAGAGACAAGGAGAGAAAAAAAGAGACAGGAGAAAAGAAGAGAGAAAAAATTAAAAAAATTAAGGAGCCCCAAACTATTCAAATTAAAAACATTAAAGATGCCAACTATTAAAAAGGTCGTACGACCACATGAAGCTGTGACGAGGAAAAAAATAACTTGGCGAGAACTTATAAATCCGTAAATCATACGGCAAGAGGATGCAAGGGTTGAATGAGTTGCTGAGGAGAGTATCATAAACCAGCAGGAGGAGAGTCTATATGAGCTTAAGAGCAGAAGGCAAAGATACAAGAAGAAACGCGTACAGCCAATGGAGGGAGTTTTGTACGAAGTAAAGTGTAAAGAGGCCATACGAAGTACGACAACATACTTGTATGAGTTAAGGATTGCTAATGGTGTCATACGATTTACCAAAATCAAGCAAGCCGTACGTGGTGCCAGAAGTCCGTACAAAGAAGGAATTGTCGTACAATCCTAGAAGATTAAACAAGTCGCACAAGTAAAAAGGAGTTTAAACATACACATCAAAAGGACCATAAAAGAAGCCATACAATGTGAAGAGAGCTTGTACAAGTTAAAAGGCACAAATAAAAAGGTCGTACGAATTCAGAAGAGCATTTCCATACAATTTTGAGGAGACAAGGAGGTCGTACGACCCTATTAAAGCACTGTCATACGAATTCACAAGTGCAAAAGGCCATACGAGGAAAGAATTAGCAAAAAGAAGGTACGATCTCCACGGGTTGAAAAGTCTGTATGATTCAATAAAGGTATTAGTGTGCGGAAAATTGTCATACAGGGCCTAACTCCAAGAAACATTAGGAAATACAAAGTCACCGTGCGGAAATTAAAGGGCGAGTTGGTGAGTACGAAGCATGAAGCTGAAAAGGAAAGCAAAGTCATATGCCAAGTAAAGGTACAAGTACGGATAGCAAATAAGAACAGTGCAAAATCTGTATTTTTCGAATTGGTTAGCATTATTTTTTGCCACTCAAAAAATCATGAAAATGAGGTGCGCAATGGAGTTTTGTATGGTTTCGAAAGCCTTAAATTGGTCCTTGCGGCGGGAACGCTGCCCCTCGACCCCACCCTATACCATGATTGGGAGCGTGCCAAGGACGCTACCCATGGACCCCGTGAGGGGTGCTGTCCCTCAACCCCACTGGAGGCGTTACCCCCCAGACCCCCACAAGGGGCATTGCCCCCAAACCCCCACAAGGAGCGTTGTGTTGCCCCCAAACCCCCATCGAACTTATTTGAATCGCCAAATCACAATGCAACCACCCTCACAGCCAGCACAATCGAAACCACGTCTAGCGGAGTCAGGAGAGGAGTCCAGTGCAAAAAACAGAGTGTACATTGAGATCAGTGAGCCAAATGCCTATGGCCCTCATGGTACAATCTAGAGGTATTTGAGTGAATTGCAGGCGATGGCGAGAGTTATGTATGATATCGGTGCAATTGGGCAACTACTGGATGTGGAACATGATCCCTTGATAGTACATGAGGCCGAGAGGATGGCAGGTATACAGTCGGAATGCAAAGGCAAATTTTTTCAGTATTTCATCTCGCAGGGGTGGCCAAGAGTAGAGACGACCGAGACTACCAAGCGAGAGTAGGCAGATTACATTCAGAAGTCACAGGAGGAACTGGCTCAAGTGACGATTGTCGAGTGGACGAGAGTTGCCACTCTTGAGGAGAAGTTGATAGAGAAAGATGAAGTAATGGCTAAGAGGGACACAGTGTTGGCCGAGAGTGATGGACAATTGCTAGAGGAGGATCGGTTGTTGGCAAAGAAGGATACACAAATGGTCAATGCACAGCAACAAAAGGACAAGGAGTTGGTTGGCACCAAGCAGGAGCTTGAGAAGGCGACGACCCTACCGCCTAAGGCGCTCCAAATGGTGGAGCTCGCACATCCAAGGGCGCCTTCTCACCCTCCCTCTTCTTAAGATCCCTTTTTGTACCCCCGTTTTTGTTTTTTGTCGTCTAGAAGATGACTATTTTCGTGGGGGGGACGATGTAGTCGGTCATAGTCGGTCGTCAGAGGTAGTCGACCATAATCGTAGTCGGTCATAGTCGATCGTAGTTAATTATATTTAAATAAAACTATAATTAGTTTAGAAATATCATATGCTTTTGTACATGTTTCGGGAAGACTAATTCCCCAACAAGTGATTAGATGTTGTCATGAAGCGTTGTGATGGTTGGTTCCTCAACCACCGCCAACGGCTATTTGTACTTGAGTCAATAGTCGGATGACATTATGTTGGTACTTATGATATTATGTTACATGCTGTTACATTCTAATGTTACATCCTTGTACGGCTAATTGTACTTGGTTACCGTGAATCAATAAATGAAGTACTTTTTGCTGTGCAATATGCATTCATCATTATTTGTACTTGTCTATGTTCTGTTAATTCCATTTACTCTCGGATTCTGTTGTAATTCATTCCCGTGAGTAAACAGATATTTTGTGCACTTGCAGCAACAAATTGCTTCCAGATATAAACAACGGGTGGAGGCTCAAAAGGAAATTAGCAAAAAGATAGTGCAAATGGAGGCTTTCATGCCTTGTTAAGTCACCAAAAGAGGCTCTTGGGAGATTATGCAGAAACAGGGTTTCAGCTTCCCCCAACTTAAACAGCACACTACCGATGCTCAGACTTCAGTGATGTCTACTGTGTGTGGCAATGAGCATGGCCCTCAATCATCTATCTCAGCTGCACCTGCCAACATAAGCTGCACTAAAACCACCATGGTGGACCATGCTAACCTAACAACAGCCATAGTGCTTCTTTCCCTGATTGAAACTAATGTATTGCAATGCCTTGTTTTCATCTACTCTTATTTTGGAGATGCTCGAATATGGTTTCTTTATCTTTTTGACGAACAGGGTTTTACACAATATCAGTGAAATTAAACAATGATTTTCTGATTATTATGTGGATGGAAGTTTAAATTGGATTTTAAGTTTAAACAAAAAACATGAAACATTATAGTCTTTGATGGATCCAAACTTTGACAGTTGCCCAGATCTGGAACATGATGTAAGATCAAATACATTCTGATATAGTTAGTTTTAACTCCAGCTCTTTGATCATACCTAAATGACATTGTAATACATCTTTTCTACTACTGTTTTTATGTGGATGGAAGTTTAAATTGGATTTAAGTTTAAACAAAAAACATGAAACATTATAGTTTTTGATGGATCCAAACTTTGACAGTTGCCCAGATCTGGAACATAATAGAAGAACAAATGCATTCTGATATAGTTAGTTTAACTCCAGCTCTTTGATCATACCTAAATGACATTGTAATACATCTTTTCTGCTACTGTTTTTAATCTCTCTGGAAATATTGCTGGCAGACTGGTTGTGTACACATCCTTTTTGAAATTATTGATTCATATTTTGAACTGTTTTTCGAAGAAAATGGATCAAGAGGCAGTACTCCATAATCTTGCTAAGCATTCTATATAATTTCTCAATAATGCTGTATCCTTTAGTCCCATTAACCTACTTTTGGTCATCTGTGGACATTAATATAATTTGTTTCTTTGTTTCTTTTCTTTAAAAATTTCTTTACCATGTCTTTGGCTT
This sequence comes from Sequoiadendron giganteum, assembly GCA_007115665.2. NCBI lineage: Eukaryota > Viridiplantae > Streptophyta > Pinopsida > Cupressales > Cupressaceae > Sequoiadendron > Sequoiadendron giganteum. Next base: position 633,997,479 of record CM021104.1, on the reverse strand, counting down.
GTGTTGCATATGTGTAGTGTTTTTCACTTTTGACTTCCTGAGAATTTATTTCTTGTTTGAATATTAAAACTCAATATTCAAAAATATATTTAGCTCTATTCAGTAAGTGCTAAGTTGCAAAGTTGTAACTTGTAAGTAACCGCTCAACACTACAGTCTGCTATTACTCTTTACAAAGGCAGGTTGTGCATTAATCAAGCACCTATGTTCTTACTTAAAAGAAGCAGCATCTACAGTAATATGCATATGCAATATGAAATCTTTCCCTAAGTCTGCATATCAACAATTTAAAGATAACGGACAAGACATCATGCTTCAAAGAAGAAATGAAGCAATCATTCTCTCTGAAGTAAAATTCAAACAAAACATATGCACGAACAATAATTGTCTTTAGGTCTTTATTATTATGACTTACTTCTTTGAATTCATCATTAGATCTATAAACTGCATCCCTATTCATTCCCACTCTTCCTGACGGCACTGATGTGAAAAAAGGAGTTCCTCCCAAGATGCTTCCATCAAGAACAGGAGTTGGTGGCTTAATAAACAATTCCACATCCAGAGACCGACCAAACTGGGGAATTTTCGTATCCAGCTTTGTTGAAACCATCACAGTTCGAGACATCTCAGGGTCAACCTGGAAAAAAACAATCAGCACGACCAAGAAGCACAAAACGTACAGTTCCCAAAAGACATAAATTACCACACTCAAAATTAAATGACTAACATCAAACAAGTATTAGTGATAATAGATTTCCACAATCCATGAAGATTATTGCTGAGTGTTTCTGGCTTAGATTGGTTATGATCCTCTATTACTCCTTATGCTCTCTTATATCCTGATGATGGATCACAGAGTGTGATCTAAAACATCAATGCAAAAAATACAAACACAATCTAAGCCAGAAACACTCAGCAATAATCAAACAAGTATCTATGTTCAAGTGATAAATGATTAGTATCTCCTAGTATTAACTGAAACTGAACTTAGTTTAGAAACCAACAGATCTATTCATCAGAGCAGTGATCATCTGATCTTACTTCCATAAAAAAGATCATGCCAACATTAAAATTAAAAAAATTATCCAGAAAATGAACAAAAATATGCCTGCATAACAACTCTGCGTGTGGTGGCATTGCTCCAATCACTGCAATCTTCAAGGCATAATATAATAAATTCTTTATGTTTCATCTTGGTCCGCACAAGTGCCTCTACAGCACGTGCTTGAGCCTGCAAGTAACAATATTTATAATCATAACCAACATTATATATGAAGAAATTATAATTAGAATATGATAACTGTTTATCAAATAGTAATAGAGGATCATGATGTACTTCAGTAAATGCTCAACTCGGAAAAAATTATGAAAAAATGACCAGAATATAAGCTAACATGCAATTATAACAAAAATAACAAAAGAAAAAAGTTGAAAACAATGATCACAAAACTCTTAACCATCAGAAAAATGAAGTTAATCACAAGATGAAAAACAGCGCCCAAATCACAGAAAAGAAAACGAAAAAGATGGATAGAGAACCATTAAAGAGATGATTTTCCATGCCCAAAAAAGGGTCAAACCTTTGTACACTATTATGAGCAACTCCCTTATTGATTCATTTTTGGTTGGTTTTAGAGAAATGCTACTTAAATCACCCAAGAACAATTTTATTTTTTTCTTTCTCCTTTTTAACATCTTGATTTTCAAGATCACTCTCCCTTTGTTGATCCAATTGTAATAATTTTGATAAAATTTCCTCTGCAATATTTATCTCATATTTATGTGGTGTTTAAGATCTCATGGCCTACAGCTCTATCAAGAGCTCAGAAAGAATTCACAAGGTTGCCCCAATCTTGTGAAATCAGTGATTATTAATTGCTACGAATAAGGACGGTTTCTATTTTTATCCAAAAAAATATTTTATTATATTAATCAAAATATTTGCAGAGACACATTTGTAACAGCGAGGACCCTCCTGTGCATAGAACTGGCAGTGCCCCAAAAACTTACACAGCTAGTGAAAAGCCTAATCCCAATGCTAAAAAATATATTCAAACGGCCTATGAAAGTACAATTGAAAAACCTACACCAAAACAGATTGAAAAATATAACAGGATTAACAAAGTGAAAGTATAAAATAAAAACTAGTTAATTTAAGGGGCCAAGTGTAATGTCCCCTTGTCGAGCATGATCTTCTCAGATGACCGTTGACCTATTCTGGAGACCCGTAGGCTACTCAAACGGTTTGATTAGGGTTTCTTGTGTGGAGGTCGCGATTGCTAGTGATTTGGTGATTGAACTGCGTTTTCCTTCTAGGTTTTTTGTGGGCTTCGCAGTGATATGTTTCTTTTGGCATTCTGAGCACTTTCTGGAATTTACTATTTTTAGTAATTTCTATTTCTGGCAGTGATCCTTCTAGTCTCGGCACAATTGACTTTCCTCTTCAGTTGACTCAATTGGTTTATTCAGATTCTGGCTTCGGAATGCAGTTTCGGAGAGATAAGTTCATTTCACTTAAATAACATTGTATTTTAATGTTATATTACCCCTTGGCCTAGTCTATTGACTTAATGTTGTTTTAAAAAGTGATCTTTTAAGGGTGGCGCCATCATGGAGATTATTTTATAATTATTAAGGCTGAATTAAAGCCTTAAGTTGGACGCCATTATTAAAGTGATGAATTTAATTAAAAGAAGTCAAATTGAAGCTTTGAAGAAAGGGACGCCATCTTTTGGAGGATTAGGTTTGACTCTGAAAAGAAGGTTAGGGTTTCGAGAAGGTCAACGGAAATTTATAAAAGGAAGCCTTTGGTTCTCATTTCAGTATCTTTTGTCTACAGGAATGTTATGCTGCTGGTTTGGCTCTGGGATTGCTTCGAGGAATGTAAGCCTCCTAGCTAGGCATTGCTTCTCGCTTGAAAGATAGCGACTAGTGGTGAATTAGTGTAGTTTGTGAGTCGCATTGGGATTTGAGCATTGTAATCAGCTTGTGGCTGTTTAGTTCAGTTTTTGCATATTAGAGATTTTCTGGAATTGCATTTTTATCTACAGCAGATTGATGTTTTTATTCATAAGTCCAAAAATACAAAAAAAGTCATTACGGGTATTGTCTAAATCTATGTGTTTGTAAGGGGCGACTCATTTCTCCAAGTTGCAGATTTTCTGGAGAAGCTTTGAATTTTTAATGTGAAATCGCCCTTCTTGCTGGGCCGTACTTTCCAGATTTGCCTTGGGATTCGTGCATTAAATACATAGTCTTTTGTTTAGCTTTCAGTGCCCTATCTTGGTCGCCATTTTATTAGGGTCATATTGCATCTCGTCTGGTGGAATTTGATTAAGTTTGGAGCAAGTTGTGAGTGAATTTGTGAGTTTCAGGGCTGCTGTTCGTGCACGTGGAAAACAGGACTGTCACAAATCAGTTTGTCAGGTTGGCTCTAATAATTGAGTTTTTGATCTAAGCTTTATTATTCAGTGAAGTAAACTCAATATATATTGTTGCAGCTTATATATCTCTTGATTCACGTTGATAGCAAGGCATTGTCTAATATATTGTAAGCTGGCAGTAGTACTGACAGTAGTTCATAATCTTGCTTTATCAATTTGTAATGCTCAATCTTTACATTCTGTAATTGCTTGTAATACTTCTCATCTCCGCCCTATGGTAGCTCCTTTCCCACTCCGGGTTAGGGAAACACATTCTGGGTGTCGAGTTCCTTTAGCATTCTAGTTTATTTCCCTTCAAAGCATTGTAATTCTTAGCACTCCGCCATATGGTCGCCTCAATTCCATTTTGGATTGGGTAGCACATACTTGGTGTTGAGTTCCTTTCAGTACTCGTAGTGTAGAAGATCCTCTGACCACATGCTCGCCATCATCGGCGCCATTCTTGGTTAGAGTTCCTTCCAGTCTGTTTCTGCTTTCAGATCCTCTGACCAATGCTCACACCTTGCCCACATCGGGATCCTGGTGTACATTCTGGTTAGAGTTGCTTCAGCATCATTTTGGTTTGATCTAACCTTAACGGGTGCATTTGTTTGTAAACTTGAAATTGAAAAACGAAAAAATTGGCTCGGAATATTTCACCAAGCCACCTTCACATTTCTCATGCCACCCTTCTCCTAAGTTCAAATCAGATGAATCCAAGAAAGTTGCGTCCTCACTGTCTGATACCTCAAATTAATTATGTATTTTCTTCCCTCACACTCTTTTTCCATTTATGGTTGGCTTTGACTGCCACCAGCCATCCCCAATCCAACAGTAACTCGTATGCTTTCTTATATAATGAGATGACCACAAAATGAAATAAAGATGTTTAAGTTACAATGAGTAAATTTTGAACCACTGGAACTCCAAGCACTTTGATCCCTTCTTGGTCTACTCCCACCAGTTGAAAAGTTGGAAGTCAAATGGTCTACTTGCCCAAACTTCTCCATGTATCTTCTTGAAGTACATCCCAAGTATCGTCATGTGTACTGCACATTGGGACTCAATCTAACATTGCCAAAATTTGCTTAAGCCCTAGCTCCTTTGTGCATTTAGACCTCATTTTTCCATCACATTTAACTCATCTGAGAAATCTTTGTATGGGTCCCCATTTGTCAAAGTTTGCCTAAGTGCCATTCTCCTTAATCCCCCACGGACCTACCATGTGTTAAAATTTGCAAAATCTTAAGAAAATTCCAAGTCTACAAGAGTTTTCATCATTTTTTGTCATCCTTATGTAATTACAAACTTTCCTTGCACTATTGAACATTTCCTGATCTAGTTCTGACCTCCATTCCTCACAGAATCTCCAAAAGGCTCTTCGCATCTTTTATCCCTTCCATTCTCCTTTATTCCCTCCATTTGTGGATTCCCAATGTGGCCTAGACCTCCCTTTCCCATCCCTATATCTGGATTTACTCTCATTCCTTGCAATCTTCATTATCCCTTTCCTTGAAAACTTTCAAAGTGGATCCAAATATTTCCTTCTTCACTTAATCCACTTCCCTCATTCTGTTCTGCAAGATTTTCTCCCATATCATTTCCAATTCCCCCTTGCAGAATCCTCACCCACCTTCGAACATTCAATTTCTTGCTTGGAAATATCATCCTAATGTCCACTTTTGCACCAGATTCCCGCAAAGATTTCCTAAGCCTTTAACCATTCATTTCTTCCTTTGCAGAGGTTGACTTGACTTCCGAACTTCCTCCACTTTGTCTTGTTCTCCCTTTCAATTTTGCACTGGAAATCCACAACTTCTTCATGTGCTTCCAGTGCCCTTTTCGCCCCTTTGCACAGACTTATGTCAAACTTTAGGACCACTATTCCAATGTCCACTTCCAAGGTTCAATTCTAGACCAAAATCTCACATCACTTTCCAAACCTCCTGACCCACATCGAACCACTTCTGCACAAAATTCCCACAAAGATTTCCAAAGCCTTTCCCCATTCATTTCTTCCTATGCGGAGGTTGACCTGACTTCCTCCACTAAATCTTTCCACGATGTAGAAGAAGGTAATCCATACACAAGAACTCAATATCCAAAGTGTCTATGTAACATAGTTAGTTTTGCATTGCATCCTTGGTATCTTGTAAACATGTTGACATATCCATCGTTCCATCTTCAAGATTCTTATCATTTTATCCAACACTATCCTTGAATTGTTGACTATCGTCAATTCTAGATGTTCTTTGCACCTCATCCTTCAAAATATGATTCTCAGTGCAAGTAGGTGAGCTCCTCTTATAAGTTCTTTGGTGGTCATGGAAGCAAGCTCGTCCTCACCTTCAAATATGCTATCTTCAATCATGCTCGTTGCCATTCATTAAATCATCGTGACAATAATTTCCCTATGACATCAATGACAATATCTCCAACATTGTTGACATTGTATAATAGGGTGACCTTTGAAGTCATCCTATATCCAACTCCAACCTCCCCCATATTATTATTTTTTCTTCAATTATTATCATTTCTCTAGTTCTGATTGCCACCTGAAGATGCATTTTTATTATTCTATGACTTCAAAAGTGTTGTGGTTGGAGTAGACTACTCTTGCTAAGTAAAGAGCACTCGCACACTTCTGTTCTTAAAATTATATAGGTAGTCCTTGGTCGAATGGCCCAATATTTGAAAAATTTCGCAAAACTTCTTTTTGAGACAATTACTCTTAGTGTGATCCACAACCTTGCAATATATGCACCGCAACACTTTTAGATTTCTACTACTCTCTTTTTTCTACTTTCAGCTCCTTCATTCAAAGCATAGCTCGTCATACTGCTTGAACCAATCCTAGATCATAACTTTTGTCGAACTCGCCATCAACCTCCATTCTTTCCATTAATGATTGTATACATCCTTCAATGAACCAAAGTTTCCTAAGTTTGTTCACAAGTTCTTTTTCCAATTTTCCAACTAATTCCTTGAGCTTATTATCATATGCTACTATACTTTCACACTTCTCTTGTCTAGTGTTCTATATTTTGGCAACAATCTCATTGTTGTCCCAATGGAGCCTAAACTCCTTCCCAAAGGTTGTCCTTAGCTTTCACATGTATTTCAATATGCTAGCAACATATCCAAGTACCAATTGATTGCCAACCCCCTTAGGTGGTTGGAAATAAGCACAACTAATGGGCTCAATTTGTCCATCCATTCGCTACCAAAATGGTTCCACAGATCTTACAATACCTTATTTGATCTTCAAATCCATCACTGATAAATTTTGGTAACTCATACCTCTCTATATACAAACTATCCCATTGGAGTCACCATTGGTCCTTGATGTGAAATTAGTGATTGGAACTTTCTCCTCAAGAAGCTCTTATTCAAACAAACCAATGCTCCCTTGGCACTCTTGAACATTTCGAAATCCCCAACCCTTCTTGAGACTTCAGCAATCCATACACTAGTATTGCCCTCGAGGTCTCTTTTCTCCATTCCAATCCTTTGTCTCAATGCTTTTGGCTCACTTTCTTTTATTAGTAATTCTTCAATAGGTTAGATATTTCATTTTGCTTCTCTTTCTATTCCACTAATGTCCTCAAATTTCAACTCAAAACAAAAGCTTCCCTCATTCGAAACCTCTAACCTAACTTGATTGGAAAGATCAATTGTTCCTTCTTCGGGAAGAGCAAGTTGCCTAGCAACTTCAACCCACTACTCCTCTATAAGAGGTTTCTCCAAAATCAGTTGGATGTACAAATAATTCCTTTACTCCCAACTATGACACCTTTCACTTTCGCTCCAAGGTATGCTAATGTATTTTTTCCACTATAATCCACAATTTTCTCCTTTAATCATTTGATTTCTAGGTCTTGCTCTATCTAGTTGATGGTTTTATCACGCCTTATTTGAACTTAGTGGCATTAATTTCTCAAATTATGGCAGCATTGGCTTCACCTCATTTTTCTTCCTCTCAATGGCTATTTTCTTTGTATAGTTGGAGCATTTGCTAGTGTGTCCTTCGCACTCACATTCTATTAGAAGATCCTATATTATAATGTAATGCCTCGCAAGGAATCGAGGTAGGCAATTTAGTAAGGTATCTATATCTTCCCTTACCACAAAGTTGTTGCAAATTGTTTCATTCAGTACTTGATTTCTCTTGACTTCTTCGTGAACATGTTCTTGTACTAAAACATCCCAAAGATATCAAAAATATCTTGTGAGATCATTTCACATTCTTGATTTGTGTCTACAATTTCATCAATAGGCCTGCCCATTTATGGTTCCATGTTTCCAATGTCTTCAATAAGTATCGTTGATCGACAATGATTCTTTCAAAATCCCACCCAATTCCATATAGGCAACAATGCCAAATGTTTACTACAAGACTACTACACTGCCAATTGAAATAATAATTGAACATAACATAATTTACATTGTGCCTTTTTCCATTATCCAACTTAGTATGGTTTCACTATATGAGCACACAATTGTGGTATGAGTGTTCCATTGTTTTTTATTTTGAGACTTTAACACACCTTTTTTTTAGGCGTGCACCTCTCCAATGAGGGGTTCTTTTTGAATTTCCAACTTGGTGCAGCTCTACAATGAAGGGTTCTTTTTGAATTTCCAACTAGGTGCACCTCTCCCGTTAGGCATACACATCCACTATGTGGTCCCTTTTTGAAATTTTGAACCTTATGTTCTCCTTTAGACAGGCACACATTTGGGGTCGGAGTGTTCCCCTTTTTTGTGTTTTATTTTTCAAACTTGGATGTTTTTTTTGTGAGACACGAACCTCTCCATTGCTTAGCACCTTTTTAAACTCAATACATTACGCTCTTTGGTATGCACCTTTGCATACACTATCCCTTAACTTTAAACATCTAATACACCTCTTTCTTGTAGCACAAGACTTCTCCATGGACCTACATTTTCCACTTTGCCAAATTTGGTACACATCTTCACATGGAAACACACTTGGGGTTGCATTGCACCATTTCAAACACTTATGCAAATTTGGTACACCCCTTTGGTCAAGGGCACATCTCTATATTGGAGCATATCATTTTTCATGTTTTTTTTCCTTTACTCCCTTTTTCAAACTTTGATCTTTGTCTCACCAAACGCATTAGAGAGCTCTTTTCATTGGCCCTAAAAAGATACAAACTTGAAACAACAAAAATAGCATTGGTGACCATGACAAGGATTCAAATATAGCTCACAATATGAGGAATGTTAAGTATTTGACTCACAAGATGACTAGATACAAAAAATTTCATGTGTGCACAAAAGCATTCACCAAGACAACTAATGCTCCACATGCTGCTTAATTATTCTTCAAGCAGTTTTCGAGCAATTTCAAACAACAATAAACCAAACATTTCTAATCATGGAAAATCATGTTTCTTGAGTCACTTTTCGCATTTACGTGGAATCTTCTTGCTTGTCAATCACATCTCTCCACTTCAATCTATTCACAAAATGATGGACATACAAAGGTGGTCAATGGCACCTTGGCCTACGCTTTACACATCTAACATCAATGGAATAACAACTATTTGCATATCATTCAACACAACTACAACTAGGCTACCCATCTCCATGGAACATTCTTCTTTTGATGTTTTTTAGGGCTTACAACCTTAGTCGCCTTATGTTATTACCATTGCTTTTTTTATTCCATATACATGTCCCAAATAGGAGGACAACAAAGCTTCTTCCTTTGTGCCAAATTTGATCAAGCTTCACACCAAAACACAACATATTCTCCAATTGGCTCAAAATGAATTCAAGGCACTCCATGATTGATGGACGAATGGGGTAGCAATCTAAGTAGGCCTGATTGTGGGGGGAACTTTGTCATTAAGCACACTTAAGCCAGAGTGGAATGGGTGACCTCCAAGATGTTTCAATGCTTCACCCCTATAAGCATCACCTGGATGCAATAAGTGCTAAGTAGACCATTCATGGTCTTGAGAAACGGTTTGTTATGAACCCATGAAACATGGGTCGATGAAGATAGATTTAAAACCATGCAATCGAATCTCAATATATAAAGTGACTACCTCATTCTCTCCAAGTTGATAATTGGGTCCAGCTTCACTTTGATAAACAATATTTTCACAACAAAGAACATAACAAGTTAAAGCCTATTAGATGTGGGCCCTATATTATTCTCCAAGTAATCAGGTCTAATACCTTTGGCCTAGATCCTTCAATGCATCTTGGCATGCATGATGTTGTCAATATGAGCCAACTCAAGTTGTATGAAGCTTTGCAATTAAAGGAAGAGCTTTCCACCACTTATACTAAGGCTACCATTCCAAACTTTTAACACCTATTGCCCAAGGATTGTTCACTTCATATCCCAACTCATTGAAATTGTCTGAAGAAAATCACTATTCAATCAATTGCAAAGGCACCCTGCCAACATAAAGCAAGTATTCTCCAAGCAAGCTTTTGTACAGAAGTTTTCTAATCATACATAGAAGTTGGGGACACTTCCTCTGAGCCAAGAGGGAATGATGAGAATCTTATAATTATTTACATCATTGTAAATATCCTTCCTATACGCTTAGCACAGTTTACTAGAGCTTCACTAGTAGCTAGCTCACATTTCCGTTCAATAAAGCCTCACACACTAGATGCAAGTTAGACAAAAATGAGGAAGATTGTTGGTCTATGGAGCCTGCTTAGACTTTGGAGTTTAAATTTTGGCCACTTTGCCTGGCACATTAAAAACAGTTGTAAAACTGCCCAAAATTATAATGTTTTATTGCTGTGGATTGGAAATGAACGGTCACAGTTTTGTGAACAACCAGCAGCAAGGTGCACATGGGAAACGAATAGCTGCGTGAAGTTGAAATTTGTTGCTGCAAGTCGCATGGAGAAGTGTGAAGATAATTACAAGTTCTGTAGTGGGCGCATGTAGTAGTGCGTGGTGAAATTGAGCAGTGGAAATCGTGTGCAGTTGTTGTTGCACGTTGCAACTGTTTGCTGCAAGTTAATTGTAATTTGAAATTGCTGGAAGTTAAATAAAATGGACTGTTGTTGTTTGTACATGTAGCCTAGGAAAGGGTGAACTGCGTTAATTTTTATTGTCTCGCCTCTCTGTGAATTTTATTCCTCTGTTCTGTTGATTAAATCTGCATTTAATTGATAATAGATCTCCTCATTCCTGCAAGTAAATCCTAACAGGTTTTAGTTCTCTGAAGGCTCACATACTGCAGGTAAGTTACACTAGCAGATGTGATCCTGCATGCCCAGTTTGGGGACAGTTTGTATGTTCAGCCTTGTCTAGCCAGCATACATCCTCACAATTGTAAATCTATTTTACCATACTGATATAGAGTGTACAGCATCAGTCTTCGCAGCTGATTGCATCTATTACATCTGTGGATATGATGTCATCAGAGTCATGCCTGCTAGGTTGTTGCAAAAAGGGTGTGTCACAATACAATTGCTGCCAAAATTGAAAAATCCTTGTCATAGAATCATATTACCATCACTGACAAGAATTTTTTTCAGAAAAGTCCACAATGCCCATGAAATCAAGAAACTATGTTGACTTAAAGAATTCTTCGACCAGGTGCAACTGAAGTCTTGCTTTGGAAAAAGGCTCCAGTGTCACAGCTTGAATTCCAATCAGGAAATAATTATTTTTGGCATCACATTTTACTTTGACTATTTTCTTTCGCTAAAAATGGCATATGTGATGTTCTTCATACACTTGCTAAAGCATAATTTGGTTAGGCCATGGCAATCAACCTGATGATATTGTGGGTTAAAGACAGATATTGGTGTTTTAAAAACATGTCATGTTAACCAGTCCATTGTCAGAGTTTGGAATGGTTTCAAGGAAGAGTTTACATTTTGTTGAACCTTTCTTGGCTGTTGTATGGCTAGATTGTACATGGATAATATCTAATAAAATTATACACAAACCTCGAAATTCCTCAGGGATACTTCAAGCAATGTTGAAAGAACTGAAAGGATTGTTGGCCAAAAATTCCATGAAAACTATGTATTGTTCTGGGAATCTGGAGTAACAATAATAAAGAAGAAGTGGTTTCAGCAAACCATATCAACAGAGTGCTCTAAATTCATGATTTTCTGCCATGGCAAAATCTACTCACGTAATAACATGAACAAAATACATTTAAAACATCTAAAGTACTCTAGGACTAGTACGTTTAACATACCTGTAAAACCCGGTTTTTACGGCCTGGTGCAGCAGCAATCAAACCAGGTGTGTCAATAATGGTTAAGTTAGGACAGTATTTGTACTCTATCTTTATAATTATTTCTTTTGCTGAAAATTGACAAGCTTCCTGCTCCAGCCGCATATTTTCAGCTTCTATGTAAGCCTGAAACCAATACACCTCAGATATTAAGCATTAAACAACAAAGCCTGACAGGATTAGTAAAACAATAAACCCATCACAAATATTAAGGCAATACCTTAGACATAAGACTATTGTTTTAACTTTTTTTCTATCATGATCTACAAATCAAAATTTACAGATATTGGAAGATATCTTATCATTTTTATAATTTAAAGGAATGTAATATAGAAACATGCAGAATGTTAACAAATATCTTGATGTCAGTGAAATTGAAATTTCAAGTTGCTAAATTAAAGTTATATTATACATACATAAGAAACAACGCCATGCAGCTGTACATTAAACCCATGCAGAGCAACTAACCATTGATATCAACTGCTCTGTGCAATAAACCAATGCAGAGTAACCAACCAGCATTCCCAATGAAGGTATTCAAACAAGTGTTATCATACACATGCAATTCAAAATGATGCATAGATAGAAGCACAATAAATTGTAAGATGAGATTAGGTGCACGCACACTGCAGCTGTTTTTTCTGATTAAATTGTTAATATGACACATAAGAAAATTCAACTAACTTTAGGTTATTTCAGCTTCGAGCTTACTGCAGTAAAGGAAAGACTATTCTCTTTTCTGTCTATGATTTTATGCTACTGATTTTTGTAATGTGAGACTCACTCTTTCCCCCAAAGAAAGTTTCTAGAACAACATTTAGTAATTCACACATACCAAATTTAATAATATATCCTGAATAAATTTCAAAACACTATATCAAATCAAAATAGGGAATGGAGATCAACATTTTATTCAAATTGGACATAAAAATTTCAAAAACAAAACATTCCACAAGTCCTTTTACAATTTTGGATACTGTGGTCCTTGATTCAGATGACCTCCCTTGGGAGACATATATGGGAGAAATATACAAGCTTGGTTCTGAGGTTATAGATCAACTAGCCATTGGTGGACTGACTGTTCTCTGATGGAGAGTCTGAATACTCCTGAAGCTCAACATGGCAAAACAATGAGTTCCTGAGAGCAATTTCAAAAAAATCATGATTGATGAAATTGCTCCTTGAAATTCCTTCGTCCATGCCACCTTTTGTACTAGCACTTATTAAGTGTCGGATATTTTTCCTAGCTGGTCCCACAGGATCCCATGGTACAGTCTTTTTTTACTTTACAAATTCCGTTAAGCCCTTCCAGTTCTCAGTTACAGACAACTTATACTGCACTGGTATCAGACAGAGCAAGCCTCAATTTTGTACATTTTCAAGTCCTTTCACTCCTAAATTATTTTTACTAGGTAAATTAAATCGACTATTTTATAGCAAACACCTAATTGCGTGTCTGAATTACATCACTCACTTTATGGTTGGTCTTCATGAAAATTTGAAATGTTCACAATCTTAAGACATAGCACTGGCCTACAAAAAGGCATAAAAAACGAACATTGTGAAATAAGTGAATCCAATTTGTGGCATTCTATGGCCAGAAAATCATGTCTTATTCACAAATACAAAGAAAAAGCTACAAAATTGAAACTTGATCGAGTTCTATCTCAAGCAAATGCTCAGAATTGTTATAATCTTATTACTCGTGCACCATTTCATGAGGTTTGGGAAATGTGTATTTCTGCGACTTAAGTTCATTCTGTCCTATCATCAAAACTGCAGGTGAACCTCAGAAGTCATTTGATAAACAAATGTACAGTTTGTATTGGTAAACCACCCGTAAAGTGATTTTAGAGCATGACCACCATTTTAAAGTTTAAAATAAGTATCCTTGCAGTCATGTGGTTGCCGCAGCACTTCCACATTCTCTTCCCCTATTCTTCCCAAGTCTCTGCCAAGTACCATCAGTCATCCTCCAATCCCTAGGACTACCGTGAGCAAGGTAATGAATAGCCATTCAGGAGCCCAATTTAGAAAATCATGAGTAACTTTGAGGCAAGATGAGATTACTTACTAAAAAAAGGTAGCTTACTGGATAATCTAAATATAAAATAATTATTATTGAATAATCTAAATATATATATATATATATTACAGAGGAAGAGTAGAAGCAGAATACACAGGCCATCGTATGCGTGGAATATAGGTCAGTGCAGGTTTGAGCTTTGCCCTTTTGAAGTCAAGGAAATTAAACAGTGTACTTATAACATACATGGGATTGTTTTCTCTAGTACAGATGCCAATTGCATAGGGCTTACCATGCCTGCCAAATCAGTTTTTGTCATGGTTACACAGACAAACTCACTCCCCCCTCCTCCCACAACTCTACATCCTCATCCCTGTGTCCCTTGGCATCCTCAAGACACAGACAACAGGGGATGTCCCCTATCCCCAATGTTTGCAAGGACACATCCCCAAAACACTTCTAACAAGGTCCTACATCCCAAGGATGTCCAGCCATCCCAGATATACGCTCAACAATGACAAATGCTGACAATGAGTGATCTTTCCTTCCTCTTCACAACTGCATGTGAAAAAAGCAAATTGATTGTGATAATTGTGAGTTTCAAACGAGAGAGTGAAGTAGTTATAGGGAGTGTTTAGGATTTGACATGGGCATGGAGAAGAAAGGAAAATAAAGGAAAGATCACTCATTGTCAACAATTGTCATCGTTGAGTGTGTGATCACTCATTGTCATCATTCTTCTGTTAGTAAATAATATTCTCCTCTGCACACTAGAGAAGCTAGTGTTGATATTTGTCCGTACTTTTTTCAGAATTGATATCTTTGGATAAATATTTTATTATTTCTAGGATTTGTTTAAAAATAACTTCCCAGGTGTAGAAAGAAAAAGAGAAAATTGATTACTTTCAAGAATATAAACTTCTGTAAGGGACAAAGAATGATGAGTCGCTATTACCCTAGCAGGGCTGGGCTCAGGTTCCTGTGGTTGAGCCAGTGAGGTTTAGTCGGTTCAAAACAGAGGGAGCTGGATCTGGTTGGTTTGGTCAAAATGGAGTCAGAAGGGGAGGTGTCAAACGACAGCAAAGGTCAAACCAGGGTTTTGGTCAGCCTTTTCATTTTGAATTTGATTTTAGGCAGAATTCTTCTTGTTTAGGCAAGACAGCCTCTCTCAAACCTGGAGTGTGGTTTTGGATGTCAATGCTGTTCCACTGGTAAAAGGGAGGAGCCATGAACCCCAAAGCAAGGCCTTGTCTCTTTTTGTCCAGATTTTGGTGGCTGAACATGCTCCAATCGTCTATTGGAAGGATTCAATGTCAGTAAAGAAATTGAGTTTTTATTAGAGATGGCAGTTCTTGTCGGGATAGATGGCTTTTTATGGATTCAATTCAATCCTAGGCTTGAGAAACATAGGATCCAATGCCTAATCTCTTTTTTTCTCCTGAAAGGCTTCTTTATTTTTTAGTTTTCCTCTAAAACGGCCCAACAACATGCTTTAGCCTTGAAGCCCCTTAAATTCAAGGAGTGAAACATCTCCCTTTTGCCTTGGACCCCTGGTTTTGTTAGTTCTTTTGTCTCTTCTCCCTTGGAGTTGTGGCTCGATTGTATGGCCCCCTTCAGAATTCTAAGCTATTGATTGCAATTTGGGTGAGCTAAAGGAAGTTGATATGAAATCTCTACAAAGATTGCATATAATATAAGCTAGAATTAAGATTTGGGGAGATGTGGACCTCTCGCTTCCTAAACACATTATCCTTTCACTTACATTTGGCTACTACACTAAAAGAGCTTGATTATGAACATATTCATTTTAGATGTTTTATTTGTCATAAGATTGGCAAGAGGCCAATGCATCCAAGAGCCATGTTAGTCAACGGGAGCTCTTGATGGAGGTGTTTGGTTCTCTCTGCTTGAAAGGGATTTGGAAGAAGATAGAAGTTTCAAATATCAAAAAAAAGTTTTTTTAGCACTATAACAATAATTGTTCTTCAAAAACAGTGCTAGCTTCTTCTCAACACCATAATGATTCCAAACTTTTACCTTAAATTTTGGCCCAATTGCTTCCCTCTAAAGCTTTGCAAAGTGCACTTTATCCACTGAGATCTCTATTGGATCAGCATTTGAACTCTTTTGAGATTGCTAGTTGCTCATTGTCAACAAAGATTGATCATGAGGCACTTCAATTTTAGGTTGTTCAAATGTGGAGGAACCTTGAAGGTTTTAGGTAGCATTTCCAATGTTAAAAGTTTCTCTAACATCCCTTTCAAAAAGTGGAAAGAACAAATGTGATCAAAAACTTCGGGTGAAAATCCATTGGATTCTACTATGGAAGATACTGAGGGAAACATTTGGGAGACTATGGATTGCTTTCTATTAGGTGTGGTATTTGAAGAGTGAAGGGGGAAGGTCCCTTCAAGGGAGTAATGAAAGTCCTCTCTTGGAATCTCAAAGGCTTGAATATACCTAACAAAATTCAATGGGTGGAACATCAACTAAGGTTTTGTAAACTGAATATAGTTTTTCTCCAGAAAACCAAACTTCTGGAAGTGGATTTGCTTGTGTTATTCAACTCTTAGAAATCTTGGCACATAGTAGAAATGGATGCCTCAACGGCATCTTAGCTTTTTGTATTCTATGGGATCCCTTTTCAATTCAGGTTTCTTCCTTAGGTTAAGTGCCAATTGGATTTGTTGCTCCTTTAAGTCATGCAAGAAAAATATTTCAAGCATTCTATTTAATGTCCTCATTGGCCTGATTAGGAAAAGAATGCTTGAGATGGTATCTCTATGCAATTATATTATTTGAAAGATCAAAAAGTTATATTGGGTGGAGACTTCAACACACTTGCTAGTGCAGCTAATAATAGGGTGGTGCTTGTCATTCTATTCAATCTAAATTGGATTTTAGACCTTTTTATATTGCAACCAGTTGTTGGATATTGTACCTAGATAGGGTTGTTTTACCTAGACCAATAAGCACGAGGTCGTCTATCATATTGTGAAGCAATTGGATACATTTCTAGTTTCTTTGGCATGCCTTGAGAACTGTTGGCTCTCTTAGTCAATTATTCTTTCAATAGTTGGATCCGACCATTAACCTCTTTGTCTAAACGTCTTGGTTGATGCCCCTCTTTTTCAATGTTTGCTCAAGTTTGGACTTATGTGGCCTCAACATAAAGACTTGCCAATTGCAATGGAGAGATGATGGCTTACGATCCCTTAATATTCAAGTTTTGTTATGTTCCATTTGTTTGGGAAGCTCATGTTTGGAAAAAGTGCCTCTTCACTTGGATTAAATATGTTTTTCAGAATATCTTTGCCTCTAGCTAATGTGAGCATTGAAGCTCTACTAGCCAAGGTTTGTCAATCCGTTCTTTAGGGCTTTCTGATAGTGAGTGGGAGGAAGAGTCTCGTTCACTAGCCATCCAAGAGCAATTGCCAGCTACTTCTTTGGGTTTTGGATGATGATAAAAACTACAAATATTTTCATTCAATAATAGTGGCTAGACCCCAAGTGAATTGGATCCCTTCCATTCTTAATGGTAGTGGGTTCTTCTAGAATCTCTATAGGATTTTGCCTTACAAGTAGTCAAATTCTTTCGAGTTTTTTCCTCCAATGATTGGTTGGTTGATATTGACGAGTACATAATTATACTAGGAGGGACGGGGGAAGGGGGAGAATCAGTATAATACAAAATTTTACCAATTTAAACTTAATCAATCATAACAATAATAACCATGCAAGATTTTGACAATTAAGAACACAAGAACGCCATGATTTACATGGAAACCCTTACGAGAGAAAACCACAGCAAAAATATTGCTTTTATTAAACTTCTTTTTACAAATTCTAGAGGCGCCAACCCCTCATTCGAATTGTCTTCACAAATTTTGCTATAACTCTCTTTTTCAATCTGCAAATGATCTTATAATCTCCTTATAAATCTACAAACGATCTTCATAATTTTCTCTTCATAAATCTGGTGTATATGTCTTATTTGTTATCCTTATTCATTCCACACACACAATTTCTCCACTTGCCTTTAAACCTTTAATGATTCTATGAATGGATGCAACCATTTGAATAATCATGTCTTTCAAAAACAAATCTGCCTTAACTCCTTACAAATTTGGCTTGAATGATCTTCTATATTCTCTTAATAAACTCTTCTTGTGTTTGTATGATATATTCCTTTGGCTCACACACTTACTTCCTTCTTCACTTCTATACATTTCTCATTCTTTCTCTTTTTATATCTTCACATTCAAATGAGAAGATGTATCTTTTTGAAAAGAGACATCCATTAGAAGAGACAACCTTTTGAAATGATTGCTGCCTTTTGAAAACTAATTCCAAACCTTTCTAATTTCTATTTTTATTGTTCTTTACACACTATTGATAGATCCCTTTTTTATATCTTCATTACTTTACTCTTCTATCTTCTTCTTAAAATCTGATGTGTATTTAATATATCTTTTTCTTTATCTTCACTCACATCTTCTCAACATCCCACAAACTTATTTTATATCCTTATACCTCCACGAAGAGAGGCATCTCTTTGAATAGAGATAACCTCACAAACGGACATGACCTTTAGTTAAACATTCCTTAAAGATAATCGCTGCCCTTATCAATTATACCAAGTGCTGCCTTCTATAATCATAAGCTTTAATAATATTAACCACAGCTTATAATAAATGAAACACTTTTAAAGTGGTTGCTACCCTTCATAAAATATTCGCTGCTCTTCATATTATGATCACTGCCCTTTCATCTCATAAGCGCTGCTCTTTCATTAACATTTTGTCTTATTCTAATTGTGTCCTATATGCTTTTTGTCTCTTTCTTCTTTTGTCTCATTCACTCCCTTAAATCATTCACTACTCTAAATTATAATCACTGCTTTTCATAAACGTATTTTGCTTCCTTTTTCTATTTGTCTTAATTATAATCGCTGATTTCATAAATGTATTTGATTCCTTCTTCAATATATATTATTTCATTCTTGGAAAATCTCATATATATGCATACCTGATTTGTCTTCTATGTCTTCACTCAAGCCTGCAAAAACTCTTCTCTTAATACTGCATTTATAATGGTCTGCTTCTTATACTTGTAATCTGATTTTGCTTCTCATGACAACCACAGAATGTAATTTGATGATGATGATATAGTGGCCTTTGCCTGTAGCGATTTCCTTCACCAAACGATCTGATTTCTTTGACACCAAAGACAACTTCATCTTCTCACCTTTGACATCAATGACAACATTTCCAACAGATAGATCTACTTCTAACAATCTAGTAGTGGGCATTTGCAAGAATCTTGGTGAGTCAAAGAACTCTAGTTTGATGGCCCCATTTCTGTTGGAAGGGGTGGGGGATTGTGTTTTCTTTGAAAGGGTATCAGGCTCCAAGATATTCTAGGGAAGGATTTCATGGCTACAGTCAATAATTTTCTTAAGATTGGGAAGGTTCTGAAAGAGTTTAAACATACCTTTTTTGCTTTGGTTCCAAAGAAGCCCAACTCTTCCTCTTTCAAGGATTTTAGATCTATCACTTTGTGTAATACACTACAAAGAAATCATTTCTAAGGCTATTGTTGAAGGATTAAAACCCTTTCTCTCATTATTAATGTTAGAGGAACAAGGCGGTTTTGTGGAAGGTAGGCAAATTTTGTATGGTACTATAGTCACATATGAAATTATTCACTCGCTAAATAAGGTGAAGCTAAACAGTATGGTACAAAGTTAATCAGGATTGCTTAGCTGCAATGATGCTTTGGGCTTTCCAGATAAATGAATTTTGGTTCCTCAACGTAGTTTTTGGAGCTTGGTTCTCCATTCTGGTTTGGGCACCAAGTTAGCTTGGCAATTTCTAGTTGATCCAAAATTAGATTAATTTACCATGCTGAAATGGAAATAGTTGGGAGATTAGGATGTGATTGTTTCTTCTCTGTTGAGGATTTCGATTTGTCAAGTGGTTCATCAATTTGGAACATTATGGTTGCCTCTAGAGATTTCATTGGCTCTAGGCTCTCTTGGGATCTAAGCGATGGTATGTTGATTGACTTTTGGTTGGATTCTTCGATGGATTACTTGCCTTTGATTGGTATACCTAGATTGGATGAAGCTAGAGATTGATTGGTTCAATGTAGGGGATCAAAGGTGGCTGATTATTGGAGGCAAGAATGGATGAGGGGTAGGTTTCTCCATCACTATAAAATCTTTGAGGATTTGCCCTTCCCTAGGGATTAATAGGTTCAATTAGCTTCTTTGCTTAAAGAGTAAAGGATTCCCACTCTTCATAAACCAAATCATGTTCATTAGATTTGGGACTCTTTTGGAAATTATTCAATGAAGGAAGAATACAATCTCCTCCAAAATAGGCATTTTCTACAAGAGGTGGACTAGTTGGTTAGGTTAATTTGATGTAAGGAAGCCCACTCAAAGTTTAGTGTGTTTACTAGGCTAGTGGTGCTCAAATTCTCACTTGTGATAATCTAATCAAGCAGGGTTTCCATGGTCCTTTGTAAAATGTTATTTGTTAGCACTCTAAGGAATCAATAGATCACTAATTGCTTCATTGCCTATTCTCTTTGGACATCAAGAATCCTTTTTTAAACTTAGGAGGATTGTGTTGGATTACTCCAGCTAATTTGCATTTGCATCTTCATGGTTGGTCCAAAGGTTTGCCTAGACTTAGTCTCCTTTGGAAGATGTGCTCTTTGTGGCGTGTCTTGCATGAAGCAAGTATAGATGGTGATGGTCCCCCCAATTGAAATATTCCATTTGAGAGCACTTTGTTCAAAAACTAGAGTTGGTTGTAGAGCACAAGGTCTGGTAGCTTCAATTGTTGCTACCCTCTTTGTTCAAGGATATGGTGTATGTTGGAGATGTTTTGGATGATGTTAAGGCTCTAGTTGAAGATTTGAATCTACCAGCTTCTTTGAAAGATGTTAACGTGGTAAGGAAATTTTAACTATGTACAAAGGATACAAATAGTTCAAGGCGTATTGACTTGACTTAGGCTAGATGGTGAAGAATTTAAAGGTTCCTCAAAATTGTGGGTGTTTGGTAGGGTTGAGTGTTTTCTTGATGCCCTCTTTTGACACGAATGACCTTGTGCAAACCAAGGAAAGAGTGGAGGTGTTTCATAGAGTGAAGTTTCTTGGATTGGTTGTTGGGTGTGATAGTTTGGCATTGGATGGTGTTGTTGGAAGGAAGGAGGAAGTCGGAATGGTGGATATGGCAAGCTAGGTGTTAATCATACCAATGGAGTGGGTAAGTGGTGAGCCTATGTTTAAGATTGTAGCTTTGTATTTATTTTGTCAGTTGCTGTTTTGAGTGGGTAGTTGTTAATGATATTTTTCAGATACATAATGAATACTTAAAGAGCAAATTATGAAATAAATTTAAATGATAGCTTACAGCTATTTAAATTTATTTATTGATTATTTAAACAAGTGACGCCTTCCTTAAGTCACTAAAAGATAAAATATAAAATGAAAAATAAATAAAAGACATTTATTTATGGTGGCCGACCTTTCTAGGAAATCGCGCCTTTCTCCAAAAGACGTCTTTCCTAAAGAGGCCAACCTCTCTTGTGAAGGGGTGCGATTCTTTTGAGTTACCTATTTATATGAATCTCCTCATTCATATTATTCATCAAGTCAAGCATTCGATTAAAAGGAGAAGGAGTTCTGATCTGAGCAGCAGATCTTCATCTATTGTAGCAGCAGATCGATTCAAGCATATTCTTGTTGTTTGCATCTAGGAGAGGTGCTATTCTTTGTATTGAATAGGCATTGTATTGTGCCTGATTTGTAAACAGATTTCTATTCATATTGAATCAATATATAGGAGATATATTGGCTGGGTTTTTCTCCCTCGAGTTGGAGGGTTTTCCTAGGGTATTGGCTGTGTTCTTGTGTTGAAATTGAAATTATTTTTGCTTTCTAATCTGATCACTTAAAATCTACAGTAGTCTATTGGTTTTTTGAGTTGTAGTTGAGTGTGTTATTGTTTCAACAATTTTAGTCATTTGTTGTAACCATTTCTTTTTGCAGTCAAGGTAAGCAAAACAAAAGCAACATATATTTTTGTCTCATTAAAGGGAAAAGAAAAACTTTGGATAGGAGGAGAAACTCTGAATGGTCTCCTCCCTGAAGGGATCATTGGAAAATGAATGTTGACACAACAAGAGGCAATTCAAAAAATGCAAAGGTTGGTTGTCATGCCCTCGCCAAGCTCACCGCCTTTAATGCAGTGCAAGATCACAGCCCTTTTAATTTATAACTAGGGTGATTTAATTGAAGGTGGGGCCAAAGAAATGCTAGCAATCCTATAAAGGAAAGAACTTACATGTGTGATGTCCCCATTTTTTATAAGGCCAAAAAGAGATTTGATTAATTAATTAAATATTAAATTGTCTTTATTCTTTAAAAGACTTTTTATTATTTAATTAATTAATGATGAAATATGACTTTATTAAATATTATTGGATAAACTATCGTTTCTATTAAGTCAAGAGTTTCATGAAATATTTAAAGAGAACTATAGCCTTCCAAAGTCGTGAAAATGAAACAGTTACGTAAACTGAATATGGTGAACTATAATAGTGGTCTGGTGGCGAACTCGGGGTATCACGGAGAATGAATATTGTTGGATTCAGATGATAACGGGACTGAGAACGAAAACTCTCAGTGCGTATTGGTCATGCTTGGACGAAAACCTGAGCAAGACATTAGCATAATTTTAGATTTAGAGTAAACACATCATTGGTATTTTATATTGCCGATTGCAATTGATGAAGCTTCATCGGGATTCTTCATATACTGATGTAATTTGAAGGTCGGCCGATATTGGGCACATTCATGGTTACGGAAGTGGATATTGCTATTGATTCTCGCTGCTACACATTGTTATCTGTCAGCCAAAGTTTGAATGCGAGAGGACTCACACGATATTGGTGCATATAAGGAGACGGGAATCATATGACAGTTGCAAGTTCCTTATCGGGATTTCTCTGATCATCAAATGCTAGAAATGAGATGGGAGTCTAGAGATTCCTAGCGGTAATGGAAGACTCGAGTCAAGGAATGGTCAGGCCGTGCCATATCTTAACGTGTATTTAATATCTGGAAAGTCGAAGTCAAGCAAGTGATGTATATCATTCCAGGTATATTGCAAGTATATATATATTTGTTTGAGCAGACAACCATCATTGGTGCGATTCAGGGTCAGGATTATCATTATACATTCTTATTGGTTCGATACATTCAGTTATTGAGGGAAATAGTCGTGTATACTCTTGCGTATTTCCTATCCGTCACTCTCAGCACGGGTATTGATTTTATCGCGGTCATCTTTGCTGGCAATTACTACACTTTGTATACATCCTATCAGACATTATTGATTCTGGATATAACCGACGCAAGAAGGCGCTACTGTGTACTTAATAAATGTTGGTTGGCTGATAATCTAAAGACCGGGTATGCTCACAGTTTGCTCAATATTTATTATCTTCCTCTGTGCATTGAAAGTTCCTTACATAGAATCTAAGATAAAGATTTATATACAGAACCAATACCGCTTGATATTGCGAAATAAATCTTATACTTAATATCGCTGCTGCCAATCTTCTGATATTAAATCTGAATGGTTAAATGAAAATCATATTAACTGTGCTGCCTCTAAGCATATTGTTGACATATATTTCTCTAAGTCTAGTGAGGATATAAATGGAAGACATTGGGTTATTTGTGCCATGTATTTGAAGTGATGCTCTTGGTTGAGGTTGCTAGGAGTATTTATAAACAGTTGGTTGCCCTACATATATAAAAGAGGTCTGAACATTATCTGTACATGGGGACATTCATAATTTTCTATAATGTAATCTGGCTGAGTACAATTAAGTCCTGAAATTCCTGGGAATGTCTGAAAGGTCTGCAATATAAACTTCTGTGTTAATTGAGAACTTGTAATGCTCTATTTACTTGACTTCCATCCTACTGGACTGTTGTGTTTATGCAATACCTTTATTCAATCTCGTAAGATCTGATTCTGCACCGTTACACAATTCAAAAACCATAAATCAATAGACAAATATTGGAAACAGCAAGGAAATCAGAAATATTAATATAAACCAGGTAGGGGTTACAACAACATGGACAGCAATCCCTAAAAGAAAGCATTTAATTAAAATTAATTTGTAACTCTATCAAATGGCAGAGATTAACTATGAAAGGTTGTACTTGTAACTCTTGTAAAAGCCAATGTGGTGAAGAGTTGTGACTCCTTCAAACATTTGAGAAGGAGATCATTCAAGGAAAAAAATCATAAATGTATCAAGGAATATACATCAATCAATCAAAAATGGAAATAAAATATTATTCTCAAAAGGTAGTGATGCAAGCGCATCCAAGGGTACCAAGCAATCCTACACAACCAAAAAATCTTTTTTATTTTCTTTTGCCTTTTTCAATTCTGGTTATGTTTTGATCTTTTAGGCATGAAATAACTCTCTTTTTACCTTCCTTCAGCAACTTTGAATGGCCCCTTTTTCATACACTATTGTTTGGGCATGAAATTCAAATGCAAAGTTAATGACATTAAGGCAAATTCAAATTTCTCCAGGAGGCCAAAGTCCCATGCCCAGGATAGGAGAAGGAATTCTTTATTATTCTATAACTCTTGTGATTAAATAAAAGAAAAGGAATAAATGTTTGTCAAGTAGTGCTTGGCGCCTGGGAGTGGAGATGCAAAGAAGAAGCTAGTGGGTGCCAATTTGGGCAAATAATTTAAAATTTCCAGGAAAACCTCCAAAATTGCATTATGCATGATTTCCGCGCCCAAAACAGAGGAGAGAATTGTTGATTGGCAGATTTGGGAAAGAGAAAAAACCAACGCCTAGCCTGGGAGAGTGGTTGCAGCCATGAACAAAGGAAAAAGATAAGAAAAAGTAAGCAAGAAAGTGAGAACAAGATTTGGATGCCACAATCTCCATGTCCAAAAGTTTGAGAATATATTATTGCTGTCTGTAGAATACATTTTTGTTGAGTTGAAGCTGATTTTTGGTGTTTTTCAAACTCTTGCCTATAGGAGTTTACACATTGGCTTGGAGTTTTGCCAATAGATGTTTGTTGTTGTTGCAGGATTGGATTAGTTTGGCTATTGTTGGAGCCATTGATTCTCATTGTTGTTGCAAACTCTTTGCTTGAATTAATGATTTCAAAATTCATACTGTGTTGTGTTCAAAAAAGAATTTTCTGAAAGTTTGGCTTGAAAGGTAACATGGTATTGTTGGTAAGAAAAATTTGAATCTTTTGTTTTCATGTAGATGAATATGGGAGCTTCCATTGTACAAGTTTTTAGAGAAAAGGGATTTCATTTACAAACTCAAATTAGTTTTCAAAAACTGGTTTGTCACAAGTTGTTGAGAATATTTTCAGAAGTTTAATGGATTTTTAATGAATATCAATATGGGTTCATTTCATAGCCTATAAGTAGTTAATTTATTTGAAAAGGTTGAAGGATTTGGGTGGTGGCTGTGAAAATCAGCACCTCGATTCGGGATCTTGGTCTTCGATCTGCATCAAATGGTATCGAAGTAGGAAGATCGATTGGGAGGTGTTGCAACAGTAAGTTATTTTTCTTGGATATGTGTTGAGAGAAAATTGAAGTATTTGGGTTTGTTGGAATGTGTGAGGGTTTGATTTTGCTTGAGAAATTTTAAATATGTTATAGACATTTTCCTGGAATTTGTTGTTGAAGTAATTTGCAATTGTTATCCTCCAACAGAGGTTAAAGTTGGGTAGAAGGTGCACAAGAGAAAGGTGTCTTCCAGAAACCGTTTGTTGAGTAGAAGATAAACAAGAGAGAGAGATTGTTGCAAGGAGGACTTGTAACTGCAGAGGGACTTGTGAGTCTCTAAAAATGACTTTGAAAAAGAAGACAAGATGGGTCATTGGAAGACTTGTGAGAATTTTATTTTGGGAAGAGTATTGGAAAAAAGTGAGAAAAAAGAAGCACATTGCAGAGTTGAAGAAGATAGAAGTAAGATTAGATGCCCTTGAGGAAAGCTTGGGAATGGAGAAGAAAGCTATAGTTGAGGAAGATCAAAAAAATGATGCAGTTAAAATACATTTTTTGTTTCATAACAAGTTTGCAAGTAATGATTTGTGTGCAAGAAATGGAGGAAAAGAAGTTGTAATAGGGGACAGTTAAGAGAAGAAAGAGGAAAAGCAAAGGTTTGGCAAAGAGGACAGCAAAAAGAAGAATGTTGAAGTGCAATGTTGCAGCCCTATGATGGAAAGAGCATGGAAAGGAAGTCATGTGGGAGTAGCCCACACAAATGCAGTTGAAAGAAAGCAAGGAAAGAAGAAGGGCACAAGAAAAAAATGGAGACAAAAAGAGGTAGCAGTAGATGTGCATCTTGTTGAAGATATAAAAGAAAAGAAAAATGAAATTGCATGCAAAGGAAAAAAGGTTGCAGCAGCAAAAACAGAGGTATTATCTCCTTCTTTTGAGTTTTGCAAAGTAAATATTGATTTGTATGTGGAAAAGATAAAGGAATATGGTGATTGTGAAGTTGGGGCAACAATAGAGAAGCAAAAAAACACACAGGTAAATAGTCATTCTTATGATATTTGTGAAAGAAAATTCAATTTGAAAGAGATACATGAATTTGTGCATGAAAAGGATAGTATTGTTGTAGAAGATAACCATGAAGTTGCAGCGAAGTTTGGACTATTGGAGGACTTGGAAACATTAAGATTTTTGGGAAAACAGAGTGAAGAAGAGTATATAGGAAAGATAGTGAATAGGGAAAGTGAAGGAGCAGCAACAAATGAAGAAGAAAATAACTTATTAATGCAGATTGCAGCAGTTGAAAAGGAGTGGCTTGCATTAACAACAAGTGAAACAAAAGTTGCAACAAACATTGAGGTAAAGTTTGAATTTTAAGAATTATTTGATGATAATGAAGAGGTTGATTCACATAAAAAAGAGATGGTTTACAATAATGAATATGAAATTGATACACTAGTAGGGAAAGAGAAGAAAATCACGATATTTGATGATTTTTCAAATTTTTTGAAGTTGATGTTCAAGCTGATTTGTATTTTGATGAATTGGTGAAAGAAAGTGAAATGGGAAAGATGGTTAGGGGCAGCAATAACAGGTTACAAACTGAAAATCAGCAAGGTATGATAAATTTTATTGACATAGAAGGGGAGAATGAAGACAAGGTAAGAAAGAAGTGCAAATGGAATTCTTTGATTTCTATGAATTTGTTAATGCTAATTTGTATGCAGATGTTGATAGTGAAGTAGGGTGGAAAGAAGAATGTTGGTATAGTAAAATGAATTTCATGAGGGGAAGAAAGAGAGGAAGGGTGAAGGAAGGAAGAGATAGGAAGATACAGAGCAGGGTAAAGAAGAAGAAATAGGTTGATAAGGAAGGAAAATGACTAAACAACAAACACAAGATCTTCAAATGTTCATGAGCTCCAATTCATGGAACATTTCTTCTTACTCCAGGTGTTTGATGCAGGAGCATCCACGGGTACCAAGCAATCCTGCACAACCAAAAAATCTTTTTTATTTTATTTTGCCCTTTTCAATTTTGGGTATGTTTTGATCTTGCAGGCATGAAATAACTCTCTTTTCACCTTTCTGCAGCAACTTTGAATGGACCCTTTTTTATACACAATTGTTTGGGCATGAAATTCAAATGCAAAGTTAATGACATTAAGGGAAATTCACATTTCTCCACGAAGCCAAAGTCCCACAACCAAGATAGGAGAAGGAATTCTTTATTATTTTATAACTCCTATGATTAAATAAAAGAAAAGAAATAAATGTTTGCCAGGTAGTGCTTGGCGCCTAGGAGTGGAGATGTAGGGAAGAAGCTAGTGGGTGCCAATTTGGGAAAATAATTTAAAATTTCCAGGAAAAACTTCAGAACTGCATTATGCATGATTCCCACACCCAGAAGAGAGTGGAGAGAATTGTTAACTGGCAGATTTGGGGAAGAGAAAAACCCAACGCCCAGCCTCGGAGAATGGTTGCAGCCATAAACAAAGGAAAAAGATAAGAAAAAGTAAGCAGAAAGTGAAGAACGGGATTTGGGCACCCCAATCTCCATGTCCAAAAGTTTGAGAAGATTTTATTGCTGCCTGTAGAATGCATTTTTGTTGAGTTGAAGTTGGTTTTTGGTGTTTTCCAAGATCTTGCTCATAGAATTTTGTGTCAGAATATTTTGTCATTGATGTCAAAGCGTTTGGTTGGTTGAGCTGCTTGCTTAACTGCTTGAGCTGGTTGAGCTGGTTTTCTACATGCTTGAGTTGCTTGCCTAGGTACTTCAGCTAGTTGCTTAAGTTTTTGAGTTGTTTGGTTGCTTGGTTGAGGTGCTTGCCTGTCTACTTCACCTGCTTGGTTGTGTGCTTCAGCTACTTGGGTGTCTGCATCAGCTGATTGCTAGTTTACTTGGCAACTTGTGCCATATCAGCATATTATGTCACTAGGTTGAAAAGTCAACAAGTACATAAGTCGATTATTTCCTTCACCTTCATAAGAGACAAATTTCATATTATCTTTATGTGTCGGGTGCTGCTTAGCGTATTATTTTGAAATGCTTATGTTTTTGTGGCACGGTCCTTGGTTATGTATTATTCCTCTCTGGCAATGATTGAAAAGAGTTTATTATGGCTTACTATGCAGTAGAGTCGTGTTAACCAAACTTATATTAAGTTGATATTTTAGATTTTGTTACGCCTTACTTTGGGAAATGGCTTCAGCGATTATTATGAGGCAGCGAATACTTTTATGAGGCGACTTATGTTGTGAGTCATTTAAATAAATGACATGTTTTTATTCATGGCAATGAACTTACTTCTATGAAACGACTTCAGCATATCTCTTATCGGGCCCTACTAAGATTAGTGTTGGCTTTTACTTCATTTGGCAGAGGCATTTTTCTAAGGAGCATTATGATTTGTCGTCTTTTTGTGGAGGTCAATGTTTATTTTTGGGCGACCATGTTTAAGCCTTCAGCAAGTGTTTGTTGAGGCGGCTACAAGTGTCTATGAATATGCAATGCCAGATTTATTGTGTGCTACTTGTGAGATAGTGGTCAGCTTTAAAATATCATCTGATGTTGTGTTGACTCTTTTATTTGGCTATAACATTCCTGTCAATGCCTTCTTACTTTTATATATGCGTCGGGCTGCATAAGGTTTATGTTATGAACAAATGCATTTAAAAATCATTAGTGGGTGGCATCGTGGCATCTTATTTCTGAAGAGACCATGCTCGAGAGAACAGAGTCTTTAATATCTGGCAATACATTATGTAGGTTTGCCGAGGTTTTTGAAAATGTAGTAGTATGTCGTTTTTTGTTGTTGAGGGTGGCTAAGAAATTAAGACGTTTTCTATTCTTGGAGCGATGAGTTCATCATTTCCTAAAGACGTGTGTGAACCATAGGGCGTTGGGTCTTGTATGTAGAAGATGTTGTGATTACAATTTGAATGTAATTGTGAAGCCGCTGAAGTGAATCCTTGACAGAAGGCATCATTATATTGAATCGATGTATAGGGTGATAAAAGATTATGAGTCGTCAGCTTATTGAATAGAGGATACAATCGAAAAATTATGGTTGAATGTTTTTGGAATCGAGCTAAGTTTTGTGCGGGTTGTGAAAGACCATATTCGAAGCTTTTTATTTCGGCCTGTAGAATAAGATCGCGGTATTTAATTAAAAATTCAAGATTCCTCTATTATTTTTGACAAAGAATATTACAATGTTTATTGATTCATAATCGTTGTGGTGGAATTTATTTGCATCGAATATGTTGAACTTTATTGGGTAGCTACAACAATGAAGATGTTTCTATTTAATCTCCTGAAAAGTATGTTGTGTAATCGGAATTATTAAGTGCGTCTCAGCGTTGGATGCTCCCTTGGCTATTTGTCTGTGTCGGTTATTATTGGGGATAGATGCAATCAAAAGATGGGCGACAGGTTATGGGCGATTGATTTTCTGCAGCATACTTCAAAAAACAACGAATTCCTTATTGTTTGTTGAATGAATTAATTTCTGAGCAAAATCATTTTCCTTAAACGATGGCAACAAGTCGTCTCCACTATATTCTTTAGGAAACGCCTTTCTATACGTGTTGGCTCCATTAAGTGTGCTGGTGAAGCTCTATCTTTGTGTGGTATGTGCTGAGTGAAGTAGCAGATATCATGGTCTTTAATGCTTGCTTGCGGTTACTCCTGTGTGTTTTGTTCAATGCAATTTATACCAAGTTGAATGATATCGATGGCTTGATATGTTGATTTTAATAGTTGTGTTTGGCTTGATGTTAAAAAATGTATCGTGAATTTTGTTTGAAAGTTGCGTTCATGGGAGGCGTGTTAAGTCTAAGTGTGTGGGTCTGAAAATAAAAAGAAGCATATACTTTTCTTAGCATTCGTGCAGAATTGAAAAATCTTGAGAGTTTCGTGAGCTTTCCAAAAAAGGGGATGAATTGAAATGTTGAGGATGTCTTTCTAGGAGGAGTTCGAAAAAATCTATGTTGTGCAATAAAGGACAAAAATCTTCACTATTTTTACAATGGCATGAGTTAAATAGTGTATGAGTATCAAGTTTTTTTTTTGTGAAGTCTATGTGTGTTGACTCAATGGAATGGTTATTGCAATTTCTGGAGCAGGTTTTGTTGTTGAGACAAAGCAATTGAATATGTGTTGTCGACTGGGTGTTGAAAAAGTTTAGAGTGTTGAATATATCGATGGGATTATATAGGCATGTCTTATTCACATAAGATTTTATGATGCTGATTGGTTAAAATGAACAAGTGGCAAACACAATATTTTTGTGAAGAAGTTACAATACTTGAAGAAGAAGTTCATGATACTGGAGATCAAGTTTTCAAAGCAAAAGTTTATAGAGCTTGATCAGTTTCCTTTTGCAAGCATAAGCTATTTTTCTAAAGTCTGGAGTTGGTGCTTCAGCCACTGGAGTTGGTGCTTTGGTTTTTTCGGAATTGGTACTTCGGTTTTTTAGGAGTTGGTGCTTTGAAGGAGAGTTGGTGCTCTCGGTGGGTTGGTGCTCACCTTTGTAATCTGGGTTGGTGCCCTTGGAGATAATAAAAGCAATATTTTGCCGTGGTTTTTTACCCAAAAGGGTTTTCCACGTAATCCTAGTGTTCGTCTTGTTTATGGTGTTATTTGATGCTCTTAATGTTCTGATTTTTTATTTATATGGTTCATCTGATTTAAAGTTTTAAAAGGTCCCCCCGCCACCCACTGTAATGTCCCTTACCAAATTCACCCTAGAATTTTCTTGTAGATTAGGTTTAGGGTTTCTTCCTTCCAAATGAATGTTCTTTTTAGTGAAGTAATCTTGGTTTAAAATCTGCATTCACCATATTAACAACATTTCCACATACAAATATATCTATTAGCATTAATATCTAGATATTCAAAATATAAGCATAATCATAAATGTAATTTAACAAGCAAGAGGAGTGCCATGGGTGGATCCGCCCTAAAGCCTTCATGTTGGGCACGGGAGGCTGCTTATGCAGTCCTCCTTTCCCAACGACCTAGTACCTGCATTCTCCACCAATGGCAGTACCTCGGAAGACAATGGCCCTATTAGGAGCAAAGGGGGAAACCCTAAGGCCTACCACCCCCCTAAATAACAGAATGTTGAGGTGGGACCCCCACCCTTCATGACCAATCCCTTGCTTGGGCCTACAGGCCTGAGGATGGGGTTTTTAGGCAATCCACTTGGTGATGCTTCTCCCTCATCCTAATAGGGTAACAATCACAGAGCAAACAATCTTTGGACAGTCACTTATGCATTTACTATTGAATTATCTATATGCTTGCATCATGTATGAGAGTATTATATGGATGCATGAAAATGTAACATAATGCGAAAAAAGTACATGGATCTGTGTTACTACAACAATGCCAATTCTCATCATATTTAGTTGTCTATGATCAATCATACTATCCAATCACAATGTAATATTAACAATGATGGAAACTAAATGTCGCCATATCATACACTTTAGTTTCATTCATGGTCATGATAATGCTAAAGCAACCATCATCAATTCATAAAACTATTATAATATTGATAGCATCAAAGGAAAACATTGCACCAATAATCAAATGAGCAATATTAGTTTCTTATATTCAAAATATACTAAATATTATTGCTAAGTGAGTACATCACCTGAGTTGCTATATCTCTCCATGTTTCCTTACTCGCTTCCTTCAACTTTGTACTAAATTGATTATAGGATGAGGACAATCCATATATATATATTTATGTAATTATTATTTCTTTATTCATTGCATATTATTCATTATAAAATTTATCTATATCTATGCATATATACTTGCATGCCTATTAAATAATATATATATTAAATGGCTCTATATTCCAATGCGTAACAATAATTGTTGCTGCTGTTCTAAATTGCAAATCCTATTTCTCCATGTTTTTTCCCCCTTCCTTATTTTCATTCCTTCTATTTATACCATTCAAGGTAGGTGACTCGTGGGGGGAATGTATTGTTTGGTGAAAGAGGTGACTTTTCATAAAATACATCCCTTTGTTAGATTTAATTGTTTCTTTTATTATCACAATAATATCTATTTTTAAAATAATATATTATTACTATAATTATGATATTTCAGATTTCTATTTATTTTATTATTTTATTGAACATATTTTTGTTAGTGTTTCTTAGATCAGATTAGATAACAAATCATTCAACAGAAATGTAATACATAAGACAATGAACACAACAAGATACCCTGGGAAAACCCTCCTCTTGAGGGAGAAAAAAACCCAGCAAATGATTCTCTTATATATGTGATAATATAGTGACAGAAATCTGCTTACAATACAGCCCAACAATGGCTAATGGATTTGCACTTCTCCTTAATGCTTAGATACAATTAAATGTGCTCTTCCTTGAACTCGGTCTGCTACTACAGTAATGATGATCTGCTGTTCAAGTATGAACTTCTTCTAGGAATGCGAATCCAAGTATGAGCTTCTTCTATGACTGCGAATTCTAAGTATGAACTTCTTCTATGACTGCGAATTCTGCTCTGCCAAAATAGCGAACTTCTTTTTGTGTATTCGAATGTGTATCAACATCAAAAGGTAACCTTGTATATATACCTTCTTGGCGCCTCTTCATATAGGTCGGCCTTTGAGCAAGTAATGATAAATGAATAAATGTGACTTAGGTTGGCCAGTCAACAAGGGAAGGATATAACACAAAATAAGGTCGGCTCTAGATAATATTTAATATAATCTTTCTTGGAAAGTGCAGACCGACGTTGTACTTAACATCAACAATTTTAACATTAAAGTATAATAATAAAACAATTTGATAATATCTTATTATTATTTTATTCTAATGTATTACAATCTTTGATGTGTAATGATTATAATATTTATTTATTATTATTTTGTTATACTAAGTTATATAATACTAGAATGTAATAACAGTAATTTGCCTATATATTATTATTGTATTTATTTCATTTTATATATTTATATACTGATATGATACACATTTATTTTATATTTAATATTAATATTGCTATTTATTTTATTTATTAATTGATTTGTATTTTAACACTTGATCTTTATGGTTTTGTTATTTCGGGGACATAACACCTGCCCTCCCCTCTCAGTATTTCATGTGTGCTTCTCAGTTTGCACATTGGCTTGGAGTTTTGCTAGCATATGTTTGTTGTTGTTGCAGGATTGGATTAGTTTGTCTATTGTTGGAGCCATTGATTCTCATTGTTGTTGCAAACTCTTTGCTTGAATTAATGATTTCAAAATTCATGTTGTGTTGTGTTCAAAAAAGAGATTTTCTGAAAGTTTGGATTGAAAGATAACATAGTATTGCTGGTGAGAAAAATTCAAATCCTTTGTTTTCCTGTAGATGAATATAGGAGCTTCCATTGTACAAGTTTTTAGAGAAAGAGGGTTTCATTTACAGGCTCAAATTAATTTTCAAAAAGTGGTTTGTCACAAATTGTTCAAAATATTTTCAGAAGTTTAATAGATTTTTTATGAATATCAATATGGGTTCATTTCATAGCCTATAAGTAGTTAATTTATTTGAGAAGGTTGAAGGATTTGAGTGATGGCTGTGAAGATCAACACCTCAATTTGGGGGCTTGGTTTACGATCTGCATCAAGTAGCAATCAAGGGTGTTTTGTGAAGGGTGATGACTCCTTTAAGAAATGGATATAAAGGGCAAATTAGTTTATTGGCAATCAAAGAAGATTCATTCAACCATTAATTTGTTGATTGGCAATCAAAGAAGATTCATTCAAGCATCATTCAAACATTAATTTGTTGATCCATCAAGAAATATCAATCAGCAAAAGCAATCAGCGATAATCTAGCAAATTCATCAAGAAATCAGTTTTGAATTTCAAGAAGTGTCTTGCAAATAGAAAGGATGAAACCCCTTCCAAGTTCACGAGAGGATAAGGACGAAAACCCTTGATATTGCCACTTTTGAGTTAAGGATGATAACCTCTAATTCAGCAGATTTGTAAGTATTTCCAAAGAATTCACGATATGATTGATTTTGAGAATTGTGCTATGCTTTATTGACCTGAATATTTTAATAAATTCATAATTTTGACAAAGCTACCATCATTTTGAATTCACTTCCAAAGTAGATTTATAAGAGGAAATCACCAAGGAGAATTATAGCAGAAAATCAAGATAAGTTCTATTTTCTGAATTATTCCTAGAATTATAAAGTCGAATATTATAATAAAATCTCATTATTTTAGATAAAATTATATTTGTAATTATAATGCACTTATCATTCCTAGTTGGAATTATGGTTTTAGGGTAAATGTTCTAAAAAGGGGCATTGCATTGGTTGTCTAATTTGTAATAAAGAAGGTGACTTTGTATGTGCCACTGCAAAATGTTGATGTTTACAGCCGCGGGCCTCATACTTCCAGCGACGTGATTAATAAATAATAACTAACGGCTATTTAATTTATTGGTTGGGATTTATTAAGGGACACCTTCATTCATTTGTAATTCATTATATTCATTTGTAATGGGCCGACTTCTCCTTGATTAAAGAGACGCATTGTTTCATGTTGAGGCCGACATCCTTCTTGAAGAGGTGCGATCATGTATATATAGAAGGCTATGTTCACTCTTGTGATTATCAAGTTCATTCATCATTCGCACTCCTTGAAGAAGTTCGCACTTGAGCAGCAAGTCTTTATCTTGAGCAGCAGATCAGAAGTTCGCACTTGTGAAGCAGATCTTTATCTTGAGCAGCAGATCAGAAGTTCGCACTTGTGTAGCAGATCTTCATCTTGAGCAGCAGATCATTATATTGTTACACCAGATTGATTTCAAGGAGAAACATATTCATGTTGTAACTTTGCATCTAGGAGAGGTGCTATTATTCATTGTATCAAATTCGGCCTTGTGTTGGACCTGAGTTGTAAGCAGATTTCTGCTCTTACTCCTGAAATATATAAGCAATATATTTG
Source organism: Sequoiadendron giganteum (assembly GCA_007115665.2). NCBI lineage: Eukaryota > Viridiplantae > Streptophyta > Pinopsida > Cupressales > Cupressaceae > Sequoiadendron > Sequoiadendron giganteum. The sequence goes on along the minus strand of CM021104.1, from coordinate 633,962,202 downwards.
TTGGGTTTTTCCCCTCGAGTTGGAGGGTTTTCCCAGGGTATCTTGTGGTGTTCTTTGTCTTATGCATTGTATTTTTCTGATTGCTTTCATTTCTGATCCTAAAACTAACACAAAACATATGAGCTTGCACTCCAACATCGAAGTTGATGAGTTAATGCCTACTGAAAAGGCTTTAAGTTAGTGCACCCTCATGACACCCGGAAGAGTTAATGCTTATGGTGGTTGAGCTGTGTATCTAGGCTTCTAAAGCTTGTAGAGACCATTAATGGCAAGGATCCCCTTACTTATCGGAAGTTTCATTTTCCAATTTCTTCTAGGAAATCTATATGACAATGTTTGATCAAGTTTCTAATAATTGTAACAAAGCATAATGGAATATAGAAATAATTGTATTGAGTTCATATATAATATATATATATATATAAACAAGGTTGGAAAACTTGGACTCAGTGCGGACTCAACAGCCCAAAATAGGACTCGGACTCAAGACTCGGCACAGACTCAAGACTCGGCACGGACTAGGACTCGGCAAAAAAACACCGTAGTTTTTTTTTTAAAAAGAAGAAATTAATGCATTTAGATAACATAAGAGCCTAATTTGATTATCAATTTGTCATAATTCAAAGAATACACATGTCATATGATCATCAAACACTTAATAATTGAAATTCCATCATTCATAATCATAGTTTTAAACTTTCAAATGTATAACAGCATCAAAGTAGAGGAGTGAAATGAAGAAAAAAATCAAAAACAAAGGTTTTAAAACCTCATTTTGACATCCTAGCCATCCAGGAGAGTCCCTACACGAGACCCGCGAGTCCGACCTCGGGACTCACGCGAGTCCTAGGGTCGGACTCGCGAGTTTCGTGCAGGGACTCTCCTGGACTTGACTCCCGAGTCCATGCCGAGTCGACTTGGCCAGCTTGAGGACTCCCAAGTTCGCCAAGTCCAAGGCAAGTCTCTCGTGCAGGGACTCTCCTAAACTTGACTCCCGAGTCTACGTCTAGTCAACTTGGCCAGCTTGAGGACTCCCAAGTCTGTCGAGTCCAAGGCGAGTCCAGTAGAGTCTTCCAACTATATATATATATATATTAGTGTTCCACGGGGACACATCCCCCAAAAAACCCCACGTTTCCTAGACGTCCCCGTCTCAGAGACTTGGGGACTTGGTGGGGACATCCCCCCACTAGCCTACCACTAGCTCCACCATCCCACCACCAATGCCGTTGTCTCCAAGACACCACTAGGACTTCAAGGACGTTAGGGTGTCCTCAAGACGTCTATGGGACTCCTAGTTGTCTCCAAGATGTATAATTCTTATACTTATGCATCTTTTATAACTATTTTCTCAACTACTATATGTATTTCAGCACCCTGTCGCCACCCTGCCATCGTCCCTCCGCCGTCCCCAAACTTAGGCCCTTGGTCCCCTTGTCCCCGAAACCCATCCCCACATCCCTATGTCCCCTCGTTAGGAAACTCCGTGGAACTATGATATATATATATATATTTCCAATGTCTTCTGGGAAATCCATATAACAATGTTTGATCAAATTTCTAATATTAAAGCATAACAAAATATAAAAATAAATGTCAACACCAAATAAGAATTTGGATGCCCTAAACAGCTCGCTAGACATTCTCTTCTCAAAGGAACATCCTCACAAGGTTCCATTTGACACAAATAGTACCAACTTTTCGCTTCTATTACAAGTTTGTCAATCTCAAATATTGGGACGAATATCAAATTGATTACACCAAGAATCGCCTCTCAATGCCTTTTTAGTCCAGTCCATAATTCCAATGCTCCTCCCAAGTGGCCAACTACTTGCTAATTTGACTATATCAGAAAAAATGCCAAGTCCACCCTTTTCCAACTTATTCCCAAGTTTTTTTAAGGGCTGCTATTAGACTTTAACATATTTTTATTTTTTTAGTCCAAGTTGCACAATTATGGTTCATACACAAAAATATGAATACAGTAACATTTACTAAATGAGTTGCACTCTATTACGACATCAATTACCTATCTAATATACATTTTTATGCTAACTCTAAAGTCTATTGACTTTTTGCATTAACTTCGATGCTAAGCAAGTAGATTTGTCATGGAATGAGAAATAGTTGTTTGGTAATTTTTTTAGTTACTAGTTTTATCCAAGTTTCTGGAAAGAAATTTGCAAAGTTATACTCTTACTCTCCAGCTTCTCTTAGTATTTTCCAAGTACAAATTATGTGACTTTGGTTAACGATAACTTTGCTATTTAGTATTTTCTATTCTAACAACTTGGAGGACTGGTTCGCTCTTCATAGCTAATGGGAATAATATGCATTAGATGTCATTTGCTACTAACATAGGCAGCTTTACCCCTGCCCCTATATACAATTGTACTTTGTCATTGAACCAAAATGCGATATCTACACAGTATATGGTTAGAGAGACACATTAGTATGCTGGCATGTCTACAGAAGTATTATATAGACATTTTGTACTTTGACAACCATTGTAATTGCTTCACTTTTTGCTTGAGGAACCAAGCTATATTTGCTCTCTTCACAGGATTTTTAAGGAATATTTTTTCACCAATTGGCTAATTTTTCACAAAAAATTGGAAAATTACAATCACCAATTGCCAAATTTTCAATAACAATTTGTCAGGTTTCTATAGAAAATTTTGACAAATTTATTAGAAATTTAGAATTGCCAAAATATATGTGTGCTAATAGTAAGTCCTATGATTTTCCTTTGACTTGGCCTGTAATACATGTTCTTTTAACAACAAAGATTCACAGTCCATTGCATGTAGTGTATCTGTGACATGCATCTCCGAGGACTTAAGACACGTGTCAGAGACGAAGATCAGTGTTAAGACATCTCTCGATACCAGGAAACCTTATTCTAATGTGTATCCCAAACAGTCTCTTGAGTTGACTTGCAGTTTCCTATTGAAAAATGCAAAAAATACTAAAATCAGGTCAATGTGCCCCTATCACCTGTACCTTATCCCAATTGGCTAAACTTCATTACTTAATCTCATTATGTACTGTAAAAAACATTAAGTACAAAATTACATTGCCGTTTATAAAAATTATGCGTAGTATACTAATTTTTTTCCATATTTTGAATATTATTATAATAATATGTCTATTCCCTGTCTCCCATTTCAGTACTCATCCCTGTCTCCCGGTAACACTGATACTACATTTGTAGAATGTTTTTAATGACTTAAAACTTTACCTTATCCTCCTAGGCATTATCCATAGATGTGCACTTGGGTTCAATTGATTATTCTAGTAATTTCAGGAGTAAATCAAATTTCAATTTCAAATTCGCAAACTGATTTATTAGCAATGCTATCCCCGGAAGGCCCAAAAAAATTATAAAATCAATGCATTAGTTTAACACCGAACTTCTTTTTGAAACTGCGATAAGCTCTATATGTCATTTACTAGACACGATTCCTTCTCACCTGATTTATGTACGTTAAGCCGCAATTAGTCGTTTACTCAAGTTCTATATGCCTGCTAATGAAATAAAGAAAACTACTAGCAATGTGAAATTGTTAAGATTTTTGAATAAACCTGTGTTGTAATTTTTACATCTTACTAGTCTGATCAATCATTCGAATGACAACGCCGTAAGAATAATGGCGATTAAAAGTCACTGCATGGTTTTACCTAAAAATCTTTACAAATTTACTACAATGGACCGTGAAAATCTAATGTCCTTACTAGCAATGTGAAATCTAACGTCCTTACTAGCAAAATATTAGTACCTGAATATCCTCCAAAGTTTTGTCCTGGTGCTGAGGAGGATTGTCTTCAGAGAGGAGGTAGCAGATGGGGTGTTGAGCAGCTGCATTGTACTTCATGTGGAGAGTAATGGGCCTTCGTGTCTTTGTTCCTCCTCCTACATGATTGAACTGAAAACCCATGAGAGCTTCTATGAGAGCACTCTTCCCATCCGTCTGGTGTCCAACCACCACAATTGCAGGGGCCTCCAACCCCTTCTCCAGCTCCTGTGCAAGCCCGTGTAGTTCATTGTATGCCTCGTACAATTGCTCCTTCTTCACACGACTCAGAAAACCGTGATCATTGTTGGTGGTGTCTTTGTTTGACGAGGAAGGTGGAGAAGAAGGTGTGCTTCCAACCCCACCCTGAGATGATATCCATTTCTCTGCAGCTCCTATTCTTGCCCCTTGCAATCGTGAGGAAGAAGACGAATACAACCCATTCATTGTGGTTGAGGGGTTTCGAGGACGACTGGGTACAGCAGGATTATCGGTGAAGGTTGATTTCAGCCACCGCCATTTTGTAATTTTACAAAAATATCAGACTTGTCTCTTCTTTTCAAATCAAGGGCGTCTTTCCCACTCGGAACTTCGCTTTTGGATGTGGAAATTGGAATGGCCATCCGGATTGGTCTAAAGAAAACGACTCTTTTTTTTTATCTTTTTCTTTTTAAATTTGAGAGAGCACTCAAAGCTTTCCCAACGACATAAATCAAGACTCTCATTAAAGTATTTTACAATTGACCATTGCATCATTCTCACATACATGGTTGAAAAAGTTATGAACAATGAGGTTTTTCGCTGTTTTGTTGATTTCAAAAACATTTTTGATACAATTTTTAGAAGCAAACCTTGAGATAGAATGGAACAACTTGGGATTCTGGAAAAATATAGGGTTGTTGTTCGTAGACTTTATGATCAAGTTCAGGTCAAAATCAGAACAAAGGCAAGGCTTTCGGAGTGTTTTGGGAGCAACATTGGTGTCAAGCAAGGCTACCCTTTGTCTCCCACTTTGTTTGGGCTATACATTGACAAGTTAGAAGAGTGGTTAAACAAGCGGGGAGGCGATGGAGTGTTCTTGGCCTTATGTGGTCAAGTTGTTGCTATATGTGGATGACCTTACATTAATGGAAAATTCATAAAATAGTCTACAAGAAAATCTAAAAGCTCTAGAGCTATTTTGTCATGTTGTAGGGATGCAAGTGAACATCAACAAAACCAAGGTCATGATATTTATGTTGAAAAGAGCTAAGAATCAAAAAATCTTGAGTTTGAGCGAAACTCTTTGTAGGTGGTAAATGAATACAAGTATTTGGGCCTTGGTTTTTACAGCACTTTTAGTTGGGAGACTTGTAGGACAAAAATAATACAAGGCAGTTGGAAAGCTCTTTACTTACTTCAAAACAGATGTAGATCAATTGAGCTATGGGATTGGAAAATAAAGAAGAAATTATTTGGTCTGCTTGTTGCGCTTGTGGTCTTATATGGTTGTGAAGTTTGGGGCTGCAACACGTCAGCTCTAAAATGGAGGAAAATATAAAGATTACAAAAGCACCTAATCACAAGTAATTTCAAAATAAAAAGTACAGTTCTATATGAGATTGTTTTAGTTGAGGCGAGGGTTTTTCCAATGGAAATGGCAACATTAATTCATTTATTAGGCTATTTGAAGAGAATTGAAAATATGGGGGAACACCAATGGCCCAAAATTGTGGTGGAAGAAAACTTAACTAGAAGGAAGAGCATGTGGATGAGGCAAAATGTTAAGTGGATGGGAAAATGGGGCATAAACATGCAAGAGTGTCCAAACACAAATGTAGAAATTAAAAGGTATGTAAAAGAGAAAGTCAAAAAATATCATGTGGTCAAAACAACTTGGTCGAAAAAGAGAACACTATGTTTTGCATTTTAACCCCACTTGTGATCACGAGCAAAAATATTATGTGGGGGCAGATATAAAGTGGAAGGCTAAAATGTTGATAGCCCAATTAAGAACTAGCTCTCACTATTTGAGGTGTGAAACAAGAAGATGGGAAATACCCAAGGAGGTGTGGGCAGATAGGATTCATTGTTTTTTCTCTTCGGGTATAGTACTAAAGACGGAGTGGCACTACGTTATGTAGTGTAAAGCTTATGAGAACATCAAGTACAGTTACTCAAATTTGTTTAAATTCAGATTGTTAGCGGCCTTGTTTGAAGAGAAGAAGATTGTTGAAACAACAAGTTACCTGATCAAAATTCACAACAAAAGAAACAAAATCAGCAAAGGGTTAGAAAGCAACAAGGAGTAGTTGGTGGGGTCGGCAGTTGTTTTGTTGTTGCAAAGGCAGTTTCAGTTCTTTTTCCCTAGGTCCCATAGATTGGTTGGTCTCGTGGATGTAATCAAAAGCATCCATTCATTCATTCAATCCTACCATTAATGTCATTGTTGTTTTCTTCTCATCATTGAAGATATATATTGAGGCATACAAAGGTTTGCATGAGGAAAGGCACAAGATATTGATGAGGTGGAAGCAGAACATTTAAAATGAGGTATTGAGGTTCTTGTATTTTATATCAAATGCATCTTCAATGTCATTCAAGAGGGATTTCTATAAAATTGAATGACTAGTGTGGTGATCCCTCTATACAAAAGTGGTGATACCAATAATCCATCAAATTGCCACACTATTATGGTTAATCAGATTTGCTAAATGTAAAATCGTTAGTGACCTTGTTTGAAGAAGAGAAGATTGCAAAAATAGCAAGTTATCTTAGCAAAATACATAACAAAAGAAACAAAATCAACAAAGAGTTAGAAAACAACAAGAAGTAATTGGTGGGGTCGTTGTTTTGTTGTTTTGAAAAAGTAGTTTCAATTCCATTCCCATAGGCTGGTTGGTCTCGTGGATGTAATTAAAAACATTCATTCAATCACCTCTTTGGGAAACTTTTTGGAAGCATGGTTGAATGAAGAATTAGTAGTTGGGCAAAAAAATAGGGAAGAAGAGCTAAAGGATGGGCTAGTTTTAGTCCAAAACATTTCACCATTGATTGTGGTATTACCCTTAGTTTCTTGATTGAAAAATTATGGAATACCCATGGTGATGAGGCCTTTTGCTATTTTGTAGACTTTAAGAAAGCCTTCAACATGATACCTTACAACAAACTATGGATTAGAATGGAGGAAGTAGGAGTTCCAAATGTGCTTAGAGTTGAAGTCCATAGGCTTTATGAGTAGGTCAAGGCTAAAATTAGAATCACGAATGGAATGTAAAAGTGTTTTGGCAACGATATTAGCATCAAACAAGGTCACTCGCTTTCCCCAACTTTGTTTGAGCAATACATTGATAAGTTAGAAGAGTAGTTAAATAAGGTTGATGGGGAGGGAGTTAAGTTGGCTAGATATGTAATAAAGTTACTTTTATATGTGGATGATCTCATATTAATTGCTAAAACAACTCATAGTATGAGGGAACACTTGAGGGTGCTTGAAACCTTTTGTCAGGAAGTTGGGATGCAAGTGAATAATAGCAAAACCAAAGTAATGATCCTCTTTTTGAGGAGAAATAAAAAGAAACAAAATAACTTTCTTTTTGAAGGCAATCATTGGAAGTAGTGAATGATTGCAAATACCTTGAGTTGGATTTCCATAACAAGCTCAATTCGGAAACATGCAAAGAAAAAATAATTCAAGACTAGAAAGTGTTATATTCCCTACAAAATAGATGTAGAAATACAAAATTATGTGATTGGAAAACCAAGAGAACATTTTTTGGTTTGTTGGTTTCTCTGATGATTCTCTACGAGTGTGAAATTTGGGGTAGCAATATGTCAGATCAAAAAATAGAGGCAGCTAGAAAGAATCCATAGACACCTAATCATAAGCAATCTCAAAACTAAGACTAGTGTTTAGTACGAGATTCTATTGACTAAAACAGGTATTTTCCATTTGGAAGCATCGACAACTATCATACGAGAAAACCATCATTGGCCTAAGTTGATTATGGAGGAGCTAACTAGAAGGAAGAACACATGGATGAAGTAGAATGACAAATGGATGAATAAATGGGTTGTTAATATACAAGAATGTCCAAATACCAATGAGGATATAAAAAATTTTGTGAGAAAAATTTAGGAATGTCATATGGACAAAACAATGGGCGAAAAAAAAGCTTATCATATCAAAGAATTCAACCCCGTGGGGGATCACGAGGAAAAATCCTAGGAGAAGATGTTAAATGAAAAGAAAAAATGTTGATAGTTCAATTATGGACTAGTTCTCATCATCTAAGATGTGAAAATGACAGATGGATGATACCTAAAGAAGAGCATGAAAAGAGAATATGCCTATTTTGCAAAATCGAAGTGGTAGAGACAAAATGGCACTTCATCATGAAATTCTCAACATACAATGATATTTGTACCAGCTATGAGGACATCTTGAAAATTGATAATTTAAGCACCATGTTCGAGGAGGCATGGTTAGACAAAACTGTAAACTTATTGATCAAAATTCATTATTAAAGATCAAATTTAAAGAGAATGTTACAAACTATATAAGGCTTTAGTGCCCTATTTCTCAGGGACCATGTCCGATTCTTGGGTCCCACAGACTGCTTTGGCCTCATGAAAATTATTAAAATCATTCATTCATTCTTTCATTTTGTTTTCATCCACAAATTGTTTAGTACTATTTGCAGACACTGAAAAATGTCTTGGTTTGTGAATGTCATTTTTCTGCATTAATCTATCTTCTTCCCTTCATAATTAAATAATTTTACTTATTTTATTATTTTATTTGGTCACATTCTTCTATTAAATAAATAATTTTAATTATAGAAATTATATAGTGTGGTCCATGGGAAGTTCATCATAGAGGAAAAGATAAAGGAAGGAGTCTTTATTCTAAGATTGATTTAAGACCAAATTTCAAAATTCTGAGATTGATCTAGGACCAAATTTCAAAAATATTTTTAAAATAGTTTGGTAAGAGATTGGAAGACTAATACTATATGAAACACCTTATAATATTACTCTCGATGATGGTATTACAATCGATATCATTGGAACATGGAGAAATGTGGAAGTTAATTTATTAGGGATCAAGAAGAAAATTGATTTTAAAGTAATTAAAATGAAGGAGTCAATTGATAGATTTAATGTCTTGCTGAATTCATAATGGCTCATTAACATAATAGATCAATTGACTCGGAAAAAAAGAACTATCTTTCTTTGAGAAACATAGGATGATACACATGACATTATATATAAACGTGAATGATGCACCAAACTATTTTTACACCTTATCATGAAGCATGCTGTCATATTTCTTTTGTGAGGTTGTAACCATGGGATCGGGGCCCTTTCCCTCCTAATCTAATAAAAAGCATCCTATTTCTTTCTATAATTAAATAAATTCTCATTTATTTAATTATTCATCCTTTGCCATTCATCTATAGTTAAATAATTATTTTAATTATTTAGCTATTCATTTAACCTCTTCCTCTATTATTAAATAATTAATGCAATTTAATTATTTAATATTCTCATTTCCATTTCCTCCACATTTAATTAAAAGGTCAAATAATAATCATTTCAATTAAGTACCATTTTCCCTCTTTTTCTATAAATGAATAATCAACTTTGATTATTGTATTCCTCCACTTCCTCTCCCAAATTAAATAATAATATGATTTAATTGTCAAGATTCCCTTCTTCAATTAAAAACTATTATTTGATGGTTTACATGCTCTCCCAAATTAAATAATTATTTAATTTGCTCCACTACTTTCCCTCCACTTTCTCATTTCAAATCTTGATTGTTGATTCTCTCTGGTCTTCTTTCAATCTTGTTTGTCTATCCTTAATTGTCCCTAACCCTACCACTATGTGGTGCATTTATCCTCCATCGTTGATTTGGGCATCTTCTAGAGCTTTAATATCAACTGCCCATTCAAAAAGCTCTTCTATAAAAGAAGGTTTTCTCCATCATTTTTGCTTTACAACCACATTCATGCTACCATATCACTGTCATTTGCAAGTGTTCGAATACTTCAAAACTAAGGGAAAGTTTACAAAAACATATTTGAGAAGAAACAAGGGATATAATCAACCATGATAGGGGAGTTTTCTTTTGTTCTTTCATTCTTGTTTGCTTCCTTTTATCATTTGTACTCTCTTGTTTAGATTTAGGATTTGGGCTTAGATCTTAAGTAGAGTGGTTGCTACTTGGTCTTAGCTATTTAGCATTTCAAATTTCCCGATCTTACATTGGTGAACTTGACGTGAAACAGTTTCATCTTTTGGGTGTTTTAAAAGAGTTTTTCAAGTTACAACTAAGAATTCGCATAAAAACTCATCATCCTTTGATCATAAAAAAATGGGCGTATAAAATTTTATAAAATGATTTATGGGTTTTGCATATCACACTTTCATCTTTCCACAACATTTTACAGTTTTTAATTTTTATTTTTTTAGAAAGTTATTTTTGTTTCAATTTTGCTTTTTTTAAGAAATTTAGCTACTAATCTCTTAAAATCTATTTTTTCTTTCATCGATAACATTTTTTCATGCAAAATTTTGCATAAAGGATTTTGGGTTTTGTAGATATGAGTCTTATCTTTCCATAGAATTTTATGAATTTCAATTTCATTAAGTTTTCAAAAAATTATCATTGTTTATAATTTTTTGTTATTATTAAAGGATTTTTAGTTTATTAATATCTTGTTTTCAACATGTGGCTTTCATCAAGGAGATCTAACTTGTTGTTTTACAAGATTTTTCCTTGTTTTTGTTTAAAATAGGAAGCAATTTTTTTGGTTTTTTAACACACGTCACGGGGATCTAAAATGAACAACAAACTGAATTTATACATTCATGAGGCTTAAAATGAAGAACAATCCACATTTTTACTTTCATGGGATCTAAAATGAACAAAATATTGCATGTCTACATTCATGAGGCTTAAAATAAGCAACAATTTGCATCTTTACATTCATGGGATCTAAAATTAACAACAAATTGTATCTCTACATTCATGAGGCTTAAAATGAACAACAAACTGCATCCTTCACTCGTTTTATTTTTAAACGAACAACTTTGCATATCACACTCATTGGGATAAAACGAACCACAACTTGCATTTGAGTGTTTTATTAAAGTAGGCACATTTCAATTTGGGTTAATTAATGAACGATTGTCTACCATGTTTCATGCACTTGCACACTTTTTGTAGCAGATCCCATAAGGTGTATTGAGAGTATCCTCTCCCCTTGCGCTTTGTGCGATCTTGGGAGAAGAGAAATCATTGGATCTTATTTTTCTTTTCTAGTTGGGTCTTCCTAAGGGACACATCCATATGGAGAACTTGAAGGCAACCCAAACCATTTTTTCCCTCGGGTCGATATATAAAATGATTAGATGAAATTCAAGTTCAATTGCTATTATCTTTTGACGTATAGTGTCGATCAAAATGGGGAGGTACCTTTACGTATAAGTGCCTCTAGTAAGGTTGGTTAAAGTCTTAAGTGGCTTGTTGGACACTTATAAGGTGGCATGTCCTTGAGTTGTGACTAGACACCATTTTAGTACCCACCCTTATTGCTTAACTTATCTTGGTGTCACTCTTAATGTAAGGGTATAGCAATGAACCCTGAAAGTTACTCACCATATGGCTCTTTGAGTGAGACGAGAATCCTTAGCATAGTATAAGTTACTTGTTTTACTTGTAACTTTTCGAGAGGGTGATTTCGGTCATCCTTCCATTCCAAGAGGCCCCTATACATCCACTCTCATAGATAAGAGTTGATACATAAGCCAAAAGGGTGTCCCTCACTCGTGTCAACAAAGATTCCAAGTTGTGATCATGAGCATTGTGCTATTGGACATTGATCTTAAGGATAAGCAATGCTTGATTGTTTTCGATATGTTTATACCAATGGAAATTAGAGTGAATAACCCCCAAACACACACATGCCCACACCAAAATTTTCACAAAGTTAACAGCCAAATCTATCTTCAATGTATTTTTGTGTTTTCAAAGTTTCTTCAGTCACATTTCCCAAAAACAAAAACCATTTGAGATCATTAAACTTGAAACTAGCACACAGTTCACCGCACTTGTAGAAAATAGTGAACTACAATTGCCTGATTATCAGAATTTCAGAGAATACTTGTCCAATCTTGATCCTAATCATCTTGAAAATGATCTTATCATTTAAACATTAGACTTGTAAAACTTGATCAGTCCATTCCATAATTTTCATTTGGGTTGCATCACATTTAGGTTACATTTTCCATCCTTGCCTAGCATAGTAAATCTTAGGTTTGTCTTAGGTTGCACATACCTTTTAGATTTCAATCATAGGAAGCTTATTGAGCCTTTGGAAAATGCATGATTACTTATTCTTATTGTCATTGAATTTTATCTTTCAACTTATCAATCACCATCATCGTCATTGTCATTGTCAAAATTGGGTCTCAAATTTATGTCTTACTTTAGGCTCATCCTATCAAAATCTCTCAATATTATTCCTCATAAAGGTCAATGATGATTTGGTTTGTAATCTTGGATCAACATAGCTTGGTTAGCATCCTTTTTCTTAGATCTTAAGGTCCATATCATTAGTACCATTTGGCATCCCTTAGTCTCATTTAGTTTCATTTTCGTACCACATCCTTTGGTCATAAGGTCATTATCATTATTGCATCCCAAACCTTAGTCTTAGGTGCATTATCATTTTCATCCTTATCCTCAAAATTCCAAAAAGAAAATTTTCATAAACATAGCTTAGTCTCATATCCCACTTTGCATTTATCATTCTTACATTATCATATTCACATTGCAAGTCTTACATGGTTGAAACAAGATCACAAGAAAAGAGCAAGGAAATGGACCCTTCAAATGACCTCTTTTCTAATACTCCACATGGCACAGACCTTGGATCAAATTCAAATCAATATTCATCATCACAAAGAGAGTCAACAAACACATTTGATAACCTTGGCTTTACATAATTCAACAAACACCTAATTCTAGAATAAATTGAAAGAGTGTCCCAAGATCCAAGCATTATACACATTATAGATGAGCTTTTTAATGTTGATCCAAACAAATTATTTTATGCACTAGCTAAAAAAGGTGCCAAACTTCCTCAAGGCTATGATGTTTCTACACTTGTAGAGGGAGCTACACAAGGACTAAACCAAGGTCCATAATTTCAAAATGCAAATCAAGGCCCTGCACCATCATTTCAAAAAATGCAAATCAAGGACCTAAACCTTATTTCAAAACACAAATCAATATCCCACACCATCATTTCAAAACACAAACCAAGGTCCAGCATTTCAATTCCAAAATGCTAATCAAGGTCCAAAACCACAATTTCAAAATGTCATACCAAACACAAACATGAATTTTGGGAAAAATCAAAATACCAATTTCATTCCAAATCAAACCAACACCAATGCAACATTCACAAATCAATATCAACAAGGACCCATGTAACAAAATTCCTTTCCAAATCCAACATTGGACACTAATGCCATCATGCAAAATCAACCAAATACAACACCATATCTCGCAGACACCTTGATGCAACAAATAGGGGCAATACAACAACAAATGACAAACATGCAATTGGGGACAACTAAGAAGACATATTCTATGGAGGAATTATTTCCTTATCCATTTCACAAAAATCTATACATGCCACCTTTTCCCCCTCATTTTACTCCAATTCTTACCAAATACAAAGGGAAAGGGGATCTAGTGGAACATATACAAGAGTTTAACATGGCATGTATGTACATTGCATATGAGCCTGCTTATTTGATGAGACTATTTCGATGAAATCTTGTAGGATGGGCTCTAGATTGGTTTTCACACCTTCCTCCAGGAATTTGGACATGGGGTGACTTGGTTGACAGATGCATTAATCACTTTGCCTTTAATATAGAAAGTGGCATGACCCTCAAAAAATAGTGCACAACTAAACAAGATGAGTGAGAGTCACTCACATCATTCTACCAACGATGGTGAAGTATGGCTAGCAAGTGCCCTTGCCACATACCTAAGAAGCAGTTAGTCCCCATCTTTGAGGAAAACCTTAACTCAAAATTATTGACTCAACTCCAACTACAATGTTGCACATCTTTTGAGGATATCATTGAAAAAGATGACTTTATTAAGAAAGCTCTCATGGCAAAAGGACTAGTCAATGTTTCCAAAGAAACCCAAAAAGATAATAATGACAAAGGAAAATTTTGGTCCTAAAACAAGAATGTCACTAATGATGTATTTGTTGATACAAAAGTCATAAAAAAAGTTCACCCAACTATTTACCTTAAAGGTTCCTCCACATCAAACACCCAAACACAAAGTCAAGATCAAACATTGAATGTGGTTCAAATAACCAACAACGTAGAGGACCTTAATGCACTAAGAGAACATACACTCCATTGGGTGAACCTAATGAATCGGTTCTAAAGAAAATTTTACAATCCAATGTCATTCAGCTTCCAAACATCAAGAATTATGAACCCACATTGGTCAAACCTAATTAGCGGAATGAAACTGAATACTATGAATATCACTGCGAAAAAGGACATAAAACATCATCATGTTGGACACTCAAAAATCTCATTCAGGACCTTATTGAACAAGGAGGTATTTCAGTGGATAACCCACAACCTAAAACCAATGTTGATCATACCATATTCAAAACTCCCTTGAAAGACCATGGAAAATGGAAGGCCTCTAGTTCCGGTAACAATAGTGCTAATTATACCAACATTTCACATGACTACAGTACCACCATTAATCACATTTGAGACTTTGATAGTCATGTTCCCACCATCACCATTAATAGTAAAAGTTTAGAATTTGTTGTCACTACTCCTAGAGCCAAGGTAACACTTCAAGGGGCTTCCTCTAATCCACAACCTAAAATTCAATACAATCTCTTTGATCATCCAGGAAAGACTCACACAGATATCTATTCTTGAGTTGCTTCACATTTCCCCAAAGCATAGGGCCATTCTAGACAAATCCTTGCAAGATACATCTATCCCTTTTGACCTAAATGTTAACCAATTTTAGGCTATAATAGGATCTATAGCTACACCACACCATCTCACCTTTTCGAACAAGACCTTTCCACACAAAAACCAAATCACAATGATCCACTACACCTTGAATTTTTCATTAATAAACATAAAATAAAATGAGTCTTGGTAGACGGTGGAGTGGGTCTAAATATATGCACCCTAAAATTGGTGAAAGCATTGGGATACTCTAAATCTTTCATAGATCGATCTAAGATAATTGTTATCAAGGCTTATGATGATGCTAAGCGCTTGTCTGAACGATTAATTACTCTACCTATGAGGGTTGGCCTTGTTGTTCAGAAAACAATGTTCCATGTCTTAGATTTGAACCTGCCCTATAATCTCCTCCTTGATCACCCATTGATTCATGCCATGGGAGCTATACTTCTCGCTATCACTAATGCCTCAAATTTCCATATGATGGCATTGAGATTACCATTTTAGATGATCCTGATCCTTTCTAGTATTGCGCCAACTTAAGAGGAACCACAGAATATCAAGTACCCATCAATCAAGAGGCTTCATCTTCCATTTCATCCCACTACATCAATCCATCTAACCTTGTCAAATCATCCACACCATTCACTACACCTTCCAAAACTAAGGTCCAGATCCATGATATGGGGTGTGGAGAATATCATAAGGATAGTTCATTTTGTGTTGAGAAGTCAACTGCAAGAGAAAATGTTAATGCTGCTAAGGATATCCAGACTCTTAAGAATGAGGTTGAGTCAACTTCAAATGGTCATTCTTAGATCAAAACCTTTTGGGATCCTGATGATACCTTTGTCTTCACCATATCCGCTCATGATCCTATTGAGAATGTTCATGATCATCCCTCTCCATCTAATGATTATTTTTCTTCCACTCCATCTTTTGAACCATTTTCTGTTTATTTTGACCATCTTTAGTTAGGATATGCATCCCCTACCATTTCCTCTACTAAGTCTTCTTACCAACTCGTTAACGATGTGCAATCTTCCTTTGATGTTAACAGTAATGAAGAATCTATTGAGTGCATCATCAAGATTTTTCATGAATTACGCATCCCTACCATCTCATCTAACTCACCCATCCCACCCATGTCCATCCACATGGGTAAAAAAGGGTTACCTCAAGAAAATAACAAGGATATAGCTTAAGAATCAAAGGTGAAAGTGATTTTTATAAATGGAGATACAAAATCAAAAGAAATAATGCAAAGAAAGAAAGATCAAGAAGAGTTCTCTAGTCAAAATCAAAAGCTATTAGACAAATCAAAAATAAAAATAAAAGTCAAGAATGAAAGTAAGAAAAATTTGATCTTCAATTATGCCTCTTCATCAAAAATAACAAGGGGCATCTATCAAATCAAAATGTCAAAAGAAGAGCTTGTTGATCCAAGGTCTCCATTTTCATCCTTTTCACCCAATCCATACACTCTTCCATATCCATCCATATTCATATGTCCATCATACCATTCCATATCCTTTGGTGATGTTCTTTGATGGACCTTTGACGATGAACGCTTCATGTACTATAACTCATTGGTTGTCCAAAATCCTTTTTGTGTGAATCCTGATGGCCCACGTATTATGCACATTAGGAATCATACCCTAGCTCCCTTCATCTGTTGCATCAATCATCCTCCATATCCATCATTCCCACCCTTCATTAAAATCAAATCTTTTCATCGAAATGGTCATTTAGATATGAGCCTAATTGGTTGAGCCCCTACATCATCACGACAACATATGGGTATGGTGCTTATCAACTATCTACTCTCGAAAGTGAACCACTATCTGAGACTATTAACAACATGCATCTTTACAAATAGTACACCTAGCCTTTAGAGTATACCTTTCAAAAAAAAAAAAAAAATTAGTCACCTTGGTGTCCAATAGTGAAAACCACTTCAGCAAGATCAACGGTGGAGGATTCATGCACCAACAAGTAGTGGGCTAGGGATGGCTATGAACAGACGGCCAAGATCGAAATAAGACCAGAGGGAATTAACGGTCAAGATTCAAAAAAGAGAGTGGAGGGAAAGTAGTGGAGGAATTAAATAAATTATTTAAATCATGGAAGGAATCTTTGACCACATTTTTAATTTGGTAAAAGATATGGAAGAATAAATAATCATTCTAGATTATTTATTTATGGAGAAAGGGAAAATAATGTTTAATTTAAAATGATTATGCAACCATTAAAATTAAATATAGTGGCAAATGGAAAAAAAGGAATTAAATAATTAAGTTAGATTAATTATTTAATAGAGGAAAAGTGGTAAGAGGGAGTCAAATAATTTTAATAATTATTTAACCATAGAAGAACGAAAAGATCAATGAATAGATAAATAATTAAGAATAATTATTTAGCTATAAACGAATAATGAGAGGCAAATAATTAAATAAATAATAATTGATTTAATTATAGAAGGAAAGAGTGTTAGCGACACAATTAAATAAATATTTAATTTATTTAATTGATCAGAGGAGAATAAAGACCAATAAATGAATTAATTAAATAATTATAATTGTTTAATTAATAGAGAATTGTGATCAAAGATAATAATTAAATAATTAAGACTTTAATTATGCAAGGAAGAAGATAGGACTATGGAAAATGGATGCTCGCACACTAAGACATTTTTCACTATCATACATTGTTAATGACTTATTGGCAAAATCCTTTACAAGAGGTGGTCATCTTAGAGTGTTAGACAAGATTTTTAGAAGATTGGAAGACTATAAGCTCAGATTAGATATAAAATGTAAATGATATATTTGACAAGCCATTTTGAATATTTGGTCTTAGCTCTTTCCTCAATCTATGAGCCCCCGATGCCCTAGGTTACTCCTTTAGGGTTTTTCGAGTCTATCCAGGTCTTTTTTCTTCAAGCATCTGAACCAAATCTCAAACCAATAGATCAACTATCCAACTAGTCTTCAATCCAAATTCGTCAATTGCCTAATCATCAATTCTTGTCAAGTCATTGGTCTTTATCATTTTGTCCTATTTAGGATGTGTCCTTCTTGAATTAGGGTATTGGTCATTTGTCAACCTTATCATTTGCCTTATACAAGATATCTCTTTCTTGAAGTTAGGCATGGTCAATCAATCTTGTCGATTGGTCAAAACTATCAATCAGTCAAATCGGTCAATTAATCAATCAATCTTGTCAATTGGTCATTCCTATTGATCACTCAATCCGGTCAATCAATCTTGTCAATTGGTCAAAACTATCAATTAGTCAAATTGATCAATTAATCAATCAATCTTGTCAATTGGTCAATCCTATTGATCACTCAATCTGGTTAATCAATCTTGTCAATTGTTCAATCCCATAAGTCACTCAATCTAATCAAATAATAAATCTTGGTCATTCAATCAATCTGGTCAATCAATTTATTAGGTCAAACAATCAGTCAATTGGTCAACCCTATAAATCAATCAACAATAGTCAATCAAACTTGTCAATCAATTGGTCAAGCAATCACATCAATCTCATCATCAAATAAACTTTGACAACTGATCTAAATGGTTATTGACTTTGTTGGTCTAGTCGGTCTTATCTTTTTTATGGTTCTTTGGTCATGTTACTAGCTACCTTGAGGATGTCCCACGAAGGATTTAGAGGGGTGATGATGGATCATGATCTATTTTCTTTTGATTGTTGCTTGTGGTTTGTCTTGAC